>CM027826.1:3946682-4546682 GCA_016097485.1 Eucalyptus sideroxylon x Eucalyptus melliodora
GATTGGCCCCCGTCAAACGTCTGTTTCTGGTCTTCTTGTTCACGCACTCGCATGTATCAACCCTTCATCGACTATGGACATGCTTGATTTCTGCCTTCTCGTGGGTCCCGTCCTCAATTCAAGTCACAGATAATCAGGCCTAGTCTAGCCTTCCAATCTACAGTGCGTAGCTGGAATCTAGAGTTTCACTGCATGCCTTAAGGATCGAAATATTTCTTTTTTATGAATGGATGATCAAGACACTAGTATAATTTACATTAACTAGCTGTGTAAGTTTGCTCTAGGCCTATCAGAATGGGTCATAACCCCATAATGTAACTCAATTTTACTTGAGTGGATTATAGATGTGTCAACTGAAATGTGAAATATGGATTTAAATGGGTTTTAAAATGAAAAAAAAAAAAGGGGGTTTAATGGTCGGATGGAAACCTACCTTCAACCATAGCAAACTAACTTTGCTCCCTCTTGAGTCTTGATGAGTTCTTGTTGAGTGGCTCCCATTTCGCTCCACCCTTCTTGCCCTCTCTCCCTGTTCGATTCCAGTGATCGCCAGACATCATTCTCCATCTTTGGTGAGCTCTCTTTCTCCTCTTTGATCCCAACTGATCGGCGTCACCTCTGGCCCCCACTGCCTATTTCTGGCGCCTTCTCCGAAGATTTCTGATCATTGAAGTTAATTCCTTATAAAATTACGGATGGGTTTTTTGGCTTTCAAATTTGAGGAGGTTGCTCTTCCATTTCCAGAGCCTTTTAAATTTTACATTAGTCTTTTTGTTGAAGTTGACACAAGGGAGGAGGTGAAGGGACTGGACAGAGCAAGGTAAGAGAGGATAGTCTTCCCTACACAATTTTATTATTATAATCATGGATAAGTGTGCAAGTTAAAACCACACCTCATCCCAACCTTTTGAAAAGATAAAGATTCGAACCCCCACCGCAACAATTGGGACAAGCCCCGATGATTGAAAAAGAAAAGAAAAAAGAGAGTAGGTTATAAAGAAAGGATAATGATGAATTTGGAGACGACTTAATCGTGGGCTTTTACTCACAATCCAGCGTTGCTGCTTAGTGCAACTTGCGCTTTGTGGTATGCCTAACTCAAGCCAAACCAACATATCAATGATCTTAATCTCTTGAGATTGAGGAATGATCAGAATGCTCTAACTTGTGATCAATGAAGATTGATCATCCTTTGCCTCACCTATGCCCTCGTCCATTACTCGACCCCCAAGCTCCCTCAAATCATGGGGTTGGCCATTCAATTGAAGAACTTAAAGGGGGTTAAAAGAGTGAGTATGTGCTTTTTCTATGTTAAATTAAATATGGATGTGTATTAGTAATATGGGTCAAGTCGGGTTTGAGTTAGATTTGGATTAGGTTAAGTATAAGCTTAGCCGAACACTAGAAAATACTATCATTTTTCTCTTTGAAGAATATTTTCCAAAAGCATCATATTTTTGCAAAGCAAATGGATCCTAAGTACAAGACCAAGATACCCAATACAATACAGTTTTGTTGAACCACATCCTAGCAACTTATGAACAGGAAGATCTATATTTTATCCAGAACAGAGTAAAGCAATGAAGAGCCTCATATATATGGGACTGCGGCTATGTGCAAAGTCCAGTGCAACTTTGCTACACATGATGCATGCCAGAGAAGGCAATTGTTCGAAGAATAAGAAAACAAGAAAAAACAACTGACAAAAAGAAAGAGAATAACGATTAATTACACACAAATCATACAGTTTCCTCAATTCGTGTCTGGGAAAGCGATTTGAAGAAAACTTTTTTCAGGTGCTGATTGAAGTCAGTAGAGCCCAAATTCCCGAGTCTCTCTCTGTAGAAGTTCCATGTCTAGGAGTGAAGAAGTTCCTTGAAAAGCTCGGTTTTTGTTAACCAACTGCACAAGAACACTAAGAAGCAAAATTTTCGAAGGAGTTCTTACAAATGCTTCCCACAGAGTGCAAAATTTTCAAAGGAGTTCTTACAAATTTTCGAAGGAGTTCTCCAGGGTGTACTTCTGCAGGAATTTTGACAGCATATGAATCAGATCGTTGAAGTATTTACTTTAACTTCTCATTTCTGCTTGCATCTTTTACAAATAACAGCTCCTCTTTTGTTTGCCTGGGAAGTGACGCCGTCACTTTTGTCCCCTCTTAAGTTCAGAAATAAATCACCTTCAGTCTCTTAATAAGTGATCAGTGAGTGCAACGCAAATATTTGGTATGAGGTCACCTTTACTTGAGTGTGTTGTTGCTCCTGAACTCTGCATTTGCCTGCAACTATGATGCACAAATGCATCTGGAATCTGTTGAGAATATTGGATTCCTATACCCTGATGTTCACAGTTATACTACTTCGTTTTTCCATGTACTAGTATGCCATTGCTAATATCAAGTTAAGTATTTGCTGATGAAGAGCTTAATAACCAATGGACTTCTCGACTGTTGAAGCTTTCCACAAATCCAAACAATTACCATGGAATGGAGAAAAGTTCAGTGTCATGGATCATAAACGGAAAGGAGTGTTGAAAATTCTGTAATCACCTCAAGGCGGTCTTCCTGTTCATTGAGTTTTAGCTCTTAGGAGCTTCTTCCCACTAGGATATTCTGGTAGGAACTTGTGGAACTTTCAAGTAAACAATGTAATATAAAGACCCTATGAAGTTTTGTGTGGTTACATTATAATTATGTTTCATGAGATGCACGGTATGCATTGTCATTGGACCAAATTCTAATTTTAATCAAATAAAAAAAAACATTTAGGGAAAACCAACACAATAGATAACATGCTCAAGCTTATTGTGGAGGACAGACGCTCGCTTCACGAGTCTCTGGTACAGGGGATGTAACATCCCGAGTTCCACTTGTGTGATATTGTCCGCTTTGGACACTGAGTCCTCACGGCTTTAAAACGCGTCACACAAGTTTAAGAGGGACCAAGCCTTATAAAGGCTTCCAGGAACCTCTCCCTAAGCGATGTGGGACAAGAGGGAGGGAGAGGAATCCCTTCCTCCTTCCCTTGCGTACGTCCGAGGACCGGAGGCGCGGACGCACCGCCATCCCTCCTCCCCGCGCACCGCCACTCGGTCGTCACACTCTCCCCCCTTGGGAGCACGGGGTCCTCGCTGTGGCCCGACAGCAGTCCTCGCTGTGGCCCCACATGCTGTCGGGAGTCGGCTCTGATACCATTTGTAACATCCCGGGTTCCACTTGTGTGATATTATCCGCTTTGGACACTGAGTCATCACGGCTTTAAAACGCGTCACACAAGTTTAAGAGGGACCAAGCCTTATAAAGGCTTCCAGGAACCCCTCCCTAAGCGATGTGGGACAAGAGGGAGAGGAATCCCTTCCTCCTTCCCTTGCGTACGTCCGAGGACCGGAGAGCGCGGACGCACCGCCATCCCTCCTCCCCGCGCACCCGCCGGGTCGTCACACTCTGGTGAAGCCCCTCCATGAATTTGGACCTCTGAAGCTCAAGAAAATATTGTAATTGCATCAAGCAGGATCATTTGATGAAGTGCTTATTAATTCCTCAGCAAAACTGCTTGGTTTTGGTCTTCTTTTCTTACACACGAACACAAAAAGCAAGACTAATGCAAAAGGCACCACGATAGGAAGAAGCCACATTGTCTATTCCTCCATATTCTCTAACCTACTCACCTCCTCCAAATGATCAAGAAAAGATTCGATGCCAAAAATTGCTAACTCTTTCCTCTCTATTCTAAATCTTCATTCCCCTGCTTCGGATTTAAAACAGGAATCCTCCATTTCGTCTTTTCATTGGGCAGAAAAGAGTCAAAGTCGGGGCAGAGGTGCTAATATTTCATTGGTTTCTTCTCTCTTTCCAGCTCAAGACAATTTTTTCAGAGTCTTCGAGTTCACATGCTCATTGGTCAGTTAACTAATGAAGCATTGAGTATCCACAATTTTGTTGGATGTTTTTCTGTTAATCTCGTCCTTAAAACAAGGAATTATCAGGGTAAGTAAAGCCAAACATCTAGAGTTGCAACAGCACGAGGAATTGTCCAAGTAAACACTATAAAATTGGTGCTGCTATATCTTTAGATCTCATTAGTGATGATCATAGATTTCTTTTTCTTTTTTGTAATTTGGGGGGGGGGGGGGGGGAGGGGGGAGGGAGTTGAAGAGTAATCCATGTATGGACGCGAACCTCTCAGTCATGCATCGATTAAGGCTCTGCCTCATCCAAAATGCTTGACCACAGAACCAGCCCCCCAGGGTTAGATTCAGAGATATTCACTTTCACATAATACGAAGGATAATTCAATCCCACGTATTTCAGAAAGAGTAACTCCTGTCTATTCCTAATTTGATGAATGATTGATGAGGGGATTTTTCCGAAGTGCACTGATGGTTATCTAGAAGATCTACAGTCGACTAATCGAGTCGCACCGTCATTCCTAGATGAATGCACTACATGATAATGCATAAATTGGCAATATGCAAGTTGTTGCTGGCAATGGAAAAAAACACTTTGATGTAGGGCCAGTTTAGAATACAAAAGCAACCCAAGAGACAAGTGCAGACAAACAAAATTTAATGCAATAGTTGCTGATGCATGGGTTACTGATCAATGAAGCAGACTTGGGAGTTGGTCTTTGGAACTGATTGTTGCAAGTCACACAGACATAATAGAAAACAAGTAAACTGCACCTGGTCACTATACCCGGCCAAATGTAGGGAACAAAAAACTACAGCTAGCCAAATCACATGGCAAAGAAGATAGAACATCACCATGTCGTGATGGGAAAAGACAAAGGAATATATTGGGGTGGCCAAGAACAAATCGATGGTGAATGGTAACTCAAAACAGAATTCAGTTCTTAACGTTGAACGGGGGAAAAAGGTCAGGTGATGGTTCAGAGGCAAAAGGACATTTGCAACTTCCAAATCACCTCAAAACAATCTGGCCTGGATCCTCGTAGTCAGATGATGAACATACTTGGCGTGTTCTGCTAGGTAATTCTGGGGATTTCAGGAAGTTGCATCCAGAGAAATCCACAATGCTTAAGCATCTCAACCCTCCAAGCCCCTGGAGCTCTGTTAGTTTCCCACAATGTCGTACTTTTAGATCTTCCAAAAGTTGTAAACCCGACAAATCTGGTAAGTTCTCAAGCATCTCGCACCATGAAATGTTAATAAATTTTAATGATCTTGCTCGATTAAGCCCTGGAACATCCACAAGCTGTGGACATTTATTCAGGGTCAAGTATTCTAAATCTTCAAATTCCGAAAGATCTGGAATGTTTACAATCGACTTGCATTTTTCAATGCATAGTCTTTTGCATGAAGAGAATGCCTCAAGCGTTTGGATATCATGGATCTTCTCACAGCCATTGATGTTCAGATATTGCAAGGCTCCAGGGCACGGTAGTTCTGGTAAACTTTCCAAAGAGCTACAGTCGGAGAGGTCCAACATTTCCAAGCGTTCAGCTTTATAAAGGTCCGTTATTTCAACTAGCTTCTTGCAACCCCCAGCTTCTATTCTCTTCAGACCATTTAAGTTAGAAAAGTCCGGTAACCTCTCAATGGAATAACACTCGGAGATATCCAGTTCTTCCAAGTATTCCCATCTATCAAGGCCTTGAATTCCAACCAGATTCTCACAAGCCGCAGCATCAAATTTCTTCAGAAATTTCAAATCCGAAAGATCCGGTAATGTTTCTAATGCTTTACAACCCCGTATGATGATTGATCTTAATGAGACTAAACGTTCAAGGCCCTCCAGCTTATATAGCTTTTCACAAAATGATGCTGTCAAAGCAGTTAGGCAAACAAGTTCTTCAAGCCCTTTGATTTCAGTTAACTCAGAGCAACTGTGGAGATGCAATTCTGATAAGCGTTTAAAATTTGACAAATCTGGAAATCTCTCCAAATCTGGACCTTGGCTGACTTCAAGCTTCAATAGACTTGAGGGAAGATCTGGGAGCCATTTTATGTCATCATGAAGTTCTATGTGGAGATCAACAAGTTGAGAGAGGGTCTTCATCGTAGTTAAGGCACTCAAATCCTTGACTTTCATTGATAATTGTGTTAGATTGATTAGGTTGGCAATATCTGGGATTGTCTCACAGACGAGATGTAGACTTGTTAGGCTCGAGGGAAGCTCTGGCAGATATTGTAG
This sequence comes from Eucalyptus sideroxylon x Eucalyptus melliodora, assembly GCA_016097485.1. NCBI lineage: Eukaryota > Viridiplantae > Streptophyta > Magnoliopsida > Myrtales > Myrtaceae > Eucalyptus > Eucalyptus sideroxylon x Eucalyptus melliodora. The sequence goes on from CM027826.1 coordinate 3,952,834, forward strand.
CTCTTCGCATTTCCCTAAATCAAGCTCTTGGAGACATGATAACTTCTGAATGCTTTTTGGCAAACTGGAAATGCGGGTCTTTTTTAACCGAAGGACTCGCAGTGAAGATAAATCCCCTATCTCACTAGGGATTTCTCCTTGCAGATATTTACACCCTGAGGCATCTAACTCTTCAAGCTTCTTCAACCTTCCCATGGTTCTTGGTATACTTTCTAAGAATATATTAGTCATGAGCAGAACTTTCAAATTGTGCAGATTCCCAATGGAGTAGGGCAGCTCCCTAATAGCCGAATGTGATAAATGCAGTTGGGTTAATGATGTCAATTGTCCAATGGAGTCGGGCAGTGTTTCCAATGAGTTGCATTCCTGTAGCAGCAAGCTATGCAAGTTCCGGAGGGATTTTATGGAGCTGTCAATTCGAACCAATGATCTACAATTACGAGCAGAAACAATCTCAAGCTTCCTCATGCGACCTATGGACATGGGAATCTCTTTTATGGAACTGTCATCAATAAGAAGCTCCGTCAAGTTTGTTATTCTCCCCATTTCTTCAGGTAGCTCCTTGAGTTTGTCACATCCCCTCAAACTCAAGGATACCAGTTTCGTGATACTCCTGATAGAAGGATGAACTTTGACCAGATTAACACAATATTCAAGATTCAAGATCTCAAGATTCCGGAGAACTGAGAAGTCAGGAGTTTCAGTCAAATTCTCGCAGTGCAGAAGCCTCAGAACTTTGAGCTGGTTCGCAATCCACCACAAACAAAATATAGCAACGTTAGCTCTTGAATTTATCATATACCTCGCAAAATTCAAAAGAAGATGGAGATTTACCTTCGGTAATCCATTCACATGGTGCCATGCGTCCCAGTGCTCTGTGAGACTACTGGCTCTTACGTTAAGAATAACCAAGTTCTCCGGATGAAAGTCTGGTGGAAAAAAAGACGTTGGGCAGGCAATCCAATCAAGCCATCTTAAATTAGGAAGAAGGCCCTTGAAATGGCCCGTGACTTCCGCCTGCTTGATACGAAGGTACCTTAAGTTCGGCAGTTTTCTAAACTGCTCATTTGTTAAGCAGTATAGTTTAGAAAGGGAAGGGGAATACTCAAGACGGAGGGCCTCGATCTGACTCGTTCCCTGCAAGTGCCCAGAAACTGAGGAATAAGTGCGCCGCGCAAGACCGAATTGAGGCTAATTAAAAGCGTGACAAATTGTTCCATTTGTTCCATACGTAATATTTGGTATAACTGTACATCCATCCAATTTATAACAGAACTCTAAGGATCATACATCCATCCAATTTATAACAGAACTCTAAGGATCATAAAAGCATTGACTCCAGGCATGCTCCATTACCATATATGGGAACTCTTTGAATTATTCCAGTTCGACCGCTTTCTAGATTGACTGGCTTTTCTGGTTTTGATTGATTTTCTTCCAGGGGTCAAACAGGATAGAGAACATAACAGGTACCCGGTTGAACCGATTGTGTGTGATTGTGTCATGTAGCAACCTAAGATATTATCCCGCTGAATCAGACAATGTCTGACAATGTCTAAACATGAATATACAAGTTAGGTTGGATGTCTACGTTTTCATTTTGGGGTCTATCATGAGAGAGACACGATTTGACATGAATAGCTTGACCTCACATCAGCGGTATTGTCCCTAAGCTGATGTTGTCACAAATTTGCTGATTCTACCCACAACCTTCTTTTTTTTAAAACTAGACTCCACACTTTTAGGCCGCTTTTATAGCCTAAAAGAGGCAAGTAAAAAGTAGAGAGTTGAAAACATTGTACCTCATTTCTCTCGAGCACTTTCAAAGCTTCCTCATGAATCCATAATCTACTGCGTTCACTTGGCTTGACAGAGTTTCCCTTAGAAACAATACTTCTACCAAGATCTCTTAACTGATCATGCATCCATAGCCGATTTCCCCCATTGCCAGGGACAATTTTGACTAGGGACATGAGACTCAGCACTTCTAGTCCCAAGTTTGGAGAGAAGCCACAGTCATCCCACATGTAAGTTGGAAGTCTTGGATCCGTTCCATTGAAAAAACATGCAACGTCAAGGAATATTTGCTTCACATCATCAGTTAGGGTATCATAACTTATCTTCAGCTTCTCTTCAACCTTCTCATGCGGCACTTCTCTCAACTTCTCTAATGTGTCTCTCCACGCTGCCCCGCTTTTGTCGCACAAGAGTGACCCAATAACCTCAAGAGCCAACGGGAGCTGCCCAGTAGTTGAGACAATATCAAGACAAAGGTCGTTGAAGGCAGGAGGAGGGAAGTCACGTTGAAACGCATGTCTACAAAATAGAACCATAGAATTTTCTTTGTCCAATCCCATAAGTTCATATTCCCAGTCTGACGTCCCAAACTGATTAAGAATATGCTTATCTCTAGTTGTAATAATGATCCTACTTCCAGAGCCAAACAACCCATGCCCTCCCACAAGTGCATCTAACTGATCTTTGTGACTCACATCATCAAGAAAAATGAGAACTCTTTTGCCTTCAAATCTAGAACTGATGATATTGATTCCGTCATCTCTGTTAGAAACTTCGTGGGGGCTTCCTTTAAGAACTTCAGAGATCAATTCCTTCTGCAAGTGCACAATTCCCTCATGCGATTCCGTTTCTCGGATATCAGCTAAGAAGCCATGGCGCTCAAATTGGCTTGACAGTTTATTGTAGATGACTTTGGCAAGAGTTGTTTTACCGGCACCACCCATTCCATGAATTCCAAGTATCCGTGTATCTCCAAATTTAGTATCTACCATAGTCATAATTTCTTTTACATGAATGTCCACTCCCACCAAGTGTTTAGGGGTCACTAACTTAAAAGCATTCTTTAACTCGCTCAAAACCTTCACAACAACCGCTTTTATGAGCTCTGCCTCATTCCTGTCAAAATCGTGCTATGATCGAGATCATGAACAAATATCAAGAGTAAAACTTACTAGAACAAACTCAGATAATAAGCAACAAGATGAATTGGCAAATTAATAATGGTCGATAGTCTAAAAAAGTAATGTACTTTGGCCATATATTAATCAGCTTATATGAATAAGGGATTTGGAAGTACCCATTAGCAATATTTTCGGATACCAGTCCTTTCAAGGATCCAACTTCTTTGAGTGCTTGTCTCCATTCCTGGACATCGCTATCCCTAAAACGCTGCTTGTATGAATTGAAGACATCTCCAAAGGTTCCTTTGAGCCACTTCACATCTGCGGGCTCTACTTTATAGAATATGGGCAAGATCACTTGTTTCATCTCTTTCTTGCACTTGAGCATCCGAACGAGCTCAAGAAGGCACCATTTGCTGGAAGCATAGCATTCCGAGAGAACTGGGATTGAGATCTTGCTGTTGTCAATGGCCCGGAAAAGCTGTGGGCCAATCTCCTCTCCTAGAGGGAGCTCATCGTCGTCTCTGAACACGCGAACTCTCGCTTCTCGGAGTCGCTCGTAGAGGTGGCTCGTAAAGCCCTTGCGAGAGTCTGGACCTCTGAAGCTTAAGAACACATCATAATCACATCCTGTTGAAGCATCCGATGAAACTAGGGACTCAGAAACCGGCTTCTCCACGAAGGTAATTGCTGTTCTCTTCGCCTTTAGAAATTCTGAGGGAATGAAAACTGAAAGCAAGATTAATCGGATGCTAAACCACTGCAAAAGAATGAAAGATCTGAGGATACAGATTTCCTCTCTTTCTATAATGTACTCGCGTATTAAATTTAATGGAGGGAAACAAGTCAAGGTCCATCCTGGAGGTGTCCTACCAGACATAGTAAATAAATCTCTTCCAGTCAGGAGTAGGTGGTTTAACGTGGACCAGTCATTTATTGAGATGCACGTGAAAAACACATTGAGTCCATCACCTCCGCATATATCAACGAATTTATCAAGGTACTAATGTAAATTAATTTTAAAAAATATCATATTTGAAAGTTGATGTAGTATATACTAATTAATAATTCTATTTGTCTCATAATTCATTGGCTTTTGTGTCCAACTGTTGATGGGCTAAGATTTAATCTTTCTATTGGCGATTTTCTTATTGGAAGGTATTAAAAGTAAACAATATCAGAGTAAAAAATTAATTGGTGCGAGAAGGAAGAAACAGATGTAGAGATATAAACGACTTTTGAAATGAAAGGGACTAAACAAGAACAAAAAGGAACCACCAAAGAAAATCCTTCTCCTTCCCTTTTTCTGGAAGAATGGAGGTTCTAGACAAAATTGCTGAAAAGTTTGGCCCCTATTTGTTTCAATTGTTGTTGTAGTCCACAGACACAACAAAGTGGAGATTTAAGTTGGGACATTTTGATATAGAATATATCTAGATTGAAGGGGCGCAAACTAACACTAAGGTCACTTGTAGGGCAAAAATTATTAAGATGTACATGTGAATTATGCTAGGAAAATCCAACATTAGAGAATTTGTATGTTGTAAAACAATTAATAATCGCAATCAGCCCACAATTTATTTACAAAATCTTTTAAGGGAAAGTGTATCTAATTGGATATATTGATACATTTAGACATTTCTTCTCAATTTAACGAAAAATACTAATGTTGGATTAAGTGGGGAAATTCAACTTAAGAATGGACAGCTGCAACAACCGCTAGCATTTGAAATAGTGAATGTTTTTGGAAGAGTCAAGAGAATTGGATTTTGGAACAATTTATGATGAAGAATAGCTCGATGGAAAGGTTGCCAAACGAGAGAGTGCCAACACCAAGGACTAACAACCGAGATGGGTATTTTTGAGGAGAGATTTCCTAGGAATTTGGTTAGTCCTCACAGGATATTCGATCTGGGGAGCTTTTGCTCCGAGATATCCACCAAAAAGAGTAAGCGGAACTGATATGCAGAACCAGAGCAACAGCAGGATAACGAAAGAGAAAACGGGATAGCTCCAGTGCTGTGACTACCCCACAAGCGAAAATTCAGAACAGTCAGGATCAAAAAGGCTATACCGGGGAAGAAGCACGACACCCATCCCTTGTGATCACCAGAGCTGATGGTCCTCCAAAGTCGGACAGCAACATAACCAGCAACAACACCAAGAATCATGTAGAAGAACAGCATATCTCTCGATCCGCGTCAAATCTGGACGAACCCAGTTGCGAAAGCAAGCTAATCAGGCAATGCAAAGAGCAAACCCTCATCTGGGTTCGACGATATCACTCATGAACGGCATCAACACGCACAAAAAACGACTAAAAACACACAGCAAAAGATCCCGACTCGCACTAGCAGCTGCTCGAACACCTAGAAAGATCAAGAAACGACAACAGAACAAGCGCGCACGAATGTCGCGAAGGGCACTGCAGATCTGACTGACCTTCTATAAAGGAACGCGCATAGAGAGGGAGGGAGAGAGCAGGGGAGACTCGGGGGCAACCACAACGCCAGAAAGGTTAAATCTTTGGCCTTTATTTATTGCTGGGGATGGAGGAAGTCGAGAAGATGCGAGACGCGATGATATTTCTAGGATCCGTCCGATGGCGGTTTGACGTCTTTGCGTGAGCACGCTGTAATGGGGAATACGTACCGCGGGGGGCACACTCCTACTGCCGATTCTTTCCCCCTTCCCCTTTCTTTCTATCTCTCTCTTTCTTTTCTTCCCTTTTTCCTCCTTACGTCACTTCCAAATCCCCCTCCCGCCCCCGCCCCCCAAAATCTAGAACTGATGATATTGATTCCATCGTCTCTGTTAGGGACTTCATGGGGGCTTCCTTTAAGAACTTCAGAGATCAATTCCTTCTGCAAGTGCACAATGCCCTCATGCGATTCCGTTTCTCGGATATCAGCTAAGAAGCCATGGCGCTCAAAAGAGTATCTCCGAGTATCTCCGAATTTAGTATCTACCATAGTCATAATTTTTTTCACATGAATGCCCACTCCCACCAAGTGTTTAGGGGTCACTAACTTAAAAGCTTTCTTTAACTCGCTCAAAACCTTCACAACAACCGCTTTTATGAGCTCTGCCTCATTCCTGTCAAAATGGTGTTGTGATTGAGATCATGAACAAATATAATGAGTAAAACTTACTAGAACAAACTCAGACAATAAGCAACAAGATGAATTGGCAAATTGATAATGGTCGATAGTCTAAACAACTATTGTACTTAGCCATATATTAATCAGCTTATATGAAAAAGGGATTTGGAAGTACCCATTAGCAATACTTTCGGATACCAGTCCTTTCAAGGATCCAACTTCTTTGAGTGCTTGTCTCCATTCCTGAACAACGCTATCCTCAAAACGCTGCTTGTATGAATTGAAGACATCTCCAAAGGTTCCTTTGAGCCATTTCACATCTGCGGGCTCTACTTTATAGAATATGGGCAAGATCACTTGTTTCATCTCTTTCTTGCACTTGAGCATCCGAACGAGCTCAAAAAGGCACCATTTGCTGGAAGCATAGCATTCCGAGAGAACTGGGATTGAGATCTTGCTGTTGTCGATGGCCCGGAAAAGCTGTGGGCCAATCTCCTCTCCTAGAGGGAGCTCGTCGTCATCTCTGAACACGCGAACTCTCGCTTCTTGGAGTCACTGGTAGAGGTGGCTCGTGAAGCCCTTGCGAGAGTCTAGACCTCTGAAGCTTAAGAACACATCATAATCACATTCTAGTGAAGCATCCGATGAAACTGGGGACTCTGAAACCGGCTTCTCCACGAAGGTAATTGTTGTTCTGTTCATCTTTAGAAATTCTAAGAGAACGAAAACCGTAAGCAAGATTAGTCGGATGCTAAACCACTGCACAATAATGACAGATCTGATGATACTGATTTCCTCTCTTTCTATAATGTACTGACGTTCTAAATTTAATGGAGGCAAACAAGTCAAGGTCCACCCTCGAGGTGTCCCATCAGAGATGGGAAAAACATCTCATTTGACTCCTGCGAGGGACGTCAGCAGAGATGACAACACTGTAATTTATTAATAGTTGCAAGCTTGACGCATCTTTGCCAGTAATAATGATGGGAGTTATTTTTGAAAATATTGCTAAGAATATAAATATCGGACCGGTAGAAAACTACTTGTCTAGACTCCTCATAGCGCTTTGGGCATGCTACTAGACTTGCAATCGGATCAAGTTGTTGGTATATAATATATTATTTTTGTATCTAGAATCCAAATGTCCTGAAAATATCAGGAAAAAAAATGGTTAACAAAAAATTTTAGGAGGTTATATTGGAATTCAACTCCAGAAACTGTTTTAAGTGATTGGTAAGAAGAAAATGGATGATCACAAATGAGTGTACTCAAATTAGTAATTTTCATTTGACAAGAAAAAAGTCAGCAATTTTCCTCCTTCTGTATTTGTGGTCCACAACCACAATTATGTGATTAATTTAGAGTGCCATTTGAGAGAAAACTTAATGATAAAGAAAAATACTTTCCGAGAAATCATTTTTTAAGAGAATGAATAATTTTATTTTTGTGGTGATATGTGATCGAAAATATTTGTTATGCTACAATTAATTGCATTTACATTTCTTCGTAACTTTGTAGGCCCTCTTTCCTTATGATCTTTTTTGTCAAGCTATATTTTTGGAAAGAAGTGAAAATTGCTCCCATGTGGTTTTACGAATTCTGGGAACAGGTTATTTGGAAGGATTTGTAACTCTAGGAAGGAAAGCAATAAATCAATAATAATTTTCGAAATAAGACACTAGATCTGATACCGTATGTTGATGTAGCAACTATCAATCACTTTAGCATGGTTCAAATTAATGTCTTGCTGTTTTTTTATTAATGAAATAATCATTAAGCACCAAACATGTCCTTGATTGACCCTTTTTAGGATGTTAATCCTTCTCTGCAGGTGTATAGTTGTTATATGTCTTACTTCTAGGTTCACGTTTTGGTCTTATCCATCTTCTGATGAGTTTGGATTTAGGTGATTTCGAATTGATTACTCATTTTGCAGAGCTTAAGGCTTAATTATTTTTATTTTCGTGTCTTGAGATCAGCTAAGGAAGAGATATGATTCGAATTTGCTTATCCAAATAATTGTGGTATGTTCTTAAACTCATTCTACTAAGATATTAAAAGACAATTTGATAATGTGCAAGTGGAGAGACTCGTGATGATGCCCAAGTTATTTGGACTTTGGTCAAAATGGGTAATGACATGTTTTTTTGGTTTTAATCATTTTCTCAACTCAGTTTAGCCTGTTCTACGAAAAAAAGAGTTACCCACACCGAATTTGGCCCATTAAATTTGAGTCGCAAAATGAGTACCCGGCTCTGTTCCAAATAGGTGAAAATTCATTTTCATGTGTCTAGCCGAACACTAGAAATTACTATCATTTTCCTTCTTAGAAAATATTTTCTGAAAAGATCACATTTTCCATAAAAGAAACAGATCCTAAATATAGGACCAAAGTACCCAATAGAGCCAATACGATACAAATTTGCAATTTGTGAACAGGAAGATCTATTTATAATCTAGAAAAGCAATGAAGAGCTTCATATATATGGGACTGCGGCTGCGTGCTAAGTCCAGTGCAACTTTGCTGCACATGATGCATGCCAGAGTACGCAATTGTTCGACCAACAGGAAAACAAAAAAAAAATCAACTAACAAAAAGGAAGCAAAATAAGGATTTTTTTTTTTTTTTTTTTGGAACTACTGAAGCAGAACAAGGGTTGGTACGCCTAAATCGTACAATATCCTCAATTTTTTTTTTTGGTCAGTCATCCTCAATTCAACTTGTGTCTAGGAAAGCAACCAAAAGAAAACTGTCACATCCCGATTCACAAGAAGAAGAGACATGACACGACCATCATTTTTCCAAAGGACGCAGCTTCAACGTAATCAAATTTTAACCCGATATCAACATATATATACATCCACATATATATATTTGACAAAAAAGGGGCAATTGGTTACAAAATTAGAGTATATCTATAATCCACAAAAATCAAAATATAAACCTTCTACAAAGACTAGTTTATAAACCTATTAACTATGTATAAGCCATACCCAAAAATTTCCACCACAAAATCCTCGCCGAACAAACGCTCACGCCTATTCACGACTTGTTGAAGAACCTAAAAAACAAGTAGATGAAAGGAGTGAGCTACCATGGCTCAGTGAGTAACACATTTCTTCTAAGCGGATCGAGAAATCACTATACACATTTTAAAACACAAACATAACTCACTTTATCATAATACCAAATCATAACTCAAATACCGAAAGTACCAATAGTCGAGTCCATTAGTCAATCTAGTAAAACATGCATCAATGATCTACTCCATTGATTAATCTTATCAAATTATATCGATGATCTACTCCATCGACCAAACTCAAATCACACATCAATGGTCCACTCCATTGACCAATTCATGCTCAAATGTCTAACTATGGTCACGCGTAATGCTCGTGACAAAACGACCAAGATTCCCCCCTTGGCAAGGTCTCCACCTATTATTAGCCGATGGCTCGGCCCATAAGGATATCCTAGAATAATATGCGCATAACCACACCCCTCAAGGTCTACAGAGACATTGAGCACCAACCACCAATCACAATATCCAGTAATTCAACGTTAGAAAGGAAGTCATATCACAACTCAAAATTTAATATATAAATATAAAAGCATTCTCCAAAACATTTCAAGATTCTTTCACAAAGATCTTCACAAATCCTTTTTTTTAAACAACCATTCAAATCAACATCAAAATATAACTCTCTTCGAACAACAAAAATGTCAGTAATAGTTGGATCCTGTTTTATGCAACAAAATATGCTTTTTATCAACTCATGGAGTATTTAATCCACCATGTTTCTCACAACATGAGTTCAAAATACAAAAAAGAAATAGTGTCAATCACCTAGGAAAAGCCAAAAATCAACTACGACGCTCATATGAACCAACACATTCGGATTCCTAACAATTAACAGAAAAATAATATTAAAAGGCCGAGTAAAAAGGATATTCTTATAACGACTCGCCTATACTAGGCATATTAATCAATAAAACGACACCTACACATCCCAAAAGCTCACAATTTAGCATAAACCCATCATTTTCAGCTAGGCGCGGCCCATGCGCCAAATTTCGTTTCAAGCCGTCTTATAGTCTTTGAAAAACTCTCTTAACGTACAACAACAACCCCAACTCAGCCGCCCCAAAACAGTATCAAAAACAACAAAAACAAAACTCAAAGCCACTGTTTGCTACGGTATCAGATTGCGCCTCCAACTTCAAAATTCCATTCTGAACAAACCGCAAGCTTAAATCACGATCCGTAAAATGTTATAGCTTCACAACATCCCAAAGTACCATTTCTAAAAAATATACAACTTAACGACTCAAAAATCGGGCTTCGCCACACAAATACCCAAGAAATCCGAATTTCAAGCCCTAATTACGGCGATTGCTTCAAGTAAGTGATTAAAGGCTTCAATTTCTTACCGGCCTTGCAAAAACACGCTTGAGTCGGCTTAATAAGGTGTCCGGATCACAAACGCACCAAATTTTTTTTCCTTTTTTCCTTTTTCCTTTCTCTTCTTTCTCTCTTCTCCCCTGTTTCGTGTTTTCCCCATCTGCGGTATTCTTCTCTTTCTCTCCCTCTTTCTCTCTTTTTATAACCTAGCCGAAGGTTCCACAACTCTCTTCAGCCTTCCTTTTTGACTTTTCAATCTCTCTCTTTTTCTTTTTCTTTCTTTCTTTCTTTCCTTCTTTTTTTTATTTATTAAAAAGCCCATATATTACAAAAACTTTTCTTCAGGTGCCGATTGAAGTTAGCAGACCCCCAATTCCCAAGTCTCTCGCTCTCTCTCTAGACGTTCCATGTCTAGGAATGAAGAAAGTTCCTTGACAAACTCGATTGTAGTTAAAAAGAAATTTTCAAAGAAGTTCCTACATATGCTTCCCAGAGAGTGAGAAAAAGATTCCGCAACAATTAGCAGTCTTTTATATGTTCTTCAGGGTATACTTTTACACGAATTTTGGCAGCATATGACATCGGATCGGTGAAGGATTTACTTTACCTTACTTCTCATTTCTACTTGCATCTTTTACAAATTACAGCTCCTCTTTTGTTAGCCTGTGAAGTGATGCCTTCGCTCTTGTCCCTCTTAAGTTCAAAAATGCATCACCTGTGGTCTCTTAATAAATGATCGGCAAGTGCAATGCGTATATTCAGTATGAGATCACCTGGACTTGAGTGTGTTGCTGAATGCTGCTGAATGGTGAACTCTGCATTTGCCAGCAAATATGATGCGCAAATGCATCTAGAATCTGTAGAGAAGATTGGATTCCTATACGCTGATGTTCACGGTTACAATAAATCGTTTCTCCGTGTACTAATATGCCATTGCTGATATCAAGTTAAAGTATTTGCTGATGGATAACTTAATAACCAATGGACTTCTCAACTGTTGAAACCTTCCACATATCCAAACAGCCACAGACTATGGCTATGGAATGGACAAAGGTTCAGTATCATGGATCATAAACTGAAAGGAGCGTCTAAAATTCTGTAATCACCTCAAGATAATGTTCCTGTTCATTGAGATATAGCTCTTATGAGCTGCTTCCCACTAGGATATTCTGGTAGGAACTTGTGGAACCTTAACAATGTAATAAAAAGATGGTACGTAGTTTTGTACAGTTGAGTATATTTCATGAATAAATGCACGGTATGCATGGTCATTGAACTGAAGTCTAATTCTAATCAAATTAAAAAACCACTTAGCAAAAACCAACAGAACAGATGACATGCTCAAGCTTGTTGTGGATGACAGACTCTGGCATCACGAGACTCTGGTACAGGTGACTGGTGGAACTAGAGACTCGGGAAGCCCTTCTGTTAATCTGGACCTCTGAAGCTCAAGAAAGCGTTGTAATTGCATCCTAGTGAAGAAGCAGGATCATTTGATGAAGTGGTTATTGGTTCCTCAGCAAAACTGTTTGGTTTTGGTCTTCTTTTCTTACACATGAACACAAAAAGCAAGGCTAATGCAAAAGGCACCACGATAGAAAGAAGTCACGCTGTCTATTCCACCCTTTTCTCTAACCTATTAGCTCCTCCAGATGATCAAAAAAATATTTGATGAAAAAAAAGCCAACTCATTCCTCTCTATTCTAAATCTTCAGTCCCCTGGCTCAGATTTAAAACAGGAATCCTCCATTTCGTCTGTTCTATGGACGGAAAAGAGTCAAACTCCAGGGCAGAGGTACAAATAGTTCATTGGTTTCTTCTCTCTTTCCAGCTCAAGACATTCTTTTTCAGAGTCTTCGAGTTCACATGCTCATTGGTCTATTAACTAATAAATCATTGAGTATACACAATTTTGTTGGATGTTTTTCTGTCAATCTCATCCTTAAAACAAGGAATTATCAGGGTAAGTAAAGTCAAACATCTAGAGTTGCAACAGCACGAGGAATTGTCCAAGTAAACAGTAAAGTTGGTGCTGCCATATCTTTAGATCTCATTAGTGACGACCATAGATTTCTTTTTCTTTTTTGTAACATTGGGGGGGGGGGGGTCAAATATTTTAGCTCGAGTAATCCATGTATGTATGTGAACCTTTCTGTCATGCATCGATTAAAGATCTCCCTCATCCAAAATGCTTTACCACAGAACCAGCCGCCCAGGGTTAGATTCAGAGATATTCACTTTCACGAGGAATTGTAACTACTGTCCATTCCTAATTTGATGAATGATTTATGAGGGCATTTTTCCAAATTGCACTGATGGTTATCTAGAAGATCTACAGTCGACTAATCGAGTCACACCGTTATTTCAGCAATATGCAAGTTGTTGCTGGCGATGGAAAAACACTTCGTAGGGCCAGTTTAGAATACAAAAGCAATCCCAAGAGACAAGTGCAGAAAAACAAAATTCAATGCAATAGTTGCTGATGCATGGATTACTGATCAATGAAGCAGACTTGGGAGTTGGTCTTTCAAACTGATTGTTGCGAGTCACGCAGACATAATAGAAAACAAGTAAACTGCAGCTGGTCACTATGCCTGGCCAAATGAAGGGAACAAAAAACTACAGCTAGTCAAATCACATGGCAAAGAAGATAGAACATCACCATGCTCGTTATGGGAAAAGACAAAGGGATATATTGGGGTGACCAAGAACAAATCAATGGTGAATGGTAACTCAAAATAGAATTCAGTTCTTAACGTTGAACAGGGAAAAAGGTCAGGTCATGGTTCAGAAGCAAAAAGACAGTTGCAACTTCCAAATCACCTCAAAACAATCTGGCCTGGATTATCGTAGTCAAATAGATTGAACAATGAACATACTTGGCGTGTTCTGCTAGGTAATTCTGGGGATTGCAGCAAGTTGCATCCAGAGAAATCCACAATGCTTAAGCATCTCAACCCTGCGAGCCCCTGGAGCTCTGTTAGTTTCCCACAATGTCGTACTTTTAGATCTTCCAAAAGTTCTAAACCTGACAAATCCGGTAAGTTCTCAAGCATCTCACACCTTGAAATGTTAATAAATTTTAACGATCTCGCTCGATCAAGCCCTGGAACATCCACAAGTTGTGGACATTCATTCAGAGTCAAGTATTCTAAATCTTCAAATTCCGAAAGATCCGGAAGGTTTACAATCGACTGGCATTGTTCAATGCATAGTCTCTTGCATGAAGAGAATTCCTCGAGCGCTTGGATGTCATGGATCTTCTCACAGCCATTGATGTTCAGATATTGCAAGGCTCCAGGGCATGGTAGTTCTGGTAAACTTTCCAAAGAACTACAGTCAGAGAGGTCCAATACTTCCAAGTGTTCAGCATTATAAAGGCCTGTTATTTCAACTAGCTTCCTGCAATTCCCAGCTTCTATTCTCTTCAGACCCTTTAAGTTAGAAAATTCCGGTAAACTCTCAATGGAATAACACACGGAGATGCCTAGTTCTTCCAAGTATTCCCATCTGTCAAGGCCTTGGATTCCAACCAGATTCTCACAAGCTGCAGCATCAAATTTCTTTAGAAATCTCAAATTTGAAAGATCTGGTAATGTTTCTAATGCTTTACAACCCCGTATGATGATTGATCTTAAGGAGACTAAACGTCCAAGGCCCTCCAGCTTATATAGCTTTTCACAAAGTGATGCTGTCAAAGCAGTTAGGCACACAAGTTCTTCAAGCCCTTTGATTTCTGTTAACTTGTAGCAACTGCGGAGATGCAATTCTGACAAGCGATTGAAATTTGACAAATCTGGAAATCTCTTCAAATTTGAACCTTGGCTGACTTCAAGCTTCAGTAGACTTGAGGGAAGATCTGGGAGCCATTCAATATTTTCATGAAGTTCAATGTGGAATTCAACAAGTCTAGAGAGGGTCTTCATTGTAGTTAAGGAACTCAAATCCTTGACTTTTATTGACAAGTGTGTTAGATTGATTAGGTTGGCAATATCTGAGATTATCCGACAAGTGAGACGTAGACTTGTTAAGCTTGAGGGAAGCTCTGGCAGAGATTGTAGCTCTTCGCATTTCCCTAAATCAAGCTCTTGGAGACATGATAACTTCTGAAAGCTTTTTGGCAAACCAGAAATGTGGGTCTTTTCTAACCGAAGGACTCGCAATGAAGATAAATCCCCTACCTCACTGGGGATTTCTCCTTGCAGATATTTACACCCTGAGGCATCTAACTCTTCAAGCTTCTTCAACCTTCCCATGGTTCTAGGTAAACTTTTTAAGAATATACGAGTCATGAACAGAACTTTCAAATTGTGCAGATTCCCAATGGAGTAGGGTAGCTCCCTGATAGCCGAATCTGATAAATGCAGTTGGGTTAATGATGTCAATTGTCCAATGGAGTCCGGCAGTGTTTCCAATGATTTGCATCCCTGTAGCAGCAAGCTATGCAAGTTCCGAAGGGATTTTATGGAGCTGTCAATTCGAACCAGTGATCTACAATTACAAGCAGAAACAATCTCAAGCTTCCTCATGCGACCTATGGACATGGGAATCTCTTTTATGGAACTGTCATCAATAAGAAGCTCCGTCAAGTTTGTTAGTCCCCCCATTTCTTCAGGTAGCTCCTTGAGTTTGTCACATCCCCTCAGACTCAAGGATACCAGTTTCCTGATATTCCTGATAGAAGGATGAACTTTGACCAGATTAACACAATATTCAAGATTCAAGATCTCAAGATTCGGGAGAGCTGAGAAGTCAGGAGTTTCAGTCAAATTATCGCAGTGCAAAAGCCTCAGAACTTTGAGCTGGTTCGCAATCCACCACAAACAAAACATAGCAACGTTAGCTCTTGAATTTATCATATACCTTGCAAAATTCAAAAGAAGATGGAGATCTACCTTCTGTAATCCATTGACATGGTGCCATGCGTCCCAGTGCTCTGTGAGACCACTGGCTTTTACGTTAAGAATAACCAAGTTCTCCGGATGAAAGTCTGGTGGAAAAAAAGACGTCGGGCAGGCAATCCAATCAAGCCATCTTAAATTAGGAAGAAGGCCCTTGAAGTGGCCCGTGACTTCCGCCTGCTTGATACGAAGGTACCTTAAGTTCGGCAGTTTTTTAAACTGCTCATTTGTTAAGCAGTATAGTTTAGAAAGAGAAGGGGAATACTCAAGACGGAGGGCCTCGATCTGATTCGTTCCCTGCAAGTGCCCAGAAACTGAGGAATAAGCGTGCTGCGCAAGACCGAATGGAGGCTAATTAAAAGTGTGACAAATTGTTCCATTTGTTCCATACGTAATATTTGGTATAACTGTATATCCATCCAATTTATAACAGAACTCTAAGGATCATAAAAGCATTGGCGCCAGGCATGCTCCATAACCATATATGGGAGCTCTTTGAATTATTCCAGTTCGACCGCTTTCTAGATTGACTGGCTTTTCAGGTTCTGATCAATTTTCTTCCAGGGGTCAAACAGGATAGAGCACATAACCGATACCCGGTTGAACCGATTGTGTGTGATTGTGTCATGTAGTAACCTAAGATATTATCCCCCTGAATCAGACAATGTCTGACAATGTCTAAACATATATACAAGTTAGGCTGGATGCCTAAGTTTTCATTTTTGGGGTATATTATGACAGACACACGATTTGATATGAATAGCTCGACCCCGAATCAGGGGTATTATGCCTAAGCTGATGGTGTCACAAATTTGCTGATCTACCCACAACCTTCTTCCTTTTTTTTTTAAAAAAAAACTAGGAATATGGGACTCCACACTTTTAGGGCACTTTATAGCACAAAAGTGGCAAGTAAAAAGTAGAGACACAAAACATTGTACCTCATTTCTCTCGAGCACTTTCAACGCTTCCTCATGAATCCATAATCTACTGCGTTCACTTGGCTTGACAGAGTTTCCCTTCGAAACAATACTTCTACCTAGATCTCTTAATTGATCATGCATCCATAGCTAATTTCCTCCATTACCATGGAAAATTTTGACCAAGGACATGAGACTCAAGACTTCTAGTCCCAAGTTTGGGGAAAAGCCACAATCATCCCACATATAAATTGGAATTCTTGGATCTGTTCCATTGAAAAAACATGCAATGTCGAGAAATATTTGCTTCACATCATCGGTTAGTGTATCGTAACTTATCTTCAGCTTCTCTTCAACCTCCTGATTAGGCACTTTTCTCAACTTCTTTAATGTGTCTATCCAGGCTGCCTCGCTTTCGTCGCACAAGAGTGATCCAATAACCTCAAGAGCCAACGGGAGCTACCCAGTAGTGGAGACAATATCACGACAAAGATCGTTGAAGGCAGGAGGAGGGAAGTCACGTTGAAACGCATGTCTACAAAATAGAATCATAGAATTTTCTTCGTCCAATCTCATGAGCTCATATTCCCAGTCTGACGTCCCAAACTGGTTAAGAATATGCTTATCTCTAGTTGTAATAATGATCCTACTTCCAGAACCAAACAACCCATGCCCTCCCACAAGTGCTTCTAACTGATCTTTGTGACTCACATCATCAAGAAAAATGAGAACTCTCTTGCCTCCAAATCTAGAACTGATGATATTGACTCCATCGTCTCTGTTAGAGACTTCATGGGGGCTTCCTTTAAGAACTTCAGAGATTAATTCCTTCTGCAAGTGCACAATGCCCTCATGTGATTCTGTTTCTCGGATATCAGCTAAGAAACCATGGTGCTCAAATTGGTTTGACAGTTTATTGTAGATGACTTTGGCAAGAGTTGTTTTACCAGCACCACCTATTCCGTGAATTCCGAGTATCCGAGTATCTCTGAATTCAGTATCTCCGAATTTAGTATCTACCATAATCATAATTTTTTTCACATGAATGCCCACTCCCACCAAGTTTTTAGGGGTCACTAACTTAAAAGCTTTCTTTAACTCGCTCAAAACCTTCACAACAACCGCTTTTATGAGCCCTGCCTCATTCCTGTCAAAATGGTGTTATGATTGAGATCATGAACAAGTATCAAGAATAAAACTTACTAGAACAAACTCAGATAATAAGCAACGAGATAAAGTGGCAAATTGATAATGGTCGATAGTCTAAACAACTAATTTACTTTGCCATAAAATAACTAGCTTATATGAATAAGGGATTTTGAAGTACCCATTATCAATATTTTCGGATACCAGTCCTTTCAAGGATCCAACTTCTTCGAGTGCTTGTCTCCATTCCTGGACCACGCTATCCCCAAAACGCTTCGTGTATGAATTGAAGACATCTCCAAAGGTTCGTTTGAGCCATTTCACATCTGCGGGCTCTACTTTATAGAATATGGGCAAGATCACTTGTTTCATCTCTTTCTTGCACTTGAGCATCCGAACGAGCTCAGAAAGGCACCATTTGCTGGAAGCATAGCATTCAGAGAGAACTGGGATCGAGATCTTGCTGTTGTCGATGGCCTGGAAAAGCTGTGGACCAATCTCCTCTCCTAGAGGGAGCTCGTCATCGTCTCTGAACACGCGAACTCTCGCTTCTTGGAGTCGCTGGTAGAGGTGGCTCGTGAAGCCCTTGCGAGAGCCTGGACCTCTGAAACTTAAGAACACATCATAATCACATCCTGTTGAAGCATCCGATGAAACCGGGGACTCGGAAACTGGCTTCTCCACGAAGGTAATTGCTGTTCTGTTCATCTTTAGAAATTCTAAGAGAACGAAAACCGTAAGCAAGATTAATCGGATGCTAAACCGCTGCACAATAATGACAGATCTGATGATACTGATTTCCTCTCATTCTATAATGTACTGACGTTCTAAATTTAATGGAGGGAAACAAGTCAACCCTCGAGGTGTCCCATCAGAGATGGGAAAAACATCTCATTTCAGGTGTAGCTGGTTTAACGTGGCAGGTCATTTACTAAGATACACGTGAACGACAAATTTAGTCTTCACCTCCACATATGTCAATCTAATTTATTGATATACACGAATGACTTAGTTAAGAAAAATCTCGCGTTTGGAAATTGGTGTAGTATAAAGTTGTTAATAATTTTCTTTGGATTATAATTCATTGGCTTAAAGTTTTTAAAAAATATGGATTTAATTATTTATGGACTCGAACTTGACCTCTTCTTTAATGATTTCCTTTGATGAAGGTACCGAAAGCAACGCTATTAAAGCCAATAATTAATTGTTCCAAGGAAGAAGAAATAGATGTAGAGATAGAAATAACTTTCGAAACGAAGCAAAATAAATAGGAACAAGAGTAATCTATTGAAGAAAGAGGATTTGGACAAAATCAATGAAAGGTTTGAATCGCAATTTGTTTTGATGTATTGCCGTTGCGATCCTCACATGCAACAAAGTGGAATGTTAAGTTGAGACATTTTGATGGAGAATATATATGAATTGAGGAGGAGTAAACAAACATTGATGTCACATATAAGGGAAATATTATTGAGATGCGCATGTAAGTTGCGTAAGACAAGTCCCACATTAGAGAACTTTTGTGTGGTAAAATAGTTGATAATCACACTTAGCCTGCAAATTATTCATTTAGTAATTTAAGTGAAGGCAAATTCAATCGGATAAGTTGATAAACTTGGACATTTCTTCTCAATTTAACGAAGAATACTAGATTTGATGGGAACCTATCATTCAAAAACAACACAAATAGTTCCTTTACTCTAATAAAATGTGCAATGTCATCTTTAGACTTTTAATTCATTCAATGTAGTCATTAAACAATTTTTTTAGTACTATCGTAAGTTTTCATAATTACACTACTTTTGCTTAGATTATAGGATATCTTTTTCATTTCAATCCACTTCCTAAATTTAAAAAAAATTGCAATCTTTTCATTGCCTTTTTTTACTTTTTATGTCTTTATAAATATTACTATAATTTGATTGAAGTATATTTTAACTTCGGTTCTCTATAATAGTAAAAATATACCCCTATTTATAGTTATATCGGTTTCATATTCCTTTTGTTTCAAAATAAGTGTTTCATAAGAATATTTAATAACAACAACAACAACAACAACAATAATTTATCTATACATTTCTTGTACTTATATTAATCTAAATCGTGTTATTAATTTTTGATATAAATACAATTTTCAAGTTTTGGGGTTTTGTGCTTCCTTAATTAAATTTAGCTTTATGTAAAGTAGGAAATTAAAACAACATGAATATCAACCCAATACAACTCTAAATGAGGTTCTACTTTCGTTATTAAATATATTATAAGCTAAAAAATACTAAAATGGAACTATTGTAATATTTATAAAGACAAAAAATGTGAAAAAGTAACAAAAATATAGCCATATATTGTGTTAATTTAAGAAATGGATCAGAAATGAAAAGTTATTTTAAAATGAGGGCAATAGTATAATAATGAAATTTTTTTGAGTTTTTTAATGTAAAGTTGAAATATTATATTGAATAAATTAAAAGTTTATGAACTAATAAAAGTCCATATAAGAGGTATTCTCCTATCTTTGGGACTCCCACTCACTGCAAGGATTCTTCTTCAGACTTCTTAAGGGTGGGCTTTGCCCGGAGCTTGTGAGCCTTGAGTCAACGTGCTAATTCTTAGCCATAGGAGATCGAGAGCTCATTCGGGAACTTAAAGTGGTCTGTACAGATAATACTTTTATTGATTGGCCCCCGTCAAACGCCTGTTTCTGGTCTTCTTGTTCACGCACTCGCATGTATCAACCCTTCATCGACTATGGACATGCTTGATTTCTGCCTTCTCGTGGGTCCCGTCCTCAATTCAAGTCACAGATAATCAGGCCTAGTCTAGCCTTCCAATCTACAGTGCGTAGCTGGAGTCTAGAGTTTCACTGCATGCCTTAAGGATCGAAATATTTCTTTGGGATATGTACTGTAGAAGTCCTAAAACTTGTGCAGAAAGTGCAATTGAGTCCTAAAACTTACAAAGAGTTCAATCAAGTCCTAAAACTTGTCTAGAAAGTGCAATTGAGTCCTAAAACTTACAAATAGTTCAATCAAGTCCTAAAACTTGTCCAGAAAGTGCAATTAAGTCCTAAAGTTAACACCGTTAAGAAAGTTAACGGAAATTGCTGACGTGGCGCTGACGTCATATTTTAAATGATTTTTTTAATTTTTCAATGGCTTTTTAAAATTATTTTTTATTCAAAATCTTTAAAAATTAGATTAAAAAATAAAAACGAAAATCTAAATTTATTTAAAAAAAGAAAAATCTTAATTTATTTAGAAAAATAAAATTGTTCAAAAAAAAAAAAAAAAGGCCGGTGGACTTCCACCGCCGCCCATCGCTGGAGGGGCCGGCGACGGTCGTCGGCCACGGGCGGGGTGGCCGGCCCTCACCGGGGGCCGGCGACGGTCGTCGGCCACAGGCGAGGCCTCGTCGGCCCTCGCTCGGGGCCGGCGCGAGGCCGCGCCCGGGCGGGCGACGGTCGCTCGGCCCCGGGCGAGGGACGGCGACCGTCGCCCGCCCGGCGCGGCCTCGTCGGCCCCAAGCGAGGGACGGCGACCGTCGCCCGCCCTGGGCGAGCCTCGCCGAGATCTGGCGAGCCTCGCCGGCCCCGAGCGAGGGCCGACGAGGCCTCGCCCGGGCCGCGACCGTCGCCGGCCCCGGTGAGGGCCGGCCACCCTGCCCAGGGCCGGCGATGGTCGCCGGCCCCTCCGGCGATGGGCGGCGGAAGTCCACCGGCCTTTTTTTTTTTTTGAATAATTTTTTTTTTCTAAATAAATTAAGATTTTTTTTTTTTTAGGCCTCGCCCGGGGCCGGCGACCGTCGCCGACCCCGGTGAGGGCCGGCCACCCGCCCCATCGCCGGCCCCTCCGGCGATGGGCGGCGGCGGAAGTCCACCGGCCTTTTTTTTTTTTTGAATAATTTTTTTTTTCTAAATAAATTAAGATTTTTCTTTTTTTAAATAAATTTAGATTTTACTTTTTATTTTTTAATATAATTTTTAAAGATTTTGAATAAAAAATAATTTTAAAAAGCCATTGAAAAATTTAAAAAATCATTTAAAATATGACGTCGCGCCACGTCGGCAATTTCCGTTAACTTTCTTAACCATGTTAACTTTAGGACTCAATTGCACTTTCCGAACAAGTTTTCGGACTTGATTGAACTATTTGTAAGTTTTAGGACTCAATTGCACTTTCTGGACAAGTTTTAGGACTTGATTGAACTCTTTGTAAGTTTTAGGACTCAATTGCACTTTCTGCACAAGTTTTAGGACTTCTACAGTACATATCCCTATTTCTTTTTCAGGAAAGGATGATCAAGACACTAGTATAATTTACATTAACTAGCTGTGTAAGTTTGCTCTAGGCCTATCAGAATGGGTCATAACCCCATGATGTAACTCAATTTTACTTAAGTGGATCATAGATGTGTCAACTGAAATGTGAAATATAGATTTAAATGGGTTTTAAAATGAAAAAAAAAAAGGGTTTAATGGTCGGATAGAAACCTACCTTCAACCATAGCAAACTAACTTTGCTCCCTCTTGAGTCTTGAAGAGCTATGTAGCACCGACACGAGACACGCGACACGCGACACGACACGATACGACACGCGACACGTCATTTCTCAAAAAGTAGAGAATTTCGACACGTTCCGATACGTTAAATATTAAATAATATTTATATATATAAATGCATAAATAAGTAGGTCTTGTATAATTTAGAATAGGACTATAAATTCTGTCGATTGCAAGAGGACTATAAATTCTGTCATTTGCAAGTTTTGAAACTAACTTTGATGGGAAACTTTGAATAGCGTTACTCTTTGATAGAAAACTTAAAATCAATGAATCAATATAGAGAAAGGACAAAATAAAAGTCTAACGATACTATAAAATAGAGAGAGCTATTTCGAAATCTCACTGCTCATCAAGACATTGACAAATAGCCTAGGTTCGAGAGACTTGTGGGAATTTCAAAAGATGTATGAAAAATAATAAGTCTTGTTTAAATCAATGCAAGGAAAAACTAATATTCATAAGCCCATATGAATGAAGATTTTAAGTTCTTATGACAAGATTTACCACATACAATCGATAGCATCACCATCACGCAACAACACCCATTCACACAAGCCACAGAGAAAAAAATTCAAGAAATTTACTAATCCACCTCAAACTCAAGCAAGCCCTCACATGTCCGTGATCAACTTCCCCTTCGCCGCTGCCCTAGGCGACCCAGTCTCTAAGCCGCGACCAAGTCCTACTCCTCTCTCTCTCTCTACCCTGACATTGGGGCGTCTATTGTAGATCATCAGCCCACTCTACCCACCAGATAGCACTTAAAACACGAATCCTCTGGGTGACGTCACGCCAATTGCACCAAACACAGTACCCAAAACCCAGAAATCTCCAATCTTGAAGAGCTCTCGAGTAGCCCAATTAAAACAAAATCCCTCTTTCCCAACAAGACGATCACCGCACGAGCCGCATCTCAAGAATTCTACCACAAGATTTCGGATCTCCAAAGAAATCCCCCTTTCCTGCTCTAACTCTAGGATTTGCCGAAAATTCCCAATTTGTATTATAAAGAAATCCAAAATACTAACCTGAGATGAGCAAAAAGATGAAATCGCAAGATGAAGAAGAGCAACGCGGCAACGCTTGTGAGAGGTAGAGGCGACGGCTCGATGCTTGCGAGAGACGAAGGCGGGGTCGGAGGCGACTGTGGCGACGGGTGGGGCTGAGGCGCGGGGGGCTACGGCGAGTCGGCAACTAGTGGGGTGGGCTGCGCGACCGGCAAAGCAACTCCGGCGACACTCACGGCGAAAGAACCAGAGTGCTTTGCTCAGCGTGTGCGACTAAAGTGAAGACTGAAGAGAAGAGTTTGAAATCGTGCGCGCGCGTGCGAAGTCTAAGTTTCAACTTTTAATTTTTTAATATATTTATATTTAGTCCCCAAAGTTTTTGAAATTTATAAAAATAACCCCGTGCGTGTCGGAGTCACGTGTCGGAAATTCCGACTCTCGTGTCAGAGCGTGTCGGAGAGAGTTGACCGCATGTCGGTTTTCCCGACACGCGTTAACCGCGTGTCGGAGTGTGTCGAAGCGTGTCGGACACGACACGAAGGGTCCTGGAGAGTGTCCGTGCTTCATAGTTGAAGAGTTCTTGTTGAGTCACTCCCACTTCGCTCCTCTCTTCTTGCCCTCTCTCCCAGTTCGATTCCAGTGATCGCCAGACATCATTCTCCATCTTTGGTGAGCTCTCTTCATCCCCACTGCCTATTTCTGGCGTCTTCTCCGAAGATTTCTGATCATTGAAGTTAATTACTTATAAAATTTCGGATGGTTGTTTTGGCTTGGTCAAATTTGAGGAGGTTGCTCTTCCATTTCCAGAGCCTTTTAAATTTTACGTTGGTCTTTTGTTGAAGTTGACACAAGGAAGGAGGTGAAGGGACTAGACAGAGCGACGTAAGAGAGGAAAGTCTTCCCTATACAATTTTATCATTATAATCATGGAGAGTTGAAACCACACCTCGTCCCAACCTCTTGAAAAAATAATGATTCGAACCCCCAACCGTGGTCATTGGGCAAAGCCCCAATGGTTGAAAAAAAGAAAAAGAGAGTAGGTTATAGAGAAAGGATAATGATGAATTTGGAGACGACTTAATCATGGGCTTTTACTCACAATTCAGCATGGCTGCTTAGGGCGACTTGCTCTTTATGGTACGCCTAACTCAAGCCGAACCAACATATCCATGATCTTAATTTCTTGAGATTGAGGAATGATCATAATGCTGAAATATATTTCTCCAGCGAGCGTATTTCT
The DNA here is from genome assembly GCA_016097485.1 of Eucalyptus sideroxylon x Eucalyptus melliodora. NCBI lineage: Eukaryota > Viridiplantae > Streptophyta > Magnoliopsida > Myrtales > Myrtaceae > Eucalyptus > Eucalyptus sideroxylon x Eucalyptus melliodora. The sequence goes on from CM027826.1 coordinate 3,977,031, forward strand.
TAAATGGAAATATTTCAAGTTTCCATGTAAAAGGTCAACGACTCACGTTTTCCTGCAGAATACTCACTAAGCAAACTGTGAGTTCTGTTTAGAGGTCTCGGTCAACTCTAGTAGTAGATTTAACGTTTGATCCAGTAAAGCAACGCCGAATAGAATCAATGTCAAGGTCCGTGATGGTAGCTTAGTTCTAGGTCCACATTTTGGTATTATCCATCTTTTGATAAGTTTGAATTTAGGTGATTTCGAATTGATTACTCGTTTTGCAGAACCTAAGGCTTAATTCTTTTATTTTTGATGAGATTAGTTAAGGGAGAGATATGATTTGAATTTGCTTATCCAGATAATCACGGTATGTTCTTAAACTCATTCCGCGGAGATACTAAAAGACATTATGATGATATGAGGGTAGAGAGACTCGTGATGACGTGCAAGGATAAGCGTATGAGGGAGGTCTACACCCTGGGAACAAGTTTATTTGGGCTTTGGCTGAAGGAGGTCATGACATGTGTTTTGGGTTTTAATTCTTTTCTCAACTCAGTTTAGCTTGTTTTACAGAAAAACGAGTTGTCCACACCGAATTGGACCCATTAAATTCGAGTCACAAAAGATCCATTTTGTTAGTTCTATGCCAAACAGGCAAAAATTCATTTCATGAGCTTAGCTGGACACTAGAAAATACTATCACTTTTCTCTTTGAAGAATATTTTCCAAAAGCATCATATTTTTCGCAAAGCAAATGCATCCTAAGTACATGACCAAGGTACCCAATAAAATACAGTTTTGTTGAACAACATCCTAGCAACTTATGAACAGGAAGATCTATATTTTATCCAGAACAGAGTAAAGCAATGAAGAGCCTCATATATATGGGACTACGGCTATGTGCAAAGTCCAGTGCAACTTTGCTACACATGAAGCATGCCAGAGAAGGCAATTGTTTGAAGAATAAGAAAACAAGAAAAAACAACTGACAAAAAGAAAGAGAATAAAGAAAGAGAATAACGATTAATTACACACAAATCATACAGTTTCCTCAATTCGTGTCTGGGAAAGCGACTTGAAGAAAACTTTTTTCAGGTGCTGATTGAAGTCAGTAGAGCCCAAATTCCCGAGTCTCTCTCTGTAGAAGTTCCATGTCTAGGAGCGAAGAAGTTCCTTGAAAAGCTCGGTTTTTGTTAACCAACTGCACAAGAACGCTAAGAAGCAAAATTTTCGAAGGAGTTCTTACAAATTGTTGAAGGAGTTCTCCATGGTGTACTTCTGCAGGAATTTTGACAGCATATATCAGATCGTTGAAGGATTTACTTTAACTTCTCATTTCTGCTTGCATCTTTTACAAATAACAGCTCCTCTTTTGTTTGCCTGGGAAGTGACGCCGTCACTTTTGTCCCCTCTTAAGTTCAGAAATACATCACCTTCAGTCTCTTAATAAGTGATCAGTGAGTGCAACGCAAATATTTGGTATGAGGTCACCTTTACTTGAGTGTGTTGTTGCTCCTGAACTCTGCATTTGCCTGCAACTATGATGCACAAATGCATCTGGAATCTGTTGAGAATATTGGATTCCTATACCCTGATGTTCAGAGTTATACAACTTCGTTTTTCCGTGTACTAGTATGCCATTGCTAATATCAAGTTAAGTATTTGCTGATGAAGAGCTTAATAACCAATGGACTTTTCGACTGTTGAAGCGTTCCACAAATCCAAACAATTACCATGGAATGGAGAAAAGTTCAGTGTCATGGATCATAAACGGAAAGGAGTGTTGAAAATTCTGTAATCACCTCAAGGCGGTCTTCCTGTTCATTGAGTTTTAGCTCTTAGGAGCTTCTTCCCACTGGGAGATTCTGGTAGGAACTTGTGGAACTTTCAAGTAAACAATGTAATATAAAGACCCTATGAAGTTTTGTGTGGTTATAATTATGTTTCATGAGATGCACGGTATGCATTGTCATTGGACCAAAATCTAATTTTTTAATCAAATTTAAAAAAAAAAAAAACATTTAGGGAAAACCAACACAATAGATAACATGCTCAAGCTTATTGTGGAGGACAGACGCTGGCTTCACGAGTCTCTGGTACAGGGGACTGGTGAAGCCCTTCCATGAATTTGGACCTCTGAAGCTCAAGAAAATATTGTAATTGCATCAAGCAGGATCATTTGATGAAGTGGTTATTAATTCCTCAGCAAAACTGCTTGGTTTTGGTCTTCTTTTCTTACACACGAACACAAAAAGGCAAGACTAATGCAAAAGGCACCACGATAGGAAGAAGCCACATTGTCTATTCCTCCATATTCTCTAACCTACTCACCTCCTCCAGATGATCAAGAAAAGATTTGATGCCAAAAATTGCTAACTCTTTCCTCTCTATTCTAAATCTTCAGTCCCCTGCTTCGGATTTAAAACAGGAATCCTCCATTTCGTCTGTTCATTGGGCAGAAAAGAGTCAAAGTCGGGGCAGAGGTACTAATATTTCATTGGCTTCTTCTCTCTTTCCAGCTCAAGACATATCTTTTTCAGAGTCTTCGAGTTCACATGCTCATTGGTCAGTTAACTAATGAAGCATTGAGTATCCACAATTTTGTTGGATGTTTTTCTGTTAATCTCGTCCTTAAAACAAGGAATTATCAGGGTAAGTAAAGCCAAACATCTAGAGTTGCAACAGCACGAGGAATTGTCTAAGTAAACACTATAAAATTGGTGCTGCTATATCTTTGGATCTCATTAGTGATGATCATATGCTATATCTTTAGATCTCATTAGTGATGATCGTACATTTCTTTTTCTTCTTTGTAATTTGGGGGTGGGGGGGGGGGGGGAGTTGAATATTTTGGCTCGAGTAATCCATGTATGTACGCGAACCTCTCAGTCGTGCATCGATTAAGGATCTGCCTCATCCAAAATGCTTGACCACAGAACCAGCCTCCCAGGGTTAGATTCAGAGATATTCACTTTCACATAATACGAATGATAATTCAATCCCACGTATCCCAAAAAGAGTAACTCCTGTCTATTCCTAATTTGATGAATGATTGATGAGGGGATTTTTCCGAAGTGCACTGATGGTTATCTAGAAGATCTACAGTCGACTAATCGAGTCGCGCCGTCATTCCTAGATGAACGTACTGCATGATAATGCATAAATTGGAAATATGCAAGTTGTTGCTGGCAATGGAAAAAACACTTTGATGTAGGGCCAGTTTAGAATACAAAAGCAACCCAAGAGACAAGTGCAGACAAACAAAATTTAATGCAATAGTTGCTGATGCATGGGTTACTGATCAATGAAGCAGACTTGGGAGTTGGTCTTTGGAACTGATTGTTGCAAGTCACACAGACATAATAGAAAACAAGTAAACTGCACCTGGTCACTATACCCGGCCAAATGAAGGGAACAAAAAACTACAGCTAGCCAAATCACATGGCAAAGAAGATAGAACATCACCATGTCGTGATGGGAAAAGACAAAGGAATATATTGGGGTGGCCAAGAACAAATCGATGGTGAATGGTAACTCAAAACAGAATTCAGTTCTTAACGTTGAACAGGGGAAAAAGGTCAGGTAATGGTTCAGAGGCAAAAAGACAGTTGCAACTTCCAAATCACCTCAAAATGATCTGGCCTGGATCCTCGTAGTCAGATGATGAACATACTTGGCGTGTTCTGCTAGGTAATTCTGGGGGTTTCAGGAAGTTGCATCCAGAGAAATCCACAATGCTTAAGCATCTCAACCCTCCAAGCCCCTGGAGCTCTGTTAGTTTCCCACAATGTCGTACTTTTAGATCTTCCAAAAGTTGTAAACCTGACAAATCTGGTAAGTTCTCAAGCATCTCGCACCATGAAATGTTAATAAATTTTAATGATCTTGCTCGATTAAGCCCTGGAACATCCACAAGCTGTGGACATTTATTCAGGGTCAAGTATTCTAAATCTTCAAATTCCGAAAGATCTGGAATGTTTACAATCGACTTGCATTTTTCAATGCATAGTCTTTTGCATGAAGAGAATGCCTCAAGCGTTTGGATATCATGGATCTTCTCACAGCCATTGATGTTCAGATATTGCAAGGCTCCAGGGCACGGTAGTTCTGGTAAACTTTCTGAAGAATTTAGAGAAAAGAATTGTGATCTTCTCAATATATTGTACCAGGATTACAGAGCTATTTATAAAGACTTCTACAGTACTAACTAGGAAAAAACAAATCTGTAAAATATAGCTATAATCCCACAAATCAAGGGATACTAATAAATCATTTCCTAACTAATTATTTACAGCTATTTCCTAATAATTAGGACCCAAAAAATCAGGATTGAATATTCCTAATAATCAGATCCTAAAAATCAAGATAATTCAACACTCCCCCTCAAGCTGAGGAATAGATGTCTTCCATTCCCAGCTTGGAGGTTATTTCATGAAAGATCCCACCATTAAGTCCTTTGGTTAGCACATCAGCTAGTTGATCTCTGGAAGGTATGTAGGACATGCAGATCAACCCCTCTTCTATCTTTTCTTTGATGAAATGTCTGTCAATTTCAATATGCTTCGTCCTATCATGCTGTACAGGATTATGAGCAATATTAATTGCTAATTTATTATCACAATACAGCTTCATGGGACCCTCCCACTTGATTTTCAAGTCTTCTAGGATGATTTTAAGCCATAATAGTTCACATATTCCATGGGTCATTGCTCAAAATTCTGATTCAGCACTTGATCTTGCAACTACATTATGTTTTTTTACTCCGCCAAGTCACTAAATTTCCACCAAGAAATGTACAATAACCAGATGTTGACCTTCTATCCACCATGGATCCTGCATAGTCAGCATCAGTATAAGCTAGCAGCATCAGTTTTTGATTTCTTCTGAATATGACTCCTTTTCCAGGACTTTCTTTTAAATAATGTAGCACTCGATTGACGGCTTGTAAGTGTGATTCTCTTGGATCATGCATAAATTGACTAATCACACTTACTGAATAGGCAATATCAGGTCTAGTATGAGCCAAATAGATAAGTTTCCCAACCAATCTTTGATACATTTCTCGATCTACAGCAGGTTCTTCCTTTGCATCTCCAAGCCTTTTATTAGGCTCAATAGGTGTGGCTACTGGTTTACAACCAAGTTTTCCAGTTTCCTTCAAGAGATCAGTCACATACTTCTGTTGTGAGACAAATTCCCTGTCTAGAGTAAGAAACTTCAATGCCAAGAAAGTATTTGAGTCTTCCTAGCTCTTTTATTTCAAACTCTTTAATCAAACACTGTTTTAGCTGCTGTTTCTCCTCATCATCGTCACCTGTGACAATAATATCATCGACATACACTAGAAGTGCTGTTACTCTCCCTCTTGCCAAATGCTTAATGAAGAGGGTATGATCACCTTGGCTTTGTTTGTAGCCTGAAGCTTTCATAACTCTGGAAAATCTCCCAAACCAGGCTCTAGGTGATTGCTTGAGCCCATATAGTGCTTTCCGTAATCTACATGCTTTGTCTGTTGTTTTTTCTCCTTCAAACCCCGGTGGAATACTCATGTAGATCTCTTCTTCTAGGTCTCCATGTAAGAATGCATTCTTCACTTCATACTGCTAAAGTTGCCAATTAAAATGAGCTGCCAAAGAGAGTAGAATTCTCACAGTGTTCATCTTTGCCATCGGAGCGAATGTCTCTTGATAATCTACTCCATAAGTCTGAGTATAACCCTTTGCCACCAATCGTGCCTTATATCTCTCAAGAGAACCATCAGCTTTGTATTTCAAGGTAAAAACCCATTTGCAGCCCACAAGATTCTTTCCTTTAGGTTTTTCAACAATCTCCCAAGTCTGGTTTTTTTCTAGTGCATCCATTTTTTCTCTCATTGCATTCCTCCATTCTTCTTTAGACAATGCCTCAGATAAAGTATTTGGAATAGAAAAGGTGTTTAGACTCACAATGAAATTTTTATGAGATGGTGATAGGCGATCAAGTGACACATAGTGAGATAGTGGATATAAGGGTCGCTTTGTGCATTCTCTAGTACCTTTTCTAACAGCAATGGGAAGATGTGAGTCATTTTCAGGCATATCAATTGACTGTTTATGCAAAGGAGAGTCAGAACTTACCGGAAATTCATTTGCAAAACTCGAATGGGAATCTTGAACTTGTGTTTGGTCTGGAACAGCTGTCTTTCTTGAGTATACCTGAGGAAATCTCATAGAGTCATAGATACGAGGAGATATGGGAGTGGACTCTTGTTCCAGAATAGGCTTAATCGTAATGGATTCATTAGAAACTAATTCATGAGGAGCCTGTTGATCAGAATTGGAAGCTGATTGGTTAGGAGTTGATTGATTAAGGATTGGTTGATCAGAAGTGGGAGCTCGGACTGGAAGATTATTAGGAGGTAAGTCAAGATTAAGGACCTCAAATTCTTTATATTCAGCTAATGACTTCTCCCCCTGAAGATAAGATTGTGGAAAGTAAGGTTTGTTTTCTACAAATGTAACATCAACTGAAATATAGGTTTTTCGAGAAGGAGGATGATAACATTTATACCCCTTTTGTGTAGCGGAGTAACCAAGAAAGACACACTTGATTGCTCTAGGATCTAGTTTTCCCCTTTGCTGATTATGAACAAGTACAAAAGAGGTGCAACCGAAGATTCTAGGTATGAGATTATTTGTTGTCCTAAAATGTGGATAAAAGCTAGAAAGAATTGCCATAGGAGTTTTGAAATCTAATACTCTTTATGGCAATCTATTAATCATGTATGTAGATGTAAGGATAGCTTCCCCCAAATAAGACTTAGGGACATTTCCATGAAACAATAATGCTCGAGTTGAGCAAATGACCATTTTTCCTTTCAGCCACCCCATTTTGCTGTGGTGTGTTTACACAAGATGACTCATGGATTATCCCTTCCTTTTGAAAATAAGTTGACAAAACCTGATTAAAGTAGTCTCTAGCATTATCTGATCTAAAGTTCTTAATTTTAACTCCAAACTGATTTTGAACCATAGAATTAAAATTAGGAACAATACTACTTACATCAGATTTTTGTTTGAGTAAGAATATCCATGTGACCCTAGTACAATCATCGATTAGAGAAACAAACCATCGAGCCCCTGAGATATTTGGAATTGTGGAAGGTCCCCAAATGTCACTGTGAATCAAATCAAAAGGATGAGAACTTCTTTTGTTGTTTATAGGAAAAGATACACGGGTGTGCTTAGCAAATTCACAAGTATCACATTGGAATTGACTCATATCTAATCCTTTAAACAAAGAAGGAAACATGATATTTAAGACACGAAAAGATGGATGACCAAAACGAAAATGGTAAAGCCAAATGACATCCTTATTTGAAGCACTAAGAAATGACAAGGGTGAATTGTTCATGACTCTTTTTGAAATCCTTGGCGTCTCAAGATAGTACAACCCATTCTTTTCCTTAGCAAGTCCAATCTTCCTCTCCGAATCCTGCTCCTGAAAAACACAGTAGGTAGGGTAAAAAATTGCATAACATTTGAGGTCATTGGTGAGCCTTTGTATGGAGACTAGGTTGGCTGATAATTTTGGCACATGGAGGACATCTTTTAGAGTGAGAATAGGCGTAACATAGATATCACCAACTCCTGCAACAGTGGCCAAAGAACCATCTGCCACCCCTATTTTTCTATTGCTTGGACAAGGGGTGTAGGTACTAAAAAAATGAGAAGTGTGAGTCATGTGATCAGTGGCACCTGAGTCTAGTATCCAAGCTTCACTTGAAAGTTTTTCTAAGGCATTTAAACTAAAAGAGAATGGAGACTTACCTGAGAGTGCTAAGGAACATGCACCAGAGGGTTTATCAAGAGACCCCAAAAGCCCTTTAATTCTTTCTATTTCCTCACTGCTGAAGGATTCTTTCACCTGTCCTTCACCGTGACTGATTTGCTGGTTGATCTATTCAATTAGATGAGCTTGGGGCCTTAGCTGTCCTCCTTTGTTTCCCCACTCTCGGCTTGAGGTTGCTGGTTTGCCATTCAGTTTCCAGCAACGTTCCTTTGTATGCCTTGGCTTCTTACAGTAGGTACACCACAAACTATCTCGATTATCCCTCCATGTAGACCTCGAAGCATCCACCTTTCCTCTTTCTTGTGTTGACGCATTGCGAGTTACTAATGCTGAGCCTTCCATAGCTTGAGGCTCTAGCATTATTCCCCTTCGACTTTCTTCTGCCCGGATTAGAGAGATTGTCTCTTCCAAAGAAGGAATTTCTTCTTTTCCAAGTATTTGAATTCTGACTTGGTCAAATTCAGAATTAAGACCTGCCAAGAAATCATATACTCGATCCTTTTCAATGAAGGTTTTTAGAGTTGCAGCATCATCTGCACACTTCATCTCAAATACTCGATAATGATCGAGTTCTTGCCATAGATTTTGAAGGGAATTGGCATATTCTGTCACCGTTTTGCTCCCTTTTTTTGTTGCACTTGTCTTTACCTTGATTTCATATACTTGTGCAGCATCTCAAGCCTTCGAATAAGTCCTGCGAATAGAATCCCAAATCTCCTTTGTAGTTTTGAGAAACATACATGTATCACTTATGGCTGGATCCATTGAATCCCAAAGCCATGACATGATCATTGAATCTGCCTCATCCCATGCATTGAACGTGGGATCTTCTGGTGTTGGACCTATTCCGAGAAGATGGCTGAGTCTTCCTTTACCCTTCAAATAGGTCTTGATGAATTGTGACCATTTGAGATAATTCTTTCCATTCAGCCTATAAGTTGCTCTCACATTTTGTAGATCTCCGGTCATATGGTTGGTGTTGGCCTCCTCATTTTGACCCGAAGTATCTCCAATCAATTTTCTCTCAGACATGGATAATTCCAGGCACAAAGAAAGTACTTGAAAAGGAAGAGTGAAAGAAAACAGAAGCAATAAAGGCTGCTGCAAGTGAATGAGGTTTTAGGGTAAAAGAAGAAAAAAAAAATTGGGACAAGTTTAGAAGCAAAGAGGGAAAAATATAGCTAAAGGGATCACAACAATGACAATTGCGATCAGATTGTTAAGGACAAAGACAAATCCAGCAATGAAGGCTGTGACTGGAAGATTATTGCATCAATGAAAGATGCACTGCAACATTATCCCAGAAAAATGAGCCTAATGCTCTGATACCATGAAGAATTTAGAGAAAAGAATTGTGATCATTCTCAATATATTGTACCAAGATTACAAAGCTATTTATAAAGACTTCTACAGGTACTAACTAGGAAAAAACAAATCTGTAAAATATAGCTATAATCCCACAAATCAAGGGATACTAATAAATCATTTCCTAACTAATTATTTACAGATATTTCCTAATAATTAGGACCCAAAAAATCAGGATTGAATATTCCTAATAATCAGATCCTAAAAATCAAGATAATTCAACACTTTCCAAAGAGCTACAGTTGGAGAGGTCCAACATTTCCAAGCGTTCAGCTTTATAAAGGTCCGTTATTTCAACTAGCTTCTTGCAACCCCAGCTTCTATTCTCTTCAGACCATTTAAGTTAGAAAAGTCCAGTAACCTCTCAATGGAATAACACTCGGAGATATCCAGTTCTTCCAAGTATTGCCATCTATCAAGGCCTTGAATTCCAACCAGATTCTCACAAGCCGCAGCATCAAATTTCTTCAGAAATTTCAAATCCGAAAGATCCGGTAATGTTTCTAATGCTTTACAACCCCATATGATGATCGATCTTAATGAGACTAAACGTTCAAGGCCCTCCAAGTTATATAGCTTTTCACAAAATGATGCTGTCAAAGCAGTTAGGCAAACAAGTTCTTCAAGCCCTTTGATTTCAGTTAACTCAGAGCAACTGTGGAGATGCAATTCTGATGAGCGTTTAAAATTTGACAAATCTGGAAATCTCTCCAAATCTGGACCTTGGCTGACTTCAAGCTTCAATAGACTCGAGGGAAGATGTGGCAGCCATTTTATGTCATCATGAAGTTCAATGTGGAGATCAACAAGTTGAGAGAGGGTCTTCATCGTAGTTAAGGCACTCAAATCCTTGACTTTCATTGATAATTGTGTTAGATTGATTAGGTTGGCAATATCTGGGATTGTCTCACAGACGAGATGTAGACTTCTTAGGCTCAAGGGAAGCTCTGGCAGATATTGTAGCTCTTCGCATTTCCCTAAATCAAGCTCTTGGAGACATGATAACTTGTGAATGCTTTTTGGCAAACTGGAAATGCGGGTCTTTTTTAACTGAAGGACTCGCAGTGAAGATAAATCCCCTATCTCACTAGGGATTTCTCCTTGCAGATATTTACACCCTGAGGCATCTAACTCTTCAAGCTTCTCCAACCTTCCCAAGGTTCTAGGTAAACTTTCTAAGAAAATATCAGTCATGAGCAAAACTTTCAGATTGTGTAGATCCCCAATGGAGTGGGGCAGCTCCCTAATAGCCGAATGTGATAAATGCAGTTGGGTTAATGATGTCAATTGTCCAATGGAGTCGGGCAGTGTTTCGTGACATCCCGAAATCCGATCCTATTTCGATAAAATGAAATGTGCATTTCGTCGACATGCCTATGGTCCTTTTTCTCTGAGCCGATAATTCACGAGTTAACTAACCTATTTGGGTGAAGCCATTAAGGGATATATCCATGGTAAAATCCCTAAAAGCTACCTAATTGGTTGGATTGGGCTAAAATCACGTTCGGTCGATTTTAACCATGAAATTTAATTCGGTTTTGGGAATCGAATATTCGGACGTGTCACAATTCATTTTTAGGACCGTCTCATCGTCTATCAACTTATCGCCAAGTCCGAAATTTCAAGAAAGAAATTATCGGAGGAAAAATCGAAGATCAAAAGAAATTAGAAAGGAAAAGGAAAAGAGAAAAGGAATTTGCATAAAAGAATTATGTATTTCCTTTTTCTTTTTCCTCTCTCTCCTTTTTCTCTCTTTTTCTTTCTCTCTCTCCTCTCCTCTCTCCTTCGTGCGTAGCCTCCCCACCCACCGAACACCCCTTTCCAATTTTAAATTGGCTTCTCTCCTTTTTGACTAGTCAAAATTCCTCTTCCTTATCTCTTCTTCTCTCTCCTCTTTCTTTCCCCCAACCCCACGTGACCAACTTCTTTTCCTCTCTTCTCTCTTGTTCATGCAAACCAGAAACGGAGGAAGGACAGCAGCTCGCCGCTCGTCCCGCCGTCGCGCCGCACCCGTGCGCCCACCGTCCCGCCGTCACGTCGTCCGTCGCCGCTGCAGCCCCTTCCCCCGCGCGACCCAGCTGCTGTTCGCACCGACCAGCCACCGTTCGGCCACCTCCGGCCACCGCCCAACCCCGCCGGACCATCCCCGCGACCCCCTCGCCCTCCGCCGGTCTTCCCCCGCCGCCCTAGCCGCCGGAACGGCTCCGTTCAGCCGCGACCAGCAAGACCCACGGAGTGGGTTTCAGCACTTCGGGCCCGCTTTTGGGCCGTTTCCCGGCCCCGGATCCGCGAGTCGCTTTGGGAACAATCGTTCCTCGCGTCGCCGCCGTCGGATTGATCCGATTTGTGCGCGATTTGGTGAGTAATCTCACTAATCCAGGATTAGTGGGTAATTATGCTTAATGTTGGTTTAGATTTTATTAATTACGTTTAGGTTGTTAGATTAGATTAAATTAGCAATTATTAGCCAATTGTGATGCGAAGTAGATAAATTGAATGTGTAATTAACAAGTAGACATGGTCTACTAATTATTGGAAGTATCTCGGAATTTTTCCCGACCCTTGGTGGGCTCCAATTAGGCTTTTCGGGCCTAAGTGGATTTTTTAGTATTTAATTATTAATTTTCGGAATTAAATTAAATAATTATTTATTTTCCGAAAATTCAACTGAGATGGCCTGGAACCGGAAAATTATGCTGATGACCGTGGTGAGGTCCGTTTATTTAATCGGGTTTTATTTTGAGCTAAATTAAATTTTTAATATTAATTATTTAATTTTCGAAATAAATAAATAAATAAATTATTTTTTTGAAATTAAGATTTTGATGGCCGACGACCGAAATCTCGTGCTGATCATCGCGCAGTCCGTTTATTTATTTGAGCTCCACGTTGTATGGAATTAAATAAATGGTGGTATTTTAGGGATTTACCCTAAATTGATTGGAATTGATTGAGATTGAATTGTTGATTGGTAAATGGCCAAGTATGTTGGCCAAGTATGTTATTCAGTATTTATAATGCTTTGTTGAATTGATTTAATTATTTGATCGAGAAATCGTTGGGCATTGGTTGTCAGTATTGAAAGTAATTGGTAACCACTCGAAAGAAGACACGTGGGCTCGGTGAATTGGAATGTCACCTGGAGAATGCACGTGAGTTCGGTGGTTGAATATGTCACCTTGGCGAAAAGGTCGCCTAAGAGAATGCACGTGGCTCGGAGACTCGGTATGTCGTCCTGGAGAATGCACGTGGCTTGGTGACAGAGTAAGGCATCTAAAAGGACACGTGGGCTCGGCGAATTGATGCATCGCTTTGGTGAGATGCACCTGAGAGAATGCACGTGGGCCAAGGCATCAAAAAGGGCACGTGGGCTCGGCGAATTGATGCATCGCTTTGGTGAGATGCACCTAAGAGAATGCACGTGGGCCCGGAGCATCTAAAAGGGCACGTGGGCTCGGCGAATTGATGCATCGCTTTGGTGAGATGCACCTAAGAGAATGCACGTGGCTCGGTGACAGAGGCTGGCATCTAAAAGGGCACGTGGGCTCGGTGACTTGATGCATCACTTTGGCGAAAAGGTCGCCTGAGAGAATGCACGTGGGCCCAAGGTTCGAGGCACGTGAACTCGGAGACTTGGAAGGTCATCCTGGATAATGCACGTGGCTTAGCTTTTAAATATCCCACAGTGGGGATTGATTCATATGACATGTAATCGACTGGTTCGATTAATTTGAAGTGAATGGATATTTATTATGAATTGTATCTTGATTTGCGGTGGGATCGAGGCCAAGATAAGTCCTCTGTCCTATGCGTGTTTAGGCAGCCTTTAGTATAATGGTTTACTAATCGGGCTTAGTGGGGTAGAACTCGCGAGACGTAGTCTCATCCCGGTTTGGGGAAAACCATTTCGGACCCCGCGAAGATCGAGGAGGAGGAATCCGAGAAGGAGAACTCGGAGGTGAATCTTAAGGAGAAATATTTTTGGAAGAAGAAGACAATCCTGAGAGAGGCCTTGAGTACGGCCCAGTTGTTTAAGCTTCTGTCTTCTTTTGAGATCTCCTTTTGATGTGAATAGTTTTGAAAGGGTTTGTGGTTTGTATAAAAGTTTGGTTATAAATTTTTCAATATGAAAAATATGGCTCTGCTTTTCTATCCCATCGTTTTATTGTCTTGGGATTTTAACTACTTCCGCATGTGCTTAAAATCGAAAGGGTCGGCGATACATTGTTAAAGGATATCGCATTATAAAATCGACCAAGTGAGACGGATGTGTGCGTGCCTGAGGATCGGGGCGTGACAGTTTCCAATGAGTTGCATTCCTGTAGCAGCAAGCTATGCAAGTTCCGGAGGGATTTTATGGAGTTGTCAATTCGAACCAATGATCTACAATTACGAGCAGAAACAATCTCAAGCTTCCTCATGCGACCTATGGACATGGGAATCTCTTTTATGGAACTGTCATCAATAAGAAGCTCCGTCAAGTTTGTTAGTCTCCACATTTCTTCAGGTAGCTCCTTGAGTTTGTCACATCCCCTCAGACTCAAGGATACCAGTTTCGTGATACTCCTGATAGAAGGATGAACTTTGACCAGATTAACACAATATTCAAGATTCAAGATCTCAAGATTCCGGAGAGCTGAGAAGTCAGGAGTTTCAGTCAAATTCTCGCAGTGCAGAAGCCTCAGAACTTTGAGCTGGTTCGCAATCCACCACAAACAAAATATAGCAACGTTAGCTCTTGAATTTATCATATACCTCGCAAAATTCAAAAGAAGATGGAGATTTACCTTCGGTAATCCATTCACATGGTGCCATGCGTCCCAGTGCTCTGTGAGACTACTGGCTCTTACGTTAAGAATAACCAAGTTCTCCGGATAAAAGTCTGGTGGAAAAAAGACGTTGGGCAGGCAATCCAATCAAGCCATCTTAAATTAGGAAGAAGGCCCTTGAAATGGCCCGTGACTTCCGCCTGCTTGATACGAAGGTACCTTAAGTTCGGCAGTTTTCTAAACTGCTCATTTGTTAAGCAGTATAGATTAGAAAGGGAAGGGGAATACTCAAGACGGAGGGCCTCGATCTGACTCGTTCCCTGCAAGTGCCCAGAAACTGAGGAATAAGTGCGCCGCGCAAGACCAAATGGAGGCTAATTAAAAGCGTGACAAATTGTTCCATTTGTTCCATACGTAATATTTGGTATAACTGTACATCCATCCAATTTATAACAGAACTCTTAAGGATCATAAAAGCATTGACTCCAGGCATGCTTCATTACCATATATGGGAACTCTTTGAATTATTCCAGTTCGACCGCTTTCTAGATTGACTGGCTTTTCTGGTTTTGATCGATTTTCTTCCAGGGGTCAAACAGGATAGAGAACATAACCGGTACCCAGTTGAACCGATTGTGTGTGATTGTGTCATGTAGCAACCTAAGATATTATCCCGCTGAATCAGACAATGTCTGACAATGTCTAAACATGAATATACAAGTTAGGTTGGATGTCTACGTTTTCATTTTGGGGTCTATTATGAGAGAGACACGATTTGACATGAATAGCTTGACCTCACATCAGCGGTATTGTGCCTAAGCTGATGTTGTCACAAATTTGCTGATTCTACCCACAACCTTCTTTTTTTTAAAACTAGACTCCACACTTTTAGGCCACTTTTATAGCCTAAAAGAGGCAAGTAAAAAGTAGAGAGTTGAAAACATTGTACCTCATTTCTCTCGAGCACTTTCAAAGCTTCCTCGTGAATCCATAATCTACTGCGTTCACTTGGCTTGACAGAGTTTCCCTCAGAAACAATACTTCTACCAAGATCTCTTAACTGATCATGCATCCATAGCCGATTTCCCCCATTGCCAGGGACAATTTTGACTAGGGACATGAGACTCAGCACTTCTAGTCCCAAGTTCGGAGAGAAGCCACAGTCATCCCACATATACATTGGTAGTCTTGGATCTGTTCCAATGAAAAAACATGCAATGTTGAGAAATATTTGCTTCACATCATCAGTTAGTGTATCTTAACTTATCTTCAGCTTTTCTTCAACCTTCTGATACGGCACTTCTCTCAACTTCTTTAATGTGTCTCTCCACGCTGCTTCGCTTTTGTCACACAACAGTGACCCAATAACCTCGAGAGCCAATGGGAGCTGCCCAGTAGTTGAGACAATATCACGACAAAGATCGTTGAAGGCGGGAGGAGGGAAGTCACGTTGAAAGGCATGTCTACAAAATAGAATCATAGAGTTTTCTTTGTCCAATCCCATGAGCTCATATGCCCAGTATGACGTCCCAAACTGATTAAGAATAGCCTTATCTCTAGTTGTAATAATGATCCTACTTCCAGAACCAAACAACCCATGCCCTCCCACAAGTGCATCTAACTGATCTTTGTGACTCACATCATCAAGAAAAATGAGAACTCTTTTGCCTTCAAATCTAGAACTGATGATATTGATTCCGTCGTCTCTGTTAGAAACTTCGTGGGGGCTTCCTTTAAGAACTTCAGAGATCAATTCCTTCTGCAAGTGCACAATTCCCTCATGCGATTCCGTTTCTCGGATATCAGCTAAGAAGCCACGGTGCTCAAATTGGCTTGACAGTTTATTGTAGATGACTTTGGCAAGAGTTGTTTTACCGGCACCACCCACTCCATGAATTCCAAGTATCCGTGTATCTCCAAATTTAGTATCTACCATAGTCATAATTTCTTTTACATGAATGTCCACTCCCACCAAATGTTTAGGGGTCACTAACTTAAAGGCTTTCTTTAACTCGCTCAAAACCTTTACAACAACCGCTTTTATGAGCTCTGCCTCATTCCTGTCAAAATCGTGCTATGATCGAGATCATGAACAAATATCAAGAGTAAAACTTACTAGAACAAACTCAGATAATAAGCAACGAGATGAATTGGCAAATTAATAATGGTCGATAGTCTAAAAAAGTAATGTACTTTGCCATATATTAATCAGCTTATATGAATAAGGGATTTGGAAGTACCCATTAGCAATATTTTCGGATACCAGTCCTTCCAAGGATCCAACTTCTTTGAGTGCTTGTCTCCATTCCTGAACAACGCTATCCTCAAAACGCTGCTTGCATGAATTGAAGACATCTCCAAAGGTTCCTTTGAGCCACTTCACATCTGCAGGCTCTACTTTATAGAATATGGGCAAGATCACTTGTTTCATCTCTTTCTTGCACTTGAGCATCCGAACGAGCTCAAAAAGGCACCATTTGCTGGAAGCATAGCATTCCGAGAGAACTGGGATCGAGATCTTGCTGTTGTCAATGGCCCGGAAAAGCTGTGGGCCAATCTCCTCTCCTAGAGGGAGCTCATCGTCGTCTCTGAACACGCGAACTCTCGCTTCTCGGAGTTGCTCGTAGAGGTGGCTCGTAAAGCCCTTGCGAGAGTCTGGACCTCTGAAGCTTAAGAACACATCATAATCACATCCTGGCGAAGCATCCGATGAAACTGGGGACTTGGAAACCGGCTTCTCCACGAAGGTAATTGCTGTTCTCTTCACCTTTAGAAATTCTGAGGGAATGAAAACTGAAAGCAAGATTAATCGGATGCTAAACCACTGCAAAAGAATGAAAGATCTGAGGATACAGATTTCCTCTCTTTCTATAATGTACTCGCGTATTAAATTTAATGGAGGGAAACAAGTCAAAGGTCCATCCTGGAGGCGTCCTACCAGACATGGTAAAAAAATCTCTTCCAGTCAGGAGTAGGTGGTTT
Source organism: Eucalyptus sideroxylon x Eucalyptus melliodora (assembly GCA_016097485.1). Classification (NCBI taxonomy): domain Eukaryota; kingdom Viridiplantae; phylum Streptophyta; class Magnoliopsida; order Myrtales; family Myrtaceae; genus Eucalyptus; species Eucalyptus sideroxylon x Eucalyptus melliodora. Next base: position 3,993,959 of record CM027826.1, read on the forward strand.
AACGTGGACCGGTCATTATCGAGATGCACGTGAAAAACACAGTCCCTCACCTCCACATATATCAACGAATTTATTAAGGTACTAATGTAAATTAATTTTAAAAAATATCATATTTGAAAGTTGATGTAGTATATAATAATTAATAATTATATTTGTATCATAATTCATTGGCTTTCGTGTCCAACTGTTGACGGGCTAAGACTTAATCTTTCTCTTGGCGATTTTCTTATTGGAAAGTATTAAAAGTAAACAATATCAGAGTAAAAAATTAATTGGTGCGAGAAGGAAGAAACAGATGTAGAGATATAAAACGACTTTCGAAATGAAAAGGACTAAACAAGAACAAAAAGGAACCACCAAAGAAAATCCTTCTCCTTCCCTTTTTCTGGAAGAATGGAGGTTCTAGACAAAATTGCTGAAAAGTTTGGCCCCTATTTGTTTCAATTGTTGTTGTAGTGCACAGACACAACAAAGTGGAGATTTAAGTTGGGACATTTTGATATAGAATATATCTAAATTGAAGGGGAGCAAACTAACACTAAGGTCACTTGTAGGGCAAAAATTATTAAGATGTACGTGTGAATTATGCTAGGAAAATCCAACATTAGAGAATTTGTATGTTGTAAAACAATTATAATCACAATCAATCCACAATTTATTTACATAATCTTTTAAGGGAAAGTGTATCTAATTGGATATATTGATACATTTAGACATTTCTTCTCAGTTTAACGAAAAATACTAATGTTGGATTAAGTGGGGAAATTCAACTTAAGAATGGACAGTTGCAACAACCGCTAGCATTTGAAATAGTGAATGTTTTTGGAAGAGTCAAGAGAATTAGATTTTGGACCCAATTTAGGGTGCATTTGAGAGAAGCTTTCGAAGGGGCTTTGGGCATCAAAAGCCCCTTGGCCAAAATAAGAGTGTTTGGGAAAAACTTTGGAAGTCTCTTAATGGCAAAGTTGGCATTAATAAGGCTGATCAGCTTTCTCGGCATGCCCACGCGATACTGTTCATTCTTTTTTTCTTTTTTTTTTCTCGGAAATTATCCTCATGAATTTTTTATTTTTCTATTTTTTCCCCTTGTATGAGACTGTTCATCTTCTCCGGGCCGGTTTGGTTCTACCTGACTGCGAGGGGCCGGCAACTGCTAGAGGGACACCGTCGTGATCCCGACAACCTAGGCAATCGTCGTCGGAGAGTCGGGCAACCTCCGCGAGTTGCGGCATTGCGTGACCCTTCGTGAGTCACGGCAACTCAACGACCATGGCGAGGGGCCACCCGGCGAGTCGCGACTCAAATTTGGGTCGCCGTGACCCATATCCTCACCAATCTGAGTCGCCCAACCCCAGCGAGCCGTAGTGGCCCAGATCTGGGCCGTGGCGGCTCAGATTTGAGTCACCGTGACCCAAATCCTCACTGATTTGGGTCGCGTGACCCTCAGCGAGCCATCTAGTCGCAAATCTGGTTGCGACCATATGTGGTCGCCAACGACCGTCACCTACCGCATTGTGACCTCCGCACGGAGGTCGCCGAGGCCCCTCAACCCATCTGGTCGCAGGTCTAGTCGCGACCAGATCTGGTGCCGGAGGCTCGAGCGGCGACCAGATCTACAACCAGATGGGTTGCGACCTTAGATCCGATCACCTGTGACCCTCTAGCAAGCGTCACGCAACCCTCGCCGAACTGCCTACCTCTGCCGGACGGCTTGCATCGGACTGCCCGCCCTTCGCTAGACTGCCTGCTCCTCATCGGCGACTACTTATTCTTGGCCGGCCAATTCTCATTTTCTTTTTTCTTTTTTTTTTGAATAACAAAAGTCTTTTGCAAACATAATTTTTCCAAACACCATTTTATTCAAAGGCGACTTTCAAAATACAATTTACCAAATACAGTTTACATTTTCCCAAAGCTTTCCCAAAAGCCTTTCCAAATGCACCCATGATGAAGAATAGCTCGAAAAGGGTGCAGGGACTAACAGCCGAGATGGGTATTTCTGAGGTGGGATTTCCCTAGGAATTTGGTTAGTCCTCACAGGATATTCGATCTGGGGAGCTTTCGCTCCGAGATATCCACCAAAGAGAGTAAGCGGAACTGATATGCAGAACCAGAGCAACAGCAGGATAACGAAAGAGAAAACGGGATAGCTCCAGTGCTGTGACTACCCCACAAGCGAAAATTCAGAACAGTCAGGATCAAAAAGGCTATACCGGGGAAGAAGCACGACACCCATCCCTTGTGATCACCAGAGCTGATGGTCCTCCAAAGTCGGACAGCAACATAACCAGCAACAACACCAAGAATCATGTAGAAGAACAGCATATCTCTCGATCCGCGTCAGATCTGGACGAACCCAGTCGCGAAAGCAAGCTAATCAGGCAATGCAAAGAGCAAACTCCCATCTGGGTTCGACGATATCACTCATGAACGGCATCAACACGCACAAAAAACGACTAAAAACACACAGCAAAAGATCCCGATTCGCACTAGCAGCTGCTCGAACACCTAGAAAGATCAAGAAACGACAACAGAACAAGCGGACACGAATGTCGCGAAGGGCACTGCAGATCTGACTGACCTTCTATAAAGGAACGCGCATAGAGAGGGAGGGAGAGAGCAGGGGAGACTCGGGGGCAGCCACAACGCCAGAAAGGTTAAATCTTTGGCCTTTATTTATTGCTGGGGAAGGAGGAAGTCGAGAGAAGATGCGAGACGCGATGATATTTCTACGATCCGTCCGATGGCGGTTTGGCGTCTTTGCGTGAGCACGCTGAAATGGGGAATACGCACCGCGGGGGGCACACTCCTACTGCCGATTCTTTCCCCCTTCCCCTTTCTTTCTCTCTCTCTCTCTCTCTCTTTCTTTTCTCCCCTTTTTCCTCCTCACGTCACTTCCAAATCCCCCCTCCGGCCCCCCCAACCCAAATCTAGAACTGATGATACTGATTCCATCGTCTCTGTTAGAGACTTCATGGGGGCTTCCTTTAAGAACTTCAGAGATCAATTCCTTCTGCAAGTGCACAATGCCCTCATGCGATTCCGTTTCTCGGATATCAGTTAAGAAGCCAAGGCACTCAATTTTTTTTTTTTTTTTTTAACAGCATGGCGCTCAAATTGGCTTGACAGTTTATTGTAGATGACTTTGGCAAGAGTATCTCCAAGTATCTCGGAATTTAGTATCTACCATAGTCATAATTTTTTTCACATGAATGCCCACTCCCACCAAGTGTTTAGGGGTCACTAACTTAAAAGCTCTCTTTAACTCACTCAAAACCTTTACAGCAACCGCTTTTATGAGCTCTGCCTCATTCCTGTCAAAATGGTGTTGTGATTGAGATCATGAACAAATATAATGAGTAAAACTTACTAGAACAAACTCAGACAATAAGCAACAAGATGAATTGGCAAATTCATAATGGTCGATAGTCTAAACAACTATTGTACTTTGCCATATATTAATCAGCTTATATGAAAAAGGGATTTGGAAGTACCCATTAGCAATATTTTCGGATACCAGTCCTTTCAAGGATCCAACTTCTATGAGTGCTTGTCTCCATTCCTGAACAACGCTATCCTCAAAACGCTGCTTGTATGAATTGAAGACATCTCCAAAGGTTCCTTTGAGCCACTTCACATCTGCGGGCTCTACTTTATAGAATATGGGCAAGATCACTTGTTTCATCTCTTTCTTGCACTTGAGCATCCGAACGAGCTCAAAAAGGCACCATTTGCTGGAAGCATAGCATTCCGAGAGAACTGAAATCGAGATCTTGCTGTTGTCAATGGCCTGGAAAAGCTGTGGGCCAAACTCCTCTCCTAGAGGGAGCTCGTCGTCGGCTCTGAACACACGAACTCTCGCTTCTTGGAGTCGCTCGTAGAGGTGGCTCGTAAAGCCCTTGCGAGAGTCTGGACCTCTGAAGCTTAAGAACACATCATAATCACATCCTGGTGAAGCATCCGATGAAAACCGAAAGCAAGACTACTCGTATGTGAAACCACAGCAAAAGAATGAAAGATCTGAGGATACAGATTTCCTCTCTTTCTATAATGTACTCGCGTATTAAATTTAATGGAGGGAAACAAGTCAAGGTCCATCCTGGAGGTGTCCTACCAGACATTGTAAATAAATCTCTTCCAGTCAGGAGTAGGTGGTTTAACGAGGACCGGTCATTTACTGAGATGCACGTGAAAAACACAGAGTCCATCACCTCCACATATATCAATGAATCTATTAAGGTACTGATGTGAGTTAATTTTTTAAAAAATATTATATTTGAAAATTGATGTAGTATATAATAATTAATAATTCTATTTGTCTTATAGTTCATTGGCTTTTGTGTTCAACTGTGGATGGGTTAAGATTTAATCTTTCTCTTGGCAATTTTCTTATGGGAAGGTATTAAAAAGTAAACAATATCAGAGTAAAAAATTAATTGGTGCGAGAAGGAAGAAATAGATGTAGAGATAGAAACGACTTTCGAAATGAAAGGGACTAATGAAGAACAAAAGGGAACCACCAAAGAAAATTCTTCTCCTTTCCTTTTTCCAAAAGAAAGGAGGTTCTAGACAAAATTGCTGAAAAGTTTGGCCCCTATTTAATTCGATTGTTGTTGTAGTCCTCACATACAACAAAGTGGAGATTTAAGTCAGGACATTTTGATATTTAATATATCTAAATTGAAGGGGAGCAAACTAACATTAAGGTCACTTGTAGGGACAAAATTATTAAGATGCACATGTGAATTGTGTTAGGAAAATCCAACATTAGAGAATTTGTATGTTGTAAAACAATTGATAATCACAATCAGCCCATAATTTATTTACTTAATCTTTTAAGGTAAAGTGTATCCAATTGGATATGTTGATAAATTTAGACATTTTTTCTTAGTTTAACAAAAAATACTAAGTCATAGTGGAACCTATCATTCCAAAATAACATAAAATAGTTCTTTAACTTTGACCAAATGTGCGGTGTTATCATTGTACTTTAATCCGTTCAATATCATCTTTGAACTATTCTTAAATGTTTAATCTACTATTTAAACTTTCAATTTGCCAGATCTAGTCATTAAACTTTCCATAATAAAATCAAATGAACCCTTTAAAATCTATGGCAAGTTTTCATAATTACACTATTGCCTAGATTTTAAACTATCTTTTTCATTTCAATCAATTTCCTAAATCAACAAGAAAAAAGTGCTATCTTATTATTGCATTTTCACATTTTATATCTTTTAAATATTACTATAGTCTTATTTAATTTATTTTAATTTATAATCTCTATAATAGCAAGTGTTTTTATAAGAATAATTAATAGCAATAATAATTCATCTATACTTATATCTAAACATTTTTTCTTAATTTTCGTATGAACAAAATTTCCAAGTTTTTGTGTTTCATGTTATCTTAATGAAATTAAGTTATTTGTAAATTAGGAAATTAAAGTAGCGGGAATATCAACCTGATACAATTCTACATGAGGTTCTACTTTCATTATTAAAGACATCATAAGCTAAAATATACTTAAATGGAACTATCCTAATATTTATAAAGATGAAAAATGTGAAAAAAGGTACAAAAAGATAGCCATATTTTATGTTAATTCGTGAAATGAATTAAAGATGAAAAGTTATTAAAACATTAGTGATGAAAACTTTTGACTTTTTTACAAAAAGTCAATGGACTATATTGAATATATTAAAAGTTTTGAAACTAGATTGAATATTTTTAGAATAGTTTAAAAACCATATTGAACGAATCAAAAGTTTCATAATGGCATTGTGCATTGAGTTAAAGTCCATCTAAGAGGTATTCATTTATCATTCGCTTATGCTTTCTTTGAAACTCTACGTCCCTCCAATATTTCCCTATAGACTTTTCAAGGGTGGACCAAGCCCCCTTGAGTCAACATGCTAATTTTTAGTCATAGGAAGATTAGAATTTGTCACACAATCACAAAGAAAATAGAGAGTAAAAGCAATAAAGATAATTTGTTCACTCTAAAACTAAAGTTACATCTAGTTGATGATTCAACAATAATTAGTATTTTGCACTTCTCTGTTACATCCCTTAATTGCGAGAGAAATGTAATATATATAATAAATTATATATATATATATATGAGGTCATGCTCAAATTATTAATAAAATATGAATTAAAAAATTATAAAAACCTTTCAAGAGTACGAATGACACTTCAGTAATGAGCTGGAGAGCATGGTAACTTGAAGTGATCTGTACAGAGAATACTCTATCGATAGGGCCCAGTCAAACGTCTGTTTCTGGCCTTCTTGTTAACACACGAGTAATTGACTATGGACATGCTTGATTTTTGCCTTCATGCGGGGTCCTGTCCTCAATTCAAGTCACAGATAATCAGTCCTAGTCTAGCCTTCCAGTCTATAGGCGATGTAGCTGGAATCTGGAGTTTCCCTACATGCCTTAATGGTCAAAATATTTCTTTTTATGACTAAGTTCTGTCATCAAGACACTAAAGTAATTCAAATTAACCAGCTGTCTAAGTCTGCCGACATCTTTAGGCACAAGACCAATTTTCAAAAATATATTTTTCCAGCAAGCAATGGAAATCCTTCAAGTTTCCCTGGTAGAGGTCCTGCAGAATACTCGTTAAGCAAACTGCAAGTTCTGTTTTAGAGGTCTCGGTCAACTCTAATAGCAGATTTCACATTTGATTCAGTGAAACAACGCAGAATAGACTTTATGGCAAGGTCCTTGACGGTAGCTTATATAACATTTTCAGTTAACCCAAGCACAGTTCTCCAAGGTAAACAGGAATTGAAGTGTGAAAGAACCCACAAAGATGTCAATGGGATTAAAAATAACGGAGGGGGTACTTCTATGCTACTCTTACTATATTCAATGAAGACAAATATGACAATATGTAAGAGAAATACGCAAACAACGGCCGTCAACAGATTTCAGGGGAACTAGGCTAAATGTAGTGTACCTGCTTAAATTCATAAATGAGGTTCAAGCATATACACATGGAACTAAATTCACCGTCGCCACCAACATCTAAACTTAATCGGATGTCAATCCAGAGAGTACAAGTTTCAGAGAGAACAGCAACTTGCAAACTGCCAAAATAAAACAAAACAGAGGAAAGACCATTGAACAAGTTATGCATTTTCTGCCACTTTACGTATTTCCTATAAAAAGGGAGAATGAAAGCTTCTTCTTTATTCCAAGAATAGAAATCATGGAGTATCAGATTTCAGTCAGTATAAATAATTTGTACCTATATATATGCTGACATGAATTCAGGTGAATTAATACAAGTGCTGATTAAACGAGTTTTTCATTAAAATAGCAAAAATATAAACCAAAATAATTGAAGGGCTGCTAGGATATGACAAAAATGTAAACCCAGTATGCGTACAAAACTCGCCCGTTTTAATACATACCATGAAAACGTCTCCATGGATTCACTTGGCTAACGGAATAGTTAAAAGACACGCTGCTGTTCTGAGAAGTCTAAGCCAATATAAGAATCTACATATAGAAATGAACTCCGACAAACCATGTGCAAGCCAAGCCAAGCTAACATTTAAAGCCATATAAACATTTCTCTCTCTCTCTCTAAAATAGCTGGGAATCAAGAAAAGCCTCGAAAAATCCGTTATTGGTTAACTAACCGGACAAGAACACTCAGAAGCAAAATTAACGACATTTCTTGAATTCTAGTGAAAACCGAGGTCTCTTTTCTAGAGAACTCCTACACTTTGTTAACGTCCATCTCTTCCTACTCCTATTTAAATGTTCCCTGAGGCACTCGAGTGATTCATAACAAAAAATTTATACACAAAATAAGAGCAAGCACAGTAGAACTGTAGGAAAGAGGAGAGAATGGCCACCATTGCAGCTGAGACGATGCTTCGGTGTGTCGTAGAAGGAAGCTTGTCAGTGAACGATGTGGAGATTGAGCGGAGACCGTACCATCGCAATTGCGGGTGTGCACTTCACAAATTGAAAGGCGAACGGCCAACCGTTTGCTCTCATCATAACAACGTGTCATTCCCCAAGAGAGAGTTATCCAGTAATTGCTCTTTTTCCATGGCAGCTTCCAAGTTCTCTTCTCATTCTTCCCTTTCGAACGGTTCTTACCATCAGTAGCAAGGACAGCACACGACAGTGGATTAGCTTCGTCCACTAAATGATAGGCATGCATTGGAGGCATTATACAGCTGGAATAGAACAGGAAGGTCAGAAACAGAGGATCTGTACATTCTTGTTTTGACCCTTAAAGTGCTCCTCAAGGCAACAAAACCTCAGAGTATTGAAAGCACCTGCTTCTTCTCTATCTTCCTCCTGTAAATTCAAGACTTTTACATGTATACACATTCTTCTCCCTTGTTTTCTTTCACATGGGACAACGGAAGTTGAATTTATCAATTGAAAGAATCAAGTTAGTAGCCTTTCCCATACGGCTGAGTCTCATTCTCATAATTAGCAATTTTATTTCTCAACGACAACGAGCAATGATGCTTAACACAAGGGAAACTAGACAACAACTATTTTCTTGAATCTTGGGCACAACCCCGTCCAAACAATCTGAGTTAAAAGCAAGCCTAATGGAAGCACAACCAGGAACCATGCATTAATCTTCTTGTTTATCTGCTATTCTCATTTAGTCGCTTGCTTGAACATTTTTTTCGCGATTCCTTGAACTAATCCTTAGGATCCAAAATCCAGACCCAATTTTTTAAGTTTACTACTGAAAGTACAAGTCAAATTTGAGTTCCTAGGGAGCAAGAGCTTGAGCTGCGATTGTTTTGGCATTCCATTGCTAGCAAAGGGAAATTGGGTTAACAAGGGGAAGCTGCATCCAATGACCAGTATTTCTTTCTTTTTATTTATTTCTTAGTAGTAAGGCTCTGTTTTATCCTCACCGTTGTGCTGGCATTTAGTACGATGTAGCGACAATTTGCTAGTTTGTATGTACATAACAACAAGGCGAACCAATCTAATATGAAGTGGACTTTTCAATGGTTAGGTAACGAACCACGAATTCACAATTTGGCGTAACTTACAAGCAGTGTCATCCTCAAAACGAGGTTTATTTCACATTTCACAGAGTAATCATATTAATCATCTTTACTTCCTCGTTAATCAAACTACCCATTTTCCTTGAAACCTCCCGCACACGGAATATAAAAGATTATAAAGAGAGGGACGATTCTATCCAAGAGGGACAAAAACTACGTGTAGCAAAGTTTCTGCAAACGTTGGAAGGTTCAAACGCGGTTCACAAAAAGAGAAAGTGACCGATAAATTACTTATCTAGCGGTAACCAAAATTCCTATATTCCATTGTTAAAATCAGTCCTATTGCTTACAAATTACCCAAGTTTCAATAAATTACCAACTTTGGAAACAGTAGCTTACCCAAGTGGTAAAGATTTACCATTTCTCAAACGAAATTATCAACCTTGTTTGGGAGTAGTAACATCTTTTTACTGATTATGTTACCATCTAGTTTTAGATTAACTCTTATCACAGTTACTTACCGACACTTACTTGATCACTTTTGAATGAACTTACCAACTTTTCTTGAAGTTACCAACGTCCTCTGAGTTACCTGCCAATTTTCTTTTTCCAACCAACATTTGTTTGATTGATTTTGATTTTACCAACTCTTGTCGATGTTACCCACTCTTATATGAAACTAACAAGATGCCTATGCGTAACAGGTCTAAGACTATATTCTTTTATTATTCTAAATGTTAATGTCGAAAATGAATTTTTGCAAAAGAAAAAAGTAATATGTAGAAAATTATAACAAAATAAATATTCACATCAATCAAATTCTTAGGGAGCTAACGTGAAGCTTCATTTAAAGTGGATATGAATCCATCATCAAGCTATATCATCCGAATAATTAAAAAAAAAAAAAAAAAAAAAACATAAGACAAAAACTTGCAGTACCTATTAAATTATGACATAAGTACATGCAACTTTTGGAGAACAAAAAATAATATGAGTCAATACTCTCTCATCTTTTTGATAACCATTTAATATTTTTTTTTTGTTTTGGTGCTCATCAGTCATCATACCTGATAATGTATCACAAAGAGAGTTATTAGACATCTTGTGGAAATGTGCAAGTATTCAACTAGCGATCTTAAAGAAATTTGTAATATTTTTTTTTTCTCAAGACTATATATCTAGATTTCCCTTGATTTATTGTCAAAATATTAATATTCACTTCTTCCTTCCTTTTCTTGTGTAAATTTCGTTGCAAACAGTTGGCTGTTAGTACATTGACATCAATTGATGTTTAACATTAAATATTGTTTCCAACTTTATAAAATTTAGTTTGGCTGTATCATGATAATCCATTAAATGAAAATGTTATATTCTACTTAGGTCCAACATATCTCACATCTGGCATCAATATTAACAAGGAAAATCAACTGATGCTGGTTAAATAAATTAGAAAAATACTGGTCTGGCGATTTGGTCTAAATTTCACAAGCTCTATATTGTTTATGGAACAAGGAACAATTCTTGAAAGGCATAACAAAGAACGAGGAACGATCGTCAGAAAAGACAAGAATTTAACCTTGAATCCTACAAATACATATAAACAATCACCAGTTTCACCCAAAACAAATTGCAAAGATTCGCTCCGCTAACGAACTGGCCTAGAAAAAGACACATTATTGGAGAATACATGCTAAGCGTTATTACTCCTTGAAGTTCACTTCACGGCATTCCTCCAGAAGAACAAATTTAGTTAACTAACGGCCCAAAAAGCTCTTTGGAACAGCTTCAACATTCTCTTGAAATCAACCAAGACCAATATCACTCTCTAGGGAACTCCTATGCCCCACTAGCATACGCCAGTCCCATATTCTACATAAATGACTTCAGAGGGCTTGGGAAAGATTCACAAATTACCAGCTATATTCATAAACGAACCGACGTACACAAAACCAAAGATCCAGAAGAACCACCGAGAGAGAAGCGAATGGCCACCACAGCAGCTGAAACGATGCTGCGGTGCGTCTTTGATGGAAGCTTGTTAGTAAATGATGTGGAGATTGAGCGGAGGCCATACCACCGCAATTGCGGTTGTGCGATACACAAGGTGAAAGGAAGTCATTCGACTACTTGCGCCCATCATAACAACGTATCATTCCCCCGGAAGGAGTTATCGGCCAACTGCTCTTTGTACGCAGCAGCTTTAGATCTACGATGCCGATAGAAACTCCACCTGTTTAGATCTATGATGCTGATAGAAACTCCCACTTGTTTAGATCTATGATGCTAATGGAAACTCCTACTTGTTTTCTCCACGAGGGAGATTGCTTGACCATCCTATTTCTTACCAAGTGAAAGCTGGAGAACAAAGTATACATCACTGTGTTCCAGGATTCTAACAACTGTAAAAAGTTTATTCCAGTGATGAAAATAAAAATTAAAAATAAAAAAATGTTTAGTTCAACTTAGGTCCAACATCTTTAATATTGGACATGACTATTACCAAGGAAAATCATCGAGATTCTATAAAAGTGTGTAATCGCCATAAAAGAATTACAAGAACAAAGATGCAATCGCACAGCATGGTTGCTCCTCAGCAGAAACTTACTGTGAAAATTTGTGTGGCAATGAAATCCTTACAATCCGGCAAGAAGAGTTCACACATTGCATCAGCTAGTCATTCATCACAACCAAGTGATACAGAGGATGAATGAGCAAATCTACATAAAAATATATAGGACTTTTTTTAACTTATATCTTTGAGAACAATATATTAGCAGTCCTCCTCCCAATGCATTCAATTATAATCTCTCTTCTCATCGCAACATTCGTATTCACATTGATAACAGAATGAAGGAAACTCTGTAGAAAGTGATGGAAGACAAGCAGCACAAACTCTAGAAAATGGAAGGTGATTAGCATCCATCGTCCAGTCTTCCATCTTGCTAGAATAGAGAACAGGTATTTTGAGATAACCTAATTCATAAAATTTTCTTCCTGTCAAACGAAAACATCAAAGGCTAGATCCTCTTGTTCATACCAAACATTGTCCTTCATGTTATTTATAGTTTGTTATCTCACATTTTTGGATCCACATTTTCTTTTTAAAGTGACGGTTATTCAACATGTAATTTTTCTACATTTCGTACATTTTCATAATAACCGCCCATTTTGGTAACCGTCTTGATGGGAGATGGTATATAAAAGGAACGGTCGTTTATTTCTAACGGGGGCATTTACAAGGTCTAACACAAACCCTCTCTTTTGGAATACACCATCAGTATATGTGAGGGAATTAGGTTAGTAGCGTATGCCCGATATTTTTTTGAATTTTCAGGATTTTCCAACGAACATGAATACAAACAATGGCTGGAGGTTTGTCTATAATCGATCTTGGTTTCCGCATTTGATTTTTATGTCTAACACTTCAAGCATAACAAACATTTGTTAAGATCCAATGCTTAATGAATTAGAATACCCACTTCGGAAAAATCTATGCTGGTCTATGACCTTAACCGCAAAATAGAAATTTCAAAACCCAAAGCCAAGCCAAGCCAAGAGATCTCTCTCTTTGTAAGGAATAACAGCATCCCTAGGGAATTGCGAACTAGTTAACTAACTTGACAAGAACACCACATAAAAAGAATATTGGCAATTCTAAAATCACAAAGCTCCCTCTCGAGAACATCCATTTCCTCTAACTTATGCTATTTCCAAATAACTGAATGGCTGCTAGAAAATGACAAAGATATAAACCCAATATGCATACAAAACTCGGCCACTGCAATACATACCATAACAATGTTACTATGGATTCACTTGGCTAGCGAAACAATCAAAGGAGACGCTGCACTTTGGAGAAGTCTAAGCCAGTACCAGAATCTACATATTGAAAATGAAGCACCAAAGCCCCGTGCCAGCCAAGCCAAGCTGACATTTGAAGCCATCTCTCATAGTTAGGAATCAAGAAAACCCTTGGATAATCCGTTCTCAGTTAACTGCTAGCCAGACAAGAATACTCGATGCAAATTAACTGACAAATGAGTGCATGCAAGAAAAGATTTTCCCTACCAAATAGTGAAAAAAAAAAAAAAAACGTCTAGTTCATTTCCAAATTTCAAGCAACCATTGAAAAATATGGTTATTTTCCTAGAAAATGACTTATTGAAAAAACAATTTCTAGAAACACCACATTTTTCGCGAAACAAATGAAGCATGAGTTATTGCATTACTAGACAAATAAATTAAAATAAAAATCCATAAAAAAAAAAAAAGAGCATGTGCTATGTTTGCTAAGATTGACCAAGAAAGAGTTGATTTTACGTAAGTGAAAACTAAGGCAAAGTGACCCAAAAGTGAAAGTATGTAATGTAGTAGCTCTAATTAACTTCAAGAAGTCAATTTCATGTAATTTGTTGATTTTTTTGCTAATTTTGCTTTAGATCTTAGAGAGGATCGGGAGTTTGGTTTATGCCACCAGAATAATTGGTGCCTTTGTCTTTTAGGTGATCAAGTCGGATTTCTTTTTCTTATATTGGACAATTATGATTCAATAAATTAGGTTGAGACCTCCTTACCAAAACCAAAAAAAAAAAAAAAAATTATGGTAAGGTATTTGATGTGCCTTAGTAAGTAATTGTGAATTTAGACTAAAAAAAGAGTAGGGCCACTTTGCTGGAATTGATATCATAGGGAAGCCAAAATTATACTTGAAATCTGCTACTTTAATTGGAGTCATCTCAAACCTAACTCTAGTAATAGTTGGTATTTAGCACATCAAGTGCATGCCCTCCTTGAGTTCTCCATAGGCTTTATCATTGGTGGGCCTAGCCAAGCAAGGGCTGGGCTTAGCCCATCTTGGGGCTAGACCGAACGACGTTTTCGCTACTGCCCCATGTCCGGGCCCATCAACTGTGTATGCAAATAGGAAACCAAAAAGAAAAGGATTGTTATGCTCACGAAGATGCTATTCATGAGCTATTTATGAGCTAAAGCCTCTATCTATTTGAATGGTCGATGGTTTTGGATCTTTGTAATGAAGGCTCACCTTGATGAAGCCTAAGTATTGGAGCGGCCAAACTATCAATCCAAGCTTCTTCTTCTTTTCCCCCACATATTTCTCTCCTCTCAATGAGGACCTTACTCATATAAAAGGAAAATTCAATCATAGTCTAGTTCAGAAATTTCCAAAGCAGCTCTGGGCCTCCATAGGCCTTGGGCCAAAGTTGTGGGGTATGGTAATACGATCTCAAAGGCCTTTGATGCAAGGTTTTGCTTTGCATATCCAGGCAACTCAAGACAAGCGCCGGAGGATGAAATTTTTCCTTTCAACTTTGCCCTAACTAAATTATTTAAATTTCAGTTTTACCGTCATTCTCCCAAATAAAACGTAATAGTTCCAGTGAGCTTAGATTTGAACTACGTTGCATGACCTCAGTGGCCCGCCACTTGGGTCACACAACATCAACATTGCCTCATGTGGGTCACACGACTTAGGCAGCCTTCACTTGGGGTTGCACAACACCAATGGCTTGTCCCTGGGGTCACACTGCATTGGTGTCGCCTTGTCTAAAGTCGTGTAACCTAGGCGTCACATCCATTCTCCTTTTTTTTCACTTTAAATTTTGTTTTTGTCATGAGTATTTTACAAATTGTTAATTAGACCCTATTTGCTTTTCATAAAAGTTTTTGAGTCCATGTTATCCGCATCAATAAAAATATTTAGGCAAAAGTTACCCGAAACACACCTATATCATTAGAGTTTTACGAGAAAGTCTAGAATCGCAAAGGGACAAAAAAATATCATTAGTGTATTCCACGAAAGATTGCACTGATACTTCAAATCGAAATTGTGAAACAAAGAATCTTTTGTACAATAAAACCTTCAATAAACAAACTTCCTCAACAAAATTGGGTATGGTCTTGCTATCTCTAGGAGAACTGTTGGAGCAACAAACGTCAAAATGATGAAAACAATGAAGAGTTTGGTAAGATCTTGAGTATCTTGACTATCTAGACAAGCTACAGTCAAAATAAGTTTTGGAAATCTAACCATCAAAGGCAAACTACATCACACACATCTCGAGCATGGGAGAGAAATGGACGTCTCTTCCGGTCGAGACAACTTGGCAAATCTGTGTAAGATCCATGTTCATGTCGACTGATGGATCACCAACCCCCCACCCAAAAGTCACGTCACATTGAGAAAAAAAAAAAGAAAAACGGGGATTTTTGTTAGGTCAACAACACCAAGGATCCCATGATTTTGTAGGGAAAATGGGGTGCCTAATTGATTGAATTTGAATTCCTCTTGATCACTTTGTTGTTTTAAAAAAGGGAAATTTGCCCTAAGCTAATGCATTTTTCTGAGTTCTGAACTCGCCCCTGATGAAGAAAATCAGCTGGAAAAAAATAGCAACGAGGGACCACTATCGTCAAGAACCAAATCACTGCGCCAAATTTGGCCTTTGATTTTGTAGGGCCCATGGGGTGCCTAATTGATTGAATTTGAATTCCTCCTGATCTCTTTGCTGTTTGGAAAAAATAAAAAAAAAGAAATTTGCCCTGATCCAATGCATTTTTCTGAATTCTGAACTTGCCCCTGATGAAGAAATCAGCAGGAAGAAAATAGCAACAAGGGACCACTATCTTCAAGCACCAAATCACTGCAGCAAAAGGAGAAGCTTTTCCCAAGACTTATAAAAAAAAAAAAAAAAAAAATATTGCAGCATTGGAGGGTCAACATCAGTAGGAAAACAAAGGGGCAATTTTCCATTTTACAAAAAACAGAAAAGGAAAGCCAAAGATGGAGAAGTGTGTGGGTCTGCAAAGGTTTGGCAGAAGACGTAATTGAACTCATCATCTGCCCTTTACAGGAAATTAAACCTCAGCAGAGATTGAAATAAGGTACAATGATAAGAGGGCTGAAGATTCCGCTCCTCTGTTCTTTTCAAGATTTGATAGATTTCAACTTTTGCCTTCATGTCATTCAATGGAGACCAATCCCATTTCCATCCCATCTAGGTACACCGTTCCATGCGTTGATGATGACGATGATAAAACGAAAATTTTTTCCACAAGACTGATATGACATGACATGTTCTTTTTGTGATGCTCAAATATGATTGAATTGTATCATGTGACTATATAAATCAATCGTCTGCATCTCTAGCATTATTTCCCACGCAGGTACCGGCTCAAAAAAGGATATTTTGAGACCTTGCGTAAATCACAAGAGATTTCCATTTAACCACCGCATGTGGTGGCGGTGTTGGTTCGGGCTTTGTTCTCTTCACGACGGGAACAAGTTCAAATCCTAGTGTCGTCATTTATGGATTTACCTGTGTTGTTAGGGTTGTGGTTTCCTTGGCATTACTCTCGAATTTACTCGCCGGTTACCAGCTGTACATGATTCTCTGGATCATTAAAAAAAAAAAAAAAAGATTTCCATTTACTTAAAAATCTATGGAGTTTTTCTCCTTGTTACAAGATAAAAACCCTTGATCTTGATGCTGAATGTCAAAAGTTGGTCCACCAAATGATGCATACAGATCGAATTGAATTCCCACATTTGTCTTGTCGTTTTCGGAATTGCAAGGTACATGTAGCATGCACTATTCCACTGGTATTATTGTGTCAATGATGCTTATCGATTCCAAATCAACAAGACACAACAAAAAGAAAATCTTACTATTTTCTCGCTCCGAAGATGCTAAGCCATAATTTGAAAAGCTGAGCGCAATCCCTAAATTTCTATATTGAAGACGAATTGTCAATCAATTGTCAATCATTCCTTTGTGATTAAGACATTTCATAGGATGACATTCACTATGTTATAGTTTTCATGCCTTGACGTTAAGAAGTTGGATAATTCACAACCGTCCAGCTATAACAACGGCCATCGATTTATTTTCGAATTTTGTCTCACGTTAGATTGATAATAATGAGAGAGTTCGTAAATTGAAATTAGAATCTATTGAAAGACAACGCGTAAAATTGATCAAAGTTTTTACTGCCCTCCAAAAGTTCTTTGCTTCCGATTCCAACAAAACATCAACCTATGATCTCCCACATTCTCCGGGGAAAGATAAACATCAATAATTCATATGGGAATTTGTAAAGTGAATGCGACAATAAGAAGGACAAATAAAAGTTAGAAGAAAGATAAGAGAAGTCATGATTTCTGAAGTATCAGAAAAAGTCTGTAATACGATATGAGTATCAGTAAGTTATGAACGCGCAACACCGGAAAAAGCAGGTCATCAGCAACCTTTCTTGCCAACAATTTTTCAATGGTAGCCAAATCTTTCAGAAATCCGGCACCAATGGAGGAAAAGTCCGTCTTTTGGGAATGAAATAGTAGACTTGTCCCATCAAGAGAAATTCCCCAGTCATTGCTCGTACAGTTTGGCGCAATCGTCAGGTTCATCCAGAGCAGATGAAAACAGTAGACTAGCGAGCAGTGGTGATTAGAAAGGAGTCCTTGTCAACCAAAAGCCAACAAAAACGCTCTTGAGTTAAAGTTCATCTGAGTCCGCACACGTTCAGAAGGTCAAGGACTGGTAGTGGGTTCAGTACAAACTTCATTTTCGTGTGGGGGTTGTGAAGTTCGGAGCCTCAAGCTCGAAGGGGTCCCCCTGGACATGAACTCGAGGACGCTAGGAATGGACAGCAATCTCAAAAAAGAAGCAGGGCCAAACCTGGTTCGTCATGTTGCTATCAGGGGGCGAACCATGAGCGCGCAAATTGAACAGGAGAGCCCCTGCCCGAGAGCCGCTCGACGCGGATCTATGGCGACATTTTGGAACTGGAATTCCTAGATCATTAGCTCGGTTCCTAGACAGAGTTATGCCGAGTTGGTGCGCGAAGGATTCGAGAGAAGGGAGAAAAGAGTCCCGTGAATGAGGTGATGGGCTCTATTGAAAACGAGTGATGGGAAGGGGAAGAGGGGGAGAGTGGGGTTGGTGAAGGCGACCTGAGCGAGAATATGAGCAAAGGACTTGGGATTGGAGAGGATGGGGGACCATGGAAAAGGGGCATCGACCGAAGACGTGGGCAGCAAGCTCCACCCCCCACATGGTTTCGATTCGTGTTCATCATGCAAGAAAAGTAAAAGATGAGAAAACCCAGTGTAGAGGAGGGACCACCCCGATCGGTCACGATCGGCATCCATCTGCCCTGCTCCGATGAGAAGATGTTTGGGTATTGTCATCCGCTGTATCATCGGTTAGCATCGCCACGTGACCGTAGTCGATGTTAATATCATTAGTCGGCAATGATATAGTCTAGGGGTGAGTAGTTTTAGATTCCGTAAAAGTTTAACCTAGAAAAATATGAAAACTTGTTTTCAATTATAGGTTAAAAATTCTAGATTTCAGGTTTCACCAATCTAAACCAATTTTTGAAATTTGGAACCAACTCTATATACCTTGGAGCCTAGAACCGGAAAGATTCTCACCGGTCTAGTTCTTAGGTGTCCAATTCCAGGTTTCATGTTCTATCATAAAATCATGCTCACTTCGAATATAACTGATGCCGATACGATAGTTTGGCTAGGAAAGCACTATACGACAAAACTCGAAATTCATGTCATGTTTCCTTGTAACTTAGGAGGAAAGTTGAAAAGTTCAATAGAAGAGGAAATCAAAGATGCGTTGCTCCACTTGCAAATCCCTATGGGCTATCACAAATCAATAGTCACATAGACAAAGACTGTCCTTTTTCAAGTGGAAGGAATCATGTTAATAATCATGAGAGACAATTTGGTTCAATAATGATAAATGAAATCTTCTTCAAATGCAAGGAATCGATTCATTAGAGCAAATGACATTAATAATTTCTCAACTTTAGTGCAATATGTCATGCCATTTTTGAACATTTAATTCGTTCGACGTGGTTCTTAAACTATTATTAAATATTGAATTTAGCCCCTAAACTTTTAATTTTTATGATAGTTTTTATAATTACACTATTACTTGGATTTTATATATCTTTTCATTTCAATCCATTTCCTTTTACTACCTTTCAAACTTTTTGGCCTTTATAAATATTACTACAGTTCTTTTTAAGTAGAGAAAACATCTGTTGAATTCATATTCCTTTTCTTTTAGGGAAAAAACTACAAAAGAATTCTAAACTCTGTTCATTGTAACACATTTATTATGAACTTTTTTTTTGTGATATCAAAAATCTTAAATTATGCTTGTGACATATTTGCTTTAAAATTTTTATTGTGACATAAAAAATCCAAAATTTATACCCATATGACACACTTACCCTCCATCAATGTTTGTTAAATAATTTTTCAACCAAAATGATGTTTTTTATTTCACTTAAGCCACATAAGCATCATGTCAATATTATTTACTTTTTGATCTCCATGTAGGTAGCTTTTTAAACAATTCTTATTGATAGAAATTTGATGGATAATAAATGTGTCACATGAATACATATTTGGGATTTTTGGTGTCACAAAAAAAATTAAAATAAATGTGTCACATTGGGCATAGTTTATGATTTTTTTTTTTTATGGTTTTGCCTTTTCTTTTAAAAGTGATTGCTTTCATAAGAATATTTGATAAGGACATTTAATTTACCTATAAATTCTCTTGTCTTAATCTAAATCCGTGCTTAATCTTTTTAGTTTTCTTGTCGCTATCCTCAATGCCTCATGGATGAGGTCATCTAAGCTCCTCCTTTTACCGTTTTTGTGTTTTGTGTATTATTTAATTATATGTAAATGAAGAAATCACAATAGCAAGGATATCGACCAGATACAGCTCTAATGAGGCTTCACTATTATAGAGATCTTAAGCTCAAATATACTTAAGTGGTACTATCGTGACATTTATAAAAATTTACAAAAAAAAAAATGCCAAAGTAATAAAAAGGTAGCCATATTTTTTGTTGATTCAGGAAATGAACTGCAATGAAAAGGGATTCTAAAAATCTGGATAATAGTGTGATTACGAAGAGTTGTGAATAGTATTAAAGGGATAATAGTGTGATTTCCTTTTTGTATATGCTAATTATTTGAATAATGTACAAAAGCCCATAAATCGATTCTTTTTATGGACTTCACCAAAAAGGGAAAAATCGATTGATAGGCTTTTGTACATTATTCAAAGAAATCAAAATGCAAGATTCACCTTTGTTGATTATTACTATCCCTTTTTCCATTTGTTTTTAATATGGAGAAAGGAAAGAAATATTGACATTTATTACTTTGCATAAATGTGGTATTTTTTCAACAAAAAAAAAAAACCAGTTTGGTTTTTTTTTTAATCCATAAAATAAACATTTTGGCATTAAAAAAAGAGAAATTGGTCAATTTTCAAATAGTTATGGCCTATATGGAACATTAGATGAAAGTTCGGTGACCAAATTGAGCAAATCAAAAACTCAAGAATAAAATTGAACATTAGATGAAAGTTCAAGGATCATTTGCGACATTTTCCCAGTATTAAATGATCAGTTTCACTTTGTTATGAAAACGAAGAATTGATTGAACAAATTGAAAGTTTAAAAACTAGATCGAGCAATTATGAATAGTTCTAAGACCATACTAGATAAATTAAATTTAAAAAATGACATTGTCTGTCAAACCAAAGTTTAGGCACTCTTCATGCCAATTTTTCCCTGATTTATTACTGCACACAACCGCATAAAATTGATATCAGAAATGGAAACCTAATACATGCATGCGCCCATCATGCATGCATGCATGCATGCACCCGGGCAGTGGGGGGAGGGGAGGGGACCAGGAACCGGGCGGGCAGGCGGGTGAGCTGGAACATCGTCGGTCAGCCGCCGGATGCTGCCGCCCCGCGGGGGCCCACCCTACGACGGTGGTCCCACGAAACTTGGAGCCGCCACGTGTCGTCCGTACCGGTCGGGAGCAGAGCTGTCGCCTGGCGTAGTGGTGGTCCAGCAGGCGTGGCAGAGCAGGGGCCGTCAGCGTGCGCCTGCTCCCCCTCGGATTGCATGGCCATGTCACCGGCCTCCGATGACAATGATCGAGAATTAAATAAAAGCCAAACCCAAAAAATAAAATAAAATAAAATAAAATTAAATTAAGTTTTTTTTTTAATATGGTTTTTGATGTGTACCTGCAACTTATGCAAAATTACAAAAAGTCAGTCACATCATCCTTAAAACATCTGGACATTATCAAATTGCTAATAAAAAAATTTCCAAGACACGTACTCACTTATCCATAACTTAAAATAAAAGGCATTCTCTTTCAGTGACCCGTCTCGCAATTTGATTAGGGGGAAACGAGAGTTTTGATAGATGCCAAAAAGGAGATCCTCATGTCAGCAATCTAAAATGTTAAGAAAGAAATAAAGAAATAAAGGGGAAAGTGAAATTAGATTAAAAAAATAGGTGAAAACAAAAAATCACACATACATGAAAATGACTGAATTAGTATATTCTACATAGCGCACTATAAAGTTTGCATCTTTTTCTTTATACAATACATGATTACATTGCTGTTTTTTTGTGTCTTACCATTCTCTCTTCGTTTATCATTTAAGAGTTTATTTATGTCATTAAAAATATTTTCCATGCCAGAATTGATTTCTCGATTCAACACAAACAGTATATGTTTACATAGTGCCCTATAAAGTTTAAATTTTTAAACTTTTTATCACGATTATAACAAAATCAAACATATGTGAAATGACTCAATTAGTATATATTTACATAGTGCCCTATAAAGTTTCCATCTTTTTCTTTATAAGAATACATGATTACACTACCATTTTGTATTTTACAATCCTCCCTTCATCTATCATTTAAGAGTAAAATCCTTTCATCTATCGTTTGAGAGTTTCTTATGTCAAAGATATTTTCCATGCTAGAATTGATTACTCGATTCAACTAATACGATAACTTACACGTCAGTTCCGTTACAGAATTACCACACTTCATCCTTAAATTCCTAAACTTTTTATCGCGATCATGATTATTGTAAACGCATAGTTTCGTAGTAAGTAAGTAAGTAATTCGATAGACGATTATATTCAACCGGACGACAGGATCACATAGAAAAATCGAAAAAATTTCACACTCACCTTTTTTTTAATCTCAATCACCACAAATATCTTTTGACTCCACGCTCAATTGCCAATTAGATCACTCCACACAAAAAGTCCACCAGCTGTTCTCCAAAAATCCCAAGGTCCATAAGCAAAACCAACCACACAGGAAGAAAAAGATAGAAATTTTTCCATCCTTCCTTCTTATAAAGCAGAGACAGCTTCCTCTTCTCTTTCTCCAATCCAGTCACTTTCCAAGAAGAAAGAAAGCTCCCTGCTCCTCCCGCGAGAAGGAGAAGCTTCCCCCCTCATCCTCATCCATGGCGTCCCTGTCGTTGCTGCAGTGACGGCAGGAGGAAGAGGTCGGTCATCCCCGCGAAGGAAACATGGCGTACAACCACGGTCAAATGCCGCAGGAGCAAGTCCCCTTCCACCACTACTCCGACCAGGGGGGCCACCACCAGAGCAGAGATGGCGTCCACAAGTTCTTCTCCGCCTCCATCCTCCGCCCCCAGAACTTCCTCCGCCTCGACTCCGAGCCCAGCGCCCACGCCGACGACGCCTCCGCCGCCGCGGCCGCCGCCTCCTACAACAACGACGACGGGGCCGGGGAGGAGGAGATGGTCGAGGACGACGACGGCGGGGGCGGCGGGGGCGGCGGGGGGATTACGAGAGCGCGAGGCACAAGGCGGAGATCCTGAGCCACCCGCTGTACGAGCAGCTGCTGAACGCGCACGTGTCGTGCCTGAAGATCGCCACGCCCGTCGATCAGCTGCCGAGGATCGACGCGCAGCTGACGCAGTCGCAGCGAGTGGTGGCGAAGTATTCCGTGCTGGGGAATGGTGGGGTCGTGGACGGGAAGGAGCTCGATCAGTTCATGGTAATAGTTCCGTGTCTTTTCGGGGTTCTTGTTCTTTTTTTGGGTTGATTTATCACGAAGCGTTTGATGGACTGGTTCTTGATTTTGTGGCTTCTCTTTTGGAATTCTTGAAGTGGGTCTATGTTAGTTTCTGACAAGTTTCTCATGGTCGGTCAATGCGATTCAAGTTTTTTCTGGGAATCATGGTTTTTCAGGGCGTGTAACGACTGTCAAATTTTGAAACTTTCCTCTGTTTTTCCGTTTTCTTTTGCAGTATTTAGACGCGTATTTGAATGGGAGGAATTTCTTGTAGAAATGTTTTTGTGGGTTCGGCGTGTTCGCGAGAAAGATCAGAACTTGACTTCGATGTTGCTTTCATGTAATTGGCAGAGAGTCCATTGATCGGAACATGGGATATTTTCCTTCCTTTTGATAGCTTCGTTTTATATGTGGCTGTTGAAATCTTGGTAACTCTAGTTAATTCGAGTTGTCATCCTCCGAAGTATCTGCCTATGATAGAAGATTGAGAACTTGAATTGATATATACTTGTCTTCGTCCTGTTGAGTGGTGTCTCTTCAAAACCTGGTTGTTCTTATGTTGCTAATGCTTTCTCAATTCTGCATTTCCTGTTCCTTAGGGTTTGGTTTCACATTCTAACTTCCAGTTCCCACACAGAAAGAGAGAGAGAGAAAGAGAGAGAGAGATTTGTCTTGTAGCAAGAGTCCTGTCTGTCCTGTTGTTTTTTTGCTTCTTTTTTTCATGATCTGCTAGGCATTGTCGGCATTGTCTTTGTTTGAGCTTTGAAAGAATGTGAGGTACGAAAAGATGTGAAGTTTAGTGGATAGAGCGACTTTTTGGCTCAGGATTCTATTTATAATGTCCTCTTGTCGCATCAACGTAGGAATCGTGCTGTTTGAGTACACTAATAATTGAAACTTTTGAGAGTGGTTTGGAGAATCTGTTGCCACATGACTCCACTTGTGTGGTCTAGTACATGGTATCTCCCTAGATTTTGCTAGCACAAATACCATCTTCAAGATCCTTCTGTCAGTTAATCTTTGCTCGTTCTCCAAAACAAGGGTAAATATCTGACCTACTTAAAATTGCCTAAAAAGCTGACGGAGTGTGCGTTCATATACTCGAAGAGAGATGTCTTTTTCTGCTTCACAGTCCAAAATAATACGGATGAAAACTTGGAGTTTCTACAATTGCTTTCTGGGTCAACTGTATTTGATGTTGCTCATTAAAATGTTCCTGCAAATGCATAACACTGATGATTTTCATGAAAACCTTTGGTGCAGTGGTATCTGATCCATTGTAAGATGGCTTCCTTGAATCTCATATCACTTAGGTTTAATAAACTAGTAGAATCACCGTTACTTCTGCAGAACTTAATCCATGTTTTGAGATGACAGAAAAAATGTCATGTTCGCTCATCTGAGCACTGAGATCTTCTGTGATTTTGTATCAGCACCAAAGTGCAGAAGTTGATAAAATAAACTAACACACGCATTATAAGGCTTGAAGAAATTTCTGCTGTTGTGTTACATTGTCTGGCTGATACATTTTGCTATATAAATTTTAAGAAAAAAAGTGTTGTTTGCTCAAATAAATGAAGGCCGGAAGATTCCATTAATTGATTGAGACAGTGTAAACTCTCATCAATAGTTATTTTCACTCCAATCTTCTCTGTTATTTTAATATAACATTTGCATTATTCGAGCTTCGAGGTCTGCCATATAGTTTCTCATCTGAATTTTCTTGTCTTCTCCCCTCTTTGATGCAGACACATTATGTTCTATTACTCTGTTCCTTTAAAGAGCAATTACAGCAACATGTTCGTGTTCATGCTATGGAAGCAGTGATGGCTTGTTGGGAGCTGGAGCAAGCACTTCAAAGCTTAACAGGTTGTTCCCTTTTCCTAATCCTATGTTTCATTGTCTCCTGTTGATTATGTCCATTGAGTTCACATTACCAAATTAACATATCCCTGGGTCTTGTGGAATCTCTTTTTGTTGATGTGAAGGTGCAAATAAATATTGGAACTTTCCTTATACAGAGAGTAAATAGTAGTTATATTGACGTTTTAATTGAGTCACTGTTTCTGGTGAAGGACCTTGGACATTGCTAAGTATTGTGCATTCTCTCATTGCCCTCTAGCGGATTCAATTTAAGGGTGTTTTGGGGTGACATTTGCTCTTTTTACTTTTTGTTTACACCTTTTCTGTAATGTTTGAAATTTCATTCTGGTTTTGAACTACAAACATCCAAATCTTTAGATTTCAAATTAATTTAAAAATTCTTTCAGGATTCTTTTTATTTTATTTTATTTTATGGGAAAGAAAGATTTTGGAGGGAAAGTTGTTATGTCCTGAAATGCACTCTTATATTATCCAGAAACTGTGCTCCATCAGAGAAACTTTATTAGCACGACACCAGAAATTGGCTAATTATGATTTCCCTCACATTGCCAAAGCAGGAATATCTCCTGGTGAAGGGACAGGGGCTACAATGTCCGATGATGATGAGGATCAAGATGATAGTGATGCCAAATTGTTTGATGGAAGCTTTGATGGCCACGACAGTATGGGATTTGGGCCTCTAGTTCCGACTGAAAGTGAGAGATCCTTGATGGAACGGGTGAGGCAAGAGCTGAAGCATGAGCTCAAGCAGGTATCCAGTTATTGCCTAGCACTCCTTGTTTTGGTATGTTACAATTCTTATACAATTGATTTTCTTTCCGCTTCTCAGGGCTATAAGGAAAAGATTGTGGATATTAGAGAGGAGATTCTGCGCAAGAGGAGAGCTGGAAAGCTGCCAGGTGACACCACCTCTCTATTAAAAGCATGGTGGCAAACACACTCCAAGTGGCCCTACCCAACAGTAAGAATATTATGACTCTAATCTCATTGTTCTGTGCCAGTGCATTCCAAACAATTCGCTGAGGCTTTCTTATTACTTTGCCTGCTTCCAAAATCATCTCAGGAGGAAGACAAAGCAAGGCTAGTACAAGAGACGGGCTTGCAATTGAAACAGATTAATAATTGGTTTATAAACCAACGGAAAAGAAATTGGCACAGCAACCCTTCGTCTTCCACAGTTCCCAAGAGCAAACGCAAGAGGTAGGCTGATTAACAAACAGTCAAAATCTTGGACTTCTTTGAGAATGATATCTCACTGTGATTCTGAAAGAAGCCATGCAGGTGATCCGGATAAAGAGAGACCTATGTAACACAACGTCAAAAGCCACTTTCCATCTATTGGTTTGCAACAGCTGCCAATGTGAGCCCTTTCGACAGGAAAGGTCTTGGCTGATAGTTAACATGGGCAGCGAGAAGACAGCACTTTGAAGATGGTATAGCAAATGTTACGATGGATCAGCTATGCAGATCGATATACTTAAAACGATGCTTAAGAAGAGAAGGGTCGAAACCCCCCCTCGGCTTCTTGCCCACCTCTTTCTAACGGAGAAGTGTATTGCTGTGGTACTGTGTTTACCTTGCCAGAAACGTGATGCGGCATGATTGCTATTAATATATCTTGTGGCGACATTTGTGCTTATCTGATGCTAATCTAATGATCATGTCTCTTCATGGTGGAGTTTTTCTTTCAAATGTTCTCATTTGAAGCACTTCCAGTCGAATTATGGAAAGGAGCTTTACACAAGCATCGTTTTAAGCAGAAGTAGCTTGCTGGTGGCTGATAAGAACTGCACCAGTCTTGCATCATGGAAACAGGGTATAATGTTGCTTTCAGCATCATGTCAAAAACAAAAAAAGGAAGGTTCCTAAAATTCAACTGGTCAAAGTGCTGTATCTTGTAAGGATAGCCAGCTCATTGAAGAGCTAGTTCTAATTGGATTTGAATTTCAACGTTACGCTCCAACGTGCGCTGCCTAACATATTTGACCTCAAAACCCAAGAAATATCCAGGCCGTTCACACTTTGACATGACATATGAGCAAATGATAATAGCTTTCGTAAAGATCAATAGGAAGCATCAACCTCTCTTTGAAAGAATATCCGTTGTCTGAAAACTCCAGACTTTTGGAGCACCGCATTCTTCTTTGAATTACCAAAAAGAAGGAAATATCAGAAACTATTTTGCCAATCCAAGCTCGGCAATCTTCGCTCTTTCTAGCGGATTGCTGTAGCATATATAGCTTGCACTACGTATTTTGATCATTATTCTTGGCTAAAGAAATGAAGCGACACATATCTAACAAGTTGCCATGATAATGGAAAAAATTATACCTTTTCGTTCCTTTCTTTCACTTTTTCTCTAGTTGGGTCTTTGGTATTTTTAATTTGTTTAATCAAGTCATCCTACTTCCTTACCAAGTCCTTTGACACTAAATCCAAGCCAAATCCGGCTAACTTGGCCTCAATGCCAAAGTTTGATGTGAATAAATTTCAATTAATGTGGAGCCTATAGGGATGCCATAGTGGAAAATTTTAGGCGCATAATGTGGATAAAATTTAGCCATATGGAATCTCACATCGATATCCTCGCCAGAAACATTGTATTCAACTTCACAAGCCAAAGACTTCGTGATTCAGTGTTGGAGGGTCGATTAGAAAATTTTGAAAAAGTAGAGCAACTTGATTAGATAATTAAAAGTATGGATATCTGATAAATTAATGGCAATAATGAAAGGCGTCCACAGAAACCAAAATTTTGTAATAGAAAAAAAGCAAAGAATGGCCAATCCAAAAGCAAAAGCTAAAAAACTACAAACGAAATCCCTTTGATTTTCATGACAGTGCGGTTCCAGCTGGTTTCTCCTGATCATTCCTGAAGCTGCCCACGAACCTAGCGGAGAAGCCCTGCATCAACAAGCCATCTTCCTCTCCGCCTCCTCCATCGAAATTCAGTGCGTAGTTCTCCGCATCATATCCGAACTTGCCGTGGGGATTCCTCTTCCTATCCGATCTCCAGTACCCGCCAACCTTCCTGATGAAGTTCTTCCACTTCGGCCCCGCCACGAGTTCCGAGAACTCCCTCGCTTTCTTGAACTGGTTCACCGCCCAGGAGTCGCCGCTGTCATTGCCACCGTGCTGGCGCTGCATGTAAGGGTGCGCCCCACCGCGGCCCCGCCACCACTTGAGGCAGAAGCAGCTGCACCCGCTCGGCGAGACGTCGTCCTCATAGTAGTCGAAGCCGTCCTCTCCTTCGCGTCCGTGTTCCTGAATTGGTGAAGGGTGTTCTCTAGAAGCCATCGCAGAGAGAGAGAGAGAGAGAGAGAGAGAGAGAGAGATAGACTCTATGGAGGTCCTTTGATGAGGAAAAAGTGAATATATAGAAGGAGGATATGAGGGGAGGAAATAACAAAGAAGGAAGCGCGTCAGATCACGAGCGTGTGCGTCTTGATTGGGGAGGGGGAAGAGAACCAGCCAGGAAACAACAGACGACCGCGGTTACTTATACAATTCAAAAACGATAAAACAGACACAAACATCCAACTGGATCGATCACGAATGACATCACTTCCCATATTTGTAAGCGCTGTCTAATTTGACCACTATATATAATGGAATCAAAAGTCTAAAACGTGCAACGTTTCATCATCAATTAGCTTAATTAGCTTATGGAAAGTAAGGTTTTTCACGATGACATCTCCTTCATCTCCCCGAGTAAACATAGTTAACTTTCGTGGCAAAAGTTATAGATAGAAAGAGAGATTCATATCAAGATCCTAATAACACGTCTAGAGTTGCTTTGGGCACTCTAATTTCTTTGAAATAATACCACCGGAAGCACGACCCGGCCAGTTAAGGCCAAGAGCATATCGCCAATAAAAAGGGACAGGCCAATAGGTTAAGTTTTAGTCCCGCAAGTTTTCATTTCACCAGCAAAAATCTGCACAAAAGTTCAGATATCACACGAGTCTTGGCTTTCATCTCGTTGACTATCGACTAGTCGTATGACCTGACCTGCAAGATACCAACCGAAGAGAGGGCATATTTTCTTGACGTTCAGGGAAACGACATTGGAAGCTCCAGGCACAAATGGGTTCCTAACAAAGCTGCCAAAGCCGGACAATGGCCGGTCAACTCGACCCGAGTGAAAGTGAACACGGTATGACTGAATGAACCACCCTTGAATGCCAGTAGACCGTTCAGTTATATTGGAATGAGACACAGAACTGACGCAAAAAGCCAATCGAGAATCAAAGAATGGAGCTTGGCCTCACCAAGCATGTATCTTGGAGAAAAATGAATAAAATATGAAACCGACAACATTAGCACATAATAATCAGATCTACTTTTCTTATAGCATTCACACAGAAACACATCAGCCATTTTTATGATTCATCATACAAAGATGAGGAAGAGCCATCCATGAACGCCAGCTTGCTCGGTATACTGTGTTTCACTGACCATATAGAATACCTATGTGTGATTTTGCATCTTTTGAGTGATCTTCGCGGACATGGATCGCAGTTCGTTTACAATTTCGGTGAAGCTTGGTCTTTCTGATGGCTCCGCTGACCAGCATCTCTCCATCAGGGATCTCCATTCTGGATCACAGGACTCCGGTACTAGCGGTCGCAGCGTATTGCTCACGATACCACCTAAATGAATCAGAGTCTCAGAAATTGACAGTAAATATTCAACCATTTTAGTTAAAAACTTGTACCTATGATGGCCCCATAATGCAAATCGGCGTATGGTTCTTCTCCAGTAAGTAGTTCCCACATCACAATGCCAAATGAGAACACGTCAACCTAAGCAGTAGGTTGTCGTTAAACATATTGCAGTTAAAAGTAAATATATACTGATAAAAACAACAATATACATCCAACCACATGTATACTTGGGAAAATTAGGAAAGTGAAAATCAATGGTGAAATGCCAACCTTCTCGGACACGAGACTACTGCTGCCATTCAAAAGCTCGGGTGCCATCCAAGGGAGCGTTCCTCGCACTCCACCTGATATCAGTGTCTGACATTTTACCTTGGACAGGCCCAGATCACCAACCTGAGAGACGTGAAAAATCAAATCGGTGGACCTTTCAGAAGTTCTGGGGATAACAACATTTTATTATCCTATAAAGAACAGGAAACATTTTTAGATCCATGGCAAGGAAACAGCAAGTATCAAGATTGACTCGAGGATATTCAAGTCAAACAACAAGAATGAAAAAGATTCCATCACCTATCGTCTGTCGGACAACAGATGTCACAAATCTAATCTCCTCAAATGATGACCTATTCTCTGGTTAGCAAGACCCAAATGTCAGAACTTCACTAAGATGCTAGTTGGGCTTGTGGCAAAAATGTTAAAGGTATGCATTATCCTCAAAGTCCAAAGCTTTGCAACTTCCAGATAGATATTTGCCAATAAATCAATCTCACTTGTTTCTTGGCAAATGAGCGGAAACTCTTATATTAATAACAGACAAATTTACTTAAAACTAATCTCGCTTGGTTTATGGTGTTCTTTCCACGGTTTGAACCAGCAGAACAAGAAATTATCTTGTGTCAGCAAGATCACCTTGTCATTAAGGAATTCTAATCATGTCCCTTCAGAAACTGCCATCTAACACACATACACCGCTGTTCTTCTGAATACTAAGGCATCACCCCCAACATATCTACAAACAGAGAAATTGGGATTGTCACGTGCTCGATTAAAGAAAGTTATTTGGTCATTCTTGATGTCCCTGCCTTCCACCTAATGCAGACAGCCTTTCTTTTCCACTGAATCACTCAACAGCTCCAGAAGCAAAGTTTGTATAGAATAGTCTCAAGGTGAGGATAAAATTTCATAAGTACTTAATAACTAGTCAAAAAGCATGCGCAACATAACTCACACCTCTGCATTAGAGACATCATGTGAACTTCTGTATCACTCAAGCATAGAAAGAAGAGAAGAGACGAGGGAATCAGTGTAATAAAAGTACAGCATTTTGAACTCCGATCAACCATCCATGCACTGACCTTACAGATCGGTCGATGGGGATCTCGAAGATTGACAAGAAGGTTGTCACTTTTCAAATCAAAATGCACTATGTTCTTCCCATGCAAGTACTCCATACCAAAGGCCACATCCATTGCAATCAGCAGACGCTTACGCTTGTCAAGGTTCCTGACAAGAACTTAGTTTAGTAATTTGTCTTTTACGACAAATTAAATACAAACTTAACATTTAAAAAAACTAATGAAAAAGTGACCTAATGGTTGTGGACGTCTTGAAACACCCAACTCGCATGCACACAAGTCCCACACAAGCGTGCGCACACACATATGCATGCCCACACACAGGCATGCCCACAGACACATGCACACGCACACGCACACGCACACGCACACGCACAGAGAGAGAGAGAGAGAGAGAGAGAGAGAGAGAGAGAGAGAGAGTCGTACCTTTCGCTTTTCTGCAAAGCATTTCGCAAAGAACCATTAACCATGTACTCCGTTACTGTTGCCACAGAACCTCCAGGACCATCAAGCACAACACCATAAAAGGCCACCACATTTGGATGATGCAAGTCAGCAAGGTTGATCGCCTCATTCCAGAAATCATATCTCTGTCTCAGCATAGCAACAATACCAAGGATTCAGAAATAATACTATTAAATATCAAAAACAACAAAAAGCAAGAAGATCCACACCATTCGCTCTTGCTCTGAGGGCTTCCCAGCAAAGCACCTATCATTGATTCTTTTGATGGCTACATCAGTACCCCTCCATTTTCCATGATAAACAGTCCCATAGGTGCCAGAACCTAATTCTCGCAACTCTTCAAGATCACTGTTCTTAATTATCTGCAGAATGGAAATCCAAGCAAATCAAGAGCTGAGTCCCAGGAAAACCGAACATGTATCATAGTGAAGCAAATCTCTCACTTGCAAGCGACCAATGCCATCTGATACTGGAAACCCGAAATTCATCCTCTCTGCCACTGTAGGATTAGCATCCTGCATGAAAATGTCAGATGTACATGATCATCAAAATGAATGCACTTTAAGGACAAAGCAACCTCATGTGTACAAACACTTTATGAACACAAAAGAGCTCAATCACCTCAGTGTCAGCTTCTTGCTGCACATCTTTATCCTGGTATGCTTCATGAGAGGACTCATTTCCTTCATACACTGTTAAATCAGGATTAGAAGGAAGAGCTGGCTGAAGAACAGAAGCAGCTACACCCTCAGCAACCTTCTGAAGATCTTGCTTGATGAGATCCTCTGCTGAACCTTCAGAAGAGAAATTAAACAACTATAAAAAAATATAAGGGGGAGAAAACAGAAAACTAACTTGAGAAACATAGAAAATCCTATAAAGAACAACCTTGGGAAGATGGAAAATGCTCTGAATTGACGTAGTTTGTGAGATTATTGAATGGTTGCTGGACTCCATCCTCCAACTGTACTTCTGCATTCAAGTCCCCGACCTTTGCAGAATGGTTATCCAAGAATTGATCCTTAGCTCCAAGGCCTTCTTTTCTTAGTGCAATTTTGGTAGGTTTTGGAGGAGGAAAATGAGTATCATAATTAAAATTCCAGGGATCCTGGTTTAAGAAAAGTGACTTTGAAGGATCCTGGATATCATCAGTCCGACCATTTGAGTTTATAGTTCCAATATCACCAGAAACATTCATTGGCTGGAAAATAGAAGCATCGTTGTTCCATGGAGCACTAGAAGAAATCCCCTCAGTCACAGAGGCCAAGCCAACCCCAGAGAACACAGGGTTGCCATGATAGACACCTTCAGGTTCTGCTTGGACAACTATCCTGGATTGTGAATTTGATCTTGGGATACCAACATTAGGTGGTTGAGACATGTTTTGGAATTCCACCGGTCGGATATCACACAAATAAGGAACTTCAGGTGCCGAAAGGGCAGAGGTCTCAGAAATTGTGGCTTGAGTAGTCTGAGGAAACATATAGGAAGTATCAGGGAAAATGTCGCCTTTCAGATTTTGCTGTACCTTTTGCTTCAATATTTCTGCCTTTCTTTGTTCTTCACTTGGCAACCTACCATGCTCAATGGCCAGCAACTCAGGGGAGCTCATCAGTAGATTTTCCATTCTCTTATCAATGGGCTTTACAGGATCCATGGAAACAGAATAGTCCAGATTATCTACTCTAGATTCAACACCAGGAAATCGAGAATATTCTTTTGAAAATTCATGAACCTGGTGTTCAGATGACTGAGCAGGTTTGCCACCTACAGGACAAGAATCGGCAGTAACTGGCTTGCTAGCCATGGCCTCCAATTTAGGCTGGGCTTGAGCTGGCATAAGATGCTGCTGGACAACTATTTCAGGAGAAGACTCCGGAACAACAACAAAGCCCTGCTTCCTAGAATCAGGATAGTCCACTCTTGGAAAAGCAGCGCTCTGGTTTTCATGTCTTGCCTGCAAATCTTCATGAAGCTTTTCCTTATGAGCAGAAACTTTAGGTTGAGTGCCATTTGCTGGATCAATGAGACCATCCCCTGAGGTTCCAGTTATCTTGACCCTGTTCATTGGACGAGATTGTGCATTGTCTTCCAGGCGGAGACTATGGTAAATTGAGCTCGAAACCGGTAAATGAGCAGTAGCACCGTCTCTTTGGTCACGCACCATGCTATCAGAATGTGCATGAGGCAATGCTTTTTGACACATGATGCATTCATCTAACCTCTGAATATTCTCAGCCTGCTGATGAGTTGTAGATCCATCAGAGAAAACTGCCTGTCCTGGGGTAAAAGCTTGATGCCAACCATAAGCACCACTAACCATCGCAGGAGGAGCCTGGACTTGATATGCGTTGTGATTTTGCTCAACAGGAAGGAGAACCAACCTCTGTCCAGATGTTCTGTCATGCCCCAACTGAGTTTGTTGAGGATGAAGTAATGGCTGACCTACAGCTGGCCTCAAACCCACTTGCGAAGATGCTGGTATCATTGTCATATGTACGGGAGATATGAACTGATGTGAATTACCACTGACAGCACTCTCAGAGAACTGTTGTTGGGTATACACAGGCCCAGAAGTTCCCAACAAATGAGGATTTGGAAAACCCATCAGAGGAGGCAGAGGAACATAATCGGTTTGGTTGACATTCTCCTTGCGCTGGTCCACATAACCCTGTGTGTAAGGTGAAGCTGATGGAATTCCTCCTGCTGCTTGCTGCATATCATAAGCCAATGGTCTATGTGGCATGGATTTTTCTAGCTCAACCTCTGGTTGTAGAGATGATGCTTGGAGAGGGCCAGACTTGACTACTGGAATGCTGACAGTTGCAGAAGAATCATCAGCATAAGTCGTAGGGTTTTGATCAACAAAAAACAATTTTGAAGTATCACTAGAGGAGGCTAAATTCCCTCCAGGAGATAATGTGCTAGTCGATGGTGGCCCACTTAAATCTGCTTGGATAGGAACTGCACCATCAACAGCTTCATTACCACTAAAATCAGAATTTTGCGTGGATGTTGCACTTGCCATACTCTCTTTCCTAGTAATGCCACTGCCCATACCATCCATCATACCATTGACTGCTTCAACATATCTCTGCCCACTACTGTGCAAGTCCCCAAACTGAATCATTCCTGAAGAATCAGACTCAGAAGCAGAGAAAAGAAAAACTCGTATCTTAGCTGAACCATCTGAAGACCTCTGGACCAACTTCTCATACTCTTCCATCATATTATCAAGATCATCAGGGCATGAAACTGAAACTAGAGCATCGAGATCCTCATCAGGGAGCTGGTACTTAACAACAACTGGCTGCCCATAAGTATCCATCATCTTCTGCATTAACTC
Organism: Eucalyptus sideroxylon x Eucalyptus melliodora; assembly: GCA_016097485.1. Classification (NCBI taxonomy): domain Eukaryota; kingdom Viridiplantae; phylum Streptophyta; class Magnoliopsida; order Myrtales; family Myrtaceae; genus Eucalyptus; species Eucalyptus sideroxylon x Eucalyptus melliodora. Next base: position 4,028,618 of record CM027826.1, read on the forward strand.
ATTAAAGCTCACATCTCTCCTAACGCTAATGATTCTTGTTTGGCCTCCAACATATCTCAACATACCATCACTTGGTCTAGGTAAGATTTTACCCCCAAAACTACACAAGAACTTAACTTTCTTTCCTGACACTGAATCTTCACCCCCTTCTTCGCTTGGCTGACCAACCCCACTTCCACTACCTCGGTTGCTCGAATGGGACCTCCGGCCAATTCCTGAATCATTACTACCCTGCTCTTCCACATTCCCGCTGTCCCTACCAACCAAATTCCCACCAGAACCACTCTGATTCACAATTTGACCTCCAACCTGATCCACTGCATTGCTGACGATCCTATTCCCTACATAAGGGCCTTGACCAAACCCTGGCACTGCCTCATTACCATTCTGATCAACGGCATTTCCTCCTACTGGACTCACTAAAGTAGGGTTATACCCGAACCCCAGAGCTGGATTTACACTCATATGTCCATAAGGAACTGGTGCACGAGGATACCATGTGGCAACACCAGGCGCACCGTTCGAGTATGCCAAACCTCCGTATCCGACGTCCGGAACTGCTGCTGGATAGAAGAACGGTATCGACTGCGGGCTACCCACCTCAGGAGCCGTGTTAACGAAGAAACCTTCCCCGGTCCGGGCGGCAGCCGCGGGCTGCGCAGCGCGGGCCTCCTCGGCCGCTGTCCGAGCCACGTTGAGGGGTCGTAGATCCATGGGGACGGAGCTCTGGTCGAATGCCATTCCTCCAACGAATATTCACCGCAACCCGAATCCGGCAATGCGAGGAACAGTGCAAAAGCAAGGTCCTTTTTCCTCTTCCTAACAAACTACTCACCACCCCTATGTGGGTCCTATTTACATTCAGATTCTGGGCAGTACCCGCGAAACTGCACCAAACCCAATTGAGATTAACCCGATTTCATCTCGAAATGAACGATCTTTCGAGAAACCCAGACCAAAGAAAACCAAAAAAAAGAACCGACAAAAGAGCACGAAACGATCAACTAAGAAATTAGATAAGCACCACCACCTACCGGAGGGGGAGAGAGGCGAGCTGAGTCGGCGGAGAACAGTGCTCCAGAGATCACCAGAGCAGATGAAGAACTCAGCTTAGGGCTTGGCTTCCTCTGAATTCTCTCTCTCTCTCTCTCTCTCTGCGAGAACTTCGGGTGAATCTGCAGTCGTCTTCAATCTCCTCAATCTTCTCTGTTTTTCTTGAACCTCTTTTAGCCTTTTTTTATTTTTATTTTTTATTTTTGTTTGGTTTCCTCTTCTTATTCGGAAATGGAGGTGGAATTTGGAAAGATATATAGTTTTAATCAATCGATTTCATCTATACATTTCTTAGGAACGAAGGACATGAGAAAGAGAGGGGGCACGTGGAGGGGCGCATGCAAACTGAGTTTTTTTCTTTTTATAATTCTATTAGATTGCTCGAAATTTTCACGATTCATCGTCAAATGATTAATATATAAAAGAGATCAATTAAAAAGTTAACTACAAAAGAGCATGGTCGTCTCTCACGGCCGGCCTTCTTTAAAATTTGATCGAAGTTCAATTTTGCTTAAAATAGGAAAAAAAATGGTTATTTGGGAAAAGAAGAAGAAGAAATCCCATCACCCAAATAAACAAATATAAGAATAAAACGGCATTTTTAAAGTGAAAACTTTGGTTGCACAGTACCCTTGTCACGGGGCAAAGTTAAACCTCAGGTTCATCCGAAATTGCATAGAAACGAGACAACCTTTGTCCTGGCTTCATTGACTTATATTATTTCTGGTCATTCTTTAATTGGTAAATTCAAAACCATGCAACCTGTAGTTTAATAACTACTTTCTCCTCTAATGAAGTTTATTAAAAAAAAAGAGCAAGAATTTGGAAAAGTGGATATTTTCTATATGATTTATCTTATCGTCTTGCTTTTGGGTGGTTTGAACTAAAGGGAATTAGTCCTTGCATAGGCTCTTAGACTTTTCTGTATTTTGCTTTTTGATTATGGTCCAATGGATAAGGCGGGTCAACAAAAGTGGAGAAAGTGACAAGAAAGAAAGTTGTAGAGCGACCGCCATGGAATTGGGCCTTCGAATGAATAGAAAAATGAAGTTGGTGCCTTGTTGTCCGAGGTATATACGTAGGGAAGACATAACAGATGCTCTAGAGTCTAAACAAAAGGCCATTTCAGCCTAGATATGGAAAAAAGGCATTCAACTAAACAGTTGAAGACCAATATCATCATTATAAAAAAAGGGACATGAAATGGTTGGGTAGGATTAAATAAAGCCATCTGTCTTCCACTTTTTGTTCATTGCTTAGCCATTCAATGTGATATCACTCCATTGCATAAAATATCATACAATGACTCATTTGTTATTCATTTCATAAAAAAAAACTCATTTGATTGAAATGTTCGTTGAATCTCATTTGATTGAATATTGTTAAATGATGACAGATTAAATAAATTCGATCATGAATCATTATTATTATTATTATTATTATTATTATTATTATTATTATTAATCCATGGGTGCAAATGAGAACCTGCAACTCGAAAGTCCATAAAACAACCTGCAAGAAAAAAATTAGATGGCAAGATGCAGTTTGCTTGAATCACTATTTTTATTTTGTATTTGTACACGATAGCATGTTGTGGAAGATGCCTTCCCTAACCATTTGATGAGCTTGACTAGAATAGAAATTCACATTAAATACAGTCTGTTGCCATGCCTTATATCACCAAATTAATTGAGAAAAATGAAAGAGAGTAGTGCCACAAACTTCAAATTGTTAACATGGGTCAAGCCATGAATTTTACTACCTCTCAACATTGCCATTTGGTGAAATTATTAGGAAACTAGAAATGGCAAGATGAATCTTTTTGTTTCTTGTCCTTGCAAAATCATTGCGATGAATTATTCTTTACATGCAAGGCAACAAATCTACGACAAAGTACTTCTTAGGTACGCATATTATATGGAAAAAACTTCTCTAAGTTCATTATAAGTCGGGCTTTACATGGAAAAATTACAAGATCGGAATTATTAAATGAGGATATAGGGTTTCAAATTCCAACCTCGCCTGGCCCACCATGCTATGCGATTAGACATTAATCATCTCTAGAATTATTGATGTTCCGCAACATAGCATGTCCCAAACCCTAGCACCTTTGCATGAATTATATACGTGACACAAGGTTTCTTGAATTCGTGGGGTCTTCTTCCTTTCTTTCACGGGAATCAACAGAACTGACGTGATGTAACGATACACGTTCAATGGACACATCTATTCAATGCTGTCCTGGGGCCTGTGTGATGCGTCTCTGTATTACAACTTTCCCCACCAACTTCATGGAAAGCCACCGTTGCTAAGAATACCGCAAAACAGCGATTGTCCCCACGAATGGTCCAGACACGGTCAACAGCAAATGCCAGATCGCGACTCATCACACCAACTTTGTTTCATTTTGGTTCTCTATTGTCTTTCTTCTTTTTTTTTATATTTCTTCTGTGAATTGTTAATTAAGAGTTCATTTATTTCGCAAAAAATAAGTGATTAAGAATTTTTTTTTTGAAAGACCACTTTTGTCGCTTGAAATAATTGGTCGGTGAAAAATACTTTCATCACCAACAATAATCTATGTCTAAACACTTTGGTAGACGATGAAAATATTTTTCATCGTTAATTTGTTTCTATTTAAAAAAAAATTCAAATAATTTATTTTCCTTGAAAACAAACAAAGCTAGAAAATATTTTTCAAAAATAATCACTTGTCATGTGAAATAATTAGACAATGAAAAACGTTATCATTATCGACAATAAATTATGTCTAAATAATTTCGTGAATAATGAAGATATTTTTGCTCATTTAATTTTACTAGTGATTAATTTGGAAAATATTTTCCAAATTATTGGTTTCTCTAGAAAGAAATGCACTTTTAAAAAGTTTTGAGACCTATTTTTCGTTTGTATAATCATCCACGACCGTTTTGATTCAATTAAGACAATATGAGTAGGCTCTTTTCTTGCCAGCTGGTTCAAACAATTGATTATGTTCCCTTATGCTTTCTTCGGGTATATTAAGTGTAATATTTTGTTACTGTTATCGATTTTATTGTCTGGGCACCAGTCTCTTTCATTCATAATGACTCAACAACGTACCTAATTAAATTGAAATGGAAGGAACTAGATGTTCCAACAACGTCTTGACTCGTTGACTGTTAGATGATCTCTTATCGATGTTCTGGTCCGAGGGACATCATACCTTTACTGTTTGCAATCTTCAATTGCGTGAAGATTAATTATGAACTGTCCCGGATGGATGCTTTTGCATTTCGCAGAGCCCGTGACCTTGTTTTTGTTGACACCCCATTATTTTTGTGGTTGTATCATGTGCAATTGCCTGAATCACGGAACATTCTTTAGGCCAAAACTACTTTTTCTCTCTGGTTGAGCTTTCCACCGAAAAAAGTAAAATAAAATAAACCAATCGGATTCGAACCTTTCAAATGGGGATTCCTTGCGTGGAGTGTCCGTACCTTTACCTTTCATCAGTGCAAGCGAATTCCGTCCCTATTGTTATAAAATTGCTCTGCTTCTGCATTGAGTCCCGATGCATACGATGCATTCTCCCTAATAGCTGATGCTAATGTGTAATGTCTCAAGTAGAATATCGGATGGTAAGCAGATACTAGGCTTCCTTTGCTGTATTGATGCGATCAAACTAAAGTCTAATCGATGGAATCGAGTGTTTGAAAATCATGTTAGGATCTGATGATTCTTGCTATCTCATTTGTTCAAATGTCTAGCAAATTTGTCCTAAATCTCACCGGCGGTCTTAGTAGATTCATGAATATTGCCACAACATAGCATCAAAGTCTGCGTCCTCTAAAAAACTCGATATCTCTTGTTGATCCGTTCAAGATGGTCTAAATGGGCAAGGCAACTCAAGTTTTCTCCATTCCTTTCACTGTAACAATGTATTTGCAGCAGAATATAAGGAAAGAGTAAAGAAACAACATCTTAGAGATTGATTTTGGAAAATTCGAGACTATAATCCGAATACCTTTGGATACAATTTGAGAGACGTAGGAACCGGTCCAATAAATGACAGAATCGGTTTAATCAAACAAGCTTGGTTGGGTCACCCAATGTACCACTAATGTGGCAAGACAATACTGGCTAGAATCTGCTAACGTGGCAAAGACATAAATCGACCCATGGTAGAGTCAATGATGACATGGCTGATGGCATGGTACTGACGTGTCGGATGACTTGATCTCCGATTTGATGTGGTAGATGACGTGTTAATTGATAGGGCGATGATTAGACGTCACTAGACCGTTGGTATGACATGTAAATAACATCAGCAAGCACTCGTGCAAGGAAGGTTGTTAGCATGTGGGGGGCACATGAAGTGAACGAGAGCAATTTGATCCCCTAGCTTAGTGGCGCATGGAGGTGCGTGCAGCAGTTGAATATGCAAGGATTTCAGGATCTGGGTTGTCTAAAGATAAGGAGTGAGATGGTGGCATTGGTTTTTCAAAAGAAGCAACGGAGAGTGTGGTAAGAGAGCGAACACCAGCATGACTAAGGATACCACCACCACCGTGGAGAGAGACCGTGGGCGCTTCCTCAAACAAAAATAACTTTGATACATGTTAAATAGTCCGATTCAAAAGTTTAAAGCTAATAGGTAAATGAAGACTAGAAGTGTCAGCGAGTTGGGTATCCCCTAATGACCGAATCATCCCAAACCAAATCAAAAAAGCCAACATCAAAGAGAGAAATAAACAATTAGAAGGGGTGCTGAATCTGACAAGCTTGATGGCTTCAAGCCCCATTGAAGTAACAAAAAAATGGAGGCCTTGCGAATTAGGTTTTCAAAAGTAGAAAAAAATATCAGGCTTTACTAACATAACAGTTTTTAGGATCATGTGAAAATGATAATTTACTGTGAGCTATAAATTCTTGAAGAAATGGGTCATGCAACAATTTATAATTATTTGTGAATTGACTTTTTGTGGTCTATAATAAATTATTATTCTCACAATACATTAAAGATTATCACGCAATTATTTCTTTAAAAAAAAATCAGGCCAGAAACTTGATGAAGTTGGAAATGGCCTAAAAAAACTAACCAATGTTGATGACATATCTCACTCAAACGCTAGCCATCTCTTGGAAATATAATGACAAAAGCTGCAATGGCACACCCAATCCAATCAATTGCGAGAAGGAATGGCTGTGAGCGTCGAACCTGGGGTTGAAGGAGAAGAGGAGGAGGGTTTCTTCTTCTTCTTCCCCATAACCATGACCAACCTGGTGCAGTTATTGTCCTCGTTTTGTCTTATCCGCTTCATCAAAGCATGCAGAAGAGGCATGGCCACCGCTTGAGCTCAAGTACGAGCATAATTAATGAAGAAACGTGGCGGAATGGGATGATGTCGGCAGCGGCAAAGAAGAAGTTGATGAAATCGCCGTCATGGACAAAGATCAGAAATCTTCACGACGACTTATGCATTTGGATTATGCGTATTGCAATGGAGGAATCGTTCTCCTCCTTTCGCTCACTCCATCTCTGCGCTAATAGAGCCGCAGGAGCAACCAATGGACTTGATTACACCCTAACCGAAACGAACTTTTAGGAATCTGTCCGGTTTACTTAGTACTACAGCCCAATGGGATCGGGTTCCGGTCATGTTTGGTTCAGTTTGGCCGATTCAATTTGAACCACTAATAAAGATCACGCGTATATAAAAAACATGTAAACCTGTAAACAAAAGATGTAAGATATTTTATTACTCCATCCACGTGCGAGTCAGATTATGATCGAAATATGTACTTTCAAGTAGAGGGGCTGCATTGAATAAATTTGAGGCAAAATCTGACTCAAATGCCAAGATAAATTGAGGCAAAATTTACAATGTGCGGAATAGATACATACCCTTTGTTGCTTCTTATTTATTTGATATTTTCACACGCATTCCTATTTTGCTTTTTATGTTCGGGCCGGAAAATGAAGCAGAAGAGAAAATATGACACGATTTTATGGACGGACAATGACAGGAGACCGAACGCATTAACCACGTCTTCAAAGCACACGACGCCCTTTCTCTCATGTAATCGCATGCGTCGTTCTTTCCGGCGTCGCCGGCAACCTGGAGATGAAGTTCCTCGACGGCAGCTCGTCGTCTACTTTACCCTCGTCGACGACGCCGCCTTCATCGAAATTCATGGAGTAACTCAGCGCGTCGTAACGGAGATCCACGGACGAGTGCCGCCTCTTGTGCCTCCCCTGACGCGACCTGGGGTGATTCTTAGCCTTGTCCTTGAATTCAGGCATCTCCTGGGCATTCATCGGTCTCGGCGACAAAAGGGACAGCCTCCCAAGCAGAGGAGACGGGGCGTCGCGGTAGGAGGGCAAAGGGTCGTCGTCGTCCCCTCTGTGGCAATGGCGCATGGGGAAGCAACACGGGAGCTGGCGGAGGGAGGACTTGAACATCTGCCGGAGAGAGGTGGGGGTGTCTAAGTCCATGGCGGTGGCCGCGATGGGGCGGTACGGAGGCATGGCCGGGGGTGGCGGGTCTCTAAAATTATATGGAGGGAGGAGACGAGGGGAAGGGAGGCGGGGGGTATAAAGGCAGGTCGGAGACAGAAATAGCATACTGACGTGGTAACGAAAGAAATCTCGATTCTCTTTTTCTGTGAAGGAGTGGTTTTACTTCTTTGAAGGCGGAATTTTGGGGAAGTTGGGATAATTCTTGAAGTTCCTGTCTAGATCTTGGTGTCGCAACCAATTATATCCCTGTGAAAGCCGAAGGGAATTTACGGAAACTATATTAACCTCTTCTAGAACTTTTGGCTATTTTGTTTATCATACATCCAATACATACATACATACATATAAACACATGTATTACATTGATTATCATGCATGGGATCATAGAAGAACAACGCATACACATTATACCTTCCCAATAAGCTCTTATATTCATAATTCATCCCATTTGTTGTAGCACGCGTGTTGCACAAACATTGGCCAAATAATCGAGAGTGAATGTTGAGGCTCTAAAATAAGGTCGTGGGTTACTCTATCCGGAACTGTCACTAATCACTACCTAAAACTATTGGATTCATGTCATGTAGCGATTTAACACATCGTATGAAAATATCTAAATCATCTGTTCGATCTTCCCCTATCAGAGGCCAAGCAAGCCCTAGATTTTGATCTAGGGCTCAACCAAGCTCCCTTGAGTTGATCCTCAAGCTTTGACCCACCATCGTCAACCCTTATCCTCGTCGATGGCGACAAGGGATGGGCTAGAATTGTGCCTAGAGATGGAGGACGATAGCTTAGTACGAGGAGGGAGCAAAGCAAGTGAGCAAAAAGAGATGGGAATGGGTGAAGGAGAGAGAGAGAGAGAGAGAGAGAGAGAGAGAGAGAGGGGCCACCATAGCTTTCACTGGGGCTGAGCATGGATTCAAGGTATGCATGGGTAGATTCTAGGTTCTAGGTACATACAACATGGAACTTGGCACCTAAACCAACTTGGCACGAGATCTTACGGTATTTCCTAGCATCTGATAATGATGTATAATTTGAAACTACTAATTTGAGCTTTCATTTTATAATCGAAACTTTTATTTTGCTAATGTTTCATAATTTTTGTATGTCTAAATATAAGTTATGGTCAGTATATTATAACAGTAAATGATGATCATTAAAGATGATAATTTATTACAATCGTTCAATAAATAAATAATACAAGTAGAATCTTAGTAGAACTCGGTTCTTGGTTTTAGGGTACGTAGGGCGGGTTCTAGATTTCAAAAAATAAAAAATCTATCCCAGCAGATAGGTTCCAAGCTCCAAATGGAACCTGTACGAAGCCAGAACTGTACACCTCTAGAATTATACATTCAAACATAACGAAATAGAGTGTATAAACGAGAAAGAGAAATTCAAATACAAGATTTATCTTAATTCACCTTTTAAACTAGGACTATATCCAATAGAAGATTCCACAATAACTAGCATCTCACACATTTCTATTACAACCCTTTATTACAAGATAAATATATTATACATATTCAATAGTTATTCATAAGCTAAAACTCAAACTACTTATAAAATATATGCTCAAATTATAAAAGTTCTTTGATGGCTGGGGGGCATCGCCCCCTTGACCCTTGCGGGGGTGGGCCTTGGATCCCTGCTAGCTCACCAAGGAGAGGGATCCTTATACTTTGTGGTTGATGGAGAGTATGAATCACATCCTTATAAATAGTGCACAAAAATAGTACCTCCACACCCCTAAAATTAGGATGGATGAGATGCTTCCACTGAGGGCAAAACAGCACAAAACATTTGTTAGGTGTTCCTTACATCAAAAGCGAAGAGGATTTTTAAGTGGTTCAACATAGGTTGAATTGCGATTCATGCGGTTGGGAAACATATGGCTGCACGTCTTGGGTCTAGATTAGTATAATGCTCAAATTGCCACCGCAGAAAAACCGTGAGGTAGAGTGTGGTGTTGCATATTGCGTATGCATTAGAAAATCCGTAATTCATGTATCTTCTACCATCATGAAAGAGCTACCTATCTTCATTTCGTGAAATACAAGATATTTTAAAGATCAGAAGATTTAATAAAAATATCGTGTACTCCGCAACCCAAACATTCTCTCCAAGAGCCCAAAACAACATTGTCAAAGGAAGACAGAACCAAAACAAAGCCCAAAGCCACGAGCTATTTCAAATATCCAAGCCCAATCAATTATATTCTTCACTGAGATGATTTTGGAAAATCGACCAAATGTCTGATTCCCACGAGAAAGGGTCTTCTATAGAGATTACATCAGGCAGCAATGAAACATATAACATATTAATAAGATATGAGATTTCCCAAAATACTAGCATTACATTGATTGAAAAATGCTTATTATGCCTTGTGTGTCCTTTGATTAGTTAATCGTATTATGACATGTCAATTATGCAATCAATACATAAAATAATTTTCCTTGTTCAGACATTATTTTTATGTTCTTGAAAATCTTCCGATTGTCGCCAAGAAATCTCTTGATTTCTTTCTCATTTCTTTGTGGTTAGCAAAGGAATTCACTTCCCCATCATCCCATATTGTACAGGACTATTGACCCATACAACATTACTCAAGGGTCCCTATCATGTGAGACAAGGACGCGCTAGTGATTGGTCCCTGGATGCAAATTCGACACAGAGCAAGTCACTTCTCATGAATCATAGAATATATCTCTCGACCCAAGTAATACCTAACTTTACTCTAAGGTGAATCTCTAATGTTTTCTTTGAGTCTCGTTCTTGCGAATCTAATCCCTAGACGGGCTACTTAACGCCTTAGCTATTAAGTTTTCTCTCCTCTTTCGTGGGGTTCAATCTATTGCTAGTAGAGATGAGCAAAGCCTTTAAAATGCTTATCAAATAGAGGTGAAAACTGGGGCAAAGCATGCCGCATAAGTCAAGTGAATGAGTATGCACGTAGCAGGTTTTGACTTCCTCTGATCAGCCCATTGAAATTTCGAGGTAGGATGGTCAGCAGCAGGAAAGAAGCTTCTTTCTTTCTTTTCTGTCCAAAGAAAGAACGAGGAAGATTCTCCAACCTTTACTTCTTGACAAGAATTTTAATACCGTTTACTAGGTTTATCCTTTTTCACCTGCACTGCGTATATACTGAGCAACAGACGCTGGCAAGATCTTCCTTGCTTCTGCAGCACCCTTCTTGTACAAGTAATATTCATTCGTCGACTGCATATATTTAATCCGCATACATTGTAAAGTCGACAAAGCCGAGATGCTTCCCGGCGTTGAGTGCGCCCGAAGAAGAAGGTTCTATCAGAGCGGAGGACAGCCCAACTCACGTGTCGTCGCTGCTGCCGCTCCCACAGTTACTACAAGACGTTCCTCGTTCTGTCTCTACACAACCCACCATGCCGCGACCTCCTCTTCTAGAGTATGTGGTTTTGTCCTTCTCTCTCTCTATTGCACAAAGTCGTAATCAGATACTCATGAGATTTCAGGGCAAAGAGGTTTTAGATGCAAATGTATGCGAATCTATCGAGTAATGTTTTGTTGAGCCTCTTCTCTTCAACATATTTTGTTTCCTATATTCAAAGTTGGGCTATCTTGGATTTATCTCTTGATCTGATGCATTAATAAGTTTTTCATTTTCTTCTGTTGTGAAAATTCAGCAAATTAGGAACATAATCAACCAAGCACATGCAGATGAGGAGGAACTGGGGAAAGCGGCAAGGGAAGCCAAGCAGAGACTGGATGAGAGGTTGAGAACTCGGTGGGAACCAGAAACCAAAAGAAGGTACACGGATGAACTTGCACAATGAATTCTAGCAAAAACCTTCGGACTCTGTTATTGTGTGAGATTTGTTAGTTCTCTAAATTTGAATCGGAGTGAAAAACCATTTACTTATTATCTTTGTTCGGCTTTTTTTAGGCACAACGATGGAGAGAGCTCGAGAGCAAGGAAATTGCAATTGCAGACGATGGTTCATGGACTGCGGAGCGTCGGCAGGGGCGGCAGTTCTTCCAATTCAAAGAGATTCAGTTGGAGCAAGATGATGAGGTGGAGAGCCACGGACCAGGACGAGTGCGCCATTTGCCTGGAGAGGTTCGAGGTTGGCGAGACCCTGGTGCACCTACCCTGCGCGCACCGATTCCACTCGAGGTGCGCGGTTCCGTGGCTCGAGGCTCATGCTCATTGTCCCTGTTGCCGAATGGGCATCTCCACATAGTCACACAGGGGAATCTTCCCTGCGACTTCCTTCTTTTGAATGATGTGTAACTAGGAGAAAATAGCATTGCCGTCAAACCAACATGGTCGAATCATCCGGACCGGTTAGAACATATAAATTTACTACTTGTATACTGTCGTAATTGACCCTTCATAAATCGTTAAGGGCTATATAGGATGCATGCAGATAGTGACGAAAAGCGAGTCATACCGCACGTTGAGAAATATGGTTCGAGAAATCATAATACATATACACAAATTATATCCATACGTGTACATGTTATAATCGTTATTCAATTGAGATACTGAAAACAAAGATCCTTCATGTCGGTACAACACGGGCTCGTAAAGAGTACTGCTGAAATTTGTACCTGGTGATAAATTTAAGCAACGTACCGGACTAATCACCGGAGGAAGAAAGCTATATAGCTGCAAAGCAGGATGATGATGGCTAGCTTGGCCTTGCCAAGCACGTCTCAGAAATGGAAAACCTGAAAAAAGGCAGCGGTACAGCCGATAATATCGAAATCTACTTCTATCATATATTCACACACAGCACATAAATCTTCAGGATTCAACTGGACTTGGCAACTTGTCTGGCAAATTTGTGCTTGAGGGATCATGTACAACATCTATCTGCGGTTACAGATCTTGGAGGGGCTCTTCAAAGCAATACAACGCAACTCCTTCGCAATTCCGGCGAAGCTTGGTCTTTCTGACGGCTCGGACGACCAACACCTCTCGATTTGCGATTTCCACTTGCGATTTCCAATCACGATACCCTTAGGTTTGATTGCAATCTCATTGGTCATCAGCCAATATTCACTGAATTGAAATGAAAGTATAAAACGAAGTGACGTCACCTATCATGTGCTTAGCATCCAAATCTGCGCACGGTTCTTCTCCAGTCAACAACTCCCTATGACGATGCCGGTTGAGTAAACATCAACCTGAACAAAAGGTCAGGTGATCATTAACACATTGAGGGTGTAGAATTCTGGGCCATATTATACTTCGTTCCAGATTTTTCCTCGGACCGTGTTGATCAGTGGGTCACTGTTGGAACCAAAAGAATAATAATAAATTTTAGAAACATGTAATGAGAGCACAAATAAAAATTGGAGGGAGAACTTGTTACTAAGAATGAATTCTCTTTTTGGCTTTGTGCTTATGGCTTGGTTTACAACTCACGACTTCATCCCTTTATTGAATTCTTGATTCCCACATGCTTATTGATGTTTTATAGAGATCTTTGAGAGTGCTGGACATCTGGAGTGCCAAAATTTGGCACAAAGGGATATTTAAGTACCAAGAGTTAGGAAAGTGACACTTAAGTATTAAAATCGGAGCAAAATGAATCATTTAAATGCCAACGGCAAGAAAATCCGGCCAAAATATTGACGTAGCGATTTTCCGGTGAGACAAGTGCAAAATGACATCATTTTGCACGCTAATGTGGCTAGACAAGTGCAAAAACGACATCGTTTAGTTGTTGACATTGACAAATAGTTAATATAAAAATTAATTTAATTAAATTTTAAACTAAATTTATTTTAAAAAAATTTAGAAAAGGAGATTGCAGGTAGTGAAGGTTGAGTCCTTGTTGCCACCTCCCTGCCGTCGCCGGGAAGGGCCGACGACAGTGGGGGAGGGTCGGCCAAGGTCATCAAGAAGATTCGGCGAGGGTCGGTAGCCCTTGCTTGGCCCGGCCAAGGGCTGCCGTTGGCTAGGGGTGCCCTTGCCGCCTGCAATCTCTTATATATATAATTTAATTAATTTTATATTAAAATTTAAATCTGCACCAAAACGACGTCATTTTTTGTGTTTTTTTGCCGAGTTAGCTCTTTGACTAGTCACGTAGGCAAGTAAAATTAATAAAAAAATTTACATGTAGGATTTCTAGTGGAGTTCGTTGAAAATGGCACTTGTCCCATTTTTTTTTTTTTTAAAGTGCTACTTAAGTGTCACTTTCCTAATTTTTGATACTTTGTTTTATTGTGCTAAGTTTTGGCACTTATGATGTACTTTTGCCACTTTTATTCTTTCCCAAAATTTTTGTTGCTGTGTTTGTTATGCTCGTAACATCGTCTCTAAAATTAAGTTGGAATCTTGTGGTCTCCACTGCATTTTTCTTAGGTATTCGTCTACTCAAAAGTGTTGTAAATGTTTTAACCCTCATTCGAGGTGCACCATTATATCAATGAATATAATTTTTCACGAACCTAATTTCTATTGTTTTGCTCCACCTCTTTAGGGGAAATGTCCTAATCTAGAGCTATTGTCCATTCTACATGTTCTTGAGGATATTACTTACCCTCCTCCTTCAATAGTCTCCAATTGTTCTCCTCCTTCCTAAGAGGAGAAAAATGTAACATAAGAAGAGAATAGCATAGTAACTCAGAGAGATAACACACCAATCATTTTAGGGGAGATCACACTTGTTAGGCAAACTATTGTTATCTTTCAAAGGCGGATTGATAAAGGTGTTATAGTGAAGACATATTGTTGTAGAGATTCTGCTATCAATACGTAGGTTTCTCCTTCTAATCTTCCTATTGCACTTTGAAAGGAGTACTAGAATTTGTACTCAATACCTAATATTCCATGTTCTCTCTATGAATCTTTGTCTAGTTCTTATTGTACGTTGTGTTTTCTCCACCTTTTATCTCTATTTCATTAAAATGGCATGAATTTTTGCAAATGAGAAGTGGAAGGCAGCAATGGTAGAGGAGATGCATACTTTGAAGAAAAATGGCATGTGAGATCTTGTTGTTTTTGCTCCCGGGAAATAGCTAATAGAAGGTAAGTGGGTGTTTGTAGTCAAATAACAAATGGATGATACTATAGACAGTTATAAAACACGTCTAGTGACAAAGAAATTTACTCAGATTTATAGGACTGACTATCTCTAAACTTTTGCTCCTACTGCCAAGTTCAATACTATTCAAGTGCTACTTTTGGAACTATCACTAGTCATTACCTATAACTATTGGATTCGTGCCAATTAAAAAGGTTTAGGACTCATTAGTATAATTGAAAGTGACTAGTTTTATATTTTGTCAATTAAATCAATCTAGTTAATTTCAGTTGAAAATTTCTAACTTTGACGTTGAGTCTAATGTGGATTTTTTTTTAAATAAATATTTTGAATATGTATAATTTGTTTTGATTTTTTTTTTTTTTCTTTTCTTTTCTTTACTTTCTTTTGGATTGAGGGCCAGCAATGGTCGCCGATTGACCCTCGCTGGCATTGGTTAGAACATTGCTGCCCTTGTCCAAATTTGGGCCCTAAGCTAGGTGAGAGGGTGTGCGGTGGCCCCTCATTGAGTCGGGCAAGGTCGTGATGCCCAATTTAGGTGAGGACATGGCAGCCCTCCCCCCAATTGAGCGAGGTTGGCTAGTGATCCATGCCAGCTCCTAGTCCAAAATAAATAAATAAATAAAAGAAAAGGAAAAGAAAGGAAAGAAAAAACCATAAAAATTCAAAAAAGAAAATCTTAAAATATTATTTAAAAAGTCTACATAGTGCTAGTCATTCCATAGAGGACAGTCACTATTTGCATTAGTCATTTCCAGCTAAATTATCTAAATGGATTTGATTGGTAAAATATGAAAAGATTTAGTACTTAATTGACATAATTAAAATATTTATGACTGAATTGGCATAAGTGGACTTTTTTAGTAATTTCCTTGAAAAGCATGTGTGCACTTCTTAATCTAGATTAGTTCAATGCTCAAATTGCCATTACAAAAAATCCTTGAGGTTGAGTGTGGTGATGTGTATACATAAGAAAACCTGGAGTTGATATATCTGAAAGTTCAATTATGTCGATATATCGAGAGGAAAGACGAGTGGGAAAATAGAAAGAGAAGTGAAGATACCAATGTCAAAATATAATTCATGGGTACATCTGTTCGATTCTTCTTTTCCAATAAATCTTATATTCATAATTTTAACACATCTAAAATCCGACCGAAAGTATATTGCAGTGAAAAAAGGAAAATATTCATGTGACCCCTAGAAACCCTACCTCTTATCCTATCATGCATTTGTATATATTCATAAAAATAATGGAATAAGTGTACTGAAAATTTAAAAGTTTGTCACAAAAATGCAATTGAGTTTTAAAACTTTCAAAATGTGCAATTGAGTCTTAAAAATTGTTAGGTTTGTGCAATCAAGTCCTTAAACTTATTAGTATTTTTGGTTTGTCAAATCGGATAGAGTTAATAGAAGAATTCTATTGTATTAAATTGATAACTTTGAGGATTTGATTGCCCTTTTTAAATGTTTTTAGACTCAAATATACTTTCATGACAAGTTTTAGGATTTCCA
Source organism: Eucalyptus sideroxylon x Eucalyptus melliodora (assembly GCA_016097485.1). Lineage (NCBI taxonomy): Eukaryota > Viridiplantae > Streptophyta > Magnoliopsida > Myrtales > Myrtaceae > Eucalyptus > Eucalyptus sideroxylon x Eucalyptus melliodora. Next base: position 4,044,734 of record CM027826.1, read on the forward strand.
ATACACTTATCTCTAAAAATAAATACAAAAAAAGAAGAAATATTTCAACGAGTCGTAAAGCATATGAACTGGATACAAAACCATGGATGGTAGGGCTCGCTAGATGTAATTTGATAAGAGGCGGCTGGCAATTAGTTTTGGTTTAGGCTATACTTCTTAATACAAAAATTTGGGTTGTACGTATTTTCTAAGCTACCTTGAGTCTGTTGCAAGGTGGTGATGTGGTCCCTCTACTAAAGTTCTAATTAAATGAACATTTGGGTAGCGGAAGAGATATAGGGCTTAAAAACGAAATGGAATCGTTTTGCTAAAACCCGCAAGATATGATAATAATAATAAATAAAAAAAAAATAGAGCATACACATATAAAACGTACATGTTTAATGGATGTTGCGCGCCTCATGATAGCGATAGATTATATATCCATTGACGGCCCCTCAATGGTCTTTTCTTATGTCTGATTATTGCAGTCTCTTGACCCCTCCCAATACAAGTGAGCGATTAAATTTGGTGTGATCCATTTTAGAGTTACAAGATTCAATGGCTTGCATGCACTGAACTCACATAATTAATTAACAAGAATACGACGTCGATCAATTAATCTTTTAATATGCTGATGCGGTGTATTAAGAGAGAAACTCCGCAGATCTCTCTCTCGTATTGAATTACCTTCTTCGCTTGACAGATAAAATCGGAAAAATTATCAAAAAATCTTATATTTATTGTATGGATGCTAATTCAATCCTAAACTTTTTGATTTGGCCAATTTAGTTATAAAATCTCTCATAATTTGCCAATATAATCATTTTAGCAAATTTTGGTCCAATGGCTCGCATGCACCAAACTCACATAATTAATTAACAAGAATACAGGGTAGATTGATTAATCTTTTAATATGCTAATGCAGTGTACCAAGAGAGAAACTCTACATAATTCTCTCTCCTCCCCCCCCCTCTCCCTTGTATTAAGTTACCTTCTTTTCTCAATCGATATAATCAGGAAAATTACCAAAAAAATCTCAAATCTATTGTATGGATGTTAATTTAATCATAAACCTATTGATTTGGCTAATTTAGTTATAACCTTTGGATGACTTGTCAATATAATCATTCCAGTTAATTTTGGTTACGATCCAATGGCTCACATGCACCTAACACATAATTAATTAACAAGCATACGATGTCAATTGATTAATCCTTTAATATGCTGATGCAATATACCGAGAGAGAAACTTCGCATAACTCTCCCTCCCTCCCTTCCTCTCTCTCATTAGGTTGCCTTCTTTTTTGGACAGATTAAATTGGGAAAATTACAAACAAAAAAAGAGTCTTAAATCTATTGTACAGATGTTAATTCAGTCATAAATCTTTCGATTTGACCAATTTAGTCATAAATCTTTTGACGATTTGCCATTATTGTTATTCTAGCTAATATTGGCTGGAAATCACTTCATGTTGTTTCGAGTGCTAATGCAAACAATTTTTGGCTTTTTTTTTTCAATAATTTTTTTTTCTCTTTTCCTTCTTTCTTTGCCAATCACCGAGCTTTGGCAATAGCCGGCAATCAACTATAGGCAACAAGCAGCAAGGGTCTACTTAGCCTAGCCATAAAGAGGGTCAATCTTGCCGAATCAGGCAAGGTCAAGCCTCACCCAACTATTAGTGAAGGTCAACCATGTCAAATTCAGCAAGGTCCAATCTCGCTCGAGATTGGTGAGGTCGATCCTCCTTTGTGGTTGGTTGTCGACCATCATCAAGGCCTGGTGGCAATGAAGGAAGTATTGAGAAAGATAGAAAGAAAGAAAAAAAGGAAAAAGAAAAAAGAAGAGAAAAAATTGTTCTTGCTAGCATCGGCCATACCATGTAAGATGGCTAGTATCCATGTTAATAACTTTGGGTCAAAATTGATGGGAAGGACTACATAAGCAAATTGTAACAAGGTTTAAAACAAAAAATATCAAATTGAAATGTTTATAACTAGATTGGTGTATGTACAATAAGTTTAAGATTCTTTTGGTAATCATCTCGGTAAAAGTCTTTGTCCAAACGCCAACTTCAGTCTATTGGTAGAAGAGTTGCGCGAAGCTTTTAAAATGCTGATTATAGAGGTGGAAACTAAGCCAATTCGTGCCTCATAAACTAATTAATTGAGGATGCTAGTACGTATATGTGTAGCCGGTTCTGACTTTATCTGGGCAGCCCATTGAAACTTCGTGTTAGGATGGTCATCACAGCAACAGGAATGAAACTTCCTCACTTTCCTCAGTTCGATTCCGGGTTCAGTCATGGAGTCATTTGAATCTCAACTTCACCAATGACAAGATTTTCTTAACACCGTTTATTAAATTTATCCTTTTTGCCTGCACCTTTATATATACTGATCAACAGGCTTTTGCAACTTCTTCCTCGTTTATTCAACGCCTGCTCTCTCTCTCTCTCTCTATATATGTTCATTCAATGACCGAGTTAATCCGAAGCTCATTCCTGACTTAATTTACTATTTATACATCGTAAACTTAATTGCCGGGATGCTTCTTGGAGTCGAATATGCCCGGAGAAGAAGGTTCTCCTTGACCCACCATGCTGCGACCTCTTCTCTAGTGTGTAGTTCCATCCTCTCTCTCTCTCTCTCTCTCTGTTGCTTCAGGCCGTGATTAGAAAGTCACGAGATTTCAGGAAAAAGAGGTTTTAGATGCATATGTATGCAAATCTTATCAAGTAATGTTTTGTTAAGTCTCTTCTCTTCAACATATTTTGATTCTGATATTCAAAGTTGGGTATCTTAGATTTATCTCTTGATCTGACATGAAAAACCAGCAAAGTAGGAACATAATCAACCAAGCATACGGAGATGAGGAGGAACTGGGAGGAGTGGCAAGGGAAGCCAAGCATAGGCTGGATGAGAGGCTGAGAACTCAGAGGAAACCAGAAAACATGAGAAGGTCAACGGACGAACTTGCATAATGACAACTTGTTTTTTTCTTTTGTCTATTTTTGTTGGAATTAGCTTCAAGGTATGAATTGCAGCAAGAACCTTCAGACTCCATGGTTATGTGGGATTTGTTGGTTCTCTAAATTTGAATTGGAGCGAAAAACCATCTACTCATTATCTTTGTTCGATCTTTTTAGGCACGATGATGGAGAGAGCTTGAGAGCAAGGGAATTGCAATTGCAGACGATGGTTCATGGAGGGCAGAGTGTCGGCAGAGGCGGCGGTTCTTCCAATTTGAAGAGGTTCAGTTGGGGCAAGATGATGAGGGGAAGAGCCACGGACCAGGACGACTGTGCCATTTGCCTGGAGAGGTTCGAGGTCGGCGAGACCCTGGTGCACCTACCCTGTGCGCACCGATTCCACTCAAGGTGCGTGTTTCCATGGCTCGAGGCTCATGCTCATTGTCCCTGTTGCCGAATGGGCATCTCCACATAGTCATACAAAAGAAATTTCCCTGCGAATTCCTTCTTTGAATTGATGTGTAGCTAGGAGAACAATAGTGTTGCAATCAACAACATGGTCTTATCATTTGATCCGGTCTAAACATATTTGTATGTACTGCGCTTCGTAAATCGTTAACAGGCTATAGAAATAGTCGATCAAGGATGCATGCAGAGAGTGACGAAAAGAGTCAATACTCACACCTTGAGAAATATGAGTCGAGAAATCACAATACATACGCACAAATCTCCGGAGGAAAAGAGCTATAGCTGCCAGGCAACTTGTCTGGTATATTTGTGGTCTAGGGATCATGCACAAAACCTACCTGCGATTACAGCTCTTGGCATTGGTCCTCAAAGCAATAGAACACAACTCCTTCGCAATTTCGGTGAAGCTTGGTCTTTCTGATGGCTCGGATGACCAGCACCTCTCCATCAGCGATTTCCATTCTGGATCACAAGATGCTGGTACCTGTGGCCGCAGTGTGTTGTTCACGATACCCCCTGTTTTGATTGCAATCTCCTTTGTCAGCAGCCAATATTCACCTAATTGAGATAAGAGTACAAAGCGAAGTAACATCACCTATCATGTGCGTAGTGTCCAAATCGGCATATGGTTCTTCGCCAGTCAGCAGCTCCCACATGACAATGCCGAATGAGTAGACATCAACCTAAGCAAAAGGTCAGGTTATCATTAATGAATTGCTGATGTAAACTTCCAGGCTATATTACACTTCGTTCCCGATTTTCCCTCCGACCATGTTGTCAATTGGTGGAATATAAAATATGGACAATACAAATACGTGAGTGACATCCATGTATGCAAGCCATCAGTTAGGAGATTTGTTGGAGGAAAATCCAACCTGAGATGAGGCCCTAAAAAGTATCCTACTGGCAACACTACTTTAACACAAACACGTAAAGTCGGGATATGTAGAGAAGTTGAAATGAAAGGTGAGCTCCAAACCTTCTCAGACACACGGTCACCGCTGTCATTCAATAGTTCTGGTGCCATCCAAGGAAGTGTTCCCCGCATGCCACCTGATATTAGAGTCTGACGTTTGACCTTGGACAATCCCAGATCACCAATCTGATAGTAAAGTGACAGATTTCAGACATCAAACTGAAGGATCTTGCACAAAATCTGAGGACTAACAAAGTTGTCAATTGCTAGAAAGAGGTTCTGAGACGTTGGCAATGAAGCCAGTTTTAAAGTATCATGTGCAACTACTTTCGCTGTGATATGAAAATCTACTCGTGTATCTTCAGTTTGTAAAAGAGAGAATTATGCTTGAATTTGGAACGCAAACTAGATGAACACTAAAAGTCTAAAATGTCCTTTGGCACAAGAATTTCTGACAAAATAACTCTGAACACAAAAAACAAAGTACAAATTGGATGGTCACAATGATAGGTTTTAATGATCATTGCACCACCTCATGCAAGACAAACGCTATCAATGTAGCAACAAAGCATGTTGCAGATCAGACAAGCAGAATCACAAGCAATCATTGTGCTTGAAGCTTGAGCAGTCCAGCAGATAATCAACGTTGACAAGCATTCATATCAATTGCAAGCACGAAATAGTAGTTAAACTTTGTATGTGTAAATATATGGACAGAAAGACGTTCTAGCATGCATCAACCTCAAATTGTTCAACCTTCACAACTCTTTAATATCTGTCATTATGTTGAGTGTTGTCTCGTTTTCTTTTCTTTTTGTTCATTAGACATGAGTGGAGGCTCTAATTTTGAGCAGGCGAAGTACTTCACAACAACCAATTCAGAATAATAAGAAACTTCAATGTAACCAAGCACCCGAGCTTTCATATACGGTTTTTTCCTGAATAAATAAATAGCTCCAGTACGCAAATTTATTTCCTCTTCCCAGAGAATAACAAGTGTATGAGCATGCACAACATAACTCATATCTCCGAAAAAGAGATACATGTAACGGCAATCAATCACCAGTCAACTGACCTTACAAGTTGGTTGACGGGGATCACCAAGATTGACAAGAAGGTTATCGCTTTTCAAATCAAAATGCACTATCTTCTTGTCATGCAAGTACTCCATACCAAATGCCACTTCCCTAGCAATCAGCACACGCTTACGCATATCAAAGTTCCTGTAAAAGAACTTAGTTAAGAGGTGAAAATTATGTGTGTGAAGAGAGAGAGAGAGAGAGAGAGAGAGAGAGAGAGAGAGTCATACCTTTCACCTTTCTGCAGAGCCTTTCGTAAAGAACCATCAACCATATACTCAGTTACTGTTGCAACAGAATCTCCAGGACCATAAGGCCCATCATAAACAATGCCATAGAAGGCCACCACATTTGGATGATGCAAATCCGCAAGCAATTTTGCCTCATTCAAGAAATCACGCATCTGCCTCGATGCAGCAACAATACAAAAAATTCAAAAATAATACTATGAAAAATCAGAAACAACAGAAAGCAAGAAGATTGCACCTTTCGCTCTTGTTCTGTGGGCTCCCCAAGAAAGCATTTGTCGTTGATCTGTTTAATGGCAACATCTTTACCCCTCCATTTTCCATGATGAACAGTCCCAAATGTGCCAGAACCTAATTCTTGCCGAACTTCAAGGTCACTTCTTTTTATCATCTGCAGGATGAAAATTCAAGCAAATCAATATCTGAGTCGCGGGAAAACACAACCACCTAATTTGAAGTAAAGAAATTTTCTCACTTGCAAGCCACCGATTGCATCCACAGGAAAGTGAAAATGCACCCTCCCTGCCAACGTAGCACTGGCATCCTGCGGGATAAAAAGATGCATTAAGCTATTTTATACATGCAGTTGAAGGAAACTACCTGACAGACGCTAAACATGTATGAACACAAAGGATCTTAAGCACCTCAAAGTCAGCTTTGTGGTGCACATCTTTCTCCTGGTTGGCTTCATGAGAAGGCTTACTTCCTTCATAGACTGTCAAGTCAGGATTAGAAGGCAGAGCTGTCTGAAAAGCACAAGTAACTACACCCTCAGGAACATTCTGAAGTTCTTGCTCGATGATATGCTCTGCTGAACCTGTAAAGATCAAACGATAAAAAGGAAAACCCCAAACACACCCAAAATTAGTGCATGAAACATAGAAGTCCTAAAAGAAGCACCTCTGGAAGACGGAAAACAATCAGAAGAATTGCAGTTTTTCAATTTATTAAGTGGCTGCTGGAGTCCATCCTCCAATTGCATTTTCTTATTCAATTTCCCAATTTTCCCGGATTGGTTAACCAGGCTTCAGTTCTTAGTGCCATTTTGGCAGGTTTTGGAGAAACATTAGCATCACGATTCATATTCTGGGGATTATCAGCACCAGAAGAGCCGTAGCATTTGTTTGGAGAATGATGAACTTTATACTCAGATATGTGAGCAGGCTTACCCCCGACAGCACAAGAATCACCAGTAACTAGTTTACTTCCCGAGGCCTCCTGTCTGAGCTGGCATTGAGCTGGCATAAAATGCTGCCACATGCTGATCTCTGGAGAAGGCTCAGGAACAACACCCTGGAAATCACCAGATGGGGACCGTACATTGCCAGCAAAGCCCACCATATGCTTTGTAGAATCAGGATCATTCATTCCTGGAACAGATTTGATATTGTCTTCGAGAGGTAGACAATGGTGAATTGGGCTTGAAACGTGTAGATGGCTAACTGTAGTGTCTCTTTGGTCCAGTACGACAAATTTGGAAAATACATCAGGCAATGCTTTTTGACGCAAAGCATGTTCCTCAAACCTCTGAAAATTTTCAGCCTGCCGACAAAATGTTGATCCATCGGAATAAACAGCTTGTCCCAGTTGATGAACGTGGGAACCATTAGTACCTCCAACCATTGCAGAAGGTGCTTGGACTTGATATGCATCGTGATGTTTCTCAAGAGGAAGCGGAACCAACCTCTTCCCAGATGTGGCCTCATGCCCTAAATGATTTTGTTGAGGATGGGTAAATGGAAGAACTACAGTAGGCCTTAAACTTGCTTGAGAAGATGCTGTATCCATTGTTCTATCTACAGCAGATATAAGCTGTTGAGAGTTACCACCACCAGCATTCACAGGAAACTGCTGCTGGCCATATGCGGGAGCAGTAGTTCCCAATTGATGAGGACTTGGACTACCCGTCATATGAGGAGGAAGCAAGTAATCCATGTTGACATCTTCCTTGTGAGGATCCATATAACTCCAGATGTGAGGTGAAGCTGATGGAATGCCCCCTCCTGCTTGCTGCAGATCATTAGCCGACAGTCTCTTTGGTGCAGTTCTTTCTTGTTCAATCTCAAATTGCAAAGATGATGCATCATTAGAAGCAGCTAAATTCCTTCCAGGAGATGGTTTGCTAGTCAGTGGTGGCCCATTGATATCTGCTTGCACAGGGACTATTCTATCAACAGCTCCATAGCTGCTAGTATCAGAATTTTGTGAGGATGTTGTGCTTGCTGTGCTCTCTTTCCTTGCAGTACCACCACCCGCACCATCCATCATACCACTCATGACTTCGACATTTCTCTGCCCACTACCGTGCAAGTCACCATGCCTAATGGCACTTGAAGAATCCAGCTTGGATTTAGGGAAAAGAAAAACTTTTAGCTTAGCTGAGCCATCTGACGATCCGCGGTCCAATCTCTCATACTCATTCATCATATAATCAAGATCTTCAGGATTTGTAACGGAAATCAGGGCGTCCAGATCTTGATCAGGATCAGGGAGCTGGTACTTCACAACAACTGGCTGCCCACAAGTATCTTCCATCTTCTGCGCAAACTCTTTATAGCTCACATCTCGCCTAACGCTGACAATCTTCGTCTCACCACTGGTGTATTTCAAAACACCACGATCGGTACTAAATGAGAGTTCACCCCCGAACTTACATAGAAGCTTAACCGTCCTTCCCAATACCAAACCCTCCCCGACTTTATTTCTCAGCTGAGCAGCCCCACTTCCACTACCTTGGTCGCTCAAATGGAGCTTGCGGCTGACTCCTGAATCACTGCCGAACTGCTCTTCATCATTCCTGCGGTCCATAGTGACAAAATTCTGGCCAGAACCATTCAGATTTTCATTTTGAGCTCTGGCATGACCCATTGTATCGCCCATGATCCTATGCCCTACATAAGGGCCATGACCAAAGCCAGGTGCCACCTCATTTCCACTCTTATCAATACCATTTGCACCAATGTTACTCCCTATAGCAGGGTAACCAATGGCTGCAGATGGATTTGCACTCACATATCCATGGGGAGCCGGTGCACTCGGGATCCACTCTGCACCACCATGAGCAGCATTGGGATAGACGGTACCTCCTCCGAATCCAGGGTTGGGAACCTTCTGAGGGTTTAAGACCGGAGCCAACCGAGGGTCAACAGCCGTGTGAACAGTGCTCAAGATGAAACCGTCATGGGTTTGGCCGACAGCCGAGGCCTGCGCCACGTTAAGAGTTCGTAGATCCTGTGGGGCTGAGTTCGGATGAAATGCCATCTTTCCAACGAGTACCAGAACAGGGCAATTCGAACTCAGAGGACGCTAAACAGGGCGAAAAAAAATTCAAGAGTTTCCTTTTAACAGGTTGCCATCACCTCTGTTCTGTCCTATCTGAGCTGGTTCGAGGTTCGAGGAACGATCTTTACACCAGCGCAACAAGAAGAAGACCAAAAGGCAAAAGCAGTGGTTGAGAAATGGATGGCTACCAGAAAACTTGGAGGCCCGGAGGAAGAAAAAGACTTCATAGAAGACGAAGACTGTACTCCATCAGCAGATGCGCATGAAATTTGCCAAAAGAGAGGGAGAGAGGGAGAGAGTGAGAGAGAGGAGGAGCAAAGTTGGCGGAGAAAAGTCTACCATCTCCCGCGGAGAACTTCACAGGCTGTCGGACAAACGACAAGAACAGAAGTCTTCGTCATCTTTCTTTACTGCTGAAAAACTTCCACCTCCCTTCTCATTACTCTTCTTCTGCCATGCCATGTACTTATCTGAAAAATAGTACTACACAGAGTTTCAGGACCATTTAGCGAATACTTTTGAGACGTCAACATCATCAGCAAAGTTATTTCACAGGACTTAAAAAAAGTGAAAACACAATGAACAAATATCTTCTTTTTCATGGGGATTTGGTAATCTATCCTCTACTTATGGTGGTCGTCAAGAAGAATTTATAAAAGGCGGTTGGTGGCTTTGGGTTCTACATGGAGATTACTTCAGTTTCTAACGATCAGCTGTCTCGACGCAATGAATTGTGATTTTTTGAGGTTATGGCATGCAACTTAGACAGCCCGAGGCAAATCGACAAGGAGAAACCTTCTTTTTTCGATATTTAAGTACTTGCTGATCTCTTTTCACCATCTACTAGGGTCGAGGTCATCGGCCAGTCCACCATCTATAATGGACGAAACCTGTTCTGCTACATATTGTCATGTGCTTGCTCAACAGGCCGAGGCTCATCTTAGAACCCACTTGAAAGTGCGTGTTTTTGAGTGCGATCTTCTGGACATGATTAATTCTGCGCATCGCGTTGATTACCGGTGAAGAGATTTCGCTACATTTCTACAGACGTGTGTTCTATAGCAAGGTGAATTGAAGTTGTTGGCTTGAGGGTCAAGCTTTGTTATTACTGTTGCAGAATGTAAATCACAACCCTGTAGTCGACAGATATTTAGGGGAATCTTCTTCCTGACTGCCTTTCTTTGGGCTTTTGTTCTTAAAGAAATGTTACAGTCAACAACATTTCTGCATCCTTGGACAAAACAAAAGATTGAAAAAAAAAAAAAAAGAAAAAAAAAAAAGAACACCTATGTGATTATCTTCCAACAAAACTTTCTCTGAATGCGACGCATGGAATTTTAAATAGTTAGAATCAGACTCTCCTCGTAATAAGAATATTTCGGTGTGTTCATAACAAGGCTGCACCAAATTCAATTGTTTACATATAATTGGCCATAAGCCTCTAGAAACGTGCATGTTAATATCTTCTTTTTCTAATACGTTGCTTGCAGGATGATTATGTTTCTTAACTATAATCACATCACTTTGAAATGTTTAGAAATATGTAGACGATTATATTGGTCATGACCTTCAACTAGTAGGACATAACCTAGCTCCAATGTGCTTGGTATTAAGACTCACCATTGCGTGCAAATCGGGGTTATTGCCTAAAAGACTGTATTATGCACAAAATAAACAATACAAAATTTATCAAAACAATAAGGAGACCGTGGAGATTAAAAGCTAAAACCTATCCAGCAACCGGTGGCAGAAAGCATATTTGATGAGCGCAAATAGTAAATCATAGCTTGAGGAACGTAACAAAAGCATGTGTGGTTTCCGTGAATTTAGTCTTTCTATTTCATTTTTTTCAATACAAATTATATTCACGAGCGATCTAAAAAATACTAATTAAATAAATAAAAGGGGAAAAATCAATAATCAAAGCAATGTGTCTCCACAAGTCTACAATGGAAGGTACAATTTGTTTTTATTTGATTGTTTAAATAAAACGTGGTTAGTGCAATCGTTTGACCTAACTTAGTGGAATCTAATCAATAACGCACCGGCTTGTGGGCGTTCAGACCGGTCCGTACAGAAGTGGCCTATGCGGTGTCGTTCGGACACTCCCCGGATCTCAACGGCTAGTTCCAAGTGACCGTTTCAGGGCGTTCTTGGTTTTCAAATCTGCGAGAGAAACCGGCTTCAGACACATCCTAGGATCAGCACAAAACAGAAAGAACACCTTCCTCTCTTTCGAAATCCTCCACCACGCAAAAACCCACGAAGATTGCAGCTTCGATCCACTCTCGAACCTCGACAAAACTCGATCTTGATCCCGGAAGGATCACAAAGTTTCGATCTTTCTTCGAGACCCGCCGCCGCCTCCGAGAACATGCCGCAGTCGTACACTCCCGCGTACTACTCCACGCTCCATGACTCCATCACCTCTCTCTGCAAGACCATGCTGCCCTTCTCCTTCAAGAAGCGGCGCCTGCCGTCGGCGGAGCACAAGCTCCAGCAGATGCAGTCCGACAACCTCAAGTGGCAGCAGGACTCTTTCCACCAGATGCTCAACCTGATGGGTCTCCACAAGGAAGGGATCTTGGGCGAGAACGAGGTGTCGGCTTTTCGGTCGCATTTGCTGGAGACCCTCATCGCTGCACCGGTGTGTCACGAGCATCCGACCATACTGAGGGATAAATTGCTGTTCTTGCAGGTAGGCTCATTTTTCCATTTACTCGCCTTTGATCTGCTTGGTTCTAGTGAGAAATTGCTAGTATCATAATGTTCTGGGGATTGGGGATGTACATGCTTGATATGTCGAACGATCTGTAGTTTTGAACCCGATTGGTGGTTTTACAGCTCCATCTCCCGAGTACTGACCAGGTTCCATGATCATGATAAAACTGAAAAATGGTCAGGAACCATATAAATTGTCTTGTCTTACAAGCATATTGAAGTACTTGAATGTATAAAAGGAATTAATTTACCCGTTAGGTCAGCGGTGTGCAGCACAAGTATTTTGAAGCTCAATCTTGGGTGTGCTTGACACTCGAGTCGCGCAATCACTTGATTCAAGTTCCCACAAGAACTATTTTGACCTCGAGTAGTCTGCTAGTCGGTATTGCAGAGCTTAATTAAGGAGCTTCCCCAGCAGTTCATCTTGCTTACTGCGTTTGTTAGGACACTAGTAATGATAAACCAACTAGAGGCTCCTCAGAAGTCTATGGTGATATCAAAGAAGTTAGGCAAAAGCTCCTAATTGAGTCTTAATTGGGGTTCTGGTCCACAAGTTTTGATAGTCCAGTTGGAGTTCCCATCAAGTCCAGACTCCAGAAATAGGACGTCGAGTGGAAATGCAATATTTCGAGTTCGACTTAACTGTTCGTTGGTACTAAAAGTGAGAACAGGTGAGTATTATGGGAGGATCATTTATTTGAGATCTCCTATTAGATTGTAGTAGAACTTTTCCCATTTCTCACACTAGCCATATGTGAATATCGAACGGAGCACATAACATTTATGCGCTTTCCTGTTCTCTCATCAGAGTAGGGACTGTTGCTAATTTAAGGGTCGTGTTATATTGTTGAAATGCCTGATCGTTGCTGTCCTTATTAGGAACTCTTGTATGCCAAATGCATCACGGTGGATGAGTACCACTCTTCGAAAAGGCCGCTATTGCAGAGACTTGCAGTTCAAGGAGCTGAGATTGATGCCAGAGACGTCATAATTGCTGGGCCAAAAGACACAAAAGAGAACTCTGATGAAGAATGGTCCGTCATTGACTTGAAGGATGAGAATTCCATGCTGAATAAAGAGAACTTGCAGTCGAATAACAAACCGAGGCAAAACTCGACGATGAAGCATATTAAAGGAGCAGTTTCTGCTCTTAATTTCGGATCATCTCACAAAATGAGCAAAAGCAAAGCTGAAAAAAGCATATTTGATACATATTCTCAGAATATGAGCTCATCAAATTTCGAGATGACTTCCTCTAACAATGAAAACCCATTCTGGAATGGCCATTTGAAGGAGAAAGAAACTGAAACACAGTCAATACTCATGGCAGAAAGCTTGCCTCAAGAATCTTCGAAGGAAAGTGGTGCGAGTAGCAAACAAAAGAGAAAACCATTTAGGACTATATTTCAGAAAGAACAGAGGGAAGGACATGGAGGTGACAACAGAACCGGTGCTGAAAGTGAGGAGAGATCATCAAAATCAGCGAAGAAGCAGTGGGGCTTTGAAGGATTCAAGAAATGGAAGAAGCACGATTCAGATGACGAGACTGCTCCGTTGTCACTTAATGAAAGGTCATATAGTGAAGCTTATGCATCCATCGGTGAGGGACCTGATACTAAGCAGATTAAGAGAAAGTTGCACTCGGACGGTTCCCCATCAGATTTCTTTATTGATAAGGTAAGTGAATTTACTAGTTGAAGATTGTTCTGAAAATTAAGTGCCTTAATTTGCAACTTTGAGTTAACACCATTAACCAAGTCAACGATGCAATTCTCTTGCAGGTTTTGGGTGATAAAATAAAGAAGGAGCTGTCTCGAATTCAAACAGAACTTGGCACCACAAACCCCACGATGAAGTTCTCGTAAGCCTTCATCTGTAATGCTCGTGTCCATTCTCCTCATCCTTTGTGATTTAAAGTAATGATTTTGTTGCGTGTTCTGTTTCATTTTGCCAGAGATGAACAAATTGAAGCCATTTCAACTAAGCTTCCTGTGGATAAGGTTGATCTGAAAAAGTTCTTCCCTAGGTAAGAAGCTGTTTCCTCTTTTGCTAGTTCTCTTTTCGATTCTTCCGGTTTAACTCTTGACTGTATGAAACAGTATCAAGTTCTTGCGTTTCTTTATGTCGTTATTAATAAGTTCATCTACTTTTTCCTCACAAAGATCGTGGTGTGATCAATACGGGGATCTGGTGCTCGATGTGGTGAAAAAAGAGTTCAAGGACCACGTCGGGGAGATGGAGAAGTTGAGAAATGCTGCAAGAGAGAGACACAACCACTCTAACTCTACCCGATGGACGACATTTGATGACGATGAGAATTGTCACCCAAATCTTTTTGCTGCAAATAAGGATTACTCGTTGCCTCAGAAGCAACCATTTGAATCTAACTGCTTTGAAGAAAACCCTTTCTTTCAGAATTATGCCGAAGGATATGGACGGAAGTACTGAGCAGAGAGTGTGGATATGCTCTATGCAAGGAATAGGCTATGTTTCAAATAGGAGTCATGAATTATTGGGCTGGAAAAAAGCAAGGAGGCCTTGTCTATGTTCTTCAGCCTATTCTTATGGTACATGGGGGGAGTTACCATTGCTCCCAGTAGTTATATGTTGCATTAACTGCTGTAAACTAAGAGAAGAAATCTGTTCTTCAAGAAAATTAGATTTCCTATAATTTGAGCCCTCCTCTCTCTCTCTCTCTCTCTCTCTCTCTCATGCTTAAACGTGTTCAACAGAATTGAAAAGCGAGGAAAGAGAAATTTCGTCAGGTCATCCCGAGGGCCAAGACTCATGATCTAATTGCCTCCAGCTGGATCTGATACGATAATTTCCCTTGAGAGAGTTTACATTAAACCAGATCGCAATCTTCACCCTGTTTGGGAGGTTATTAAATCACAGATAAGCACAGAGGAGAAAACTACACCACCCCTCAAGGTCATTAAGTCAGGATTCTGGACAGTGCACGGATCAATTCATCTTCGAGTTTGACAATCATCTCCCCTTCTTCTAGACCACTCCATGAGAATTTAGGTGGCAAAACTACCAGCACACGCTCTCTCTGACTAGTAGCTGTGTGAATTATCTGGTCGGTAACAATGACATTTGTCGAAACAACATTGGGGGGAACTCTAGCCTGAGAACAATATAAAGTTGCACCATCAAAACAATACGCTTTGCCACACCGCATAGAAGGAAGCTTAGGGAAGAAGAATGCATAACCCTCCACCACCCCCCGATCCTCACCACCCTCCGCCCCACGCGCCGCCTCCCGGTCCTCCTCATCCAGCACCACCTCCTCCTCATCCCGAGCCGCCTCCTCCTCATGGCCACCCTCCCCCTCCCGGCCCACACGCGCCACCTCCAGGCCCTCCTGAACCCCACAAACCTGCGCCTCCTCATCATCACCCTCACCCTCCCCCATGAGCCAATCGACTAGATCAAATCCGAAATAAGTGTGTTTGTGTAAGTTTGTGTTTAAATTTGGGCTGTTTATGTATAATTTTCTGTACTATGCTTTGTCAGTGCAGTGGCATGCTGTTATCGTGCTGCTTCATCTGACAACATGTCATACAAGATGGCTAGAGTTGTCCCGGACCTCACCTGACGTTCCGGATCTTCTAATTCGACGTCTCTGCTTTTATCACTTCATATGTACACGTACATGATGCAATACAACTATAATTAAATAAGTGTTGCCATCGATGCTTCTACTTGTCCCCCATTTTGCTTTTTCTTTTGGTATTACAAGAAGGGCTGAAGCGTAATGAAGTTCTGGTTTTAAGCAACTGGCGAGATTTGAACCTTGATTAATACAAAAGAAACAAGAAAAGCCAATGGCGTTCCAAGTAGCTAACGCCACTGATCTAACAAACAACAAGAGCTATTTAACAGAGTTCGATATCTATCCTAGCATAAGCTCGAAACTCGAACAAGAAAAGCCAATGGCGTTCCAAGTAGCTAACACCACTAATCGAACAAACAACAAGAGCTATCTAAGAAAATAGTTCATCGATCCCTCCCTCCCTCCCTAACGCCCCTTCCCCTTCCCCCCCAACACTTGCTCTTGGAATATCCATCCTAGCATAAGCTCTAAGCCCTCGTTCTGCTCGAATTTAACTTGCTTGATGGCACTGTGCAAGAAGCTTGAGTTACCACAAAGAGTTGCAGAATAAACCGGTAGATGCAAGAGAGAGGGAAAACAGGTAAGGAACGAGCAGCTTAAGGCCACTGGAATAACCCACAAAGAACTGATTGGTGACAACTTCAGTATGTGGAGGGCAATCATGAAATGGAAAGTCTCAACAAGGAAAGAACACATGTACAATTTCTCAGCTACAACATCTGACAATTGTTTTGATATCATCATCATTATCATCATCATCATTATCATCATCATCATCCCCTGCCCAACAATACGACAAAGTTCCTCTCATTAACCATCTCGAGCTTCTTCCTCTGCCAATGAGACAGAAAAGTCATGATCTCATGACCGAAAAAAATGAAACCTCGCTAACTTCATGCTTCTCATCTCAATGCTAAAAGAAAGAAGCAGCAGAGAAAAAAGGAAGGAAAGAAAAAAAAGATGGCTTCTACCACCTGTATGAACTATACATACGCAGGGACCTCTCACCAATCAACCACGTAACCTAACTACATTTATTTCCCACTTGTCTGATTTCTCATCTTGAAAACTGCATGACCTCCAGATAATTTATACAATACTATCCTTCCAAAAAGCATTTGAGGTTCTGAAGTCCTTCGGCAGAGATACTTCTCCTCACTCTACCCTTTGGCACCACCAGCTGTGGAGGCGGCTCCAAGTGAAAACTCACCACCACGACCGTCAAATTGTCGGTCGCTCCTCTCTTAATTGCTTCTTCAACTACCTGTTTGCAGCATAAATTCACATCGTTGTGCTCTTGGAGCCGCCTCCTGGCAAAATCTATGGCATTCTGGCTAGTAAAGAAATCCCATATCCCGTCGCTTGCGATTATCAAGAACTCATCTTCTTTGTTCAATGTCACCAACTTAAGCTCTGGTTCAGCACTTAATGGCCCGTCACCTCCACTCATTTCCTTCGTACCTTTGAGATCCCAATCTCCCAATGCACGGGTGACACCTAACAGACCGTTCAGATAGCCATCATCAACAGAACCACCCAAGGACTCAATCCTCACCCTCTCTGTCAGACAGCAGGGCCTGTGGTCTTTAGACATTTCACAAGCAGTTCCTCGTCGTGAGAGTACAGCCCGGCAATCACCAGCATTTGCCACCAATAAAGACCTGTTGAAGGCATTCCCAAGGAGTTTACAAACACATTTCGACAAATCATAATGAATATGTCAACCATGACAGTACCTGCTATAGTTCTTTTATAAGATCCAAGTTTCACATAAAAGGTGTGACAAGGGCATGATACTTCCATCTCTTATTTTAATTTAAGGCTCCGTTTGTTTCGTAGAAAATAAATAATTTGGAAAACATTTTCCAAAAAGTGATCGCTTGTTAGTAATGCAAAAAAAATTTCATTGTCTATGAAAAGATATAAATTGTTGTTAGTAATGCAAACATTTTCCATTGACTTATTATTTCAAGCAATACAAGCGATCATTTTTAGGAAAAAGTTTTCCAAATCCTTCGTTATTTGCAAAACAAATGGAGTGTAAGTATTTAATCCTTTCTGTTCCTATCAGCGCATAATCCTACATTAATTTGATCACTCAACCAGCATGCTTAATCAGAAGTGGACAAGTTACCTGCCAAATATCATCGCAGTAAGCGCAGTTGTCCCAGAGGACAAGTCATTCTTGAGGGTGCATGACTTTGCAAATGCAGCATCAACTTCTTTGAATGACCTCATGACGACTTTATCAAGCTTTAGAGGGAAATCAGTATCCTCAACTATGATTCTAGGCAAATGGTCACGGACATATTGTGCAGCAGCCTTTCCCATATGCCCATCAAATACCTGCCATATGCCAGATTAACCCATCAGAACCAGAAGTTGATAGATAATATTAGTATAATTATTTTCACTATCTACATTCATTCTGACTAAGCAATTGTGATTGATGTATACTCTATTGATGCAAGATATGACAGGCCCTGGTTAAATCAAATAATAGAAGGTCTGAGTGCAGCATTTTTATCAGAGGATTGAATCACATGCAACTCTTGACCAGATGAGCAGACTGATAATGAGATTCAAAATCTACTAGAGAAAGGGTTAACGTATTGCAGAATTCCAAAAGCTGAGAGGCCGGACAAAGCAGATTCCAGGGATTAGTTTCAACCCAGTGCAACTTTATGAGTATCTACTGTTTGTATAATGCACCTTACATTTATAGCATCAAATGACCCAAGAAAAATCCTAAACATACAGGGTAGAGATGCCTAAAATATCCAACACTGCTTCTGATATAATTTGAGCATCAATGGTTAAGCTCAGTAAAATTTCAGAACTATGGTGATAAGTGCATTGCCTAGGCATGATGCATTAAGATGTTGATAATATAGATGATCCACCAACATTTACACAACCCAAGAATAGAACCGAATTACATGAATGTCACTGATTCAGCACAGTGAAATGATTGAGTATCTGTCTGTAGCTAACAAGCAGGTTAAAGAACTTACGCCATAGAGAGAAACAACTTCTTCATTAAGCTTATCATAGCCAAAAGTCTTGGCCAGATTGCCAATGCAAACATGGGTATCCTCCATATGGCGCCGACCACCAATATCAGACCACTCTCCAGACCTTAGCTTGGGTATGAAGTCGCCTAACATGCTCTGTCTTTTCTCTAATGCCACATTTTCCTCACAAATGCTTTCCAGCTGCAAGAGAAAGAGGAAATATCTGATTAATATGAGACACAGGGGATGACTAAATCAGGATAAATTCAATAATGTTCAGCCTTTCATCGAAAGAGGAAAAAGTAGCAAGTCAGTTGACCCCTGGTATAGCGGTCATTTCTTGTTCTTTGGACAGATACAATTCGAACTGAACAAAACCTATATCGAATCACAGGAACTGGTTTTCAGCACAAGAAGAAGTTTAAGGATGATGGCAATTATTCAACAGGGAAGTCATATTATAAAAAGCAAAGATAAAAGGTTCCCATCTACCATACAGAGAAAAACAAAAACTTAAGCCTTCAGTAAAAGAAGCAGCCTCAAAGCAACATCTATGTAACTCGAGAAACCAAGTTAGAAATTAATGCATCCCCCTGATCATGCAAGGCAATGACCTACACATGTCTTTGTGTGGACTTTCTTTTTCTAGCTTTTACGATTAAATCATTCATTAATCAATTTGTCAATGGCTCTCACACTCTTTGGGCATAGCCAGGTTTCCTGCATCAAAGCCGGTAATGAATTTCATTTTGAAAAGGCTATTCCTATGACATGAAAAACAGCCTACACAGTTCCTGCACATCATATATATATTCTTCTTCCTCAGTTTTTCCCCTCTCCGTGTGGAAATTTCGAGTGCTCATGCATTCAGCAAAGACCAAAAGTAGGAAACTTAGCACGTGGATATAATTTCGCCCTAATTCAAAGACAGCCTCTTAAATTGAGAGAAGGAAGGGCAGAGACAGTAAAAGGTCCTCCAAACAACAAAAATGATCAATTTTCATGAATTAGGCTATGAAACCTAAAAGCTAGGACAAGCAACACCAAGCTAGCAAAGTAGTGACCAATAGAAAGAACGAGAATATCAGTTCACACCTAACCTAGAGAGAACATAATCAACTACTTCAATATCAGAGAAGACAAATATACCAAAAGCTTCAGCAAAAAACCAGTCAAAGTCACAATCTCAATAGTTATCACCCAAGAAAAAAACTACCAAAATACACAGTCATCATCCTAAAGAAGTCACAGAAACAGATTCAGAGCTCCAAAAACTATGAAATCACATCCACAAATCCCGGCTCTCAAATCAAGTTCCGAAATTGAATTGAAAACACAGAATTCAACCGCAAGAAACATAACAACGACCAGAAAAGGGAAACGAGAATTAACCCCAAAAAAAGAAAAAGAAAAAAGCAGAGCCTGCAAATTTCTCTCCTTTTTTCCTTCTTTATAGAAAAAAGTCAAATTTGCATACTGGGTATGAACTGCGAAGGCCAGCTTGGTTGGCGGGGCACATAGCGGGAGGCTGCTTGTCGAAATTGTCCATCTGGGTATGCAGCATTTCACAATGGGAAGACCAGGGCCTGCTGTTGCTGGAATCAAGATTCTCCATCTCTTGCTCACTGTCATGCACACACATGGCGGCTCTCTCCTCAGCTGTCACGCAAAGCAACTCAGCAGTTCTTGGAGGTGGTGGTGGTGGTGGTGGTGGTGCTCTTGCTGGGGGTGAGGTATGTGAGAAAACAGAACCGACAATAGAGAAAGGGGAAAGAAATGGTGGCTTAGGGAGAAGATTCTCAGAATATAAGCAGAGGGGTGCTCTGTTTTTTCTAGAGAGAGAAAGAGAGAGAGAGAGAGAGATGACGAGGGCCGTTAAATTCCAGATTTTTTAAGGAAGCGTGGCTGAAAAGGTCAGTTGGTTGGCTGGGGTTTGAAGTTCTTTTTTATGTATCTGTCTGCCTTTTCTATCTTTTTAGTTTTAGTCAAAGGTTAGAAGAAGATATTGTACAAATTCAAGTAATTCGAAATATCTACAGTGACATCGATTTCGTAAAAGAATTTAATAGATGCTACTCCTAAAAGAAAAATCATGGTAATTCTCAAATTTTAATGGGTCAATACTACTAAATTTATACCAAACACCTTGTGAATTATGCCTATTATGATATCAATACCCTGATATTTTTATGTGTGACCAGAATCTTCCATACTTTAATTGGTGTGACATAGGTACAACTTTTGAGGAATTAGTGTCATACTTAGCAAATTTTATGATTTCCTATTGCATGTTAATATAAGTTTTGGATGTTCATGACACAAAAAGATTCGAGATACAGATGTTACGGTATATGAAATTTTAGAGAGTTTTTTTTTTTTTAGGGTACTTTCCCTATCATAATTCAAGCTATTAAACTGAGGTATAGACAATATATAGGACCATTGGAGGAATTGTTTAGATAGATAAAAGGGAAAAATAATTGTTCAAGAGAAGTACAAAATTTGTGGCAGGGCTATGCTGAGATCTTGGTAGGTTGAGTCGGTCATTGAATTCATTCGTTCGGCCATTCTTGTCCTGATTTGCGCAATAGCTGAGGCGGCCCCCCCCCCTCCACTACCTTTTCGCCCTTTAGATTTTTTTCTTTTGGAGGTTTAGATTTTTTTTTTTTTCCTCCCCCCTTTACAAGATGCTTTTCGTTCTTTTCTGCAACATCTTTTGTCTACTTTTAAGTTCCAACATTGAAATCGTAGAATTCGCTCGAGGATGGATGATGACAATAAAGGGTGGCAATTTAGAAAATCGTTTTGGGAAATGAGGCTAGAATTTTAAAAAGGTTGCCAAGGGTTCCATAAATGAGAAAATTCCCTTTTAAAAAAATCCCAATAACAACTAATTTACAGGCACACCCAATGTTAAGTGGATCTTAATTTCCTTTCTAATTGAAACATTATGATTATAATTCTGAGAAAATTACCATAAAAAATGCACCTCCTCTTTTTATCCCATCGGCAAAAGAGAGGCGTGCATATATGTATGCAAAAATCAAACCATATATACTTGTAACAAGAATAAGAAAAAATGTATAATGGTAATAAAATGATGAAAACTAACTTCAATACAAAATCCACGAGAGGTTCATGGGAATAAATCACTTTTATAACCATCCTTTTAAATTACCATTTTGTTTGTGATTTAGTATTGTATGATATGTATTCATCTTAAAGTGTATGTACAGACTTTATTTATTTTATTATTTTTTGACAAAAGGTTGAGTTTGAAAGACATTTTGTGTTTCTTTACAACAATTTTGGTTATATTATATAAACGCCCTTCTTCGATTTATTCGAGGAACCCCCATATTTTGCGACCGTCGCATTCTCGTAGTTTGGAAAAATGAATTGCGTGGTGATTGTGAGAAGATCCCACGTGCTGAAACACGTGGCCTTATAGCCTCTCCAGTCAATCACAGAATAATGCATGATAGTTAGGTAGTTTTGAAAAATTGAGCTACATACTTGCATCAATTCTCGACGGGGTAGGTGGTGGTGGGTCGGAGACACGTATGAATTCAACAAGCGAAAAAACAAAACAATAATCGCATTTTTATAGCATTGTAAATTAAAAAATTAGCACCTGCAATGTGGTCCTCCTAGAAGTTTAACATAGTCTTTTTATTAGGCAAATTCAGATTAAATTAGTACTCTTTATGGTTTAATTAAGCTTTCATGTAAAAAAGAGATTAACCAAGCAAAGATTTTGAGGGAATCGAATTTGGGTAGAAGAGATGATTTCAAAACACATGTTGTGTTAGATCTTTTATAACTTGACTTTAAATAGATATGAAGTATCCTAGAATCTGAAACTTTTCAAGTTGGATTTTCGAACATAGCCAAGAATAATATGAAATATAGCCATTGAAGTCTGTTTATTTTTCATATAATTTACTTTAGAAGATGGACAATATGATTTGCAGGAGGGAATTTGTCAAATCAAGGACAGTGACATTACATTATAATTTTGTTATATTTTTTACTTTTCTATTCTTCCCTAGAAGAGGGAAGTGATGATCCTTACAAAATGGAAAAAAGCTTCTACACGGTTCTTGTACATTTAAGAAGTCTTCACTAGTGCTCCCCACATGAATCACAGGGTCATATGCATTGTTCCTAAAGCTAAACGACACGTTTTTGAGTGATGACAAATTGGGGGTTTCTTCTGTTTCTTCATGGGGAATAAATCCTTGAAAATAAGGGGGGGATTTGAAGGATAGGTGTAGGCAATGCATAGGTTGGTGTCAATTGTAAGTTAAGTTCTGAAGGGCTGATGGGGATGGACGACAATGACATGGACATTAGATTTCTCCTTTGCTGTCCACGTTACATGGCGTGGCGTTGCTTTTTTTCCTTTCCACGGAAAGGCAAAAATATCACCGATCATCTTCAAATCGTGGGTTACATCATTTTCCATTTGTGCAATATATATTTCTCAGCCTCTTGTTTTTTTTTTTTCTTTTTTTTTGTTTTCCTAGTGATAGGAGAATTATGTCAAGTTGTCAACACCATGTCTTGCTAAATGGGGAAGAAGAAATTGCTCCCTTTTTATTATATTTATTAAAAAGATATGAAGTTTCACTTAGCATGTATGAAATTTCTCAATAGCATGGAAAATGAGCTTTGTCTTATAAGTAATATAAGAAGCCCACCGAAAATGCACATTTTTACATTTGTTTAGTAACGAATAGAAAATTATAGACTTGACCATATTAGTTCCAAACCCATTTTTGAACAGTTGGACATTCTCAATGGGAAACTATGAACCCTAGTGGTCGAAAAAGAGCAAGGTGGGATTACTTCGCAAAATGACCTAAAATCGGAATTCAACAAAGCAATAATCGTTGTGGTCATCATCATCATCTTTTCGGATTTTAAAAATCCGTGTCGACTGATTATGATTTCTCAACCAAGCTAATGTTGGCTCCCAAGTTTTCAAAAATGCGTTGATGTTGTCTTGCGGCACTTTCCAGAGTCCAAAGCATCAAGCATCCTTTGGTGGCAATGTGCGAAAGGAATCTTTTCTTTTCAAATTGGACACCGACGTGGCCAAATCCTGTCCAACGAAGCTAGTGAAGACTTCTGCAAACTTTGGTCCCCACCGGTCTTTGATTTTCTTTTTTCTGGTGCGCTTCTCGCCAATGCAATTATTCGCAGCGCTATATGCTTTGCATGGACGGACCGATGAATTTTTCTGTAGCTGGTCAAAGATGAAAAGCATGGCGCAATTTCTCACGACATGTTTCGTGCATTTCCCGTTAGGACAGAGAAAGTCTCCACTCTCCAGCCCATGTCTTGCCACATGGTTAGAAACGAAACTTCTGCTAGTGACTCACGCCTTAAATTAATCAAATGATTCCTTTGTCTTTTGTATTTGCATCATGCGTTCGCGGCCAAGCTTTGCTCAAAAGGTTTGAGCAGGAAATTGCAGAGGGACATGGAAGTCGTCCCGGTTCTATCTCCTTGGAGTTCAGGTGTCATTATCGTGGGAAACTTCTTGGCTATGTCCTCATCGAAGTTTCCTTCTTTTCTATTCCACTATAATTTGCCAGGAATGCATAGATAGGAACCCGAATAAATTATTATCTTATCATGTTCGAGGGACCGTGTCTTGAATTTTCATGTGGGTTTGATCTTATCGTTGTAGCGAATCAAATAAAACTTAATCAGATTCAAAAAGAAAGTTCATTGAGCACTGGCAATGTAAGGAACTTCGCTCTTGCATCCACGGCACACTCTTGAACATGGTTAGGTGGACAAATCTGCCTTCCCTTCACCCGACTTTCTCCTCTTCTTAGTTTAATGAAAAGATAAGTTGACGATGTCCTTCAAGAATGCAAAGCATGGTGGCCCTAGATTATGAAAAACTAAAGGGCCCAAAAGAATCTGAAAAGAAGTAGAAGTGACAGCCTAACAAGGCCGTTTGACGTAGCCCATTAATGGAATATACAGGGGTACCTATCGAACCTCTTTATCACCCTCGAGTGGAGCAACGTGTCTATTCTTAGGGATTTGCCTAACATCATTTTAGTCCCTCGTGTTCTTCATGGCATAGTCTGTATCCTTTTAGTATGCTCACAGATTCGTCTTCTTCAAATTTTCCTCAGAGCCAAAATAAAAATTATAATAATATATATCATAAGCTTTGTGCATAACTCAGTAATAGTGTTTTTTTTTTTTTTTTTTTGGGTGGCCTATTGCATACGTCAAGTTCTAGATCAGTTTCTCCTGATTTTTTGCTAATATATTGATGTAGAATAGCTAATAAGCATCCTTCAAGTGTCAAAAAAGTGGGCAGTCCCACCCACACCATAAATTAAGGGTCAACTTCAAATGGTCGTCACTTTTAATTTGGGAATAGTTGTGATGCACATAGAACCAAAGAAGATTGCGAGATCTTCAAAGTTGCGAATGGAATGCGTTGCTTTGGGCCATTCGCGACTTTGGGCAATGTTGGATCTCCAAATTCATGCATTTTCCTTGATTTCTAGGCGGTTGAAGATTTCATACATGTTTTGTATATTTTTGGTATGCGTTTGCAAGACTTTCTCCTTTATCAATATTTTTTTCCTTAATTCTATTATTTGATTTTGATTATTTAATTGTTTCCTAAGGGGCGACCTCCCTACAAAGAGGTGCAAGACTTTTTTTGTTTTTCGAAACGAAACAAAAAAAAGTGTTTGTTCCAAAAAGATGTGTTTAGTAAATTTGTTCAATAAAAAATAAATTTTTTTTTTAATATTTTAATTTATATTAATTGATTTTGATTATTTAATTGCTTCCTAAGGGGCGACCTCCTACGGCAAGAAGCTCGCCGGCCCCCGGCGAGGCCGAGCTCGCCCGGCCATGGCGAGGCCGCTCCTCACCCGGATCCGGCGAGGCCGAGCCTCGCCGAGGGCCGGCGACACTCCGGCGAGGTCACCGACCCTCGACGGCGTCGCCATGGCCGAGGCCGAGGCGCGACCGGCCAAAGAGAAAGAAGAAGAAAAGAGGAAGAGAAGAGAAGAGAGAGAAGAAGAAACAAAAAAACAAAAAATTGTTTCTTCAAAATTGTTTTTGGAACGAGAAACACAAAGCGGTGCTTGAAACAATATAAACGATACTTAATTGTTCATGTCAAACATTTGGAATTATTTTTCAAGTATATCTTTCCCTACATCATGTATGATCTATACCATATCAAATCAATAGTTTTTTATAACACATGCTCGTCCCTACGAACACCTTGATCATATTTGACCTAGCATCACGAACTAAAAAACAAACCATAAGCTTTGTGATTTTGACACATAGACTAAGATTTAATTAATTTAACAAATTACGCCCGAAACAGAGGAATCTTATTTTGTGGCTAGTTTTGGAATTGTAGTCACCGTGCTTTTGAGGCTCTCGCTCTCTCTCTCTCTCTACACACACACACACACACACAAATATGACATGTGGGACTCTACAAAGCTATTATTAATTAAGACTCTTTAGACCACTCATCCTCAATCATTGAACTAATAATATTATATCCCAAAAAATTTGTGATGACCAAGATCATCCCAATAACCCTAAAATCTTGCATCATTTCTGTGAAATGCTTCCCTACTTCCATTATTTAATTTGCTCTAGATCATCGTAAAGTTATCCTTTTCATTTCCTGCTTAATTGTCTCCCTACACCTTTTGCTAAAGAAGAAGCCTTTGCTGTACTTTTCCCTACATTAATCAGTTAAGATTTGGATTGTTTCTCTTTTCTTTAGTGAATTAGTGCATGGAAGCAATGTGTACTGCGTCCGGATATTGCTCTGGAGTTGCCTCCTTGTTCTCAGAAGCAGCCGAGGAATCGGCGGCAAAGTCGTTATGCCCTTCGAGCTGTTCACTTATTTGGAGTTTGCTCTTCAAACTTCAATTAGCTTTGCCTCTCACAATATTCTTTTCTCTTCAAGAATGACATAAAATCGTATGTAATATGTCAATTACTTTCAGTAATAAGTTTCCATATATGTATAAATAGGTTTAGTATGAACAACTCTTTATGTCATCCAAATTCACATCAGAAAAGAATATCCTTGTACTCTGATTGATATTGGATATGCGTAACTTATTGAAGTTATTCAAGTTTCTTCAACCAACCTTTACAATGGAAGTTGCAGCGCTGTTATAGATTGTCAAAGAAATAAGATTTTCAATTGCTTTCCTGCACAGGGAAACATTCACGATCTCGTACACGGCTATGGCGAAAGGTATTAATGCCAGGGATTCTAACAATAGCTGCTTAATAAATAGCACGGTAATGCACATGACGATATTTACTGTTTGTTAGTGCTAAAATTAAACAGTTCAACAGCAGAAACTTACAACATTATTTTGTAAGCGAGTTAGGGTAAAATTCATTAGTACATGCACGTGCAGCATTTTTCTTTGTAAAATTAGGTTGTTGATCCAATAAGTTGTTCCAAAATATAGGATTAGTCTAATTCATAAGTATATCCATCGCTTTTCCTCAGTATGAAACCTTTGATTCGGATCTCACCATCCCTTCTGCTACTGAAGTCGATCAGATTGATAATAATTTCTGGGTTGACAACGAAATTCGAAAGCATCGAATGTTCAATATCACGATCCCTTCATCATCATCATCTCATGCAATACGAGGAAAAGGCAACACATTTCCATTCACAAGAATTAAGCCTTCTCTTGATGTGCAAAAGCATTAACTCTCTCATGATTTATTCCGGAGCTCCAATTTAATGTGGTCAGAGGTCATCCTAAGAACAAGAATGCTGTATAGCTACAACAATCTAATGGGTCTAAGTGACTTTAAGTCCCTTCAGTCAGCTCTATTTTGAGTCAAATGAAGATCATCCTTTTCCAAAACTCTTGGAACAGAAAGGGCCCGAAAAATGAAAAGCGAACAAAAAAGAACCAAGCTGGAAAATCAGTGCTTGTGGTGCCTAGGTTTGTGGTTTCTTGGACCATAGTAGTCTTCATGTATGCTTGGCAAGAAGCCGTCACTTGATTTCTCGGATGCTCTTGAAGCTCTCTTCGTCTTGCTTCGAACACTATCAACCTCAAGTTTTACTTGAGAAGTGGCCGCAACCTGCAAAATGATAACAAAAGCTTTTCACTATCATGGATTAATTGAAAAATAAATAAATAAATAAAGAATCAATCGGTATCTCTAATTAATCTTGTTGAAGTTTACATAAGATTATGCATGGACTTCAACAATGTTAATTTGGGTTGCATGAAGGAGCTGAATATATATGATACTCACATGGTCAGGGAGTTTCTGATGACCCACGAGGGATGCCAAATCTCTGCTCAAGCGAATTCCTTCAAAAACCAAACCAAGAATGTCAAAAACAATAGGAAAATTCATGTGCTTATAAAACAATATCATTTAATCCCGAAATTTCTTAAAGGAGATGAATACCTTGAGCTTGAAAAAGGAGAAGAGATAGGAGCAGAAGAGGGATCAGCAAACTAGGCTTCATTTGCACAGGGAAGTGTTGATGGAGGTCTAATTTGAAATGAAGTGCCAGGAAGAGCTGGATGATGCAGAGAGAACACAGAGATTTGTTTTGCACTTGAGTATACTTGTTTTGGCTTCTCTCTAGCTGTTCCACTGAACTTTTCCTCCACCCCTTTTATAGCTTGTGAGCTGAGGCCAGTTGAGAGTTGGCGGATGGAATGAGAAGTGAGTTTAATATTGGTTGGACAAAAGGCTTTCCAGGGCCCACTTGAATCCTTCGACATGATGTTGGTCCATGGCATTTTTGTCTCACTTTTGTTCTTCTTTTATTTACTTTCTCTCAACAAGTGAATATGGGGAATGTGAATCTTGATAATACAAAGTCCTTCCAAAATTCCCATCGCGACCGTATTTGGAAATATTAGTATCTATAAGCTAATTAGTAAAATGATCAAATAAAACAAGAATGCATTTCGCTCGTTTGAGGAAATATGATCTATGTTCAGCAATGTATTTCGTTCTTTATGAATTAGAGTATTACGTAGAGCGTATGAACTCATCATTTCTTATTGGGGGAGGGGGGTCATGGCCATGTCACGTTTGCATCTTAATAAGCTCACAATTCAAACGAGATTAACCTTTACCTTCCCAAATTATGCATCTATGCATCTTAATATGTGCTCCAATAAATATCATCTATTAGGTCTCTTCCTAAAATAGTGTGTTGAAAGCTTTATGCTTCGGCATCATCGAGTACCTCTGCAGAACATCATGCTCATTGTCATTTTCTTTCGTGAAATGGGAAAGCATAGGTCAATTTGGACATTTGATTAGACAACCCATTTGGCAATACGTGAACCATCTGCATTAAATCCTTTCACATCACCCATCGTTTCGAGTGACATTTCTTTTGGTAATAAGATGTTTATCTGATTAAATAACATGATGTAATAATTCCATTTAAAATGATTAATCGATAAAAAGATCACGTGGGTCATAATGTATCTTATTGCTTGTTTCGTGATAAAGTCATATCATACTGTATTGATGGGAAATTCAAAACGGTGGATGAAAATTTCCAAGGATTTTCTTTTTACTCAAGAAAAAAAAAAGAAGCAACACTCGAGTGTTTTTTCTGATAATATTGACCTAAGTTTCGTGAATTTGCTATCACTGTCTTTTCAAGTTGACCGTGCATGGATCTTTACCTAAATATCATGTCATTTCCCGTGAGGTTGAAGAGACAGTAAAGAGATATCACCCAATTTACAAGCAAAATGACCCCTCTATGTGTCAATCTTATAATCATGTTCTTTCTTTTGTAATTCCAATTTTCCTGTGGTACATAAAAGATTCTCGTCATAAATGGATGACCAGATCTTTAAAAATAATTAGATCTCACTACAGCAATCTTAATTTAATCACCATTTGCCTCCCCTTTTCGAAGACGGACATATTATAATCATATAGATGTTTCGAGGGAGACAAGACCCTACTATTTATGCAATATTTCCTATATGCATATCCATTCATATCGCAATTCTGGAAGACAACAGCAAGCGAGACAATGGAACAGGAGTTGTAATTACTCAACACGATGATGTCACTTTGGGAACATCATTTACCACTGAACTCAAAACTTTTCGAAAGGAGAAATGCTTTGCCCTAGGTTATTGTCTTATTAGCTAGCCCGCACACGAGAATGTTCGTTTTCTCTATTGAACAAACGAGGTGGAACAATTTTCTTATTTTACTAAATAACTAATAAATAATTAGATGCGTGTATATTTATAAGTTAATATATTGTTTGATTCAATTTGCAACTAGAAGGGACTGACCCATCTAGTTCTTCTTTAGTACGGTTCCACATTGTCTTCGTTTGCC
Organism: Eucalyptus sideroxylon x Eucalyptus melliodora; assembly: GCA_016097485.1. Lineage (NCBI taxonomy): Eukaryota > Viridiplantae > Streptophyta > Magnoliopsida > Myrtales > Myrtaceae > Eucalyptus > Eucalyptus sideroxylon x Eucalyptus melliodora. Next base: position 4,074,429 of record CM027826.1, read on the forward strand.
CATGACCTAGGAGGTGGCAACCAATTATGAACCTAGGCTATTATAAGTTAATATATTGTTTGATTCAATTTGCAACTAGAAGGGACTGACCCATCTAGTTCTTCTTTAGTACGGTTCCACATTGTCTTCGTTTGCCCATGACCTAGGAGGTGGCAACCAATTATGAACCTAGGCTTGCAAATCTCCAGTTCAAGGGCCCTAATAACCAAAGTGAGTAGAATGGGTCGGGCATTTCATCGAGCAACCTTAAGGACCAAGGGACGTCGAGTTCGAATGTGGCTTTGCCTTTTCCATCCATCTCGAGGCGCGGATATGAGCGAGGCGGCCTTGTCGGAGCCTCACCAGCCATTGTGGGAAAAAGAAAAAGAAAAGGAAAAGGAAAAGGAAATAAAAAAAAAAAAATTTATTTATTAAAAGATTGCCATTTTGGTGTTGGCCAAGCGGGTGGCATCCATGCCAGCATTGGCTATTATATTGGTCTAATGAACTAAATTGACACAAATGTAAAAGATTTATGACTAAATTGACATAAAAAAATTATGATTGAATTGACACAATTGTAATAAATTTAGAACTTCTTTGTTAATTTTGTCCAAATCAAATTGGTCAAGTTTGATTTGAAATTTCTAATTTGCTCAACTTTCAAATCAATCAAATCGAACCGAATCATGCTAAATTTGAAAAGATTGTTCAATTGATATCTTGTTTGGTTTTAATTTATGCTATTGACATTCCATCAAATCGAATCAAATCATGATAAATTTAGGAAAAGATTGTTCAATTGATATCTTGTTTGGTTTGATTTGTGATATCGACATTATTGTCATGAGAGGGCCAGCATCATTCCAACACCTATGACCAAATGGTGTGTAGGATAAGGATTGATGGTAGGATAAAGGCTGGGCGATGAGCTGGCTATGAGAATAGCTTCTTTTGCTTCAACTTATTGAAATTGGAATTTCACCAAAGCTTATAAGTAGAAGTGGATCTCTAAGCCAAGCAGCTTCCTAGTAGCTAGTGTTTTGCTTTATAAAATTATCTAAATTTTTAAAATCTATTACACTTTTGTCAATTTAATCTTGATCATTTTAATAATGCCATAAACATTTTCACATTTTTTTTAATTAAGTCAATTTGGCCAATTTTGACAAAAAAATCATTAACATAAATGCAGGTTGTCCTACGTGGTATGATTAATGCTGGCGTAAATAATTTTTAGGGATAAGTGCAATAGAAATCTTAAAACTTGTTACGAAAATGCAATTGTATCATAAAACTTAGAAAAAGTGCAATCAAATCCTAAAATTTATCAAATTGGTTCAATTGAGTCATAAAGTTAACATCGTTAGATTTATTAATGAAAAATGCTAACATGGCATTTTAAATGATTTTTTTATTTTCCACGTGGCTTTTTAAAATTATTTTTTATTCAAAATTAGATTTTTTTACTAAAAAAGAAAAGCTAAAATTTATTTTAAAAAACTGTTAAAAAGAAGAAGAAGAAAAGGCAAATGGCTCTCCTCCGCCGCATCGCCATCGCCACAGCCCATCCTCGTAGGGGGGTGGCAATGGTTGCTAGCCCCTCTAGTGATGGGTGGCGGCGGCGGAAGCTACCATTTTTTTTTTATAACAATTTTTAAAAAATAAATTTAGTTTTTAAATATAAAAATTTTAAAAAAATTGAATTAAAAATAATTTAAAAAGTCACGTGAAAAATAAAAAAAAATCATTTAAAATCTCCATGCCATGTCATCATTTTTTTTATTAGTAAATCCGACGATATTAATTTTATGACTCAATTAAACAAATTTGAAAAGTTTTAAGATTTGATTGTACTTTTTTGCAAGTTTTAGACTCAATTGCATTTTTGTAACAAATTTTAGAATTTCTATTGCACTTATCCCTAATTTTTAATAATATTTTGAAATTTTTATTTTTCTTTTCTTCCCCCCTTTTTTCCTTCTCTTCTTCCTCTAGTCAATCATTGAACATTGACGATCACCCAAAGGCGAGGTCAACCTCATTACCTTTGGTGAAGCTCACCCCCATTGCCCATTGGCAAGGCTCAACCTCCCCATGGTTGGGCGAGGTTGATCTCACCCTACCACTAGCGAGTTTGAGCCTAGCCTAGCAATGGTGAGGGGGAGCCTTTAGTGAGGTCGAACCTTGCTAGTGGTTGGGCGAAGCTTGTTAAAGGCCGGCAAGGTTGACCCTCTAGCAAGGCGTCAACCATCATTGAGGCCTAACAACCATCTAGAAGAAGAAGGGAAAAAAAAAAAACAAGGAAAATAAAAAGAAAAAAATAATATAAAAGAAAAATTCAAATAGTATTATAATATTATTAAAGGTTAATATTGTGAAAAATTCTAAACTAATACATTTATGATTAATTTATCTCAAACTAATTTTTTGACTATAAAAAATCCTAAATTATTACACATATGACAAATTTACCTCAAACTAATATTTTGACAACTAAAAATCTCAAATTAGTACATTTATAACAAATTTACTCTTCGTTAATTTACATTATATTAGATTAATACCATTAAATATCACAAACTAGTACACTTGTGACAAATGGATGGTAAAACTCCAAAGTTGTACACCCATTAACTATTACGAGTTATCTAATTCAGTAATTTGATGATGAAATATAAAAAAACTAAGAAAGGGTAAATTTGTGACAAGCGTACCATACTATCAAAAATTAATTTGGGATAAATTTATCACACGTGTACCAATTTGATATTTTTCGTAATATTAACACTATTATTAAAATTTATCCATATTAACGCCGGTTGTGTTACATAAGACGGTTGGCATTCACGTTAGCGATTTCCGACTAAGATTAACTGGATGGACTCAGTCGAAGACTTGAAAAGATTTAAGACTTAATTGGTACAATTAAAATGTTTAAAATTGAATTGACAAAAGTGTAATGGATTTAGGTTTTTTTGGACAAATTTTTGGCATAATATAGTGTGAAATTTTGTGAAACCCTAGTGAAGTAGTCTAAATGTTTACTAAAATAATTTAAAATTAAATCACGTTTTTATTTTAAATTTTAAAACTTTTAAGAATTGTAGACTCCATCCACCAAATTTCACAATAAATGAGGAAAACTAAATGTCTAGTTGATCAAGAAAATTTTAAACTAATCCTACTGTCAATACCGAGACCCCTCGCACTTGTATTAAGCAAATTGCCATCTAGATCAGATGAGGCAGAATGTCCAATGATATACAGTATGTGGTCGAAGATTGCTTCAACATTCAATCCATGATCAATCCTGATGGATATATGAAATATTTTCTCTCTAGCTTGAACGATTACATGTTGAATCCCTCTGAGTTTGAAAAGAGAAATGGAGACAAGGGTAGTGATCATAGGAGCAGGAATCAGTGGCCTTCTCGCCTGCAAGTATTCGGTCGATTGGTGTTGGAATGATGCTCGCCCTCTTTCGGCAACTGAACGGGAAGTGATTTAGAAATCAGCTTTCGAATCAGATGCACTTGCCCGTGTGAGAAAGGCACACATCACTCCAATAAATTTGATCTTATGGCGGCCAAACTCGATTTTGGTGGCTAGAATTGCAAGATCGTGCACTTTTGGCAACCGAACTCTTTGATCGCCAGATGTTGCATTTCGGGCAACCAAACTACAAGTTGGTCAAATATAAGTTTAAATTTCCCAAATGGAACCATGATTTCACTCTCCTCTCCCTCCCTCCCTCCCTCCCTCTTCCTTTCTTTGAGCTTTCTTGCCTGGCGGTGCGAGGCCTGATTGGGGTCTTGTGCTACCTGTTGGGAATAACGGATCCCCGAAAACTGGATTCGACACCGAATCGAACCCCTAAATCAAGTGGAAGACGAAACCCAGGAAAACAACACGCATTACCGATCCTAAAGCACACCACGGATTCGAGTGTACCTTTTAACCACAGATTAAACACCGGTTGTCGATGGAGGAAGAGAAACGGTCCTGTTCGATCCGAGGAAGTAAAATCCTTTCACGTGCTTCACTGTTTGTCTTTTGAAGAAAACGGGAGAGAAAGGGAGAATACGTTGAGAGAAAAAGTGAACGTACGTCTTTTCTAAAACAGTGCCTTTTTCTCTCTCTCTCCTCCCTTTTATACCCCCTTCTTTCCACGGGCCCTATTCCCATGGGCCGAGCTATTTTGTACACTTAATATATAATAGTCAATACAACTAACACAAAGTCAGCACACGAACTGGGAAAGATCCTCTTTTGTTCAATTTCTTGATCTTTTCCCTTGAAACAATACAGTAATATTCGTTTACAAAATCCATCACAATTTTCTTATAGGAAGCGGCTCCGTTGACGTCCCATATGCCATTCAGGTGGAAGAGTGGTTATGAAAAATCGCACAATCTCTGACTGTGACATAGGACGACCATTACATATGACCTGTTGAATTTTCCTGTTGACTTCAAGGACATGATCAATTAAGTCACCCATTTCCCATCGATGATCAGTCAGCTTAGCTATCAACTCAGACAGCCTATCATTTTGTTCATCGGTAACTGCGCGAATAGGTGTGCGCAACCTTAGGGGAGGCATAGTTCCTGCAACAAATGCAGAACAAATAAGGGATCACATTATAATCCACATAGACTTAATTGAAAAAGAAACACATTCTTCCCCCCCCTTTTTTTTTGGTCAACGGTCAACGGTCAGAGGTCAACGGTTGTCGGTCGTCGGACTGGTCGGACCGGACGGACCGGTCGGGCTGGTCGGACCGCTCACGCGGACCGACGCACGTGCCGCGCGCGTGCGGGGGATGACGTCACGCAGACGTCATCCGCATGTGCCTGCCACGTGCCTTGGTCTTCGGTGGGTCGGTCGCCGGCTGGTGACCGTCCGGCAAATGACGTCGGTGATGACGTCACGCACGCGTCGGTCCGCGGACCGGCGCGTGCCGGTTCGCCCGCCGGCGGCGCGCACGCGCTGGCCAATGCCAGCGCTTCGGGCGCGTCGCGCCCACGCGCAGCGCCTTCCGGCCGCTCGTGCGCGTGGGCGCATGCGGCGGCTCCCGGCGGCGGTCGACACATCGCCGGACTCGTCTCGACGTCGCGCTTCTTCCTATGTAATCACAATTTTATTTTGACTTTCGAAAACTCGGAAAAAAGGCCGAAAAGCACTCGGGTGTCGGGATTTTCGCCCGGTTCCGTACGGCCGAAGTAATTTTGCGAAAAATCAATCAAAAACATCGAATTGATCGGGAAAAACATGAACTAGGGCTCGATACCAATGTTGGGAATAACGGATCCTCGAAAACTGGATTCGACACCGAATCGAACCCCTAAATCAAGCGGAAGACGAAACCCGGAAAACAACACGCATCACCGATCCTAAAGCACACCACGGATTCGAGCGTACCTTTTAGCCACAGATTAAACACCGGTTGTCGATGGAGGAAGAGAAACAGTCCCGTTCGATCCGAGGAAGCAAAATCCTTTCACGTGCTTCACTTGTTTGTCTTTTGAAGAAAACAGGAGAGAAAGGGAGAATACGTTGAGAGAGAAAGGTGAACGTACGTCTTTTCCAAAACAGTGCCTTTTTCTCTCTCTCTCCTCCCTTTTATACCCCCTTCTTTCCACGGGCCCTATTCCCATGGGCCGAGCTATGGGCCCAACTTGGGCGGATGGGCCTTAAGCCCAAAAAACCAATAAAGCCTTCACTACCCTTTGTGGCAATTAGAATCAAATGGATAACTTTATTTATCGAATGACTTTTAACAAAACGATTAAAACATAGGATTTATATAACCGTAACTTGTGTCGGAACTCCAAAACTCTATTTATTTTTATCTCACATACTTGATTGAGATTTTTTTTTTTATTGAAAGAAAATTGTATTCATTACTTAAAAGGATATAGAAATACATAGTTTTCATGACAAAGCAAATCGAAACAGAGCAGGAATATTGAAAATCAAAACCAAATCCAAAACACAAGAAGGATCGATAGAGCATTTGCAAAGTTAATCACAAACTTGTTCCACATGAACAGATTTGTCAAACAAAATTGGTAGCCGATCGCTAGAGCTCATGTCTTTATTAGTGATGAGCACACGTCGAAAATTCATTCTTCAATAATTAAAATGTTGCCAGTTGGTGGTGTGTGTCTAAGTTCGGCTTCCTCTACACTATCATCGTACAAACATAGATCTAACATGTGAAGGGGCAAATCTTCCAATACAATGAGACACCAAGACTACTATGATCATCATCGAGACTGAAGGTAGAAAACCTGTACATGAACATAGCAGAAAGGCATAGAATTCCCAAAAGCATATCTATTAATTTTCCAGATTTAGATCCAGAGAAGATAGCACCAAAATCTAGAACTAGATCAATAGAATTCAAACTCTCAAAATCGAGAACTAAATTGGGAGAAGAAAGCGCCCAAATCTAAATCGGGAAAGAAGAAAAAGTAGAAAAAAAAAGAACAATAAAACTCAAATAAAATCAACAAAAGAAAGAAGAGAGGATGAGACTAGCTCAAATCCTCTCCCATGGCTGAATGTTGAAGAAGATGATGGGAAAAGAGAAAAGAGAGAAAAGATTTTTTGGCTCCTAATTCTGAAGTATATAAGTCTACTTGATTGAGATCACAACTAAGAACTTCACATGCTATATATCTCGATTAAATTTCAATCACTATCCATCCTTATCATAAAAAGAATAACAATCTTGTATATGTTTCCAGAAATATTATTATTATTATTATTATTATTATTATTATTATTATTATTATTATTATTATTATTATTATTTCATTTGGTTAATTGTCACAATTCTTTGTCGTTAAATTTCAACACTATCCATGCTTATCAAGCCCGGTCCGGTGGAACACTATTAAAATATTTATCTGGGGGACCCCTATCACAAACATAAATTGTTTCGACCTTATTACAAGTGCTACATATTGGATGACGTCAAACGAGATATGTATGGTCAAGTTGTCAATTCCTAAAGATCCCAAGATTGGTGATTCAGCATATAGTTGAATATCCAGACGCCTCTGACTTTTTGGTGGATAATATGTCAGTGTTCTGTAAGTTTTGAACCGCTACAAAAATGGGCTATTTAATAGATAAAGGTTGTCGCATTTTCCTTTATTTGAATGTTAATCATATACCAAAGCGTAAAAATATGTTAAACGAGAGGTAAATATAAGCTTAAGAAATTTGAACTCAGGTACTCATATTTTATATCATGTAAAATTTTATAAGATTACAGTCAATTATTCTAAAAGTTTATGAGAGTACTTAAAATATAATTCGTATCTTCATTTAGAAGTTCAAATTTTTAGAATTATTGCCTCCCACGAGTTTCACACAAAATGTTAAACTAACCAACCCTTCTGCCAATGCCAACACATGTCCACGTGTATTAAACAAATTGCCATCTAGTTAAATGAGGCACAATGTCCAAAGATACACACTATGCGGTCAGAGGTTGCTTTATAAATAACAGTTTCTCCATCATTCAATTCATGATCAGTCCTGATGGACATATGAGATATGTACTCTCTAGCTTGGAAGGGTACATGTTGAATCCCTCAGGAGTTTAGAAAGAGAAATGGAGAGAAGGGTAGTGATCATAGGAGCAGGAATTAGTGGCCTTCTCGCATGCAAGTATTCGGTCGAGAAGGGCTTTGACCCGGTGGTGTTCGAGGCCGAGGACCGCATCGGGGGAGTCTGGAATCACACCATTCAATCGACCAAGTTGCAGAATGTGAAGGAAAGTTACCAGTTCTCAGACTTCGATTGGCCGGCCTTTGTGCAGGAGATGTTCCCCAGCCACACTGAAGTCCTGGACTATGTAAAGTCCTATGCTCAGCACTTCAATTTATATCCTTACATCAAGTTTCATTCCAGAGTGATTAGCATCGATTACGTTGGGGAGTCATTCGAAGAGATGAAGACGTGGGATTTGTGGGGTGGGACGGGGATGGCATTCGGCTCGAAAGGGAAGTGGCACATTACTGTCCTGGACACACAGACTAATGCCACAGAGGTAAATTAGCTGTTCTTGTTGACCCCCAAAAGAAAAAAAAAATAAAAAAAATTAGCTGTTCTTAATAGTTCGGTTCAATTCGATCCTGAGATTTGAGAAGCATCGATATTTGCTAATACTCTAGTTTCAGTTTCTATGATTGCTTGATGCAATGTTAAGCGAGTGCCGCGTTTTGGCCAGGTTCACCAAGCTGAATTTGTTATTCTCTGCATCGGACGGTACAGCGGTCTTCCTAACATTCCAGAGCTCCCACCATCCTCTTGCTCCAAAGTGTTCGATGGCAAGGTGATGCATTCAATGGAATATTCAAATATGGAGAAATCTGCAGCTGCTGAATTGATTAAAGGAAAGCGAATCACAATTGTTGGTTCACAGAAATCAGCAGTGGATTTAGCAGTCGAATGTGCAGAAGCAAATGGTAAGAGCGATGTCATATAGACTTATCTGCTGGTAGGCTATTGTTGGGTGAATTGTCACTGTGAACTATAGTCAAGTCCTATCAAAGCTTGCAATTCATGACATCTTCTGAAAGTTCATTTGAAACTTCTGTAATTTGTCGAAATACATGAAAACCCAATACATTAGTCATGGAATGGGGTTCAGTCATGTTTAGAGTATCTACACATGAATGAATTTGTATCCGCAACACCTGACACTTCTTATAGGAATTCAATGGATGCGGTATCTACTACATACCGACGAGGACTTCATCGAGAGATGTGCTTTCCATCCTTTAAATGATCGAGCTTATCTGATTAATGTCTTTTTCCTTATCTCATTCTCATTTTGCGATCGGAATCAGGAGTCAAGTACCCTTGTGTGATGATCCAGAGGAACCCTCATTGGTTGCTGCCCAGCGACGGTTTCTTAATATCTCACCTTGGTCACTTGTACTTCAGTCGATTCGCTGAGCTGCTTGTTCATAAGCCAGGACAAAACATCCTGTACTGGCTTCTCGCCACAATGCTTTCGCCGTTGGTATGCACATACTTCCATTTTTTCGGTTTAGTTCCACAAGACTTGCTTGTCTATCAGTCAACCATAATAAAATGACTCTTTTATCCGTGTCAAGTTCTTTTTCAAGATTCTCTTTGTTATATGCATCCGCTTGTCAATCAAAAAGTTTGCTCACGAGGTAACTCTGAAATTCCTAGAGATGGGGCATCTCGAAATTCTCGGAAATCTATCTCCAGTGGAAACTCCCGTTGACGAAGTATGGATTATTACCAAGACACAGCTTTCTTGAGGACATGTCTTCGTGTCTAATTGGCATGCTACCCGACAAGTTTTACGATAAAGTTGAGGAGGGAAGCATCCTAATCAAAAGGTCGCAAAGCCTTCACTTCTGCAAGGAAGGTCTGATAGTCGACGGAGAAGACAAACCGATCTCAAGCGATCTCGTGATCCTTGCCACTGGATATAAAGGCAATCAAAAGCTCAAGAACATTTTCAGATCTTCAGTCTTCCAAAAGTACCTCGTCCCTTCACCAACTTCAATCATTCCTCTTTACAGGTACCATGTCATACTTGCAGTTGCAAAACCAAGTAGCATCAATTTCCACTCAAAACCTTGACTTTCAAAATGCATATCTTATTGTCATTAACTATCAAGGACCGACAACAATATATTGTCTAACTCTGAGATGACATTGCAGAATTTGGCCTACCTTAAGGTCTCTTGTGTATCATTACAGCATTTAGGTGTGGAGCTAATTTCCGGGCATTGAAAATGTAGTTTTTTTTCTCATAGGATTTTGTCATGATACTGCGCCCGGTCTGGTTTTGTTGTAACAGTCTTATATACTGACTTCAGGCGGGTGATTCATCCTCGGATTCCACAGCTCACAGTTATAGGATACACAGGGAGCCTTGCTAACCTGCCGTCCTTTGAGATCAGATGCCAGTGGCTCATGCACCTCCTCGATGGGAACTTCAAGCTGCCGAGCATCGGGGCAATGGAAAAGGACACAGCGAGGTGGGAAATTCACATGAAGCGATACAGCGGGAGGAACTTCTGGAGATCATGCATTGGAACCACCAGCATTTGGTACAATGACCAGCTGTGCAAGGACATGAACTGCAATCCCAGAAGAAAGAAGGGGTTTCTGGCCGAGTGGTTCCAACCTTATGGACCAGCTGATTATGCAAGCCTCGCTGATCAGAAACACTGAACAACAAACATGTCCTTATTTGATGAGTTCTGAACGAGACATCATCCTCTTTATGATCAGTGATGAATTTGACATTTTGCTTGTAATAATTTATATTGCGAAAGTCTACAAGACTCAAGTGATATGAATGCAAAAATAAGAGTGATTTTTTGGCATTTTGAACGTAACTTCTCGTGACAACCTGCCCGTCAAACCATGTTCTGCTAACTGAGGGGTCAGAAAGGCATGTTTTCATATGGTGATTTGAAATAAGCTCATTTTCAATAGCTTCTTGTGCTCTTGCTGGATTCCTTAAATTCATTAAGACATCTGGGTCTACCCCCGTGCTTCTCTGTGACTGCCAACGGTTGTAGAGAATCCAAAGAGAAAATGCGGATTGTAACAGAGAGAAAGATGCCCTCAACTCATAAAGAAAATACAAGATTGATTAAAGATGATGCAACAATTGAAACGACAGACAAGAGCATCGCAGCCGAAAATAATCATTGATCAAATTGTAGAAATCAAGGACCACATCACACTTGGTATAATTTGCTGAAGAGAAAAGCTTCTAGAAGATGGAGTACAGATAACTCCTTTGTCGAGGAAGGCAAAGAAGATGCAACGATACGCGTTTGGAGATATATTAATAGCAAAATTTGTAAGGAGCCCCCAAGGTACTTCGTTCCTGCCTGCATTTCCACATACCATGCACTCGAGAACATATAAACATCACCCGGATGCCAAACACCGATAAAGGAGACACTGAATGAGCTAGAAACACGGATCAGGAAACAGAGAGGCCACGCTCTGCAACGATCTTGATGACCATGGCTTGCCCTTTGGTGCACCAGCTTTTTTTCGCCAAGCACCCTCTTCTTCCTTGTGAATCCCGGCTGCAACCTCGTCCCCAGTTCTCGTCTGTACGCTTCCCCTCGTTCAGTGTCCGAGCCAGCTCTGTTCTTGCTGTCGAGCAGATACACTTTCCAATTGTTACGCCTTCTTTTTCCTTTCTGTCTCTCTTTTCCTTTATTTTGCCCCAGGGTATAATGGAGTTCACACTAAACACTATTCTTTAGGCTGTTGATATACTGTTAACTATGGCCTTTTATTTCGCCGAAAATGACAAATGATTTGAAAATTAATTTTCAAAAAATGATCTCTTCTGTTATTTAAAATAACTAGTCAATAAAAATTATTTTTATTATCCACGATAACTTATGTCTAAATGCAAATATTTTTCGTTTATTCATTTTTATGTTTGTAATAAGGGGAAAATTACCAAGATAAATATTTTGATAGGGGTCCACCAGATCGGGCTTGATAAGATGCATGGTGATTGAAATTTAACAACAAAGAATTGTGACAATTAGCCAAATAATAATAATAATAATAATAATAATAATAATAATAATAATAATAATAATAAATAAATAAATAAATAAATAAATTAATTAATTAATTAATTAAGCAAACAGATACTAGATTGTTATTCTTTTTATGATAAGGATGGATAGTGATTGAAATTAATCAAGACATATCGTGTGTGGAATTATTAGTTGTGATCTCAACCAAGTATGAGAGATAAAAATCAATAGAGTTTTGGAGTTCTGATGCAAGTTATGGTTATGTAAATCCTATGTTTTAATCGTATTGTTAAAAAGTCATTAGATAAATAAAGTTATTCATTTGATTCTAATTGCCACAAAGGGTAGCACAGGACCCCAATGGAGCCTCGCACCGCCGGACAAGAAAGCTCAAAAAAAGGAAGGAGGAGGTTCACTAGGGCAAGGGCAGATGGCGGTGGCGTCAGCCAGGCCGCACAGCAACGATTAAGGGACAAGTCGGATTAGGGAGGGAGAGAGAGAGAGATTATGGTTCAATTTGGGAAATTTAAACTTATATCTGACCAACTCGTAGTTTGGTCGTTAGAAGTGCAAGATCTGGCGACTAAAGAATTTGGTTGCCAAAAGTGCGTGATCTTGCAATTCTAGCCACCAAAGTCAAGTTTGGCCACCACAAGATCAATTTTATTGGAGTGATATGTGCCTTTCTCACACGGGCGAGTGCATCTGATTCGAAAGTCGCTTCCCGTTCAGTTGCCGAAAGAGGGCGAGCAATATTCCAACACCAATCGACCGAATACTTGCAAGCGAGAAGGCCACTGATTCCTGCCCCTATGATCACTACCCTTGTCTCTATTTCTCTTTTCAAACTCAGAGGGATACAACATGTAATCGTTCAAGCTAGAGAGAACATATTTCATATATCCATCAGGATTGATCATGGATTGAATGTTGAAGCAATCTTCGACCACATACTATATATCATTGGACATTCTGCCTCATCTGATCTAGATGGCAATTTACTTAATATAAGTGGGAGGGATCTTGGTATTAACAAATGGATTAGTTTAAATTTTTCTTGATCAACTAGTCATTTAGATGTGTGTGGTAACGTTTTTGTTCCTGGGAACAGTTTCTTTTCAAAAACATTTTTTTTTTCTATTTTTGTTATCGAGAACAATTTCTGAGTATTTTAAGGCGTTTGGTAACTATAAAAAATTTCTATTCCGGGAACAAAAACACATTCAGTATAATCCCAAAAAATTTTGTGGCTTAATTTATTTTAATATATTAATAATTTTATTATATTTTTTCTTTTTTTCTTCTCCTTCCTCTTAGCCCGTTGCCGCTTGGCCATGGCCGGCTAGCGACTGACCAGACAAGGCTAGCCTTGGGGGAGCCTCATTGTGGCTTGGCGGCTCGGCCTCACCCAGCCACCACGAGGTCGACCTCGCTGTGGCCGGGCGAGGCTCGACCTCGTGTAGATCTGATGATGCCGAGCCTCGCCTGGCCACCGTGAGGCCAAGCAATGTCGACCCAATCAACGCTGGGCCTCGCGGTGGCCAAGTGAGGCTCGGCCTCGCTATGGCCGGGTGAGGTCAAGCCTTGCCGGGGCCGACGAGGCTCCGGCAAGGTTGCCGGGCCTCATCTGGCCGGTCACCGACCATTGCCGGGCCGATGACCAACTAGGGAAGAAGAAAGGAAGAGAAAACGAAAGAAAAAAAAGAAACAAAAACTTGTTTCTTGAGTTGTTCTTAGAAATAAGAAATGATTTTTTTTTTCTTGTTTCTGTTCTAAATCTAGTCCGGGAACAAAAAAATTACGAAACGCATTCATGCTCTATTTCTGTTCCGCGGAACAAAAGAACAGAAACGAGTGTTTCCTGGAACGTTACCAAACAGCACCTTAGTTTTCCTCATTTATTGTGAAATTTGTGGGATGGAGTCTACAATTCTTAAAAAATTTAAAATTTTAAATAAAAACATGATTTAATTTTGTAAACATTTAGACTACTTCACTAGGGTTTCACAAAATTTCACATTATCTTAAATAAAAAATTTGTCCAAAAAGTCATAAATCCATTATACTTTTGTCAATGCAATTATAAACATTTTAATTTTACCAATTAAGTCTTAAACATTTTCAAGTCCTCAACTGAATCCAATGTATTATTGTCAAATCGCACTGTTGTGGACTAATAAGGCTTATACAATCAGAAAGTCACCGCATCACAAAATCAGATTGAATACCTTGAAGACCATGCTACGAAAAACACAAACAGAAAAATGCCGCAAAAATTCAGCAAGTAAGGCTCAATCAAAGTTTTTACTTGTTAGGTGTATAGCGCTAGGGTTGTTCTTGACAATTCGTCATGTCATACTCATTACAGTTTACTTCTTTTCTGTGGAATAAGAGCGTGAGAAATACAATAAGACGACAACTAGAGCATACATATGAATGATCTTAAGAACGTTTTTGTAAAAATAATCGCTCATACCAATTATAATAAATTTTTTTGACCTTATCACCGGTGCTCCGTATTGAATGACGTCAAATGAGATTTGAATGGTCAAGTTGTCGCCCAAAATTGGTGATATTGTTGACTATCCAGACACCTCTGACTTTTTGGTTAATATTACCGATGTTCTGTAAGTTTTGAATTGCTACATAAATTCGCTGTTTAATATTAAATGTTGTCATAGTTTTCCTTTATTTGAACATTGACCTTATATTAAAGCGTAAAAATATGTAATACAAGAGGTTAGTATAAGCTTGAAAAAAATTGAACTTGGGGTCTCATGCTGTATATCATGTGAAATTTTATGAAATTACAATTAATTATTCTAAAAGTTTAATAGAATACTTAAAAATTAATTTGTGCCTCCGTTTAGAAGTTCAATTTTTTAGAATTACTGCCTCCCACAAGTTCCACACAAAATGAGGAAAAACAATTGTCTAGTTGAGTCAAGAAAATGTTAAACCAGCCGCCCTCCTGTCAATATCAAGACCTGTTCCCACTTGTATTAAAAAAAATAGCCATCTAGTCAGATGAGGCACAGTGTCCAAAGATTTGCTTTATGCGTAACAGTTTCTTCAACATTCAATCCATGATCAATCCTGATGGATATATGAGATATGTTCTCTCTAGCTTGAAAGATACGCATTGAATCCCTCTGGAGTTAGAAAAGAGAAATGGAGAGAAGGGTAGTGATCATAGGAGCAGGAATTAGTGGCCTTCTCGCCTGCAAGTATTCGGTCGAGAAGGGCTTTGACCCGGTGGTGTTCGAGGCCGAGGACCGCATCGGGGGAGTCTGGAATCACACCATTCGATCGACCAAGCTGCAGAATGTGAAGGACGGCTTCCGATTCTCGGACTTCGATTGGCCGGCCTCTGTGCAGGAGATATTCCCCAGCCACACTGAAGTCCTGGACTATGTTGAGTCCTATGCTCAGCACTTCAATTTATATCCTTACATCAAGTTCCATTCCAGAGTGATTAACATCGATTTCGTTGGGGAGTCATTCGAAGAGATGAAGACGTGGGATTTGTGGGGCGGGACGGGGATGGCATTTGGCTCGAAGGGGAAGTGGCACATTACTGTCCTGGACACAGAGACTAATGCCACAGAGGTAAATTAGCTGTTCTTGTCGACCAAAAAAAAAAAATTAGCTGTTCTTCATAGTTCGTTCAATTCGATCCTGAGATTTGAGAAGCATCAATATGTGCTTATTGTCTAGTTTCAGTTTCTGCGATTGCTTGATGCAATATTAAGTGAGTGCTGCGTTTTGGCCAGGTTCACCAAGCTGAATTTGTTATTCTCTGCATCGGACGGTTCAGCGGGCTTCCTAACATTCCGGAGCTCCCACCAGCCTATTGCTCCAAAGTGTTCGATGGCAAGGTGATGCATTCAATGGAATATTCAGATATGGAGAAATCTGCAGCTGCTGAGTTGATTAAAGGAAAGCGAATCACAATTGTCGGTTCGCAGAAATCGGCAGTGGATTTAGCAGTCGAATGTGCAGAAGCAAATGGTAAGAGCAACATCACAAATCCTTATCTGCCAGTAGGCTATTGTTGGGTGAATTGTCACAGTGACTATAATCAAGTTCGATCAAAGCTTTGAAATTCGTGATATCTTCTGAAAGTTCATCTGAAACTTCTGTAATTTCGTCGAAATACATCAAAACCCATTCTATTGAAGACTAAATTAGTCATGGAATGGGGTTCAATCTTGCTTAAAGTATCTATGCATGAATGAATTTGTACCTGCAACTCCTGAAACTTCTTATAGGAATTCAATGGATGCAGTATCTACTACATACCAGCAAGGACTTCATCAGAAATGCGCTTTCCATGCTTTAAATGATCAAGCTTATCTGATAATGTCGTTTTCCTTATCTCATTCTAATTTTTTGATCGGAATCAGGTGTCAAGTACCCTTGTGTGATGATCCAGAGGAATCCTCATTGGTTGCTGCCTGGCGATGGCTTCTTAATATCTCACTTTGGTCACTTGTACTTCAATCGATTCGCTGAGCTGCGTCTTCATAAGCCGGGACAAAACATCCTGTACTGGCTTCTCGCCACAGTGCTTTCGCCATTGGTATAAACATAGTTCCACTTTTTTGGTTTAGTTCCACAAGACTTGCTTGTCTATCAGTCAACCATAAAAAAACGACTCTTTTATCCATGTCAAGTTCCTTTGTCATGATTCTCTTTGTTATATGCATCCGCTTGTCAATCAAAAAGTTTTCTCACACCCTGAAATTCATAGAGATGGGGCATCTCGAAATTCTCAGAAATCTATCTCCAGTGGAAACTCCCATTGAAGAAGTACGGATTAGTCCCGAGACACAGCTTTCTTGAGGACATGTCTTCGTGTCAAATCGGCATGCTGCCCAACAATTTCTATGATAAAGTTGAGGAGGGAAGCATCCTAATCAAGAGGTCGCAGAGCTTTCGCTTCTGCAAGGAAGGTCTGATAGTGGGTGGAGAAGACAAACCGATCTCAAGCGATCTCGTGATCCTTGCCACCGGATATAAAGGCGATCAGAAGCTCAAGAACATTTTCAGATCTTCAGTCTTCCAAAAGTACCTTGTCCCTTCACCTACTTCAACCATTCCTCTTTACAGGTACCATTTCATACCTGCAGTTGCAACACCAAGTAGCTTCAATTTCCACTCAAAAACCTTGATATTCAAAATGCATATCTTATTGTCCAAGTGAGGATTAGTTATCAAGGACTGACAATGAGATATTATCTAACACCGAGAAGGCATTGCAGCACTTGGCTAACCTTAAGGTCTCTGCTGTATCATAACGACATTTAAGCGTGTTACTAATTTCAGGGCATTCAAAATGTAGTTTTTTTCTCATAGGATTTTGTAATGATGCTGTGCCCGATCCTGGTTTTGTTGCAATGGTCTTATATACCAACTTCAGGCAGGTGATTCATCCTCGGATTCCGCAGCTCGCAGTTATAGGATACGCGGAGGGCCTTGCAAACCTGCCGTCCTTTGAGATCAGATGCCAGTGGCTCACGCATCTCCTCGACGGGAACATCAAGCTACCGAGCATTGGGGCAATGGAAAAGGACACAGCCAGGTGGGAAAGTCACATGAAGCGATACGGCAGGAGGAACTTCTGGAGATCATGCGTTGGAACCACCAACATTTGGTACAATGACCAGCTGTGCAAGGACATGAACTGCAATCCCAGAAGAAAGAAGGGGTTTTTGGCCGAGTGGTTCCAACCTTATGGACCAGCTGATTATGCAGGCCTCGCTGATCAGAAACGCTGAACAACAAACATTTCCTTATGATCGGTGATGAGTTCTGAACAAAGACATTATCCTCCTTATGATCAGTGATGAATTCGACATTTTGCTTATAATATTTTGTATTGCAAAAGTCTACAAGATTCAAGTCATATGAATGCAAAAATAGGAGTAATTTTTTGGCATTTTTAATGTAACTTCTTGAGACAACCCACCCCTCAAACCATGCTCTACAGATTGAGGGTGAGAAATACATATTTTCATATGGCGATTTGAAATAAGCCCACTTTCAGTCGGTTCTTGTGCTCTTGCTGGATTCCTTAATTCAACAAGACATCTGAGTCTACCCCCTCATGCTTCTCTACGACTGCCAACGGTTGTAGAGAATCCAAAGAGTAAATGCGGATTGTAACAGAGAGAAAGATGCCCTCAACTCAAAGAAAATACAAGCTTGATTAAAGATGATGTAACAATTGAGCCGACAGACACGAGCATCGCAGCCGAAAATAATCATTGATCAAATTGTAGAAATCAAGGACCACATCAGAATTAGTATAATTTGCTGAAGACAAAAGCTTCGAGAAGAGGGAGTACAGAGAACTCCTTTTAGTCGTCTTTCCTTTGTCGGGGAAGGCAAGGGAGATGCAACAATACGCGTTTTGAGATAAGTTCATAGCAAAATTTGTAAGGAGCCCCACAAAGGTACTTCGTTCGTGCCTGCATTTCCACATACCATGCACTCGAGAACATATAAACATCACCCGGATGCCAAACTACGATAAAGAAGACACTGATGAGCTAGAAACCCAGATCAAGAAACAGAGAGGCCACGCTCTGCAACGATCTTGATGACCATGGCTTCCCCTTTGGTGCACCAGCTTTGTTTCGCCAAGCACCCTCTTCTTCCTTGTGAATCCCGGCTGCAACCTCTTCCCCAGTTCTCGTCTGTACGCTCCCCTTCGTTCAGTGTCCGAGCCAGCTCTGTTCTTGCTGTCGAGCAGGTACACTTTCCAATTGTTACGCCTTCTTTTTCCTGTCTGTCTCTCTTTCTTTATTTTGCCCCCAGGGTATAATGGAGTTCACACTAAACACTATTCTTTAGGCTGTTGATATACTGTTAACTATGGCCTTTTATTTCACCGAAAATGACAAATGATTTGAAAATTAATTTTCAAAAAATGATCGCTTCTGTTATTTAATATAACTAGTCAATAAAAATTATTTTTATTATCAATGATAACTTATGTCTAAATGCAAATATTTTTCATTTATTCATTTTTATAATTGGTATGAACGATTATTTTTACGAAAACATTCTTAAGATTATTCATATGTATGCTCTAGTAGTTGTCTTATTGTAATTCTCATGCTCTTATTCCATAGAAATAAAGTAAACTGTAACGAGTATGACATGAAGAACTGTCAAGAACAACCCCAGCGCCAAACACCTAACAAGTAAAAACTTTGATTGAGCCTTACTTGCTGAGTTTTTGCAGCATTTTTCTGTTTGTGTTTTTCGTAGCATTGTCTTCAAGGTATTCAATCTGATTTTATGCGGTGACTTTCTGATTGTATAAGCCTCATTAGTCCACAACAGTGTGATTTGACAATAATACATTGGATTCAATTGAAGACTTGAAAATGTTTAAGACTTAATTGGTAAAATTAAAATGTTTATAATTAAATTAACAAAAGTATAATGGATTTAGGATTTTTTGGACAAATTTTTGATTTAATATAAAGTGAAATTTTGTGAAACCCTAGTGAAGTAGTCTAAATGTCTACAAAATTAAATCATGTTTTTATTTAAAATTTAAAATTTTTTAAGAATTGTAGACTCCATCCCACAAATTTCACAATAAATGAGGAAAACTAAGGTGATGTTTGGTAACCTTCCGGGGAACACCTGTTTCTGTTATTTTGTTCCGCGGAGTAGAAATAGAATAGAAACGCGTTTGGTAATTTTTTTGTTTTCGGGAATAGATTTAGAATTGAAACAAGAAAAAAAAAATCGTTTCTTCTTTCCAGGAACAACTCAAGAAACAAGTTTTTGTTTCTTTTTTTTTTTTTCTTCCATTTTCTCTTCCTTTCTTCTTCCCTAGCTGGTCATTGGCCTAGCAATGGCCGGCGACCGGCCAGACAAGGCCTGGCAACCTCACCTAGCCACAGCAAGGCCGAGCCTCGCTCGGCCACCACGAGGCCCAACGTTGCTTGGCCTCGCCGAGTCATGGCGAGGCTCCCCCAAGGCCGGCGACCTTGTCTAGTCGATCGTTGGCCAGCCATGGCCAAGTTGGCGAGTAGCTAAGAGGAAGGAGAAGGAAAAAAAAAAGAAAAAAGAAAAAAAAAAAAATGTAATAAATTTATTAATATATTAAAATAAATTTTAAGCCACAAAATTTTTTGGGATTATACCAAATGTGTTCCCGGAACATAAATTTTTTATAGTTATCAAACTCCTTAAAATGCTCACAAACTCCTTAAATGCTCACAAACTGTTCCCGAGAACAGAATTAGAAAAAAAATTTCTGAAAAGAAATTGTTCCAGAAACAAAAACATTTCCATACGCACAATGTCTAGTTAATCAAGAAAAATTTAAGCTAATCCTTTTGTCAATACCGAGATCCCTCCCACTTGTATTAAGTAAATTGCCATCTAGATCAGATGAGGCAGAATGTCCAATGATATACAGTATGTGGTGGAAGATTGCTTCAACATTCAATCCATGATCAATCCTGATGGATATATGAAATATGTTCTCTCTAGCTTGAACGATTACATGTTGTATCCCTCTGAGTTTGAAAAGAGAAATGGAGACAAGGGTAGTGATCATAGGGGCAGGAATCAGTGGCCTTCTCGCTTGCAACTATTCGGTCGATTGATGTTGGAATATTGCTCGCCCTCTTTCGGCAACCGAACGGGAAGTGATTTAGAAATCGACTTTCGAATCAGATGCACTTGCCCGTGTGAGAAAGGCAAATATCACTCCAATAAAATTGATCTTATGGCGGCCAAACTTGACTTTGGTGGCTAAAATTGCAAGATTGCGCACTTTTGGCAACCAAATTCTTTGGTCGCCAGATCTTGCACTTCTAACGACCAAACTAGATATAAGTTTAAATTTCCCAAATTGAACCATAATCTCTCTCTCTCACTCCCTAATCCGACTTGTCCCTTAATCGTTGCCGTGCGGCCTGGTTGACCCCGCTGCCATCTGCCCTTGCCCTAGTGAACCTCCTCCTTCCTTTTTTTGAGCTTTCTTGTCCGGCGGTGCGAGGCCCCATTGGGGTCCTGTGCTACCCTTTGTGGCAATTAGAATCAAATGAATAACTTTATTTATCTAATGACTTTTTAACAAAACGATCAAAACATAGGATTTATCTAACGATAACTTGTGTCGGAACTCCAAAACTCTATTGATTTTTATCTCTCATACTTGGTTGAGATCACAACTAATAATTCCACACACAATATGTCTTGATTAAATTTCAATCACTGTCCATCCTTATCATAAAAAGAATAACAATCTAGAATATGTTTGCTTTATCATCATCATCATCATCATAATTATTATTTGGATTTGTTAAATTTCAATCACTATCCACGTAACATTTTGAATTTTTAGTTCTGTTTTCAATTGAATGAATTGGGCTTTTCATTGACGCGTCTATGTTGCTATTCTTTGAGCTGATCACTCATGAGATAACTAGACTATCTAGGGAAGTCATTAATGGATTTTAACATAATAGGCTTGAGAATTCGATCGGAAATCGATTGCTCGATTGTGCTAGTCTGCAATGGTCATTACGGCACAGTCGAAAATCTATCAGAGACCGGAGATAGATCGATTCAACTGAGATAGATGATCGGAGTATGACTGATTCCAACAGATTGCAAAATTCTAATTGATTGACACTAGACCGATTTTTCTGTTGTTTTGGTACATTGTGCCCATATTTAAAATCTTAAAATTTTCATGACAAGCGAGAGTCACCAATGAGTCGAAGATGTATGTTGTGACTCGAGATAAATCGATCGTGGGTCAATTGCACTAAAAATTCCCAAAAGTTACATGGTAGGTTAGATCACACTAAAATCGTGTCAAATTGAAATTAACTGCGAATTTGAACCCGATTTCAGAAATTAAAAGTTCTGTCATGATTTATTTTAGGAACGTCGACTTATCTTTCGAAGAATTTTCAGCGAGTTCGGGATTTTTACAGAAAATCGATACGGATGTTTCAAAATACGAATGGAAATTCGAATTGGCCGAATTGAGGGGAGTTTTGACTTCAAAGTTGAGCTATTTGGCGATAGGCACTTGCAGAAATGGTATGGCCTTTTTTCTTCTACAACATTGGACATCAAATTTGGGAAGCCTAAGGTTGATGAAATTCGTATGCTAGGATGATGGCTGGAATTTTGGCATCAAATTGGACTATTTGGGAAATTATATGCATTAAAGGGATGGGGGGACCAAGAGGATTGAATTGTGGGCTTGTAGGACCAAATCAATGATGAAAATAGATATTTTACTTGACTTTTGGCACCCACCCCCCCTCCGCCCCCTCTCAATCTTCTCTTGCAAGCTTGGCCGGTTCCCTCCTTCTCCGTGCAAGCTTCGTCGATTTCATCTCCACGGCGTCCCTTTCATTTTATTCCTTCTGTTTGGCTTTCTGTAATTTGCTTTCTTCGAAGAAATCCAGCGGCGTTGAAGCAAGCATGTATGACTTGTATGATGCATTGAGTGGTTTTGGATTCTTTTACCTGCTGAGTGGTTGTACTCACCCCTTTTGGGGACCAACATTTCAGATTAGCAGCATGCCACTTCCTGCCGTTACACGGGGCGTATTTTACGGCATACTTTCGGACGTAGAGGTCGAGTGCGAGGAGTTTGACTGTCCTTCTGTTCCTGGTCTTGTGTATATTCGAGTGCACTATCTAGTTATGTACGACGTGGGTCTGGCTGGGGGTCCTGTTGTCCAGGAGTTTATATCTGTTCATGTTCGACGCGACGGGGTGATGCGTGGGATGTTGCTGCCGCCACCGCCTGATGCACCGGGATGGGTGTGAGGGCCGTGTGTGACGAGTAGGAGCTAGATCTTTTTGGGGATCATTAGCCGACACTGATGATGGGGATTGTGCACGTGAGTTGTAGAGGGTCGAGGGTTCTTTTTGGGGTTTTAGGCCGAACGTGGTTGAGTCCTGGCTTTTCCTTTTGATGTACCGACCTAAAAGAAGTCCCATCTTGAAAATATATGTAAATAAGTGTTGTGGCTTGTTTATAAAATCATGGTGATTAGTGGTGTGTATTTGTATCATGGCTGCTGGGGGAGAGATGGTGATGTTTTATTTTGCTTCCGCTGATGAGTCGCGCTGGGACCGTTTTCAAAAAAAAAAAAAAAAGTGTCGACTAATTATGACGCCTCTTTTAAGAAGAAAGGTAATAAGGTGTAACATTGGCGCTGGTGGCGACCTGTGAAGGGTTCGGGGTGCCACATCCTTCCTTCCTCTTATTATTATTTTTTTTTAAGATTTAGCTTATTTTATAATCTAATTAAATAAAATTTCAGTTAAAAAATCAAATTCGGACAAAAAGAACGTAATTTTAATCTTATCCTTCATATTTTAATCACGTCAACGCCACGTGAAAGAGAAAGTAATTAACAAAAAATTTACGTCAACATTTTTCATTTGCCAAATTGGAAAAAGTTAACGAAATGATTAAATTACACTTTTTGAAAGTTCTAACTCAATTACGCTTCCATAATAAGTTTTATAACTTTTGGTACACTTATTTCTGTTGAATTAACAAAATGATGAAATTAAATATTTTCATATAATCTAAGGATCGGATTAAACATTTACTAATATTGCATGGACCATTTTTTTTGTTGGTCAGATTTATGGATCACTTTGAATAAATTAAAAATCTAAGGACGACATTCCATATTGAACTAAAGTTCATAAATTATTTATCTCATTTTCCCTTCAAATAAAGGTATCAATAGATCTCTCTATATAATGTCAGTTTAGTCTATTAGTCTATTTTAGGAACTCTATTGTAGGACTTTTTAACCTATGTTTATTAAATGCCAGTTGTTGTTACCAAAAGAAAAATGTCACTCTGCAGTTGGTAGCAGCATGGAGCTACTTTAACTATGCATAGGAGTGCCGAACCTCCTTGATTTCAGAAGTATCTTTTCAAGAAGAGTTTGTTCATGAATGTTGACAAAAGTGACCGGTGAGGGGGGGCTCATTAGTTTGGCCTGATAATCTCACCCGTCTATGCTTCATCGAAATGTGATTGGTTGGTCTCAAAAAACGTACAAATACTGTCGTCACGAACATGTTTTGCAACGCAGACAAAACCTCTCCTCTCTCTTCCGTATGAGCATTGGTCACACGTGAGAAAAAAGAGAGAACATGTCGCAGGTCTCAGCAACTCCATGCGCTCCTCCGAATAAAGGAACAGGCCATGTGATCGAACGTCGGTCCGCGGGTTATCACCCCAGCGTATGGGGGGATTACTTCCTTAAATATGATTCTCCCTCCATTTCAGTGGTTAGATATCCTTCTGTTATCTTCTTCTTTCGTTTTCTCGCAATTGCACTTTGTAGACTTACTTCGATTTCCTTCAGTTCCACCACATCTCTTATATGGTAACAATCGGCCTCATATAAATACATGTTCCCTTCTCCACACAAAAAAACGAAGTTGAAAATCATAAATAGATAAAAGAAGGTTGAAACATAACGATAATACTTGTAACTTCACCGGCCTCAGTATGTCCTCTGCGGCAAGAAACATCTCATCACGGCATTCAACCCCCTCCTCTCATTTGGTCGTTGTTCTCATGGGTTCAATTTCGCATGTTATGTGAATGAGCGTATAACATCGAAATACCCAAATAGGGTACACAGAGGTGGCCATCGATATTAAATTTATTTTGTAAAGTCCACGTATTTCATGCTTGCTTTTATTTGAAACACCGTGCAATATATATGCAGCTTTTTCCCCACCTCAAGGGAAGGCCACCGTCTCTACCATTTTCTTTCCCCCCCACGTGCTCCATTTCTCTTCTTGGCCGGCCACAAACGCACGCCTCCACTATCATTTCATCCTCATCACCCATCCATCTCCACCACCACATCATCACCATCTATCATCATCCCATCTTCCACCATCACCCCACGTCCACCGAGTTAACCATCCAGCATCAACGCTCCCTTGAATCCCTTGGTGTTGACCACCCATCGACGCCAGCATCGGCCGCTCTTGCAGCTTCTCCACGCGTCCCTCCATCCACCGAAGCCAGCCCGCACGTTCACCGTTCCACGAGCCTCGAAGCCGCAAAAGAAATCCAGCCAGCTTTGTGGCCGATTTTGGCCCGGTCCGGTCTCCGTTTGGCGTCACCGGTTCGAAGTTGATTGGCCGCCGTCGCGCCACCGTCACCGTGGACTTATCGGCTCTTTAATCCGGTGAGTTTACCAACTAAACTCTGCTTAGGAAGTTAATTATTCTTAGAGGATAATTAGTTTAAGTTAATTAAGATTTATGTGATTAGTTAGATTAGATTAGTAATTTAATTATCCAATTTTGCATGTTAGATTGTTATATTAGATTAATTAGAGATTGTACAAGTTGTATTAGTTATCTAAATTGGTTCGGGAATTTTCTGAGCCCTTTTGGTATTTAATTCAGCATTTTAGGCCTAGGTTTGTATTTTTGGCATTTATCGGTATTTAATTAATTAATTTTGGTAATTATTTAATTATTAAATATTTTCCGAAAATTAGACGGAGGTAGCCAGTGACCGGAATTTTGTGCTGATTGCAATGATATGTTCTGTTTATGTAATTGGATGTTAATTTGTGCAAATTGAGTGCTGATTGAATTTTTGGTAATTTATTCCAAAAATTATAAATTTCAATATTTATTCAAAAAATCCAGGATTTTAGGTTTTTAACACCGAAAATAGTTTATATACTATATAAAATAGTGGGATTTGAAAGTGGAGGATATGAATTTTTCGGGTTTGATCTGACCGTGTACTCGTACACGACTATTTTCACTGGGTGTTTTTAATATGAATAAAATAAGCTAAGATCACTATTTTAATAGATATATTTGAGTGCAATACACGGTGTCCTGGGCTGAGATTGATTGGTCATGTGTTGGTTAATGAGAAACTGCCTCAAGCTTTTAAGTTGGACATTACCCTATATGGGATATCCATTCTTTAAATCGCAAGCCGTAATAAATTCTGGACCTACACCCTTTCGGGGAAGCCGTCTATTAAGATATAGATGTCACCGTGCTTAATGGTGGTGAAATGACGCCTGGTTACGCCAGAAGACAGCGAACTTATGAGTAGGTCATACTCAGGTCGCAGTAAATTCTGGACCTACGCCCTTTCGAGAAAGCCGTCTATTAAGATATAGACGTCATCGTGCTCAATGGCAGTGAGACGATGTCTAGCTATGCTAGTAGACACCGAACTTAGGAGTAGGTGGTACCCTTGAGGGGTAAATTTAACAATTGGAATGCATAATTGATTCCGATATGCCTGATTATGAGACAAAACTGTGTAGCATGTTACAGAACGTATCATAATGGTTTGATCTTATAATCGGAACCCTTGTGATTGATTGAGTTGATGAGATGTTTCAATTGTTGTGTGCATTAAGTATATGTATTTTTTATATAAACTGTGTTGACATACAAGAAGGAACTGATGCGAGGTAAGTCCCATGTTCTTATTGTGTGGTTGTGTGAATAGAACGTCATGAAGCATATTTCCTTCCTAATAAGGGTTTAGGCTGCGTTTGGTTCAGCATTTGCAAGGGACTTTGAGTCCAATGCAAATGCTGAAAGCCCAAAGTTACTTTGGGAAATGCAATTGTGTTTGGTAAATAATTTCAGCATTTGGTAGAATGCTGAAAGCCCAAAACTAGTCCCTACCAGCTTTGGGCTTTCAGCATTTTGAAGGCAAGTTGAAAGTTGAAAGTCGACTTCAAAGTTGAACCAAACAGTCCAGCATTTCCTCAAGGGGCTTTCAGGCCTGAAAGCCCCTTGGAAATGCTTAACCAAACGCAGCCTTAGAGGGTGGACTTGCTCAGACATTGTCTCACTAGTTATTGTATAACCATTTTTAGGTTCTTATATGGTGGTTGTGGAGGACCGAAGCCCCGAAGTCTGTGGAGGTGGAGTCTGAATGATCGGCGTCTGTGTCCTACTAGTATGTTGTAGGATAGCTTCTTTTGAGAG
The DNA here is from genome assembly GCA_016097485.1 of Eucalyptus sideroxylon x Eucalyptus melliodora. Classification (NCBI taxonomy): domain Eukaryota; kingdom Viridiplantae; phylum Streptophyta; class Magnoliopsida; order Myrtales; family Myrtaceae; genus Eucalyptus; species Eucalyptus sideroxylon x Eucalyptus melliodora. The sequence goes on from CM027826.1 coordinate 4,101,017, forward strand.
TCAATCATTTTGTAGGCTTGGACCTAGACTCCTATTGTATATAAATCCAGATGTTTATAAAAGTGTGCTTTTGTGAAATGTTGCTCTGCTTTCCTATCCCATGTTGTTTGTTATCAGGGGTTATTATTTCGCTTTCGCATGTGCATTAAAAATGAAAGGGTCAGCGACTAATCATGGGAAGTCGCAATTGTATTGATTGCAGTGGGATGTGCGTGCACTCGAGGGTCGAGGTGTGACAATCCATCTTATCAAGCCCGATCTGGTGGACCTCTATCAAAATATTTATTTTGGTAATTTTTCCCTTCTTACAAACATAAATTTTTTTGACCTTATCACGGGTGCTCCACATTGAATGACGTCAAACAAGATATGAACGGTCAAGTTGTCGCCCAACATCGGTGATTCAACATATAGTTGAATATCCAAACTCCTCTTACTTTTTGGTTAATATTACTGATGTTCAGTAAGTTTTGAATTGCTACATAAATTTGCTATTTAATATTAAATGTTGTCATAGTTTTCCTTTATTTGAACATTAACCTTATATTTAAGTGTAAAAATATGTAATACAAGAGTTTAATATAAGCTTGAAAAAATTTGAACTCGGGGTCTCATGTTTTATATCATGTGAAATTTTATGAAATTACAATTAATTGTTGTAAAAGTTTACTAGAATACTTAAAAATTAATTTGTTTTTTTTTTTGGTGAACGGTATAAAAAAAATTAATTTGTTTCTCCGTTTAGAAGTTCAATTTTTTAGAATTACTGCCTCCCACAAGTTTCATACAAAATGAGGAAAAATAATTGTCCAGTTGAGTCAAGAAAATGTTAAACCAACCGTCCTGTCAATATCAAGACCTGTTCCCACATGTATTAAAAAAATTGCCATCTAGTCAGATCAGGCACAGTGTCCAAAGATGTAGAGTCTGTGGCCAAAGGCTGCTTTATCGTAACAGTTTCTCCATCATTCAATTCATTATCAGTCCTGATGGACATATGAGATATGTTCTCTCTAGCTTGGAAGAGTGCATGTTGAATCCCTCTGGAGTTTGGAAAGAGAAATGGAGAGAAGGGTAGTGATCATAGGAGCAGGAATTAGTGGCCTTCTCGCCTGCAAGTATTCGGTCGAGAAGGGCTTTGACCCGGTGGTGTTCGAGGCCGAGGACCGCATCGGGGGAGTCTGGAATCGCACCATTCAATCGACCAAGCTGCAGAATGTGAAGGACGGCTTCCGGTTCTCGGACTTCGATTGGCCGGCCTCCGTGCAGGAGATATTCCCCAGCCACACTGAAGTCCTGGACTATGTTGAGTCCTACGCTCGGCACTTCAATTTATATCCTTACATCAAGTTCCATTCCAGAGTGATTAACATCGATTTCGTCGGGGAGTCATTCGAAGAGATGAAGACGTGGGATTTGTGGGGCGGGACGGGGATGGCATTTGGCTCGAAAGGGAAGTGGCACGTTACTGTCCTGGACACAGAGACAAATGCCACAGAGGTAAATTAGCTGTACGTGTCGACCAAAAAAAAAAAAAAAGCTGTTCTTCATAGTTCGGTTCAATTCGATCATGAGATTTGAGAAGCATCAATATGTGCTTATTGTCTAGTTTCAGTTTCTGCGATTGCATGATGCGATATTAAGCGAGTGCTGCGTTTTGGCCAGGTTCACCAAGCTGAATTTGTTATTCTCTGCATCGGACGGTTCAGCGGGCTTCCTAACATTCCGGAGCTCCCACCAACCTATTGCTCCAAAGTGTTCGATGGCAAGGTGATGCATTCGATGGAATATTCAGATATGGAGAAATCTGCAGCTGCTGAATTGATTAAAGGAAAGCGAATCACAATTGTCGGTTCGCAGAAATCGGCAGTGGATTTAGCAGTCGAATGTGCAGAAGCAAATGGTAAGAGCAACTTCACAAATACTTATCTGCCGGTAGGCTATTGTTGGGTGAATTGTCACTGTGAACTATATCCAAGTTCGATCAAAGCTTTGAAATTCGCGATATCTTCTGAAAGTTCATCTGAAACTTCTGTAATTTCGTCGAAATACATCAAAACCCATTCTATTGAAGACTAAATTAGTCATGGAATGGGGTTCAATCTCGCTTAAAGTGTCTATGCATGAATGATTTTTTTTTTTTTTTTTTTTTTTTTGGTCGGAAAAGAAACTTTATAGATAATCAAAGACCAGTACAGCCAGCTGCTAAAGCATCGGCACAGATGATGTCTACTAACTGAAAAGGAGGAAATACAGTCCAACTTTTAAAAGGAGAAGCCCGATTATGAGCCTTTGAAGCCCAATCTGCGGCGACATTTGCCTCTCGTCTACAGTGACAGAGAGTTAGGTTAGAGAAGAGGGACAACACCGCCGCAGCTGCTTCGAACAGAGATCGGACATCCCATGGGGGCTTCCTCCGGTGATTTAGAGTGTCAACTAAGACCAAACTATCTGATTCAAGGAGAAAGCGAGCATTAGCTAAGCCTTGGCGTATGAGATGCTGGAGTGTCAAAGTGAAAGCTTGGATTTCCGCCTGTAAAGCCGAAGTCGCTGCAAAGTGCGAGGAAAAGCCATCAGTGAGTCGACCATTGTGATCGCGACAGATGCAAGCCATAGTACCCTCATTAGATCCTGGCTGATGTGATCCATCTATATTTACTTTCAGGGTACCCGGATCAGGCGGTTTCCAAAGGGTTTCCCCGAGATGTAGCGATCGGCCTTTACTGGTGAAGGAGAAGGCAACAAGACGATCGGCGTGATTTCCAGCAAGCGCTGCCTCGGCCACGCGAGAAGGCTGAAGCTGCTGGTTGCGGAAAATGAACCCATTACGAGCTCGCCAAATCTGCCACAACACAGATGCGAGGATCTCCAAACCAGGTGAGTTGTGTTTGCTTTGGACTTGCTCTGCAATCCATTTGTCTATTCTCTGTACTGCTGTGGGCGTGATATGTATATTCAAAAGGGGATGAGACCATACATCTGTAACCCAGGGACATAGCAGAAAAATGTGTTCCAGAGTCTCGGGTGAATTCTGATTGCAAAGCATGCAAATAGGATTTGGAATAACATGTCTGTGATATAAATTTGCTCTGGTTGCTAGGGCATTCTGACAAATGGACCACATAAAGGTCCTAATTTTTGGGGGGGATTTCAAATGCCAGAGTTTTCGCCACAGCCAATTTGGATTCTGATAAGAGGTTGAGGTCGAATTAGAGGGCTGAGATACGGTTGATGCTGTAATAGTGTGATAAGCAGTCTTAACTGTGAAAGAGCCATCTGTGGTTGCTGTCCATATAAGTTGATCTTGAACACAATGGGGGCTGATAGGGAGGGATGTAACCTGGTCTCTTATCTGTTGATCAAAAAATGTTTCCAGTAGAGTGACATTCCAGGTACCAGAATTTTGATCAATAAGGTCAGCTACGGATTGGGGTTCCTCGCGTAGCGATGGTCTCTTATCTGCAACTCCTGACACTTCTTATAGGAATTCGATGGATGCAGTATCTACTACATACCAGCAAGGACTTCATCGAGAAATGCGCTTTCGATGCTTTAAATGATCAAGCTTATCTGATAATGTCGTTTTCCTTATCTCATTCTCATTTTTTGATCGGAATCAGGAGTCAAGTACCCTTGTGTGATGATCCAGAGGAATCCTCATTGGTTGCTGCCCGGCAACGGCTTCTTAATATCTCACATTGGTCACTTGTACTTCAATCGATTCGCTGAGCTGTGTCTTCATAAGCCGGGACAAAACATCCTGTACTGGCTTCTAGCCACAGTGCTTTCGCCATTGGTATACACATACTTCCACTTTTTTGGTTTAGTTCCACAAGACTTGCTTGTCTATCGGTCAATCATAAAAAAATGACTCTTTTATCCGTGTCAAGTTCTTTTTTCATTATTCTCTTTGTTATATGCATCCGCTTGTCAATCAAAAAGTTTTCTCACACCCTGAAATTCCTAGAGATGGGGCATCTCGAAATTCTCGGAAATCTATCTCCAGTGGAAACTCCCGTTGAAGAAGTACGGAATAGTACCGAGACACAGCTTTCTTGAGGACATGTCTTCGTGTCAAATCGGCATGCTGCCCGACAATTTCTATGATAAAGTTGAGGAGGGAAGCATCCTAATCAAGAGGTCGCAGAGCTTTCGCTTCTGCAGGGAAGGTCTGATAGTGGGCGGAGAAGACAAACCGATCTCGAGCGATCTCGTGATCCTTGCCACCGGATATAAAGGCGATCAGAAGCTCAAGAACATTTTCAGATCTTCAGTCTTCCAAAAGTACCTCGTCCCTTCACCTACTTCAACCATTCCTCTTTACAGGTACCATTTCATACCTGCAGTTGCAACACCAAGTAGCTTCAATTTCCACTCAAAAACCTTGATATTCAAAATGCTTATCTTATTGTCCAAGTGAAGATTAACTATCAAGGAATGACAATGATATTATCTAACACCGAGAAGGCATTGCAGCACTTGGCTAACCTTAAGGTCTCTGCTGTATCGTCATGACATTTAAGTGTGTTACTAATTTCAGGGCATTCAAAATGTAGTTTTTTTCTCATAGGATTTTGTAATGATGCTGTGCCCGATCCTGGTTTTGTTGCAATGGTCTTATATACCAACTTCAGGCAGGTGATTCATCCTCGGATTCCGCAGCTCGCAATTATAGGATACACGGAGGGCTTTGCAAACCTGCCGTCTTTTGAGATCAGATGCCAATGGCTTACGCACCTCCTCGATGGGAACATCAAGCTACCGAGCATTGGGGCAATGGAAAAGGACACAGCCAGGTGGGAAAGTCACATGAAGCGATACGGCAGGAGGAACTTCCGGAGATCATGCGTTCTAACCACCAACATTTGGTACAATGACCAGCTGTGCAAGGACATGAACTGCAATCCCAGAAGAAAGAAGGGGTTTTTGGCCGAGTGGTTCCAACCTTATGGACCAGCTGATTACGCAGGCCTCGCTGATCAGAAACGCTGAACAACAAACATGTCCTTATGATCGGTGATGAGTTCTGAACAAAGACATTATCCTCCTTATGATCGGTGATGAATTCGACATTTTGCTTGTAATATTTTGTATTGCAAAAGTCTACAAGATTCAAGTCATATGAATGTTCGACCGAAAAAAAAAGTCATATGAATGCAAAAATAAGAGTAATTTTTTGGCATTTTTAATGTAACTTCTTGAGACAACCCACCCCTCAAACCATGCTCTACAGATTGAGGGTGAGAAATACATATTTTCATATGGCGATTTGAACAAGCCCACTTTCAATGGCTTCTGGTGCTCTTGCTGGATTCCTTAATTCAACAAGACATCTGAGTCTACCCCCTCATGCTTCTCTATGACTGCCAACGGTTGTAGAGAATCCAAAGAGTAAATGCGGATTGTAACAGAGAGAAAGATGCCCTCAACTCATAAAGAAAATACAAGATTAATTAAAGATGATGTAACAATTGAGCCGACACGCACGAGCATCACAGCAGCCGAAAATAATCATTGATCAAATTGTAGAAATCAAGGACCACATCATAATTAGTATAATTTGCTGAAGACAAGCTTCGAGAAGAGGGAGTACAGGGAACTCCTTTTAGTCGTCTTTCCTTTCTCGGGGAAGGCAAGGAAGATGCAACGATACGCGTTTTAAGATATATTAATAGCAAAATTTGTAAGGAGCCCCCAAGGTACTCCCTGCCTGCATTTCCACATACCATGCACTCGAGAACATATAAACATCACCCGGATGCCAAACTACGATAAAGAAGACACTGATGAGCTAGAAACCCAGATCAAGAAACAGAGAGGCCACGCTCTGCAACGATCTTGATGACCATGGCTTCCCCTTTGGTGCACCAGCTATCTTTCGCCAAGCACCCTGTTCTTCCTCGTGAATCCCGTCTGCAACCTCGTCCCCAGTTCTCGTCTGTACGCTTCCCCTCGTTCAGTGTCCGAGCCAGCTCTGTTCTTGCTGTTGAGCAGGTACACTTTCCAAATGTTACGCCTTCTTTTTCCTTTCTGTCTCTCTCTTTCTTTATTTTGCCCCCAGTGTATCATGGAGTTCGCACTAAACAGTATTTTTTAGGCTGTTGATATGCTGTAACTATGGCCGTTTATTTCACCGAAAATGACAAATGATTTGAAAAATAATTTTCAAACAATGGTGGCTTTTGTTATTTAAAATAACTAATCAATAAAAATTATTTTTATTATCGACGATAACTTATGTTTAGATGAAAATATTTTTGGTTTATTCATTTTTATAATTGATATGAGCGATTATTTTTACGAAAGCGTTTTTAAGATCCTTCATATGTATGCTCTAGTTGTTGTCTTATTGTAATTCTCACGCTTTTATTCCACAAAAAAGAAGTAAACTGTAGTGAGTATGACATGAAGAACTGTCAAGAACAACCCCAGCGCCAGACACCTAACAAGTAAAAACTTTGATTGAGCCTTACTTGCTGAATTTTTGCAGCATTTTTCTGTTTGTGTGTTTCCCGTAGCATGGTCTTCAAGGTATTCAATCTGATTTTGTGATGCGGTGACTTTCTGATTGTATAAGCCTTATTAGTCCACAACAGTGTGATTTGACGATAATACATTGGACCCATCTCGATTTATCACTTCACCAGAATTAGACTTCGTAATTGCAAACGTTTGGAATTCGAAAGAGCTGCAACATCAACTTAGAAAGGCCGGATTTTTTATTGCCTCTTGAATTGGTGAGCCAACTAGGAAGTCAAATTTGTTTTCTGTGTAGCAATTTAGTTTATGATGCATTTGTGAATGATAACTGTAATGGAGCCATCTATAGATTTTTTTTTTTTTTCCAATTTAATGGATCTGCTTCAGCTGAACCGTCTTAGTGCTGGATCTCTGGTCTGTTCATGACAGATCATTTTTCTTTGGTAATGTACCCGACAAACTGGAACTCTTTTGAGATCTCATTTTTTGGGATATATGCCTGCGCCAACATCCTGCACCAGCTTCTTTATTTCTTTCATTCGTTTATATGCTTGTGAATGAATCAGAATTCTCATATCTCAGGACTTGGGAACTCAGAAAGATCAAACTTTAGAGTCTGAGATATTTTCATGCCCGATATGCTATGAATCCTTGATAAGAAGAGGCCCATCTGGTTTAAACTTGTAAGTTCTGGAACTCATTTTCTGATTTAGATAACCGTTTCTGCATTAATGCTTTGATGGGATTAGTTCTGACACCTAACTTCAAAATTTTCAGGGAAGTTATGAAAGGCTCTGGTTTTAAGTGCAATCGTTGCAAAAAGTCATATTCCAGCAATGGCAACTTTCTAGACCTTACTCTTACTGCTGGTTTAAGGAACTACATCGAAGTGAAGCCACGGCGGACAGAACTATTCAGGTATCATTAACTGTGTGGTCTACAACCAGGCTGCTGCACTTGAATTATGGAATTATCATCGTTTATTACCTTTTGCGCTACTGGTGTAAAGGTCATCTTCTTTCTTTACCTTTTAACCACTACCTTTTTAGCTTTTTACCTCCACATCTGAGGTTGTGTTTAGTTGGTCGGGGTGGAAAGCAGGTGAGGGAGAAAATGTCCTTATTTCATTTGTTGAACTGTGAGGAAGTTCATATAAACCAGAAGGGAACTTTAGAAATCATAAATTTCGTAATGCTTATTCGGAGATTGTGCCATTATTAGAGATGACTTTATACTTTTTAACTTCTGAATTTACTGTGTGATGGAAAGGATATTCACATAAGAATGGGAGATTTCCTCTCCACAAGGATGGATGTGCTAGATTCCTTGCACCTATTGAGAATAATACGTGGTCTTTTTGCAATTTCCTCATTCTCAGATTATACTTTTCTGCTCAATTATAACCAATAATATTATTTAATTTGAAGGTACATAATGTATATTCTTGCTCAACTTCTGCACTACGTCATCTTCTCTAGATTGCCTTTAAGATTCCCTGATAAATTTTCTGTGTAAGTTCTGATTCTTCAACTTGCATTCTTGCTTCTGCTAGGAGCCCCCTTGTTTCATTCTTATACGAGAGAGGCTGGCGTCAGAATTTTAAACACAGTGGCTTTCCTGGTCAAGAGGAAGAAGTACGGTTTCTGGCTCATTTTATCCATTAGAATTATTAGCTATGAGGATAGGTGGAAGGTCATTTTGATACTGCACTAGCTGTAGAAATTTTACTGTGTAAAATGTGCAAGCAGTGTTCTTACATGAGCTATAAAAAAATATCAGATTCCTCCACTAAACCTGTTATGCAGTAGCAAACTAATTTTAAATTCCGAAGCTCCTTTGTTCTAGCAAGATTTCCATTACAAGCTGCTAAAGGCGTGATCTATTATCTGAATGCAGTTCAAAATGGCTCAAGAGTACTTCAAACCTGCAGAGGGTGGCCTTCTACTTGATGTTAGCTGTGGAAGTGGTTTGTTTTCCAGAAAATTTGCGAAATCCGGGACTTATTCCGGAGTAATTGCTCTTGATTATTCTGAAAATATGCTGTGCCAGTGTTATGATTTCATAAAACAGGATGATGCTGTTTTAAAAGCGTAAGTTCTTACACATAGGAACTTGAAATTATGGAAGCTGTCAAGTAAAATGTTGTTCTTGTATGCCTGTGAACTTAATATATCATAGAGGAGATGGGTTTCATGAACCCCACCTCTTTGGGACATTTGCAGGAATCTAGCTCTTGTTAGAGCTGATGTTTCAAGGCTTCCATTCTCATCTGGTTTGGTCGACGCTGTTCATGCTGGGGCAGCATTGCACTGCTGGCCTTCCCCTTCCAACGCTGTATGTTTCTATCTCTCAGTTAATCTAGCTCAGTGTTATTGAGCCGTACCATCCCATAAGTCTCATGGGCATGCCAGAAATTGACTAGATATTGGAGTTATATATTCAGGGGCTTCAGAGAATTCAGGATGAGTAGAGTGAATTTCTAATACTAATGATGACACATACCATCGAATGAATGTTAGGCTTGTAGTTGTATCACAGATGGATGTCATTCCAAGCAGCTTAGCTCATTATTTTCTATTTTGATCTCCTGAAGATAATTTTGTCTGGGTCATCATTTCCTTCAGTGAGCAATCCTATTAAAACTTGGAAGAGATTTTATCGATTGCAAATATAGCTGACAGTGATGTAGCCTTTATAGCTTTGAATATGGCCAAGCCATTATTACTTTGAATATGGCCTATGGCCCAAATCATCCTATTTTTAGTGGTCTTACTGGCAAAGTCACTTAATCAAAGGATGGCTGAGCTCATTATCAAGTTAAAATGGAAAGTGGCCAGCTGCCATGGCCCTGGACATCATTATTGCACTACTCACTTTCAACAAAGATTAGCATTGAGTTGCCAATGATTGCCATCATAGCAGGGGATTACTTACCACAGGCAGAGGCAACATCGACACTGTACTATGGGGGGTGGTGTTTGAGAGAGTAAAAATTAATTAGGAATGAAGCTTGCACAAATAAATCTTATGAGTTACTTAGTACCACTGTGCAGTGATGCAGCGGGTTACAAGTGTATTAGTCAAGCTGATGGTTTGAGGAGAAGTTAGCAGATTGGTCTACGAGGGGCCTCTAGTAAACTCGTGCAGTATTTCACACACACATATAAATCATATGAGTTAATTAGTACCACTGTGCAGTGATGCAGCGGGTTACAAGTGTATTAGTCAAGCTGATGGTTTGGGGAGAAGTTAGCAGATTGGTCTGCGAGGGGCCTCTAGAAAACTCGTGCAGTATTTCACACACACACACACATATATATCCAGGCTATATTGACCCAGAAGGGACACTGCGGTGGAAGAGGGGATGGCGTGTGCTTGGGGAGTTTGAAATATTTGTAGCTTTAACTAGTTACTAGCATATTTTAGATTCTGGTTTTAAGGGGTTGTGGAATCTGTACTGTTTCAAATAACTCCTTGCAGGTAATTTTAAAGGTTTATAATTTCAAATCTGAATGGAAAAATATGATAATTCATGGATCTAGTTTGCACCTGAAGTGCTCAAAGCAAATTTCATCATGGCTGAATGTGAGTTATCAATGACAGATTCAGTTTAATCTAGTCACAGTACAATGATGTGAAAAAAGACGTGGAAAAGAAATTTTAGTGATTACAGGTCTGATGAGCTTTAGCTGCGGAATAAGTTTCTGGTATAGATACTATTCTTCATCTCCATTAAATGGCTCATGTAAAGTTCTCTACTCCTCTGCCATTTATCGGCAGATTGCAGAAATTACTCGAGTATTGAGAAGCGGCGGAGTTTTTGTGGGAACCACTTTCCTCCGGGACACTCCGTCCACTCCCTGGATAATACGGCCTTTCAGACAGGTACATCTGTATGCATACTGCTTGGCACATTAGGCCCGTTTTTATTCTTGTAATTAACTTCTAGAACTGTGTTAAATGAGTGAGGGACCACTCTTGTACAATTTAACCTGCATATATTGCTACTCCTTGCGGACCATGAAGAGATGGAAAATAAGAAAAACTAATTCACTTACGAATGGATTGTCGTTTCATTAAGGTCTCTGATAGAGGTTTAGATTTTGAACATCCAATGCATGTGTATTGACAATTGATCCATATCATGGACTGGTGGCAAGCCCAGTTGCTCCGTTTATAGTACATACTTCCATCGATGATTACTTGTGTGACTGTTTTCAAGAACCAATTCATATTTGCCTTGTAAGATGTAACATGTCAACTCAAGTTACAGCAACAAAAAACATGAAGCATTCGTAAGTAATTCAAATTACTGCAACACCCACATGCGACATCTATTTCAAATATTCAAAACGTATTCCCCTTAGTAGATAATCTAAAGAGTGGACTAGTCCGGATCTCCTTTTTCTCTCACTGTCTTGGTTAAACCATTCAACCTAGGTTGAATCACCCTCTACTTTCGGAAGTTGAAATTTCTTGAGTAAATGGATCTGACCCGTGCAGCTATACCTCACACTGTATAACTGCATGGTGCAATTATTATATTATGTGATGCTAGGACTAGCTTCTCATTGCCACATACCAAGTACTCTTACAACTTTCTGATGTGTGCTGGCCGATCCCATCCTATGTTATACTCCCTCATAGAGCGTCTTGTAAAGACAAAATGAAACGCACTCAGACAACAATATAGACCGAAAGGTTTTCTTCCTTCGTGACCTTAGCATCTCTGTCTAGGTGGATTTCCACAGAACTCTGTTTTTGTACAGAGTGATTTCCTTAAGGTTGACTCAAAGACAGGCTGTTATTCTCATATTGCGCATCAAGCCTTTTTGTGACAATGTTTGGTTGTGTGGCAGATAACTGCGCAGAATATCATCCTTCTGACTGCTGAAGAGATCGAGGATTTGTGCACATCATGTGGTCTAACCAATTACACAAGCAAAACTCAGCAATCCTTCATCATGTTCTCTGCACAGAAGCCTTGACACCAAGTAATGCTCAAAATAAAGATATTATTCGCCCCATGATTAGTTTCAGGGTTTCTTCCTTATCAATGAAGGACATGATTTCTGAGAACATATGACATTGTGAGCTTGAGTTCTGGGGAGGTGTAAAGCACTGGATTGTTTCCAATAAGAATGAAATGCATTTTGGTGTCAGAATGATAATATTTTAGGGCCTTCTTCGTAAGCTTGAGAGGGACCGAAATGACAGTGCAACGGCCAACGCCACAGTCGGTTTTTTGGTTAATGATGGTTTGAATCCAATGTTTGATGGTCCCAGATGGTCAAACTGATAAGAACATTGTGTTAGTCTGTAGTCGATCCATTTTGTTTGCAGTGTCTAGGAGACCAAAACAAACAACTCACGAGAGTTCTCTTTTGTTATTCTTTTCAGAGAAAAGACCAAGTCCTTGGAGCTGCACATAAGGTTAACATGTAGACCAAAGAATTAAGTCGAATCGACTCTTATAATGTACCTTATTTCAAAGGAAAAGAAGGGATTCAAATAATCATAAGAGAAAGGAATTGGAGAGACTAACTTATAATGTCGTTTGGTTTCTAGCAAGAGAAAGGAATGAACTGTCCTGTGTTGTGACTGTAACTTCAATGTCTTTTTGCGTGATTGTAATAAAAACTTCCATAAGGGTAGAAATGGGGAAGAAAAAGAAATTATCCGACAAAAGCACCGATATTTTCTGAATCCCTTCAACCTCTTCCATATCTCGATAAATTTGTAGGGATGCTAACTATTCCTGAGATTTAATATGCGACATCCCTAAATTAACTCACTCAAGGTATATTTTGCTTTGGCCCATCCCATATTAAGTCTTATGGTTTTGTCTTTGGAGCTTAACTTCTGAATTCCAAAACAAAGCTTACTGTTATGTTAAAATGTGCCTCTGTGATTTAATTCCAATTTTCATGCACACGCACTCGCGTGCACACACACATTTAAGAATCATTATCTTTTTATTCGGTGCATAGTTTGGTTTATTCCTGCCCCTTTTGTTGTCCTAAGAACAGGAATCGCTCTTTATCCAGACCCTTCGCCCGACCTCATTGGACTAGGTCGTTAAATGATATATAGGCTCTCCACATGTATACCTATTGTTATTAATTCACGTTAATAATTTATACACTGAGAACAACACTAGCATCACTTTAGATCTTTCTTTTAGAGACAAGGCTCTACATGTGAGCTACTTCCTATGATATTAAGTAATATACATGGTAGTTTAACATCGCAAAAATCCCTAAATGGATACATCTATCTTAAATTTATGACAAACTAATTTTTATGTCATAAAAAGCCCCATACTCCTATATCCACGTTATATTTACCTTCCGTTAACTTCCCTCAAATTTAATGGTTAAATTACTCAGTTGGAATAACAAATGGTAACTCGGACAATGTCAAAGTTTAAATGGAAATTCAAATTTCTCTCCCTTTTTTTTTATTATTTTATTATTACAGTTTTTAATTTTACCGTCCCTTTTTAACAACAAAATGTTTCATTTCTTTATTTTTTTATTTTTATTTTTTTCCCAGAGGGCATTAGCATTAATACTCAGCTTCCTCTTTTGCTTCTCATTGCCCAACCAGATCAAACCAACCCCTTTCTCCATTTGTCATCTTGCTTAATTTCACTCATCCCTCGCATTCACTCTCCCACGCGCACTCGTCAGTGCACTCTTTCTATTCTCTGTTTAATTTTCGTGTCGACTCGACATCTGCCTACGCAGGTACGATATAACCTCTGTTGGGAAACTTCTGCGTCGCCCCATGTGACTAGATTCATACAATATCCAGCTCTCTCCGGGAAGTGGTTTTGTATCTGCAACTCCTGACACTTCTTCTAGGAATTCAATGGTTGCGGCATCTACTGCACACCAACAAAGATCATATGCTAACACAAGACTTCAACGAGAGATGCCCCTTTCATGCTTTAAATGATCGAGCTTATCTGATATTATTGTTTTCCTTATCTCATTCTCATTTCTTGATTGAAATCAGGAGTCGAGTACCCTTGTGTGATGATCCAGAGAAATCCTCATTGGTTGCTGCTGAGTGACGGCTTCTTGATAACTTACCTTGGCTACTTGTACTTCAATCGAATTGCCGAGCTGCTTCTTCATAAGCCAGGAGAAAACTTCCTGTACTGGCTTCTCGCCACAGTGCTTTCTCCATTAGTATGTGCATACTTCCATTTATTCGGTTTAGTTCCACAAAACTTGCTTGTCTATAAGTCATAATCATAAATAGATGACTATCATCCCTTGAAATTCCTAGAGATGGGGCATCTCAAAATTCTCGGAAATCTATCTCCGGTGGAAACTCCCATTAAAGAAGTACGGAGTATTACCTGACACACAGCTTTCTCGAGGACATGTCTTCATGTCAAATTGACATGCTGCCCGACAAGTTCTACAATAAACTGGAGGAGGGAAGCATCATAGTCAAGAGGTCGCCGAGCTTTCACTTCTGCAGGGAAGGTCTGATGGTCGGCAGAGAAGACAAACCAATCTCGAGCGATCTTGTGATCCTTGCCACCGGATACAAAGGTGATCAGAAGCTCAAGAATATTTTCAGATCTTCAGTCTTCCAAGAGCACCTCATCCCTTCACCAACTTCAACCATTCCTCTTTACAGGTACGATTTCATACTTGCAGTTGCAACACCAAGTAGCATCAATTTCCACTCAAAAACCTTGATATTCAAAATGCATGTCTTATTATCTAAGTGAGGATTAACTGTCAAGGACCGACACAAGATATCATCTAACTCCGAGACTGCATTGCAGCATTTGGCTAACCTTAAGGCCTCTTGTGTATCATTACACATTTAGTGGTGGTACTAATTTCGGGGCATTCAATATGCAGTTTTCTTCCATAGGATTTTGAATTGATGCTGCACCCCATCCTGGTTTTGTTGTAACGGTCTTATATACCTACTTCAGGCAGGTGATTCATCCTCTGATTCCCCTGCTCGCAAGAATAGGATACGCAGAAGACCTTGCAAACCTGCCGACCATGGAGATCAGATGCCAGTGGCTCGTGCACCTCCTTGAAGGGAACATCAAGCTGCCAAGCATCAGGGTGATGGAAGAGGACACAGGGAGGTGGGAAATTCACATGAAGCAATACGGTGGGAAGGGCTTCTGGAGATCATGCATTGGAGCCACCAACATTTGGTACAACGACCAGCTTTGCAAGGACATGAACTGCAATCCAAGGAGAAAGAGGGGCTTTTTAGCCGAGTGGTTCCAACCTTATGGACCAACTGATTATGCAGGCCTCACTAATCAGAAACACTGAACAACGAACATGATCCTTCTTATAATCAGTGATGAATTTGACATTTTTCCTGTAATATTTTATATTACAGAAGAGGAAATTGGTTGATGATATGGTCAAATGCTTGGATTGTTTCACAAAATTCTACAAGATTCAGGTCATATGAATTTAAAAAATAGTCATTCTCTTTGGCATTTTGAAAGTAACTTCTCTGGACAACCCCAGAAACCATTCTCTATAGATTGAGGGTGAGAGAGAAATTTTCATATAGTGATCTGAAGTAAGCCCAATTTCAATTGCTTCTTGTGCTCTTGCTGGATTCCTTAATTCAACAAGAATCTGAGTCTACCCCTCATGCTTCTCTATGACTGCCGAATAGTTGTAGAGAATCCAAAGAGAAAATGCGGACTGTAACAGAGAGGAAGATGCCACAAGTCAGGGAAAAAGTTAGATTAATTAAGGGCGATTCTATTTCCACTTTTAATATGGCTAAAACACACGTTTTATTAGCTGAACAGTATAAAATGCCCTCAATTAAAATCGGCAAATAAGTGGGCCAGAAAAAACGAGTAAATTGGGATCTAAACACCATCTTTCTTTAAGCCAAATTAATTAAAAAAAAAAGGGAAAATATACACACAGCCCAACTAAAAATCTCATGAAGATAAATTGCAAAACTAGGAAAAGAAATATGGAAAGCCAATAAACAGGTTAGTAAATGAAATGCACTTGAAGCAAATGGTGACACACCATTCTCACCTCTTATATAGCTCATACACAACCAAGATCGACACCCTCATTCTCTCCCCCTCTCTCTCTCTCTCTCTCCCCCCAAAATTAGCCAAAAAAGAAAAAACCCATTTAAGTTGGCAGAGTCATTTGATTGGTTAGAAACATAAACTCAAGATAAAATCACCGTTGCTTAAGGCTCATTTCATTCACATATCCCTTCGATGATCCATTGCTTGCCTAAAGTTTATCGGGACGATTTTCTTTAAGCAGTTAAGATACTCTCAATCTGTAAATGATAAAGAAGTCCAATGAAGATAACCTGCAAAACTTAAAAAGACAATATTGAAAGCCACACGAACATATTAAAAATTCCTTAGCAAGAAGTTGGAGTTGGGTTGTAGAACGGACAAACGTCAGCCCAATTGCCGAACTACCGTAAACAAGAACTGGCGAGCAAAGAATGGTTAATATCCTAAAAAACTTCAAACCGGTACTCTTGTAATAAATTTACCTCAAATTACTTTTTTTATCATGAAAATCTCCAAATCGGTACATCGATGACAAATTTGTCCCGACTAATCATAAAAAAACTATAAACTTATACATTTATGACAAAATTAGTCCAAACTAATTTATTCAATCGTAGAAAACCACAAATTTGTAAATTTGTGATAAATATATCATCCGTTGAATTGGATTAATACCACAAAAAATCACAAAAATTATAAAAGTGTGATAAACGGAGTGTAAAATCTAAAATTGATATACAAATTAATTGTCACGTGTTATTTAACTTAATAATTTGATCATAAAATTTAATAAAAACTAACATATAGTAAATTTGTTATAAGTGTATTATTTTTTGGTAAATTTATTAAAGATATATTAGTTTAGAGCTTTTAGTTATTAAAAAAATAATTTGAGAGAAATTTATTACAATGTACAAATTTAGGGTTTTTCAAGATATTATCCTAACGAATAAACCAGATCGCAAAACAGAGAGGCCACGACGCTCTGCAACGATCTTGATGACCATGGCTTCTTCTTCGATGCACCAGCTATCTTTCGCCAGACACCCTCTTCTTCCTCGTAATTCCCGGGTCCAACCTCCTCCCCAGTTCTCGTCCGTTCGCTTCCCCTCGTTCAGTGTCCGAGCCAGCTCGGTCCTTGCTGTTGAGCCGGTACACTTTCCAAAACGTTGCGCCTCTTTCTTTCTCCCTCTTTCTTTTTCCCCGGTCTATTATGGAGTTCAGGCTAACAGTGTTTTTTAGGCTGTTGGTAAACTGTAACTATGTATTTCTCTAGTGTTGTCTTATGGTAATTCTCGCGTTCATTTTTCCCCAAAGTTATCAAGGCTTCTTTCTTTCTTCCGTTAGTGTGCTTGTGAGTTAAAATTCTCATATTTCAGGACACGGGAACTCAGAAAGATCAAACTTTGGAGGTTGAGATATTTTCATGCCCAATATGCTATGAACCCTTGATAAGAAGAGGCCCATCTGGTCTAAACTTGTAAGTTCTGGAACTCATTATCTGGTTCAGACAACTGATTCTGCATAATGCTTTGATAGGATTAGTTCTGACTCATAACTTCAAAATTGTTCAGGGAAGCCGTGTATAGGTCTGGTTTTAAGTGTAAAAACTGCAATAAGTCATATTCCAGCAAAAACAACTTTCTAGACCTCACTCTTACTGCTGGTTTAAGGGACTATGTCGAAGTCAAGCCAGCGCGGTCAGAACTATTCAGGTATCACTAATTGTGGTCTACGACCAGGCCGTTTCAACTTGAATTATGGAATTATCATTGTTTAAGGGTTATCGTCATCTTTTACCTTTTAACCATTAGCTCACTCGCTCTTTACCTCCATATATGAAGTTATTTTCAGTTGGTTGGGGTGGAAAATAGGTAAGGGAGAATGAGTCCACACTTCATATGGCGAACGGTGATAATTGAGTCCTCTCTATTATAGGCAGCAGGTTTAGATTCCTCTATGGTTTGTGGCAACTTTTCATGGCGTGTCAACTCAAAGTATTGGCAAGGACAAGAAATAGGACATTGCCCTTTCCCAAAGGATGTGCTAGCTTTCTTGCACCCATTGAGAATAATACTCGGTCTTTTTGTAATTTCCTCTTCCTCAGCTCATACTTTTCTGCTTAATTAACCCACCATCTTATTTGATTGCAAGGTACATAATGTATGTCCTTGCTTAATTTCTGCTCTACGTTGTCTTCTCTAGGTTGCCTTAGGATTCACTAATAAATTTTATGTGGAGCATATGATTTCTCACCTCTCTTTCTTGCTTTTGCTAGGAGTCCCCTTGTTTCATTCTTATATGAGAGAGGCTGGCGTCAGAGTTTTAACGGCAGTGGCTTTCCTGGTCAAGATGAAGAAGTATGGTTTCTGGCTAATTTTATCCATTAAAATAATTAGCCATGAGGATTTGTGGAAGGTCATTTTGAGACTGCAATAGCTGTAGAAAATTTTACCTTGTACAATGTGTAAGTGGTGTTCTTATCATGGGCTAAAAATTAATATCGGCTTCTCCATTAAACCTGTTATACGTGAGCAAGCCAATTCTAGTTATTGCTCTGCTAGATTTCCATGAAAAGCTATTAATGGAAATCTATTGTTTGAATGCAGTTTAAAATGGCTCAAGAGTACTTCAGACCTGCAGAGGGTGGCCTTCTAGTTGATGTTAGCTGTGGGAGTGGTTTGTTTTCCAGAAAATTCGCGAAATCCGGGACTTATTCTGGAGTAATTGCTCTTGATTATTCTGAAAACATGCTACGCCAATGTTATGATTTCATTAAACAGGATGATGCTATTTTAAAAGCGTAAGTTTTTTCATTTGAGGGGAACATGCAACTATGGAAGCTGTCAAGTAAAATGTTATTCTTGTATGCCTGTGAAATTAATAAATTAAAGAGGAGATGGCTTGGCATTCTGGTACATTTGCAGGAATCTGGCTCTTGTTAGAGCTGATGTTTCAAGGCTTCCATTCTCTTCTGGTTCGGTTGACGCTGTACACGCTGGGGCTGCATTGCACTGCTGGCCTTCTCCTTCTAACGCTGTACGTTCCACTCTCTTGTTTAATCTAGCTCAGTTTTGTTGAGCTATACTGTCTCATAAGTCACATAGGCATCCCGGAAATTGACTAGATACTGGAGTTATATTCTGGTGCTTTATAGAATTCAGAATGAGAAAAGGGAATATCAAATAAGTAATGAGGCACCTGCCATCAAATGAATGTTAGGCTTGTAGTTGTGTCACAGATGGATGTCATTCCAAGCAACTTAGCTTAGTATTTTGATTTTGATCACCTGAAGATAATTCTGTCTGGGTCATAGTGGGGATCTGTACTGAAACTTGCAAGAGGTTTTACTGATTGCAAAATATAGTTGACCTTTGCTCAGCCATTATTGCTTAGAATATGGCAAAGCCATCCTATCTTCAATGTTTATACTGGGAAAGTCACTTTGTGGAAGGATAGCTTAGCTTATTATCAACATAAAATTCGAAACTGGCCAGCTACTTCTCATGGCCCTTGACATCTTTATTGCGCTACTTGCTTTCAACAAAGATGAGCATTTGATTAGCCAACAATTGCCATTATAAACAGGGGAATTACCTTCCACAGTTATCTGAAAGTTGAAGGATTTGTAGGGGCCTTAAGGCTAGAGGCAACTTCAGAGACTGTTGTTGTCTGCCTCCAGAAGGCAGAAGCATGTCAGAAGCATTGCGAGACAGGAGGGAGGGAGGGAGACAGTATGTTTTCTAATGAGTGATGAAGGAGTGATGAAGAAGGGGGGAGGGGGAGGTAGAGAGAGCACTATGTTTTCTAATGAGTGATGAAGGGTCAGGCAACAATAGCCAGTAGTCTCTGCTGTAAAGGGCTAAAGGATTTGTAGGGGGCTTAAGGCTAGAGGCAACTTCAGAGACTGTTGTTGTCTGCCTCCAGAAGGCACAGAAGTATGTCAGAAGTATCACGAGCGAGGGCGGGAGGGAGGGAGAGGGAAGGGGGAGAGAGAGAGAGAGAGAGAGAGAGAGAGAGAGCACTATGTTTTCTAATGAGTGATGAAAGGTCAGGCAACAATAGCCAGTAGTCTCTGCTATAAAGGAGTCAAGGATTTGTAGGGGCCTTAAGGCTAGAGGCAACTTCAGAGACTGTTGTTGTCTGCCTCCAGAAGGCACAAAAGTATGTCAGAAGCATCATGAGCGAGAGAGAGAGAGAGAGAGCACTATGTTTTCTAATGAGTGATGAAAGGTCAGGCAACAACAGCCAGTAGTCTCTGCTGTAAAGGAGTCAAGCAACAATTCCTCCTGAGCAGAGAGGTTATTTTATGTGGTAAGGCTAAAAGAAGCAGCAGAAAATGGGACAAATTGAATAGGTCTGCAGCACAGCTATGGCATGGAAAGTAATTAGGAATGAAGCTTGCGCGACCAAATTATATGAGGTGCTTAGTACCATTGTGCGGTTATGTGAAGGGTTACAAGGGCATTAGTGAAGCTGATGGCTTGGGATAAGTTAGCAGATTCATCCATGAGAGACCTCTAGCAATGTTTCATATATATACCTCTCCAGGCTATATTGACCCAGTATCAGGATACTGCAGTGGAAGAGGGGATGAGGTGTGCTTGGGGAGTTTGAAATCTTTATAGCTCTACATGGTTACTAGCATAATTCTAGAAGCTGGGTTTTGAGGGGTTGTGGAATCTGTACTGTTTCAAATAACTTCTTGCAGGAAATAATGATAATTCATGGATCTGGTTTGCATGATTCTACAACTCCTCCCTAAAATGCTCAAATCATATTTCATCATGGTCAAATGTGGCTTAGCTCAACGATAGATTCAGTTTCTCTAATCATGGTACAATGATGTGAAAAAAGATATGGAAAAGAAATTTTGGTGATTACAGGTCAAATTTTAAGGAGCTTTAGCTGTGGAACGAGCTCCTGATAAAAACACTATTTCTTCATCCCCATCAAGTGGCTGATATAAAGTTCTCAACCCCTCTGCTGCGTATGGGCAGATTGCAGAAATTACTCGAGTGTTGAGAAGCGGTGGAGTTTTTGTGGGAACCACTTTCCTCTGGTACACTCCGTCCACTCCCTGGATAATATTGCCTTTCAGACAGGTACATCTGTATGCACACAGCTCGGTACATTACACCCATTTTTAGTCTTGTAATTTAACTTCTAGAGCCATGTGAAACAAGAGAGGGACCACTTTTGTACACTTTAACCTGCATATAATGCTACTCCACTTGGAACATGAAGAGATGAAACCACGGGAAAAAAGCAAAAAAAAAAAAAAAAAAAAAAAAAAAAAAAATCACATACAAGTGGATTGCCGTTTCATCAAGGTCTCTGATGGAGGTTTAGAAGTCGACCATCTAATGCATGTGGATCAACAAGTAATCCATCTTGTGGACCGGTGGCGAGCCCAGTAGCTCTGGTTGTACTATATTTCCACCTATATTTTTTTGTGTGACTGTTTGCAAGAACCACTTCACATTTGCCTTGTAAAATGTAACACGTCAACTTGAGTTATAGCAACAAAAATCATGGAGCATGATTAAGTAATTCAAATTACTGCAACAACACATGCAAGATCTATTCAAATATACAAAATGTATCCTGTAGTTGATAATCTAATGAGCAGATTAGTCTGGATCTCCTTTTTTGCTTAGAGTCTTTGTCAAACCATTCTCCCTTGGCTGTATCTGACCCTCTTCTCTCCGAAGTTGATATTTCTTAAGCAAATGTTCTTCTGATCCATACACATGTACCTTACACTTTATAACTGCATAGTGCAATTACTATATATTGTGATACTTGGGCAGCTTCTGTTTCCCACATACCATGTACTCTTAAACTTTCTGATGTATGTTGGACAATCTCATCTAAGTTAAAATCCCTTGGAGATTATACTGTGAAGACAAAATGAAATGCACTAAGACAACACCATAGACCGTAAGGTTTCATCATTCATGGTCTTAGCATTTCTGTCTAGGTGGAATCCCACAGAACTCTTTCTGTACGGAGTGATTTCCCTGAAGTTGTCTAAAAGATGCTATTATTCTCATAATGCGCATCAAGCTTGTTTGTGACAATGTTTGGTTGTGTGGCAGAGAGCATTACAGAATTACGGTTTTCTGACTGCTGAAGAGATCGAGGATTTGTGCACATCATGTGGTCTAACCAATTACACTAGCAAAATTCAGCAATCCTTCATCATGTTCTCTGCTCAGAAGCCTTGACACCAAATAATGCTCAAAATAAAGATGCTATTTGCCCCATGATTACTTTCAGTGTTTCTTCCTTATCAATACAGTGGGTCAGTACATGATTTCTGTGAACATATGACATTGTAAGCTTGAGTTCTGGGGAGGTGTAAAGTATTGTATTGTTACCAATAAGAAAAATATGCGTTTTGGTGTCAGAATGATAAAATGTGAGGGCCTTCTTTGAGAGCTTCGAAACGGACTGAGATGACGGTGCAACGGCCAACGCCACGGTCGGTTTTTTTTTTGTTAATGATGGTTTGAATTCAATGTTTGATGGTCCCTGATGGTCAACTTGATAAAACCATTGTGTTGGTCTGTGGGCAAACTGATCCAATTTGTTTGCAGTGTTTTGGTCACCGAAACAAACGACTCACGGGAGTTTTCTTTTGTTGTTCTTATCTTAGAAAAGGCCAAATTCTTGGAGCTGAACATAATGTTAACACGTAGACCAAAGAATTAAGTCGAATTGACTCTTATAATGCTCCTTCTTTCAAAGGAAAAGAAGGGATTCGAATAATCGTTGGAGAGATAAACTTATAATGTCGTTTAGATTCTAGCAAGAGAACGGAATGAAAAGTTATAAGTTATGACTCTGTCTTTAATGTCTTGTGTGATTGCAATAAAGACTACAATAAAGGTAAAAACCGGGAAGAAGAGAAAAATATTTGATAAAAGCACCAATACCTCCAAATCCCTTCGAACTCTTCCATATTTAGATGGATTTGCGGGACTTTTGTCACTAAGGCTTCACGTCACCATCCATAACCCAATCCCCAAGCTCTCTTACTAACTCAATGAGCCAGTTTATGGAGCTATCCATTTTTCAAAGCCAACTATATAAGGAGGAAAAAATGCTAAAAATGAATCTCAAGAGGGGTTGCATATGGGTTAAGTAATTTACATTGCAAATGAATGGGTTAATTTGAATCGGATTATTTACCCGCCTCACCTATTTGGCAAGTCTAGCAACCACAAATGAATGCCATGGAGATCTTGGTTTTTTAAGTTGTCTCATAAATTCAATGATATTACTAACGTGTTCAATCTTAGTGTGCTTCTTAGTTGATGGGGTTGGGGGGAACGGATGTTAGACTTGTGATCCAAATTCGGCTTGACGAAAGAGATTCAGAATTTAGCTTCTTCATGAAGAACCTCCTTATAGCTAAGGGTGAGCAGTTCCAAATTATGTTCAAGTTCCAATGAGTAGGTTCTAAGTTTCAAGTGAAACTGTACAGAACTTGGCGGGTTCTTTATTCTTTGCAAGTTCTGTCTTCTTTTTTCTTCTTTGTCATAACAGGCAAAATGAGTTGGAGATACATAGGCGGGTTGCTTCTCATTTTCACTTTTGTGATCATGTGGGTCACTTCTGCAGAAGTCACTCAGGTTAGTCTCTCTCTCTCTGTGTCTCTGTGTTTGTGTAAAATTCATTCTTGAATTCCTTTTATCTTTTCTTTTGGGTAAAGAAGAAGAAGAAGAAGAAGAAGATATGGCCTCAATATTTCTTGAGTTATGGCGAGCTTTCTTTCTCAGGGTGCAGCTGAACTTTTTGAGGATGTTTTCATAGCACACGTAATACTCCAAAACAAAGGATGTAAATCTGTGGGTCAAGTGGGATTACACAGAATCGCCACTGAGAATATTAAAATCCAGAAAAAACATGCTCAACCTTTATGAAAACGTGGAAAGATATAATAATTTGGTCAAAAATCAAAATGCATCTTGATCGTGCAAACATGTAAATCCAGGAACTTACCTAATGGCTTAGAAGTTCCAAGAAAGAGGGAAGTTGATCAGATAATCTTCGGTGTCCTTATCTTTCCATATGGGAGTAAATTCAATGCATTATCATTTCATATTAAGCTAATTAACATTGCTAAGCATCCCTAAATTTGAGAATATACATCTAGATTAAGCCAACACAGCTTGCGTGGTTCGTCATACTTGTACAATTTTAATCACGTGCTTTCCATTCCATTTAACAACTGAGTTATTAATCAGAGACACGACTTGATGTTGTTTTCAGAGTTGTCATTTGGTGATCCTAGTTATTTACATGGTTTAATTGGTGAACTATGTGATACTATTCGATACTATTTTATGAATTCGAAGAACATCAATTCCTCTGTCGCAATTACATTTACCAGCTTAACATATCAACTCGTGTAATAGGGTGCTTTCGAGAACTATGAGCAGCCATTCGCAGTGACCTATCTCGGGACCTCGCTCTTGGCTTTCTATCTTCCCATAGCATTCTTCAAGAACTGGTTATTGAAATCCCTAAAATCCCGCACTAGTGAAAGTGGCGATAGTGCAGAGACAAGTTATGCAATTTGCACAGGTCCAAATTCTCCTAGCAAAAATAATGGGAAGCAGGGTGATAGTGAAATTGTAAATCAAGAAAAGTTGACTGTGGGGATTCAACGGGCGAAGAAGTTCATTTACTTGAAGAGGGAAAGGCCTCTGTTTCAGAAGCAAAAGATGATGACATTGTGGAACAGGAGGAGAAGATGAAAAGCAAGCAAATTCTCAAAGTTGCCTGCACCCTTGCGCCTGTTTGATTTATGTGTGAGGTGAGGGACCATTTTGTTTTTTTGGTTATCGTTCTATGCTGCGACTTTTCTGGTCATTTATTCCCTGATGCAAAGTATGTGATTTTCACAGCTTCTCAAGTTGGTATAAGTGTCATCGTGGGGCTTACAGGAGAAGTACTAATTTGCCAATATAAAATCATGTCTTTTCTCAGCATATTTCGTTGCAATCAGTTGCAATCATTTATTATCCTCTACTGGAATCAACTGATTGCAATGTCTGGTCTTACGTGATCTTTTAATGATCTATATGAGTAATAATGTTGAATACCGAGATAAAATTGCACTTCCTTTAGATATAGCATAGTATTGAAGGGTGCGATTATTGTTTGCAGTATCTAATGAATGCTGCTCTCGCACGAGCAAGCGTTGCCAGCTCCACGACATTGTTATCGACATGAGGACTTTTCACCCTTTTGATCGGTGCATTTCTAGGACAGGACTCTATAAGTGTAGTAAAGCTATTCTCGGTCTTATTAGTATAGCTGGAGTCGCCATGACTGCACTAGGGAAGACTTCAAGTACCGATCAATCACAATCAAACACAACTGTGTATGGAGTCTTTGTTTTCCAAATTCATTCAACTTCATAATTTTGTTTTCATTCTACTTGTTTCCTATTAGAGATCAAACATTCTTGTGAGATAGTTCTTCTGGAACTCGAATCAATTTAATGTAATAACGAAATAAATATGTTTAGTCCTTGCCTATCACCATCTGCATAATTCGTTCTTCCTTGGGTTCCACTTTCATTTCGCTTAATTTGTACTTTACTAGACGTGTTGATTGAAATTACTGACCAGCGACTAATAAAGTCTTCTTCTTTTGTGTTCAATCTGCTCCTTCAACAACAGAACCAACTCTCTTCTAGGAGATCTTTTTGCGATTCTCTCGGCTGCATTTGATGGACTATTTGCTGGTACAACATTCTCTTTTTCTTCAAAATAAATTTTCTCTTTCAGTTGAAATTTTCAACAGAGATGTAGCAGCTAACACTAATCATATGAAAAATTTCAGTGCTTCTCAAGAAGTACGCTGGAGAGGAAGGCGAAAGGGTGGACATGCAGAAGTTAATTGGTTGTATTGGACTATTCTCGCTTCTTGCACTTTGGTGGCTTGGTAAGAATAATCCCTTAATTTCAACTTCCTAGTGAGCATAAGTTTTTTCGTATGATGGTGTGCAATTAATTTCCTGGGTAAGAGGTTTGAGAGGAAAGTGGGCAGCACTGATGCATATCCCTTCCATCACTGCAAGGGTTTAATTTAAAACGTGTTCCAATTATCTTGTTTGTATAATCTTCTTTGCGGAGGTAGTTCCTTGTGAATCCATGAGGGGGTCAGAGCAAAATGGATAGTTTAAGTCTCTGTTTCTTGCCATGTTCAGTTGTACTGGATGGTTGGTTCAGGTCTGCTGAGCTATCCAATGTTACTGTAAGGTTAACCATTTTGTACTCCTTTCGTCTCAGCATACATGCACATAGACTTAATAGACACGTCATTTGTAGAATGAATACCAAGTCAAGAAGAACTTAGAGACCGTCCCCCACCTTTTACAAATGGCTGAACTCTCGAATCCGTGCAGAAGATTTAGCAGCAATTGAACGGTTGACATTGACAATAAAGTACTAGCATGTAGAGTTAGACTTGAATGGGAAACATCAACAAGAGAAGAGTTAAGACTTGAATTGGAAACATCAACAAGAGAATCAAATGCCCATCTGGCATTCCATGCTATGCCTCTGTCTTCGATGTTAAGCAGTTAACACCTAGTCACAGGCATTTTACAATTGTGGCTGAACATACGTTGAGCCATAAGACTCGTAAGTTGCATTAGTGGTGCAAAGTTTTCACATGGAAAGACGCATTTTAATGTTTTTCAAAATCTTGTACAGAACCGGTGGCAATAAAACCGAGTACTTTCTGTTCTTCAACAATGGTGCCTTAACTAATTTTTAATGCTCGGATTTTTTTCAGTTTGGCCTCTCAATGCTTTAGACATAGAGCCCGAATTTGCCTTTCCTCAATCTGCGGCCGTGGGGGAGTTGTTCTTGCCAACGGCTTTGTCGGAAGTTTCCTCAGTGATTATTTCTGGTTAGTTCAGAGGCTAAACCTCGATGAATGGCGATTTCAACCTTCTCGAATCTGATTAATAAGACTCTTAAATTATTAATAGGGCTCTCAGCGTTGTTTGGACCACTCCCCTGGTGGCATCACTAGGTGCCTCCCTCGAGATACCCATTGCCATGTTGGAAGACATCCTAATACACGATCGGCGGTTTTCGCTGATTTACATCCTTGGCTCAGTCCAGGTACAGGACAGGAAATCACTGGGTCTACAAGCTTGGAGCATTGTTTTTTTATCGACTAATTTTTTCATGGCTTCTTACTTGCAGGTATTCCTGGCATCCAATTTTTGCATTCGTCGAAATAGTTTTGTACATGTGTACAACTGAGATACTCCGGGTCCAGGAAAACAGATAAATCCATTGCTTATCTCAGCATGATCCTTCTTTAATCGATAAATAAATGGAAACGATTTCATGATCAAAAAAAATCAGAACTAAATTGAAGTGGCAAATCAAGTTCCATTTGCCGGGGCGAGTCATATATATGGATTTTAGCTTTGAAATGGCAAGGCTGTTAACATCTACTTTAAATAACAACAAAAGAGGTTAGGTTGTTTCGGGCTTTGCAGGAGCTGCAGGAGTTGTAGGATGGTTGGGAAAGAAGACCGTCGTATAACGGTCGGCTGATGTTTTGCAAATGCTTGAAACGGGCCAAGGCATGGAAGATTCTCAATGTTCAGGAGGAGAAAAATTTGCAATCATGGTTGACAAATCGGTATTATCAGTCTGCTAATATGGATAATTTTTAACAATTTTTTCTCAATTTTTTTGAATTAATTTTTCCTTTTTTCTTTTTCATCTTTCTCTTTTTGTTTTCCTCCTTCTACCTCTAGTTGTTTGTCAGTGAGGATCAGCAAGGCTCGCCCCCACTAGCCAAATCTGGCAAGGCCGTGCCCAGCAAAGGTGAGGTCGAAAAGATTTTCTCTAGTTAAATAAGCAGTCAAAATGTATCATCCTGTGAATGATAAAGAAAGTCCATTGGAGATAACCTACAAAAACCAAAAAAGAAAACATTGAACGCCGCAGAACAGATTGACAACTCCTTAGGAAGAAGATGGAGTTGGTCGAAATACATTTTCAGATTTTCCGGTTTTCGATTTCCCCTTTAAAAGGACTGAAAACGTTTTCCGAATCTACCAAAGCTTAAATTTGATGCTTGGTTTACAAACAATTATTCTTATAAAAATATATTTTAAAAAAATTTGAATTTGAATTTTTTTTATTTTTTTAAAATTAAAATTTGGAAAACATTTAAAAAAATAAAAAACTCAAATAAGCAGTCAAAATGTATCATCCTGTGAATGATAAAGAAAGTCCATTGGAGATAACCTACAAAAACCAAATTTGCCTCCTTTTCTTTTTCTTTTCTTCATTTTTCTTTTTGCTTCTTCTTCACTTGTCACTGACCACAAGGACGGCCAATAAGCTCTAGTCTCACCATATCGAGCAATCTCATGGCCTTCAACAACAAGGCTTGAGCTTGCCCTAGGCCAATGAGCCTCAAGCCTTACTAAGTCAGGTGAGCTTGTGGCCTCCAGCGATGAGGCTCAAGCCTTGCTAGATTAGGCGAGCTTGCCGCCTCTAGTGACAAAATGGAGCTTACCCCTTGTAAGCTAGCCGAACGAACTACCGGAGAGGAAGCGAAGGGATGGCGTGAGGAAGCTGAGGGTGAAGGACAAGAAGAAGGAAAAAGAAAAAAATAAAAAGAGAAAAGAAGAAATAGAAAATAAAAATAAATAAATAAACAACAATATTTCTAAATTAAAAATTCACTTTTTTCCGTGATGAAGTTTGAAATTATTTTTTAATGTGATCCAAATGGCAGAAAAGATTTTCAATTATTCTTTGCAGAAAAGATTTTCAATTATATATTATCAAAAAGAGGAAAACAAATCGTATTCTTGGAAAGCATTTTCTTTTATCATTGAGTTTTACGTAAACAAACGCATCATATTCCTATCTTTTTCGCCTTTTGTGGCCAACTTAGCCGGTTATTTCAATTGACAGCATCTTAGACTTCCTAACTAATGACGGTGTGTTTTAGCCTTATCCATGATTTATTTGTCGACTCGATAAACACAAAGCATCAATGCCGAGAATAATCGTTGGATCGAATTGCAAAAATGAAGAACAATATCACATAAAATTGGTATAATTTGATGAAGATAAAAGCTTCTAGCTTCTAGAGCAAGGAGTAGAGAGAACTCTTTTGTCCTTTTTTTCATTTGAAAGACTTGCAAAGTAGTTGCGGTAGATTCTACCCTCTCCATTTGAGAGAGTCTCTTGATTTTTAGGTATATTTTTATCTTTTCTGCTCAAAAGGAAATATCTCTAAATTTTACGTCCTAAACTTCAGATGAAAATAATTTAAAGACATACTCAAATCTAAGTATGATGTGATGAAGATAAAAGCTTCTAGCTTATTGAAGAGGGAATAGAGGGAGAACTCTTTTTGTCCTTTTTCCATTTGTTGTGGGGAAAACAAGAAAGCAAAGATGCGAGTTTTAAGATAATATCGCGAAATTTGTAAGGAGGCCCGGGGCACTTCGTTTGCGCATGCGTTTCCACATACCAGACACGCCAGAACAGACAAACGTCAGCCCAACTGCCGAACTGCGATAAACAAGAAACTGACGAACAAAGAAACCCAGATCGCAAGACAGAGAGGCCACGCCCCCCTGCCCCGATCTCGACGACCATGGCTTCCTCATCGATGCACCAGCTATCTTTCGCCAGACACCCTCTTCTCCCTCGTAGTTGCCGGCTCCAACCTCGTCCCCGGTTCTCGTCCGTTCGCTTCCCCTCGTTCAGTGTCCGAGCCAGCTCCGCTGTTGCTGTTGAGCAGGTACACTTACTAAAACGTTACGCCTTTCTTTTCTTTCTCTCTCTTTTCTTTTCGCTGGTCTATTATGGAGTTCAGGCTAAGCAGTGTTTTTTAGCCTGTGGGTAAACTGTAACTATGTATTCTCTAGTGTTGTCTTATTGTTATTCTCGCGCTCTTATTCCTCAAAAAAGAAAGTAAATTGTAATGAGAATTGACATGAAGAACTGCCAAGACCAACCTCAGAGCCAGACAGCTAACCAGTAAAAACTTTGATTGAGCCTTACTTGCTGAATTTTGCAGCACTTTTCTGTTCTTGTATTCCCCGTGGCATGCTCTTCAAGGTAGTCAATCTGATTTTGTGATGTGCTGGCTTTCTGATTGTAGAAGCCTTGTTAGTCCACAAGGAGTGTGATTTCGCAAATTTGACCCATCTCAATTTGTCACTTCATCGAGGATTATACTACGTAACCCTGAATGTTGGGAATTCAAAAGGGCTGCAACATCAACCTAGAAAGGAAGGATATTTTACTGCCTCTTTGAATATGTGAGCCAACTAGGAATTTTTTTTTTTTTCTGTGTTTGGGTTCAAAGGTTGAGTGGCCAGTACAGAGATTTCTCTAGTGTAGCAATTTAGTTTGTGATGCATTTACAGATGATTACTGTTATGGAGCGATCCAAGTTTGACCCTGAAGTATATTTCATTTTAATGAATCTGCTGCAGCTGAACCGTCTCAGTGCTCGATCTTCTAGTTTTTTAATGGCAGATTATGTGCCCAACACACTCAACTTTTTTGAAATGCCATATCTATTGGGATATATGCCCATACCAACATCCTTCTGTGCTAGCTTCTTTCTTCCTTTAGTATGCTTGTGAGTGAAAATTCTCATATCTCAGGACACGGGAACTCAGAAAGATCCAACTTTGGATGGTGAGATATTTTCATGCCCAATATGCTATGAACCCTTGATAAGAAGAGGCCCATCTGGTCTTAATTTGTAAGTTCTGAAACTCACTATCTGGTTTAGACAACTAATTCTGCATAATGCTTTGATGGGATTAGTTCTGACTCATAACTTCAAAATTGTTCAGGGAAGCCGTGTATAGGTCTGGTTTTAAATGTAAAAAATGCAATAAGTCATATTCCAGCAAAAACAACTTTCTAGACCTTACTCTTACTGCCGGTTTAAGGGACTACGTCGAGGTCAAGCCAGCGCGGACAGAACTATTCAGGTATCACTAACTCAGTCTAGCCAGGCTGTTTAAACTTGAATTATCAAATTATCGTTGTTTAAGGGTTATCTTCATCTTTTTCCTTTAACCATTACCTCACTCGCTCTTTACCTCCATATGTGAAGTTATTTTCGGTTTGTTGGGTGAAAAATAGGTGAGGGAGAATGAGTCCATACTTCATATGACAGAGCGTGATAATTGAGTCCTCCCTTTTATAGGCAGCAGGTTTAGATGCCTCTATAGTTTGTGGCAATTTTTTCATGCCATTTCAACTGGAAGTATTGGCAAGGACAAGAAATAGGAGATTGCCCTTTCCTAAGGAGTGTGCTAGCTTTCTTGCACCCATTGCGAATGATACTTGGTCTTTTTGCAATTTCCTCTTTCTCAGATCATACCTTTCTGCTTAATTAACCCACCATCTTATTTGATTGCAAGGTACATAACGTATCTTCTTGCTTGATTTTTGCACTGCGTCTTCTTCTCTAGATAGCCTTAAAGATTCACTAATAAATTTTAACCGATTCCTTACCTTGCATTCTTGCTTTTGCTAGGAGTCCTGTTGTTTCATTCTTATACGAGAGAGGCTGGCGTCAGAATTTTAACCAAAGTGGCTTTCCTGGTCAAGATGAAGAAGTACGGTTTCTGGCTAATTTTATCCACTAAAATTATTAGCATATTAGCCATGAGGATTTGTGGAAGGTCATTTTGAGACTGCAATAGCTGTAGACAATTTTACCTCGTGAAATGTGTAAGCTGTTTTCTTATCATGGGCTAAAAAAGAATATCGGCTTCTTCCTTTAAGCCTGGTATACATGAGCAAGCCAATTCTAGTTATTGTTCTGCTAGCTTTCCATAATAAGCTATTAATGGCGCAATTTATTATATGAATGCAGTTTAAAATGGCTCAAGAATACTTCAAACCTGCAGAGGGTGGCCTTCTAGTTGATGTTAGCTGCGGGAGTGGTTTGTTTTCCAGAAAATTCGCAAAATCTGGGACTTATTCTGGAGTAATTGCTCTTGATTATTCTGAAAATATGCTACGCCAATGTTATGATTTCATTAAACAGGATGATGCTGTTTTAAAGGCGTAAGTTTTTTTCATTTGATGGGAACTTGAAACTATGGAAGCTGTCAAGTTAAATGTTATTCTTGTATGCCAGTGAAATTAATAAATTAAAGATGAGATGGCTTGGCATTCTGGGACATTTGCAGGAATCTGGCTCTTGTTAGAGCTGATGTTTCAAGGCTTCCATTCTCATCTTGTTCGGTTGACGCTGTACACGCTGGGGCTGCATTGCACTGCTGGCCTTCCCCCTCAAACGCTGTATGTTCTGCTCTCTCATTTAATCTAGCTTAGTAGTATTGAGCCGTACTGTCTTATGAGTCATGTAGGCATCCCAGAAATTGACTAGATACTGGAGTTATATTCTGGTGATTCAGATTGAGTAAAGGGGATATCAAATAATTAATGAGGTACCAGCCATCAAATAAATGTTAGGCTTGTAGTTGTATCACAGATGATGTCATTCCAAGCAGCTTAGCTTAGTATTTTGATTTTGATCTCCTGAAGATAATTCTGTCTGGGTCATAGCGAGGATCTGTACTGAAACTTGCAAGAGCTTCTACGGATTGCAAAAGATAGTTGACCGTTGCGCAGCCATTATCACTTAGAATATGCCATCCTATTATACTGGCAAAGTCACTTCGTGAAAGGACGGAGCTTATTATCAACATAAAAATTGAAACTGGCCAGCTGCTTCTCACGGCCCTAGACATCTTTATTGCAGTACTCGCTTTTAATAAAAATGAGCATTTGATTTGCCAATAATTGCCATTATAAATGGGGGAATTACCTTCCACAGATATCTGAAAGTTGAAGGATTTGTAGGGGCCTTAAGGCTAGAGGCAACTTCAGAGACTGCCATGTCTTCCTTCAGAAGGCAGAAGTATGTCAGAAGCAAGGGAGGGGCGCATGCGCGTGCGAGAGAGAGAGAGAGAGAGAGAGGGAAGGGGGGGCGGCCGGGTGGTCGGGAACATGTAGGACTTGAATGCACGTCCCCTGAACATGATGTTAACGTCACATGGAGCTTAAGTGAGTTTGAAAACTTTGCTTATGGAAGAAGGTTGAGAATGCAGACAAATGACGAAATGCTAGTGCTATGTTTTCTAATGAGTGATGAAGGGTCAGGCAACAAGAGCCAGTAGTCTTTGCTTTAAAGAAGTCTAGCAACAATTCCTCCTGAGCAGAGAGGCTAGTTTATGTGGTAACGCTAAAAGAAGCAGCAGAAATTGGGACAAATTTAATAGGTCCACAGCACTGCTACAGCATGGAATGTAATTAGGAATGACGCTTGTGCAACCCAATTGTATGAGGTGCTCAGTATTATCGTGCAGTTATGCGAAGGGTTACAAGTGTATTAGTGAAGCTGAAGGTTTGGGAGAAGTTAGCAGATTGATCCATGAGAGGCCTCTAGTAAACTCGTGGAATATTTCGCATATATACCTTTCCAGGCTATATAGACCCAGTATCAGGATACTGTGGTGGAAGAGGGATGGGGTGTGCTTGGAGGAGTTTGAAATTTTTATAGCTTTACATGGTTACTAGCATAATTCTAGAAACTGCGTTTTGAGGGGTTGTGGAATCTGTACTGTTTCAAATAACTTCTTGCAGGTAATTTAGAAGTTAGCCATTTGCCATCTGCACGAAAAATAATGATAATTCATCGATCTGGTTTGCATGATTCTACAACTCCTCCCTAAAGTGCTCAAATCAAATTTCATCATGGTCAAATGTGGCTTAACTCAATAATAGATTCAGTTTCTCTAATCACAGTACAATTGTGTGAAAAAAGATACGGAAAAGAAATTTTGGTGATTACAGGTCAAAGTTTAATGAGCTTTAGCTGTGGAACAAGTTCCTGATATACACACTATTGCTTTATCCCCATCAAAAAATGGCTGATATAACGTTCTCAACCCCTCTGCTGCGTATGGGCAGATTGCAGAAATTACTCGAGTATTGAGAAGCGGTGGAGTTTTTGTGGGAACCACTTTCCTCCGGTACACTCCGTCCACTCCCTGGATAATATTGCCTTTCAGACAGGTACATCTGTATGCATACAGCTCGGTCCATTAGACCCATTTTTATTCTTGTAATTAACTTCTAGAGCCGTGTGAAACAAGAGAGGGACCACTTTTGTACACTGTAACCTGCATATAATGCTACTCCACTTGGAACATGAAGAGATGAAACTATAGAAAAAAAATTACATACAAGTGGATTGCCGTTTCATCAAGGTCTGTGATGGAGGTTTAGAATTTTAACATCTAATGCATGTGAATCGACAAGTAACCCATCTTGTGGACTGGTGGCTAGCCCAGTTGCTCTGGTAGTAGTATATATTTCCACCAGGATTTCTTGTGTGACTGTTTTCAAGAACCACTTCATATTTGCCTTGTAAAATGTAACATGTCAACTTGAGTTATAGCAACAAAAACCTTGGAGCATGATTAAGCAATTCAGATTACTGCAACAACACATGCAAGATCTATTTCAAATATGCAAAATGTATTCTGTAGTTGATAATCTATGAGCAGGCTAGTCTGGATCTCCTTTCTTGCCCATAGTCTTTGTTAAACTATTGTACCTAGGCTGAATCTGACCCTCTCCCTTCTGAACTTGAAATTTCTTAAGCAAGTGGTTCTTCTGATCCATACACATATACCTTACACTGAATAACTGCATAGTGCAATTACTATATTTTATGATACTCGGGTAGCTTCTGTTTGCCACATACCATGTACTCTTAAAACTTTCTGATGTATGTTGGACGATCTCATCCTATGTTAAAATCCCTCAGAGATTATACTGTGAAGGCAAAATGAAATGCTCTTAGACAACAACAAAGACCGTAAGGTTTCATCATTCATGATCTTAGCATCTCTGTCTAGGTGGATTCCACAGAACTTTTATTCTGTACGGAGTGATTTCCCTGAGGTTGTCTAAAAGACACTAGTATTCTCATAATGCGCGTCAAGCTTGTTTGTGACAATGTTTGGTTGTGTGGCAGAGAACTGCACAGAATTACAGCTATCTGACTGCTGAAGAGATCGAGGATTTGTGCACATCATGTGGTCTAACCAATTACACAAGAAAAATTCAGCAATCCTTCATCATGTTCTCTGCTCAGAAGCCTTGACACCAAGTAATGCTCAAAATTAAGATATTATTTGCCCCATGATTAGTTTCAGTGCTTCTTGCTTATCAATAAAGTGGGTCATTACCTGATTTCTGTGAACATATGACACTGTGAGCTTGAGTTCTGGGGAGGTGTAAAGTATTGTGTTGTTACCAATAAGAAAGAAATGCAATTTGGTGTCAGAATGATAATATTTTTAGGGCCTTCTTTGAGAGCTTCGAGAGGGACCGAAAGGACAGTGCAACGGCCAACGCCACGGTCGATTCTTTTGTTAATGATGGTTTGAATCCAATGTTTGATGGTCCCCGAAGGTCAAGTTGATAAAAACATTGTGTTACTCTGAATGCAAACTGATCCAAGAATTTTTTCTGTCATTCTTTTCTGAGAAAAGACCAAGTTTTTGGAGCTGCACATAAGGTTAACATGTACACCAAAGAACTAGGTCGAATTGACTCTTTTAATGTACCTCATTTGACAAAATAAGAGAAAGGAATGAAAAGTAATATGATCTGACTTTTAGTGCCCTTTTGCATAATTGTAATTTGGGAAAGAAAATATATTTAAGAAAAGCATCGACTCCTCTGAATCCCTTTGAACTCTTCCATATTCGGATGGATTTGCGGGACTTATAACACACATCAAATTAATTACTCCCGACCCCACCTCTAAATGGACTCTAGGTAAGCAATATGTGTACGAAATCTTGTGATATTCATGGGATTCCTTGTAAGTCTCGATATATAGGCTCTACACTTACGTACTACAATCAATCCCGTCCATTGCGGTAATGATCTGGACATGGAAAACCACATTATCGCTTTGGATCTTTTTCTTTTAGAGAAGGGGCTCTACATGTGAGCTACCTCCTATGATATTGAGTAATATATGTTATATGTATATGTATATATAAATCAAAACTGGGTGTGAATATAATAAAGGAGGGTGCATGTGGAGGAGGGTTGGAGCTGTAAATATAAAGGCATTTGGACGGGGGCAAAGGGATCCCCTCGTGCGGCTCACCCGCTGACCCAAAACTCTTGTTTGTTCTTCCTGCTCCTTCTGCTTTGACCATTGACCACATCCCAAAAGAATAGAAAAACCGAAAAATGAAAAAAATTAACCATAATTACGTAATTGAAAACTTAGAAAAAAAGAATATTTTTTTCAGTACAAAGCTCCAGGAAAGCCTTCCTGTTTATTTTTTTTTTTAAATTCTACATGAATAAATTATTGAAAAATATTTCATGTAACGATTACATTATTATTATGATCGAGTCAAAAAAATAGAGATCGAATTCTTTCCCCTTTTTGTTGAGCACTTTTCTGTACATTGATTATGTGCCATAAGGCAAGAATAAATTTTGAAATTTAAAGTACCTGAAGTTATATATTTTATGCAATGAGACATTTTCCCACTCAGTGTCGACTGTATCATTGGATCCTTTGCACGTGAGGTACTTCTTTACTACATCACCATGCACCTTTTCATGGCACGTGGGGGTTGCCCATTCTTTGAAACTTTTGCCAAAAACTTTTTTTTTTTTTTGCCCTTTTTCTTTCTTTTTTTTTTTTTTGCCCATTGTTTGAAGGTTTTTTGTTTTGAATGTTATTTTTACAGAGTGAGTTGATTTTCAAATTAGATAAATGGAGGTTGCACGTGAGTAGTCCCTAATTCCAATGGTCGGTTCTGATAAATCAAGAAGCACCACACCCATTAACCGAAAGGTTGTTTCTACGTTCATGACAAAATCATTTCAATGTTGTCTTAAATGTGTGGACAATATTTGCTCTTCTTAATTTGTCTTATCTTTTGGGTGATGAATCCATTCTATATTCAAAATCTCAAAATTTATATATTGTACTCACCTTCTCAATGATTTTAATAAAAGAGGAAATGCATGGTATCTTGTCCATTTTATGCACCGGTTACATCAGTGTCATGTAAAAGAAATTAATCACTTTAGGACAATATGTTGCATATCATAGAGGGAAACTAATAGGGTTTTAAATTAATAACAAAATATAAGCATTAATTAGCTTATTTCTCCATGTATCAATGGCAATCGATAAAAGCCATACATAAAATACTATTTCATCTATTGTAGACAAAAAATTGTGGTCATAATGTGAAATTAAAACAAAAGGGTTTCAGTTTTTTGTCATTCTAAATATAATGTGGATAATCATCGTAAAGAAAATATAAGAGCTAGAAAAAGCGCAAATCTCATGCTTGTGAAAAAATTGACAATTACATTAAGCACATAATTCGCAAATGAATCCTCATAAAAATATAACCCAGACACTGAAGCACAATACTCTTGAAGTTAAATTATTTTTTACTACAACGCCAGTAAATAAAAGTGTATCAATTTTATCTACCGCAATGTCCTATATAATCTCGCGTACACAAGCATATCCTAAAAAAATACAAGATTTGGCTAGCAATAGATTATTCACAAATAAATCCTTATGGAAAAATATAATCGATACATTAACTCAACGAGAAATAAAAATCTAGATTAAGATCTCATTTCCATTAGGGTTTAGATGTATTGTGTCATCATAATAACACATTAACATATTTTGCAAAGGCGGTGTTAAACTAATGCTTGAAAAATATATTGGGTGAATTTAAAAATTTATTTCCTATTACGGGTAAACAAGTGGATCTCTTCGTTCAACAACGTGTAGATGTAAATATTGAATTAGAATAGATGCCCAACAATAGGAAGGTTCAGAGGACAACTTGACCTGAAAATTCCACGTATAACCTGACTAAGGCAGTGGTCAATATGCCTATGAACTAGCTTCGTCAGGACTCCTAGGCTCAAAAAAGGATACAAAATTTCTAATAAAAATTAAAATAATTATCTTATATTAATCCACGATTAGATGGCTTGACATTGCTAATTACTATCTTTAGCAACTGCTCTTATAATCATGGTTATATATGGAGTGCCTTCATGATTTTAGAGAAAAGAGAAATCTCAAGATGCAGTAATTTCACAATGCCAAAAGATATTAAAATATGTAAAGTTTGGATTTTTAAAAAAAAAGAATTTATTATGGTCGAAATGGAAAGTACCAACATATGATAGAGAGGTACACCCGTTCAACGTTCAAGTACATCGAACATATCAATGTACATTGAACGTAACGTAACAAATTATCTGAAGGTACTTATTAACAAACATTCACTCATTCATACTTTTTCCTCTAGTCCTTAAGGTAGAAGAATGGGTGGTAACATTGGAGTTAAACACTCGAGGTCAAGAAATGAGTGAAAATCCTCTCGACTAGGTCAACTCGTGATTTCAATGATTAATCTTTTATAAGTATATTATAGTGTTTTTAGAAGGATCCATTTAGAATGATTCTTATTTTTTAGCTTCTTTTGACTATTATCATTGGCTTTTTAGTACTGGGAAAAGTTATTATTACAATTATTGGTCATTACTTACTGAGCATATTTTAAAACTTATGTAAGGAATGCAATTAAATTCAAAACATTTTGATCAATTCAATCCTGTCATGAACCTTTCTTAATAAATGCAATCAAGTTTTCTTGGATGCCTAGGACCAACAATCACCTAGGTGATTGCCTTAATATTCCACTTCTCAATATAAAACTTTGGACTTAATAATACTTTTGAGTAAAAAATTTCAGACTTGATCACGCTGATTTAAAGGATTAGGAGTCAGATTTGATAACTTTAATTAAAAAGTTTAGAATGTGATTGCATTTGGCATAGGAGGCGTTTTGCATTGAAAAAGATTGAGAGATTGCATGCTTAACTTTCCAATGGCAAACCCCAGCTCAAGCAAGAACCAAATGTTAGACAAAAGGAAGACTAATTAGGAATTGGTCCCCCAATAATAGAGTATTTAATATAACACATAGCAAACCCCAAGATTAGCCCTTGGTTGGAGCATAGAGGCGCGATGAACAAGGCGGCCTCAAAATTAGCAATGGGAAAATCTAATTAATTAGAGTCATTAATTTTGCCTTCCTAGTGCTTAGTGAGTTGCGTTCGTGATTGCATGTTCGCTCCAAATCCACACGGACAAAACACATAATTATTTGAACTCACGACACAACACAACAAGATCTCCTCCTCCCTTTTGAGCGAGCGAGTGGAGTGGAGTGGTTGGTCGGTCCAAAGTTGCCATGTTTGATTCCCCCAAAAACCGGGTGAATTTCCTCGTACATGTCTCTCCTTTTGCTGTGGCAATGCCTTTGATGGCAAACCCACCTCCAAAATTAGGGCAAAAAGGAAGAGAGAGAGAGAGAGAGAACCCATCACCTGGGTTTAGGAAATTGTGTTTTTCAACCCGAAATATCGGTGATTAAGGTTCACTAGCTTCCTCTTTTTGGCACTTGTCTCCTTGTATCCCGTGACATAAGGAAAATCAAGAGGAGTAGGATCCATATTGAAGAATCCTTTTTCTCTTCTTATGCTTAGATGATTTTTCCCATAGGGAAATAAGAAATTTGTTTGATGATGAGAGCGTGTTAAATAAGATTATCGTGGAGGGTTTTTCGGTCTTGAATATTAAATTTGGGCCATCAAATGAACTGAATTTGCGGTCGTATGAACACACCAACTAGCCAAGCTGCAAATCAAAAGGGATCTTGAGTAGAGTTTTGAATTCTTGGATCCCTAAAAACACACAGAGAATCCACTGCTGCTTGAATAGGTTCAATCCACTGGTGGTGGACAGGGAAAGTTGTGGGATGCTGCCTCCTTTGTAAATTATACATATATACTTTTACCCTGATCGAGTAAATATTTATATTCAAAGGGTTTAGTCGAAAGGTAAATAATCACGAGTCCAAGCCTCAAGAAGCCTGAGATCTCAAATTTTTAGTTCTTACTCCAAAAACTACTGCACCTAACGAAGAACAAATAATTCATCAGTCACGAGGATAGATCAATGCATGAAAAGAACTAATGCTGTACTTATTCGCAACTACTTGGCCCATAAAAAGGAATCCCTTGACACTTCAAAAATCATCGAATGGCAAGTGATTTTTCTTGTGTGAATCCTATTTCAGTAGGAATTTAATGAGTCCATCCGCTTTTAAACCCATCAACACTCAACAAGTATTGTATATCTTCATTTGACATTTTCGTTAAGTCAATTGTTGGTAAAGGAATTCTCAGGGCAATATCGTTACTTACTAACATGTTATGGTCAAAAACATTTTGCGATTGAGAATTTTCTAAATTTCAATCACATAGGCTTTTAAACTATTACAATATTGAATCATGCATTCTCCCAATAAGTGGGAACAGTCTTGCAAAATTTTGCACTCAAATTATATCAAATATTAATGTGTTACAGTCGACAACTATTTTTGGATCAACAATTTTCATATTTCAATCACATAAAAAATTATATTGAATCCCTCCGGAGGATGAAATTTCCACTTAATTTTGTTCTTATTTTTGCCAGAAAAATTCCCTTATTGGTATAGACTGATTAGCTAGCCCGGATATTTCCAAATGCGCTTTTCCTTTTCGATATCATCCTTTTCGCAAAAGTGATTTAACTAGAGCTCAGAGGCCGGTGTTGCTTTATGCTTCATAATTACTTCATTTTGAAGTAAGGAATGTAGAGTTGACCTCTCTCCACAAACACCTACGTATGCAAAATCTGAGAAAGTAAATAGCGTAAGTTTTGGAACAACAGGAACGAAATCTTTGTCTAAACTATTTTACCCATTTACCCTAGTGAAAAAGGTTGTCGTCTATGATATTTTGACAGCAAAAGAAGGATTATATATGCTTTTTCGGTTGCATTTTTTGACTTTTGCCGTGGATCTTGCAAAATTCCGAATGAAACAGTAATATCATTGACGTGAGAGGAGCGGAGTTACTTAATATAATCATTCAACCTATGTATTCATAATTTTCTTATGAGAAATGATTGATCATATTTATTGTGTTGATGCAATGAAGTCACACAAAGCGCATTAGAAAAAGTCTTGATGGACCAACCTATCATGTTTTATGACATGTAAAGTAGTAGCCGGATTCCATTTTTACCGTGAAACACAATTACTCACATCAAATCAAGCTGTCATACAAGAAACAGAAGATTTTGTCAATGGCCGATCGTTACCATATCAAGAACAATATATCATCAAAAGGGGCTGTCCAAACCAAGCTTTACCTTACATAAATTATTACATTGCATGTGGACTGGATGGCTTCCACTACAAAGATTGTAATTTGAACGCACAAAAGATAAAAATGAATTGTGTGTCTCAAATTTCAAAGTCCACACACACCAACAAGTTGCTTGGCTAAGCCCGAGATCAGAGAATCAAAAAGAAACAAAAGGCAACACATATGAGCTAAAGGCACCTCCTCCAATGTAAGTGCAATATTTTCTTTTTTTTTCTGATTTGGTCAAGTTAGGTTTATTTTTATTTTTTTTTTCAATTAATTTTTTTTTACATATGGCGAGTGATAGCTCTCAAGCCAAGGAGATGATAAACATTAGTTTATGAGACTTCGAAGTGAATGGGAGACACGGAAACAGCGCCCACGTTCTCCTCATATCTTACTCCCTTACTTTAATGCTCTCTCTCTCTCTCTCTCTCTCTCTCTCTCTCTCTCTCTCTCTTTAAAAAAAAAAAAAAGATAAATAAATATTTTTTAAGAAAAAAAGAAAACCCTCTTCCCAATTGACAAAATGTTGGTTCTCTCAAAACTCAAAGGGACAATAAATATATACCCTTCCCTATCTTGTGATTCTCCATAAATACTCATCTTTCCACACACCGTTCTCTCTCTCTGTGTGCCTCCCCTCTTCCTTCCCTATCTTCTGATTACTGGTGTCTCAATTCCACTTGCTTGCATCCTCAACTTTGTGGCTAGCGTGTTGTTTGGGTTGATCACGTATACCATGGTGAGTCTCTCTCTCTCTCTCTCTCTCTCTCTCTCTCTCTCTCTCCCTCCCTGCTTGGAGTTTCTTATGATCTGATGAGAATTTTGGGTTTTGGATGGTGCTTTTAGGGTGTTCAGAAGCCTGCATGGTTGGATGCTCTATATACACAGAAATTCTTTGCGGGGTGCTCTTACCATGAGAATGCAAAGAAGAATGAGAAGAACGTATGCTGCCTGGATTGCTGCGTTAGCATATGCCCTCATTGTATTCCAATCCATCGCTTCCACAGGCTCCTCCAAATTCGACGATATGTGTACCATGATGTCGTCCGGCTAGAGGATCTCCAGAAGCTCATCGACTGTTCCAACGTCCAAGTAATGATCGATCACTGATAAATATACTGAAAAGATATAAAGAACTTCCTAGAACTTTGTAAGCCATATGTGATATGATCTAATCTTATTGATTATCTTGATTTCTTGAAATCTAGGCATACACAATCAACAGTGCTAAGGTGGTATTCATCAAGAAAAGACCACAGAATAGGCAATTCAAAGGGGCCGGGAATTATTGCACTTCCTGTGACAGAAGCCTCCAAGAACCCTTCATTCATTGCTCTCTAGGGTGCAAGGTAACTTTATCTCTTTATCAACAATTAATCATGTTGTTTGATTTTCTTTTCATGCATAATTATGAGAAGATCAGGAAATGATCATTCAAAGCAACCCCTGGAGAAAAAAAATTCGGGCTAATTACACTGTAATCCCCTCAACAATAAGAATTCTCGCTCATTCAAACCCTAAAAACACAAAAAAAAAAAAAAAAAAAAAAAAAAAAAAAAGTGGCTTTTGATTGATGTTATCATACTGTCAATTTTTGCACTTAAACTATTTTTGTTTCATTTGCTACATATCATATGATCCCAGCTTCTTCCTTACTCTGTATATACACATACACACATATCTATTTTCAATCCTAACTTCTTTCGTAAAATCTGTTACTTAAGATAACATCACGCCTTACTTTTTGAAGATTTCGGAAATACAAATTTAATAGTATATCTATCATTATAGTTGAAAGTGTGAATTTTGAACACCATTTCAACTAGAGTATCAGACATCAATAAGGGTTTACAAGAATAATCACCATCGCATGGTTTGTAAAATTCTTTGTCCGTGTACTTGAAGGTGGACTATTTGCTGAAACACAAGAAGGATCTCAGTCCCTACCTAAGGACATGCAAGACCCTACAACTGAGCCCCGACTTCTTGTTCCCACAAGACATGGCCGACGATGACATGATGACCAACGAGACGCAGCACTCGACCATCGTCGACTGCAGCGACGAGCCGATGAGCGACTCCTCGGGCTCGTCCGGGTCAGAGATCAACAACAACATGATGATGATGAGCAACAGCATTGCATGCAGTGGAGAGATTGTGCGCAAGAAGAGATCGAGTGGACACTACAGCGTGTGTGGGAGATCAGCAAGTAAGGTGTCCCAGGAGGACATAATTATGGCCTCCAGCATCAGTAGTACTAGAAGAAAAGGCATCCCCCATAGATCTCCTCTATGTTAGAAGAGAGGAAAAAGAATAATATTAACTTCAAGTCCTTTTTTAAACAAATTCTATCAAAATTTTGATTTCCTTACTTTTGACTGCCTCTCTCTCTCTCTCTCTCTCTCTCTCTCTCTCTGCGGGTCTCGTTTGGAGTAAAATAATGGGTTGGTCGGAGAGTTTGTCTTAATGGCATCACGTGATTCCCAGTTCCAAGTTATCGGCAGTACAATTTTCTAGGGTTTTACATTGTAATTGCTTGGAGTCATTATTATATATACAAGTCATGAGCTGATTAAGCTCGATCACTATGGACCCAAAAAGAGTTTCAAATTGATGAATGACTCCTCTCATGATCTTCCTTGTAGATCTCCATGTTGTGGAATGCTTTTATAATTCACAGAAAATTCATGGACTAGTAAAATACATCTGCAACCAATGTTAGAGATAAATAAATATCTCATTCCTAAGGGACAATGTTACGTGGATCGTGACCCGAGCCCACACCTACTATCATGAATTTAGGTTAGTGAACTTATAATCCCCTTTTTTAGATATTCAACATGTTTTACAGGCACCAGTTATATTTTCCAATTCAATGTCTGAAATTTAACTCATCTAAACGGTCCATTGATTGATTGAGAGAGAGAGAGAGAGAGAGAGAGAGAGAGAGAGAGAGAGAGAGAGTATAAAGTTCTAAATAGGTTTTGACCGGTCAAATTCCTCCTGCCATTCTCATTAAGAAAAGTGCGTGCGTTCTGCTGGGAACTCTAAGATTACCTTTATAGAAATAGTTGTTGTTTGAAAAGGGGTGTAAAGGCTAATCATAGCGTGTTATTTTAGAAGACAAAAAGGGGAATCTAGAACAGTCATGGAAGAAAAGCAATGAAAGCGATGCGCATAGATTTTTTATGCTAATGAGTTTCACTCTAGATTTAAACGGAAAGCACATGGAAATAATCAATGGCTCTTGAATAAGTTGTGAGCTACGGAGATCGAAATTATCATAAAGTCCAATCCACTTATTGATTTCAAACAATGCTTCGTTTCTTAAGCTTATTTATCCCCCAAAAAAAAAAAGTGTAGAGTATACATACTCTTATAATTACATTAAAATAAGTTCTTTTTCTATTTGAATCGC
The DNA here is from genome assembly GCA_016097485.1 of Eucalyptus sideroxylon x Eucalyptus melliodora. Taxonomy (NCBI): domain Eukaryota; kingdom Viridiplantae; phylum Streptophyta; class Magnoliopsida; order Myrtales; family Myrtaceae; genus Eucalyptus; species Eucalyptus sideroxylon x Eucalyptus melliodora. The sequence continues at coordinate 4,145,379 of CM027826.1, forward strand.
CGTGTTGTTAGGGTGACAAAAGCGTGAGTGGGTTTCAATCATATAATCAAATCTTGACATATTCTTTGAAGTCCCACATTTACTCTCTTTTTTTCCCTTTTTCATGGTACCTGAAGAATCAACTTTTCCTTGGAATATGTCGTTGAATTGATGAATAATTTAAATTGGTATAGCTGATAGGAAGAAGATAAAGGAAATAGGAATTAAAGGATGAGAGCTCGACCTTGCAATGAGATTAACTGTGCATTTGCGCTAAGCTGCGCTCAATCAAGAATGGAGCCAAAAATTCGAATACTAAGTTCTAAATGTGGAAACTAGCTGAAAATGAAAATGGAAATAAAGGTTCGTTCCGTCGTACATGCAAAAATGAATGGGGAATATGCCTAATTTATAATTACTAAATGATAAAGGAGTGTTCCTATACCATCAACCAAAAAAAAAAAAAAAAAAAAAAAAAAAAAAAGTAACCTATAAGAGATCTCTGTGTGACAAAGTGACAGGATTAACCCAACAAGATCAAGCTGTCGGGAGATAATGCATCCTAATGGTATTGAGACTAGACACCATTTAACCATTATCTAGCCGCAACGGTGCCGCCACCAACTATAAAGCCATGCGTACATTGGTCCTTAGATCCGTTTGACCATTATAGATTGTAAGGCCACTATAAAGCAATACACATTATTGGTGTTCCAAGTGTCCTTAATGATGAATGTTTGTCCATACATATTGCCAATTATCACCCAAAGTCACCACCTTGTCAACCGCCTCTCGACAACACAATAAGAAAGAAAACCTCTAGGCAAGGTACATGGCTCATTTTGGGCAATGGGTTGGACTTTTTAGAATCCAATTTTGAATTCTCTTTCTACTCTTCCTATCATTTGACTAAAGGATCCGGGTCGTAAATATGGACATCTTAACCCCAATTTTGTAGTACAGATCAATTCTTGAAGCTAAGCTTTAGTTGGCAAGATAGTCCATAAATTTAGCGTTAACAGTGAATATGAATTGGTGATGTAATTGAGAGGTCTTAACAATATAATCACAGACATTTAAGTGTCTTCTAAATCAAAATATTCGTTCAACGTCTTAATGTTTAAATAACAGTATTGTTTAATTATATGGGGCTTAAGTAAATAAGTAAGAGTATCGATATCTCTAGTACATAATAGAATCGATCCATCCGCAAGGCAAAAAGGGCATAGCGTAACGCCGCCGAGGAGCCTGCTGGCTTTAAAGCCTTAATGAGTGATATGGACAGCATAGGCCCGGACTCAGAAACTTAACCAACCCAGATGAGAATTCCTAGTGCAATAATTTCTTTTATTTCTCTATGTACTCCATGGCCCGTATCGAATTCCTTGTTGGGTTAGGTCCGACTCTTGTGAGGCCCACCTCATCATCTTAATAAAAAGAAAAAAAGGAAAAAGTCAGGGCTGAATGCTCAATTGCTCATGATTTTAAGAGAGAGAAAAGTGCAATTCCCTTTAGCAGAGAGAAAGAGGCCGACAGCCTCGCTTTGAAAAGGAGAAGAGGCATTCCAGATTTGATGGTGAAACTTTATTGGAATTGACTGGAACTTCAGTATGTCGTTCCCCATTCCAAGATCTATGAGTTGATCGCTTTTTTTTCGTTTAAATCGCTCTCCAAGCTTTCTCGCTTATTTTAAGTTAATCCATCTTTAATCCATCTCTATGGTAATGATATATTACTGTTTTGGAGAAAATTACCAAGAAAATCTTAAATCTATTGCAATTTTTTTGCAATTCAGTTTAAAACTTTTTTCTTTATCAATTCAATCTTAATTTTTTTTTAATTATATCAATTTAGTCCATCTACCAAATTTAACTAGCCAATGCTGATGTGGATGCCGAGCAGCGCCAATGGACTTTTTTTTAATAATTTTTTTTGGAATTTTCTTGAATTTTTATTTTCCTTTTCCTTTTACTTTTTTTTTTCCTCCTCCTTCCTTCTTCCTCTTGCTTTGGCAATTAGCCAAATGGGAAGGCCAGCTAGTAGCGAGCTTGCCTTACCTCACCAATCCACTAGCAAGGCTCGCCCTCGCCAAATCCAGCAAGGGCTTGCCTTGCTGATAGCTAGGCTAGCTCGCCTTAGCCTAGTGACAACGAGACGAGCTCACCATTGGTCCACTGCCTCAATCTGGCAATCAGCCCTCTCTTTTGGCTAGTGTTGGAGCAAGAGGAAGAAGGAGGATGGAGGAAAAAACAAAAAGAAAAGAAAATTCAATAAAATAAAATATTATTAAAAAATTGCTTGCCGATGTCAATAGGCCAATTTGGCTAAATGGATTGAATTTGCACAATTGCAAAAGCATTTAAAACTAACTTGGCCAAAGAAAATTGTTTAGGATTGAGTTGAAAAATTGTAATAGGCTTATAACTTTTTTGGTAATTTTTTCCTATTGTTTTGCTTATGTGAAGAGCTTCTAGCTATCTAGGGGCTACATGGTAATGTTTATGTTCTTTTTTTGTTCCAAGGAACAAAACACAAAAAAAAAGTGTTTACATTCCGAGAACGCTTTTTAAACAAAAGAACACGTTTGGTAACATTTGTTCCGGAAATAAAAAATGAATAGAAACATGTTTGGTAAATTTTATTCTTTTTTTGTTTCTTTTAATATTTTAGTATTTTTATTTTATTTTTCATTTTTTCCTTTCTTTTTTATTTTTTCTTATTCCGGCCGCTCACCGGCCTTCGGCGACGACCAATGGGGCCGATAGCCTCACCCCAACCAACCACGAGGCTCGGCCTCGCCTTGGGCTGGCGAGCTCGGCCTCACCTAGATCCGGCGAGGCCGAGCGTCGTCGGCCCCGATGAGGCTCGGCCTCGCCCACACACAGCGAGGTCGAGCCTTGCCTTGGCCGGGCAAGCTCGAGCTCACCCGGATCCGGCGAGGCCGAGCCTCCCCATGGCCGGACGAGCTTAAGCTCGCCCGGATCCGAAGGCCGAGCCTCGCCTTGAGCTCGCCCGAGCCTCAAGGCGAGGCTCGGCCTCGGCCGGCACGAGCGAGGCTCGACCTCGCCGAGGGCCAACGACGCTCGGCCTCGCCGGATCCGGGAGAGGCCGAGCTCGCCCAAGCCAAGGCGAGGCTCGGCCTCGCCGGGCGGCCGCAAACGCTGCGGTGAGGTCGCCAACCCTCGATGGCGTCGTCGGCCCTCGACGGCCGGTCGCCGGCCTCGGCCATGGCCGGCGGCCGAAAAAAAAAAAAAAAAAAAAAAAAAAAGAAGAAAAAAGAGAAGCGTTTCTTTAAAATTGTTTAAAACAAGAAACAATTTTTTTTTTTTCTCGTTTCTATTCTTTTTTTATTCCCAAGAACAAAAAAACCAAAAAAAGTGTTCAGAAACAGAAATGAGGAACAAAAACATGCAGGCCCCTATTCTTCATAAGCGAAGGAAGTTTTTTAGCAGTCCCGTGGTCTGCATTGGGTTTTCCACTACGGGTGTTGTTTTGGCCTTACTTTACTTTTAAGTATTATATTTATCGATTCAACCTTGATATTATTGAAATATTGTGACTAGTTGCTACTGAGGTTAGTTTGGTATTACTTTGGTTGAGTTTTGAAAAAGATATCAATCCCAAATAGGTTTATGCATTAAATGGTTATCCTTTCTCCCCAACATTCCCATCCTTTGTTTAAGATTTATTCTTTGCATATTTCCCCCTTATTAGAAGACGTTGCTTTAAATAAAGGATAATGACATCACAAATATTTGTTTGACAATCAAGTATCTTAAATTTTCTTTTGTGCAACCAAGTGCCTCAACTTTGCAAATTTGGATGAATGTGAGCTCTCCCCGAAAATCATGGACGGAAAAATGCCAACTTTTACATGATGCCGCTACATCGATATCCTATATGGCCTCTTGAGACAATATGATTTGAATAGAGACATATTAAATAACTAAAATCATCCAGATCATGACTCTTCCTCTCTCTCTCTCTCTTCCCCACTTAACTAATTATAACATGGTTTTTACTAAGTAAATGATTCATGTCACAAATTATGCTTAAATTTGTCCGAGTAAGTGAGTTAGATCGACAAAATCACATGACATGGTCATTTACTTAATGAAACCTAACAATGAGCCAAAAAAATTGAGGTACTTAATTGAAAAGAAAAAAAGAGGTTTAATTACTTAATTATCAAATGGACAAAAGTTCAGAAACTTGTATTGTCATTTCATCTTTTAAATATGTTCCACTTAAACCTGCTCATCAATAAACATCGTACTTTCCTTTATTTCAATAGGGCTTTATTTCAATCTCATAATCAATTATTGCCCGTTCATGTGTCCACAATGTTGCAATATACAATTAAGGTCTCTTTCACAAAATTTTTTTCCAAGTGATTTTATATATCTAGATAACCCAAAAAAAAATGTTCAAATAATGTGTAGTTCTTCAATAAATCCATAATTTTGTCTGCTAAACAACTAGCTTCAAAATCGTCGGCAAGAAAATGACCCCAAGACAAATTTTTCTTGCGGCTCTGAATAAATTATAATTCTAACTTGACCCTTTATTGACACGAGTCACTTTACTACTTATTACTAATTCCTTTCATTGGGGCATTGACAAGTACCATAGTTGTATAGGACAAAGACCATATGGTCCGTCGGATTATGATTTCTTTCAAATCATGGGAAACCCATTCACTGATTTCATGACTCAGCAAGGAAAAAGGTGACTTAAAGGCCTCTAGTCGCCTCTGCTCGATTCATTAGTTGCATTACTTTTGGATCTGATTATGATGCCTTCATCATCTCTCACCACCTTCTTAGACAAAACCCTAAAATAGTGGAGCTCAGCTCATCATCCCAGGATTGATGACCATGCGCAGCCGCAGCTGATTGGGCGGCAAAAGTGACAAAAAACATACATATTAGATCACGTCTAAAACTAGAAAGTGAGTGATTCATTGGACAATAAAATAATAAATAGAGCGAAAAACAATAGTTTAAGGAGTTAGGAAATTAGGGTTTTCCCCTTTTCTCATAGTGGCGCAGTCTTTTTTTTAATTGATTTATAAACTGCATTTAGAATTTATGCTAATCAAGTTGAGCTTTGTCCTAAAGATATATGCTTGACATCTTTCAATCGCACTACCATTTATAAATACACAATCTTTTTGGTGCTTTAGGGTTCTTTTTTTCTGGAAAAGAGATTCGAAGCATAAAGTCCAACACTTCCTCGATGATTCGATTCTATTTACGTATAAAGTGAAGCTGAGTGAGCTCAAGGGAATTAAAAACATGCATGGCATACCAACATAACATATTCTTTAATTATACCCATTAAACCCCGCACGCTCATAGAGCAACATTAGTTAACCTTCTTTGTCATTATCAACTTTAGATCCAATTTCTTGTGGCCCTCTAGGATGTCTTCCTTTTCTTTCTCTGAGGTAAATCAATCCTTGGTGAATTCATAATGAGACATGATGCTTCTCTACATCCAAGTTTGAGATTCGGCTTCCTAGTCCGCAATGTCTTCTACAAATTCCAAGAAAATAGCTCAAGTAATTCTAAACTTATTATACAACGATTAATTCGGTTATGAATTTTTCAATTTAATCAATTTAGTCCTAAAAATTTTGATAATTTTTCAATATGATCATTCCGACTTATTTTGGCAAAAAATTATAGACGTGAATGCCAAACACTTACGTGGCATGACTACATGATCAATATTAACGTGGACAATTGTTATCTATTCTTTTATATCTTCTTAATTTTTTTCCCTCTTTGCCTGTAACCGGTCTCAGCCGTGCTTGATTATCTCCTCTCATGGGTGCCCGAAGTCACAAGGCGGCACGGCATGTTTTAGTGGACAACTCCTCCAATGCAGCAGCAGGGACGAGATCATGCACATTCCACTCCTCAAGAGGCTAGGCGACGAGGGCGAACGAATCCTCAGTCCTCACCCGGGTGAGGCGTGGCCAATCCGTGGCCATCACCCAGACCTGCCACATGCGAAAAGAATAAGGAAAGGACAGAGAGAGAAAAGGAAAGAAATTCAAAAAATTAAAAAAAAATTACCAAAATCATTTATGTCAACATTAATCACCATCCCACATAGACAGTCGCCACTAACTATCTTGCTACTTTAGTAATTTTAGACCTAATATGTTCGGAATGACTAGATGAGAAAATCGTCAATATATTTATGATTAAATTGATCAAATTAAAAGGTTTATACGATGGATTTAGGACTTTTTAAAAATTATCCCAACAAATTTCAAGATACAAACACAAGTTTGCAAAAACTGAAGATGATAAAGCATTAGCTATCCCCAAAACAAAAACATCAGTCAGTGGTGATGATTCAGCTAGCCTCATTAGATTGCTTACACTCAATATCGTGGATTGCTTGTGTTTATAGTCGATTTCAAGATTGTTGATGCCTTTTGGACAATTATTCCTACATTGAGATACAAGCACAAGTGTTTCACCAAAATCGGAGATAATAGGGTATTAGCTAGCCCCCCAAAACAAAAATATCAGTGATTCGACAAGCCTCATTGGGTTGCTTGCACTCAATATTGTGAATTGCTTGTATTTATAGTCATATTTCGTACTATTCTCACTATGGCGTGAGACACGACGACTGAACCACGTAAATTTAAAGTTACTTTTAGTTTCTTGTACTAATTATTGTCGTGTTCGGTTGTTTTATTTTATAATCAATCACCTCCGACGAATGCGGGGGATTGGCATTTGAGCAAATGGCACCCTCTTCTTCTTCATGATTGAGCTCTTACAGCTCACATCCTCACCTACTTCCATCATAGTTTAAAGACTTCCCGTTGTGTTCTTTATCACCCCAGATATTCCTTGAAGACTTGAATTATTTATCTTTTATTTCCTGTAACGTTTCTCCCTGTGGCAAAACTCTTTGAATCTTTCAACGGTGATCCCGTCATTATTCCGACCTTAACACAAGATAAGTTCAAGCTAATCTACTGTCGCAAAAGACTTTGAAAGTGAACACAAAAAATGAATGTCCAATTTATTAGTAGCATTTGGATACTCGACAAGGATCAAGCCGAGTTTGATAATCTATAATTCAAGCTTAAGTAGGTTATGAATAGCTCAATAAATTTACACGAGAAAAATAATCAGAATTGGCTAGTTTAATTATCTTTCGCCGGTTAGTTCTGTCCTGAGATACGAATAGAGGGTTTTAAAGTAAGGGGATGCAGGGTGTTTTTGGTGTAACATGGGAGGATGATTTCGGTATTTAAATTGGTGTGAGAATCATTCCCGGTGCCAGCTGCAAGTCCATGAGATAACAAAAGGGAATGTTGAGTATGTCTTCCCCAGATTAGATTTGTCCGAATCCACATGCCTCTGGTAAGGAAACCTCCCTACATACTCTTTTAGAATTAGGTGTTTTGGCCATCTCAAATTATACCTAAGCCATGTGCAGTGTGCCGCGTCCAGGAGCTAAGCCGGCACAAAAGTCGCAACTCATCATCACACAAGCACCTAACACGAAGTTAGGTCAAAGATGGCTTTCAATAATGCAGCATAAGCAGCTCTGAGATACCGGCGGTCTTAATGTGATTGTCGTTTGTGGGAGTTTGAACTTAAATTCGTTCTCGAGGCTGGCGATTCGAGGGGCTCGATGTGCGCGTCCATATGGAGTATGTAAATAGGGTTTAGCCGATAAATAAGGACTTGAGAATTCGCCTCGTTACGGATTTGAACCGGTCCAATTCAATTCACCTCGAAAACCGATGCACACGGCTGGTGGACCGAGTGGTGGATGTGAATCGACACCGGATACCGACGTGAAGCATTGAAACTGGGCCACAAGATACGGAAGACTTGCGGCGAATTCATTGGTAAATGGGGCAGTCAGTACGAGGACTACATGGGGGCAATTAAAACAGAGTCGGGTCCATGCGTGGATTGACCTGTATTCCATAGATACATCCAAAAAGCAACTTGTGTTCTAAATATAATATGTGCATCGTCAACACAGTTTTATTATATTCCCTAACTACAAATTAATATCCTACACATACTATCTCGTTCGTGCCACATATAATGACCATATCAATAGTATTATTTCTCATTAAAGAGTATATTTACTTGGAATTCTACCATCTTACATCACTCCAATGGCATTTTGGCATGTCCAAGAAGCTAAATATCAATTCACATTTCATGTAAGAGCAAATTAGGACAAACATCAAATATTCACTATAGTCTTGCACGTTTCATTTGATGTGAGATTCCGACTCCATGTTTCGCACGGATCGTGACATATTCACAATCGATATTATTCTATATGGTCTTCACACTAACTTGTCCTCCTCCACCGATAAATATATAATTTTGGAGTGAAATTTTTAATACAATATCAGAGTTAAATTCCGCCTCAATTAATTTGAATACCTTGTTTGTCGAATTTCAAGCGACATGCTAGTTATATAATGGTAACTTCACCAAACCTCTTCATATATGATCTTATCTTCAACTTTGTTCATAAGGGATTGTCCAGAATTTGAAGTAGCTGACAAGTAATCCAATATCTTACAGAGTGTTTTTGGTATTAAGGTAGAAAAAAAAAGAAAGAAGATCTAATGGTAGTGGGTGTGAGTATGACAGAAGTCAATGCTTAATTGACTGGCAAAAACCGGGACCACGCAATGTCCCGAACCAAAAACATACAAAGAGAACCAAAAAAAGAAGGAAAAAAGAAAAGAACAGCAAACTCTTTTGCTTAAGCACAAAGCAACTTGGGACAAGCATGTTCTTGCTCACCAGATAGATGGCATTAAGTAAACAAACGAGAGAAAGAGAGAGAGCTTGATCATGAATATACACGCTTTTAGCCCTAGTCGGCAAACAAACGATGTGCAACTTGGGACAGGCATGTTCCTGTTCACCAGATGTCATTAAGTAAACAAACGAGAGAGATAGAGAGAGAGCTTGATCATGAATATACACGCTTTTGGCCCTAATAGGCAAACAAGAGAGAGAGAGAGAGAGAGAGAGAGAGAGAGAGAGAGAGAGAGTACATTGGAATTAAATAAAGATGTAATTTTGCAGGACAACCCGCCACGTTTTCAGCATTAGCCAACTACCCCCGATTTAATACACGCGTAGGGGATCGAAAAGGTGAAAACTATACGCACACGCTGACGAGATAACAAGAGCGGGAGATCTTCATAAAAAAAAATATGCGATATGATCACGATATTAATGAGAAAAATCTACATAGATTGCTAATATCTCGTCGGCAAATAGTAATGAAAATCTATGCTGGGGCGGTTCAGAAATTTCCTTGCAGGGGAGAAAAGGACTTTCCAAATCGCCCCACACGAAACGATTCTTCACAGTAATAAGTAAGCAAAAAGGAAAAAAGAGACAAGGGCCCATCATCGAATTTTCTACCCAAGGAAAGAGAGAGAAGGCCGTTTTAAAAGCACTCGGAATCCATCAGCATTTACCGACACGAAGGCCTTCCTTCCGTCCTTCTCTCTCTCTCTCTCTCTCGCTCCTTACCAAAGCGAGATAATCGCCTGTACAGAGATCTCGGCTTCACTCTCACACCACAACACACTCTCTCCATCTCTCTCTCTCTCTCCTTTCTCTCTCTATATCATCAAGAAACAGGACCGCACGCTGACAGCAACAATGTCGCGCCTCGGATCAGTCTCGCTGTTCTCTCATTCCCTCCTCCTCCTCCTCCTCCTCTTCTCTCCTCTTCCTCCTCTCCTCCTCCTCCTCGGCCTCCTCTGGCTCCGGCTCTGGCATTCCTCATCTGGGTTTGTTTCCTTTGATAAAGTTCTTATTTTTGGCCTTCAATGCCGCTGCTTTCTTTTTCCTTTCTTTCTTCTGTGCAATGACGCGGTGTTTGCCTTCTGGGTTTCTGCTGGTTTCTCAGATGATCGGTATGAGAAAGGTTCTGTTTCGGTGGCTCCGCTGGAGGCAAGGCGGCATCTTGCTGATGTGACGACGGGGAATACCTCGCTGGTGCTGGCAGCTCAGAGGACTCGCCGGAGAGATCCTACGGACGATTTCAAACGTTACACCGGTGGATGGAACATCAGCAACACGCACTACTGGGCCGTGAGTGATTTTTCTTTTGGGTTATTTTTTTTTCTTTCTTTCCTTTCTTGAAAGTTCTGGACTTTGGTGTCGTTTCGTCAAATTTGTTTGGTGTCACCGTTTCTTGATATCAGAAGTTTGGGTCGCTCACCTTTCTGTTGGCTTCTCTTGCTTTTGCTGTCCACAAGATTTTTGGTTTTCACCGTGGGTCGAGATGGTTTCTTGCGTGGGTTCTAAATGTCCCCAGTTTCTTCTATTAGCCTCCTGGTTTTATTGTTTTTAGATGGTGCGTTTGTTGTTCATCTCAAGATGAAAGTTTTTGGTGTGCTTGTACAATAAAAGATCTTAATATAGGAGAAAGATATTCTGGAGTGTATTATAATCTTAGCTTAGAAATGAGTTTTGGGCTACGCTTGCTTTATTGGGGCTGCGCTGGAGTTACTTGGTCGATGTGGATTGGTTGTGTTATCTATGATGTTGATAATACTTTTTGGTTTATCTTGTTGGGTTTCTTGTTCTGTACTTTTGGTTGATCACTTACTTGGTTGGGGACTGATTTCTTAATTTTGTAATGTAATGCAGTCTGTGGGATTCGCCGCTGCTCCATTCTTTGTCGTAGCAGTAGCTTGGTTTGTAATCTTCGGGCTGTGCTTGTCTTTCATCTGTCTCTGCTACTGCTGCTGCCGAAGAGAACCTTACGGATACTCCCGGACCTGTTATGCCCTGTCTCTCATTTTTCTTATACTCTTCACAATTTCAGCCATGTAATTCCCTACCTCCTCATATTTAAGCAGATGTTTCAAGTGTTGGTTGGTGGATTCTGAACTGAGTTTTGTCTCTCATTTATGTGACTGCAGAGTTGGCTGCATCGTTTTGTACACTGGTCAGGGGAAGTTTCATCTCAGTACCTCAGATACTCTTAATTTCGTGGTAAATCAGGCGGATACCACCTCTGAAAGCCTCAGGAATGTGTCAGATTATCTTGCCATGGCGAAGCAGACTGGAGTGCGTTCCACTTTTCTGCCTCCTAGTGTTCAGAGCAATATTGATGCTGTGGAAGGGAAGATCAACTCCTCTGCGGTTACTCTTTCTGCTAAGACAATGAAGAATTCGAAAAATATTCAAGATGGCTTGGATAGCATGTAAGTTAAAGGCATATATAAATTCTATATTCATCTCTGTACTTCTTCAGCAGACCTGATCACCAACTTTTCCCTCACTATGCCAGGAGGTTCTCTCTTATTGTTCTTGCTGCCGTCATGCTATTCTTGGTATTTCTTGGATTTTGTAAGTTATCTGACTTTCCTTGATCTTTTAGTTAGCAATGGGGATAATAATTTGTGTTATTCTAATACGGTTGATATGAATATTCGTGCAGTGTTCTCCATTCTTGGATTGCAGTGTCTCGTGTACTTGTAAGTAACATAAGGTTTAAGTTTTTCCCTAATTTTGGTTATGCTGATTGAAACTTGCTTTATAAACACTTGTAGCCTGGTCATACTGGGATGGATTCTTGTCACTGGCACGTTTATCCTGTGCGGCGTGTTTCTGCTCCTCCATAAGTAAGTGATGTAATTTATTTTTCTTCTGTTGAGCATTAAGTTTCCTATCCATTGAAAGTAATTTTTTAGGCTACTTGGCACTGCACACTGCAAAATCTTTCCAATCATATATTTGACCTTTCATACCGCACTGCTTTGCTCAATAATAATTCTTACGATAGGTTCAAGCTTGGATTTTTGTACCCTTTTGTCGAAAGAAGCTGATTTGTCTTTACCTAGAAGAGAGGATTGTGATTCATAATTGTTTCACATATTCATGATCACAAAGGCAGAACAATGAAGCTTCTTCTAACCAGTTTGTTACATTTCGATCAATTTTTTCTTATATGGACCTTTTTCTCCTTCAGTTCGCACAACATCTGCCAGTCATATTTATTTCCGGTCAATCTGTTATCCAACGATCATTTAAGCAGTTTCTTGTTGATGAACTGTGTGAAACACTTTGTGGATATTTTCTCTAAAGATGTCCCAACTGGACAAACTTTCAAATTCTATCATTCTTGCGCTTTTGGGGAATTTAGAGCTTTCCCTTGTGAAATCATAAGAGTTCTGCACATGATTGGATTGTCGTAAAACTACCGTTCTTTTGTCGTTATGGTCACCAAAAAATTCATGGTGCTCAATATGTCCAAATGCGGATTTTTTTTTTCCTGATTTGAAGGGAGAGGACAGGGTGTGGAGGGGAAGCTCTTACAATTCTCTAATAAGCATATGGATTGTGCTTTTACACTATTTAAACTAGTCTTACGTTAGTCATGTGATTTTGTTGCCAAAGGAAATGAGAAGTTCCTGCTCAATTACCTCCTGTTGTTTACCAGTGTTGTGGCAGATACATGTGTTGCAATGGACGAGTGGGTGCAGAACCCAACAGCTCATACAGCATTAGACGATATCATCCCATGTGTTGACAATGCCACTGCCCAGGAGACATTGTTGCGCACCAAAGATGTGACCTATCAGCTTTCAAATGTGGTTAATGTGTTCATTACCAATGTATCAAATGTCAACGTCCCGCCAGTAGCTGCACCTTTGTTTTTCAACCAGTCTGGACCATCAGTGCCCACCCTTTGCAACCCATATAATGCTGATCTCACCAATCGACAATGTGCTTCTGGCGAAGTCGATTTTATGAATGCCACACAGGTACAATCGTAGACATCCCTTCATTGATGAAGATCCACTAAAATGATATAGAACTGAGTCTGGGAATTGGTAGATACTCCGTACCTTCTTTCTTTTCCAAGCTTCACTTAATGCCTGAAAACCAGGAATTATTTGGAAGATATTCCTGCAAACTGTTTCATGTCCTCAGGGATAGCAAATAATCCGGTCAAAGACTCGTTTGCAAAATAGCTTTCGAGATATTTTCTTCAAAATTTTTCTTGAGAATGTTTCTGGGACACCGGACACATCTTTTTAATATTTTTTCACTTTTGTTTATCTAGTATGACATGAAATAAATGCAGCACCTATCTATGCATCCTGCTTTAATTCTGAACCGTCTAGCAAGAAAGTTGTCATTGCTCTTCCTATACCTTCTGAAAGTGCTTATATCTGAAAAAACTAAGTACTCTGTTTACATGCTAAAAGAATTTCTTGTTTTACTAAACAAACTGTAAGAACAACTTTTAAAGAGCATATCTAATAAAACGCTCTTAGCGGTGTTTATCTCTGGTTGGGAACAATGTCAGCAAGGACACTCAAAACGTAAAGTTCCTTCTCTTGCAGGTGTGGAAGAATTACACTTGTCAGGTTTCCTCGACAGGAATCTGTACTACACCAGGACGGTTGACCCCATCGTTTTACAGCCAGATGGTAAACGCGGTAAATGTGAGCTACGGCTTGTACCACTATGGTCCGTTCCTTGTTGGCCTTCAGGATTGCTCTTATGTTCGCCAAACCTTCACATCTATAAATAACAACCACTGTGCTCCCTCCGTAAATACAGTCAGTGGATCTATATCGGCCTGTTGTTAGTATCTGTGGCCGTAATGCTGTCTTTGATCTTCTGGGTGATATATGCAAGAGAACGGCGCCATCGTGTGTATACTAAGCAGTTCTTGGCCCATCATCCTGAAGGCCGAGACAAGGCGCCGTAGGATTTTCTCAAATTATGTAGAGATGTTAGTTTCCTTAATGTAAATTTCTGTGTCGACCCTTTCTTTCCTTTGTGTTGGAAATTATACTTAGATGGCAGTAGGCATGAAAGTTCGTTTAGTACGATGACTATGCTTTTAGTATGTTGACTTGTTGCTGATGTTTGAGAACCCAAATGAAGGAATGAGTGCCTTTGTCCTATGCTTTCTTCTTTCCAACGTCGTTGTGTTTCCCCTTCCTTCATTTTATTTTTTTTGAAACCCGTGTCCACATGAGATTTAGGGGCTGGTGACCACGTAAGGTACGCATGTCGGCACGCATGTCGTCTGCTGCTTGCTTACGAAGGAACGATGGGCAAACCATGGGGCCACATTCTATGGGAAAAGAAAACAGAGGAAGCTAACCTGGTTGTACCAGAACTGTTTTAGCTTTTTCTTTGGGGTTATGTCTACAAATAAATTCCCTCTCTCTCTCTCTCTCTCTCTCTCTCTGAGTGATCTCAGCCCCACCAAAAAGCAGAGACCATTGTCAGAGAGACAAAATTCCTTCACTGCACTTTAATCCCACGGACTCCTAGGAGGAGGTGAAATGTCTTACCATCAATCAACATCAGAAAATGTATTGGTCCAGCACCCGAAATCACTATCTCCAGCTTTGCACACACTTGTATCCCGTTCACTGAAAGATCAAAAGTAGATCAACTAGAGGACAAAGTCATCAACATCGTGGCAGGACAGGGATTTGTTGGGGACTGGAATCGTTAGATGCCCTTTTCTCTGAGAGTGCCCTGTGGCAATCTGACATAATGTTTCTGCAGTTTTATTTTAAAAGGAAATGGAATTATCGAGGTAGTGGTTGCACGTCTTCATCGTTTTGATCCGAAAATCTGTCCTCGTTTCTTGTCGACTGAGTCATTCTCGTCTTGTTCGTGGCGTAAAACAAAATTTCTTTCGAAAGTTATTACTCATTGCCGCGTCGACCACCTCTCGTGAACACCCGTGCGTCCAAAGATTTCCACCTTTAGGTCAAAAAGTAAGATTCGCAATGGTCTATATTGAAACAGGTTGAACAATCTACAGCATTTCATTCCGTGAGTGAGAGATTGCGAAGGCGCCGCAACTGGTGATGACTTTGTACATGGGATGAGAAACTAGAAAGGAACGATGACTTAAATTTAAAACTGCAAAAAGATCAAAGGCCTGCTTGATGGTGTGACAAAATATATGGAAGAATCGTGGAGATCACGTCCATCACAAACCATCAAATTGCTACCAAAACATGACAGGAAATAAATTTGAAATTTAGAGGTCACCCTTGTAATGCATATCCGACAAAGAGCTATGATTTTAAGACTGCGTTTAGGGGTGAGCATCAATTCAGGATAACCCTAGAACCTAACCGAACCGACTCTAGTCAATTGGTTCTAGTCCATCCCACTTACAAGTTTTTGAATCGGCTATTAACAGTATGGTTCCTGATTTTGGGTGTAGAACTAAACCAAACCAAGGTATTGGGGAACCGAACCAGAGAACCAAAACAATAAATCCTAACTCTCTATTCTCAATTTTACCTCTCATCTTATATTCTTCTTGTTGTCACCTTTGCCTCTTGTAATTAAGGGGATTTCTCACTAAAATTTGCCCTCTCAAGGAATACAAAAATGAAAAAAAAAAAAAAATTGGCCAATTTCCAAATAGACCTCGGAACCGGATTAGACCAACAAATCAATTCCAAGGTCTACAAGATAGGTATTCGGTTCTAAGAATTGGAAACCAATCCTGACAAGATAGGATCTAGGTTTAAAGATCTCCCATATTGAAATCTCTTGGAACTACGTTGGTTAGATGGTAAGGAGTTAAATCTTAAATATACCATGCCGATGCAGAAGAGTGCAGACGAATTTGGGAGAATGTGCCCTCAGGACTACTAAAAAAAGATAGACTAGTAGAGGTTCACAAAACCCGCTAAATATGTTTAAAAATTTAATGTGATCCATGATTAAAAGTCATACACACATAAGTTGCCATTCAATTTGGAAAATTGACTTGAATCACAAAATTTTCAATGGTAGGACATACAACTTTTCAGCAACGACGTAGGTAGCCGGGAATTGTAGTACCAGCGTCGTTCTCGCCAATGTAGAAAGGTCAATATAAGGGGGATTCCCATAAATCAGGGGATAGAAGGAGCCCACAAGTTTTCCCACAAACTTGGAGCTCCCTCTAGCTCTGCCATCCAAGGGAGAAGGATCACCCATCATCATTCTTGGCTCTTTGGAGCGAATCCTTGCTTGCATCTCCATTTCCATGGCATCAAGAACTGAAGCATCATCATCATCATCAGAACGTGCCTGTGCTCGCCCACCAATCACCCCGGCTCGTTCCGCTGCAACCTCCACAAGAACTCCGCCGCTGGGGCTGCGGATCGAAGGGCGGGCCGCCATGTGCCCTCGCCAGAGCGCCGGGAACCGGGGACGTTGTCGAGGGACAACGCGATCAGGGCATTGCTTCTGCAGATCATCAACCCGTCAAGGCATGACCTTAAAAGGAAGAGGAGTTTCGAGCCCAAACCAAGCAGGTTTTGCTTGATGAATGGGGTTGCAGTTTCTTGATCATTTCATTTAGCTTCACCATTTTTTTTTCCTTTGCCTTTATTTTATAATTAGGAATATGTGTGTATGTACATTTGGTACATGTCCACAGATTTTTACAATAGGATTAGTCTGGATTCTAATTGACCTCTGATTAGAATTTGAATTTTTGTGAGGTGCACGTCTATGTAATCTGTCTCAAGACTTTGTTAGGTCACCCGTGAAAGAGTTCAAGAGACAGATATAGAAATTTGGTTATCAAATACTTATATGAGAAGATTAGCATATTCTACCATGCTTCGCATGAGTTTTCCACATTATTATTTTTTTTTCGAAAATTTTATGTTTATAAGTTCTCTACTCTTGCCACGTTCAATTCGTATGAAAGTAGGATTTTTAGAGCTATGCTAATGACAATAATCCTAAAATCATAGAAGAAATATCAGCTCGAAAATAATAAATACCATTTGCAAGATAGGTGAATATTATGGGTTCATTCATCTTGTAGCTTAATTCATTCTACATTTACCAAACATCTTTTATGTGAATTTATTAAGAACTATTTGTATTCGACCCTACCATTTGGTCGTTTCTTTTCAAGTAGTTAATATTAAGTGACATAAACTCTAATATTGAATATCCCTAAATGTGACATCGGATGGCAACGAACTAATTTTACTTTCTATGATATATCATATTGCAAACGGCTAAAGACAAATTTTCTCTTCATATTGTTCTATAGGTACATGATTGGATTTTTTCTGTAAATATATAAACATCACGTATCATGCATAATAAAGTCAGTTTTACGTGGAATTGTAGATATACGTAATTTCTCATTCTTGTAGAGTTAAATCTCACTATCTTATTGCTCTTGCTACAACTAAATAGATGTAATGTCATTACGTTGACTATTCAAAAAAATTCTATCAAAATCTTCCTAAATATATTTTCCCATTCTCATGCTCAACCTTACTACTTATATTAAG
This sequence comes from Eucalyptus sideroxylon x Eucalyptus melliodora, assembly GCA_016097485.1. Classification (NCBI taxonomy): domain Eukaryota; kingdom Viridiplantae; phylum Streptophyta; class Magnoliopsida; order Myrtales; family Myrtaceae; genus Eucalyptus; species Eucalyptus sideroxylon x Eucalyptus melliodora. The sequence continues at coordinate 4,162,702 of CM027826.1, forward strand.
AGAATTTTCCTCTAAGCTTTCACTTTTTACTCGAAGAAAAGGCAATGAACTGTTCTGCTAGTTCCCCTTCAAATAACCCGCTAATTATATTCTCGCCCCTAGCTATTAAGACAGATAATTCAAAAGTCTACCCATACTATAGAAAAAAAAATCCCGTTATTTTTTTAACCTATCCATAAAAGATATGCTTTCATATACTTGAAACTACACTTGATCGACATGTTTGGGCTGTTTTTTTACCATTTAAAATTAAGGGTGTAATCATTTCGGAAAAAACTTTACGATAAAGAGAAATACTTTTCAGGAAATCATTTTTCAAAAGAATATCTTCACATTTTCATATTAGGGAATTCATTTTCATAACTCTATGCATACATATTTTCTTTGACCATAAATGATTGTTCATTGATTATTCATCTTCAGCAAACCAAACATGTAAAAAATTCAGAAAACTAATTCGCGAAAAATTCTTTCACTCAAATGAACACACCCTATGAACATTTGGCAAATCTGAGCATTGACGGAGTATTGTCATGAAAATAGAAGAATATTGCTTGTAATAAAAATAAAAATAAAAAGGATTGCCGGTTTTGATTATTTCAGTGTGAACAAGAGAGCTGACTTTGACCCGCGACATCAATGAAGGCTCGAAAGTTCAACATCAACGCCGGCTTCATATGTGGACCTGTGGAAGTCAATTACGTCAGTTGACCAAGGACCGTCCGGACCACAACTGATTTCTTGACCGACGAAAGCCCATAATAATAATGATGATGATGAATGATGATGATGATGATGATAAAGCATTTTCTTTATTCTAATTTCTCTCTTTTCAGGATTAAAATAGAAAAATACAACCAAAAACCCTAACTTATGCACACTATAACACAAATATTTCAAACTATTTTTTGCATCACCAAAAGCAAAACTACCAAACTTGTATTGGTTTGATAAAAATATAATTTATCTACCACAAAAGATCCTGAACTTTTCACACTGTGAATCAATACCCCCAGACTCGTACCGGTGTAATAAATTGTTTTTTGTCAAGCTGTATGACTATGTGGGTTTTGGTGACGGAACAAGAAATATAAGGTATTGTGTTATAGTTTAGGATTTTTAGTGGTATTAATTGAGGTTAAAATAGATCCCCTACCTTGATTTTCCTACACTCAATATACGTATACTCTTGCCAATGACATGCTTAAAATATTTAATAACTCATCTAACTTCGAGATGTCGATCATCGACCATCCTTAGTAATACATCATAGCACACCCAAATAGTTGTGGGGACCATTGATTGGAATGTGTCTAGTCGACCAAAAAAATATCTAAGTCGACGTTCTTTGCGGTGATGGTCCATTTGCACTTTAAGCCTTGAACTATTTAAATGATGATTCAAATATTGAGAACCATTTGTTTTTAATGGAGAAATAGAACCGTTTGCTGAGGAATATTCTAAAAAGGCGTTTGGCTTGCCTGAAAATTAGGAGGATTTTTGGTGACCGTTTGTTTTGGGCCGCTTATGTTCTGGTCCCAATTCAACTTAGGCAGACAATTTTGTCTTGAATAAAGCGGAGGCTAATATAACTATTAGACTTCGTTTGTTTTACGAAAAATAAATAATTTTAAAAATATTTTTCTAAAATATTTCATTTATTCATTTCCTAAAGCGATTCAAGTAATCATTTTTAAAAAATATTTTTAAATTATTTATTATTCATGAAACAAATGGAGCCTAAATACTCTCAAAATGGGTGGCTCAGCTGGGTAGGCGCTAGACTTCCATCGAGGAGGTCTAGTGTTCGAAGCTTCTACAACTTACGAGACTAGCTTTGAGTCTCTTGGCGACTTATCCGGTGGCACGTGTGTGGTGGCTAGCACGTGTCGCCCCCAGTGATTTACCTCCGGCTGCCGGCCGTGCGGGGTTCCTTGGTCAAAAAAAAAAAAAAAATACTCTCAAAATGTGCGTGAAGTAAATTAATTTGAATGGACAAGGATGTGAGGTTGTCTCAGTAATTTGGGAAGAGCAAAGGCCTGGAGCGGATGGCGGCTGGCTCATTTGCAACCATATGGGCCGTCACAGGCCCATCCCCAACTCCCTTTTGCAGCACTTCTGGATGAGCCTCTTTGTCATAAATAACTTTTTTTCTCTTCAATTTTTTTCTTGTTTGATCCTTAAAAGATAACTATTGATTAAAAAAATATTAGAGCACACATTGTTGTAGGCGTGAGCATCAGAATTAGATCAAACTAGCCAGTTTTAGGGAGTTTCATATTCTTAAAATTTGAAAATAGTGATTGTCGATCTAATTCTCAATTCCAAATATGAACCGAATCACTTAGATTGAACTGATACTTTTTTTTTATTAGTAATTTAATGATATTTGATCATATTTTATCACACCTTTAGTCACTCTCCACCGAGAATTTCATTGATTAAAAATCCAAAACCCTAAAGAATGAGAGCTTATGCTTTGCAACAACACTTGTAATCTTACAAGGAATAGGAAAGTAAAGAAGAAAAAAATCACCAACAGTTCTTGAACTCACCTAGGAATTGGACTAAACTAGTCAATTTGGTTCGATCTAGTTCCAAGACCATGTGGGTTGGTCCCCAATTCCACAAATCAGGAACCAAAATGTCTAGTTTCTTGTTTCAAGATGGAAACCAACCTACCCTGAAACTGATCACCCATGCATTGCCATAAAGAAAGCTTTACGCAAGAGATCTTATCCACTAGTGATTTTAGGACATTGACTATCATATCTCTCACAAAGAATGGGTGGATAAAGCCATTTTTAAAAAATATTACTTTTGCACTGATAGTATATGCTAGAATTATTCTTCGTTAATTTTTATAGATAACTATAAAATCTTTATTAGCATCCTCTTCTATGATTTGAAAAACTTTCATCCTTTCTTTTTGTGTTTATTAAGTTTGGTATTCAATCAAATATTCATTTAATCTTTTGGCCAGTGCTCCGAATCTCACGCATGATATATGCAAATTTTCCTTGTCTAATTTATTTGTCGGCCTCTAAAGTAGCACGGAACCAACAATTAAAAATCTAGTTTTTCATCGAAAAATTTTCTTCTCTTGGCTTCTTTACATCGAGCTTTTTTCGCATGTGCGATTTTTTTAATTAAGGCTTAATTTGGTGGAGCGGAAGTATGACATAAAATATACTACATCTTTTATCTTCAAAATGCCATAATGCCTTATGACATCAATTGCACATCTTGGTGGCATTAAAGAAGTACCCTCAAAACATTAGAATAGGCCATAGATGCTTTTGCATTTTCAGGCATTTTCTTCTCTCTTTTTCTCTTTCTATTTCCCAATAGTCAGGATTTTTTATTTTTATTTTTAATTTCACCGACCAGAGAATAAAGTGGGCATATGACATGGATGTAACTAGGATTGGTACTCAATTTTGTCCTTTTTCCCTCTAAAAGTATTCTCTAATTATGTGGCAACACCTCACCCCATCCTCCATGAGAAAACATCGCTGATACTTTTTTCTATTTTTACATATTTTATTTCCTTTAGCATCCCACATTTTCAATTAGTTAGATGCGCTTTTAAGGACACCCTCTTTCTTTTGACCTAATACAAGAATATGTTGATCCGTATAATTCCAAGAATTCATTGAATTTATTCTTGTTGTAGGATTCTTTTGGGTGCCTGATACTCTGTCTATAATGTCCCTCAATAACCTCAAGACAAAAAAGGAAGTGGGGATGACTTGGAAAATTACAAAAGGTACTAAAGTTATTGTACAACAACCAACTCAAATTTCTATGATAATTTTCTCGTGACGACTCCTATTTTATGTTTGTTACATGCCCCCCATGGTCGACTCGGAGACTTATTTCCTTATGACAAATGGTGAAAATATTAAAAATCACAATCAATCATGGATTTATCACTCTCTCGATTCATCCAAATCCACCTTCTTCTCGAGATCTAGACTCCGGAAATCAAAGAAATCCCTGGAAAGAGATTTGGTAGGTACCTCGGACAGTTTGATGGATTTTGGTGTGTACCTATGATCCGCTCTCCAAAGTTAGAGATTTAAAATGATTAATCTGATTCGATTGGCTAAAATCTTCACTTACAAGCAAAATGGTAGTCGTACTAATCACCAAATTGTCATATAAAAAACATAAAAAGTTGTACCAAGACCAAGGCACACTGGGCAAGAAATTTTCACCGATGCATTTGCATTGTAATGCCCAAGATGGCTAGGGAAGCGAGATAAAATTGGTACGGACCAATATGTCTATTTCGTAAGATGACCTACGGTCAAATTAAACTTTAAGTGGAGAAAATAAACAAATTATAAATCAAGAAGACCTTTTCAGATGAGTTGCGCGTGGACCCAATCCTTCCCTTTGCCACTAGACTAAATTAAAGTTCATTTCGTATTCACGAAGTAAAGTGAGCAGTCTTTTGGACCATCAAAAAGCTGGGTCTCTTTGGACTCAATGATAATGATCAATATAATTGAATTTACTCTTTGTTAACGAGGCTTGCGCATTCTTGTAAGCTTCGAAGTTAGCTGCCAGGGCTTCCAAAAGAATCATTTTACATTATTTAAAGTATTATTACCAATCAATTTTCACATGCCAAGTATTGCGAACTTATTTATTTGAAGTTTGGCAAAACTCAACCACATAAATAGTCGATTTGAGTGGATAGGGATGTGCACCCAGAATTCTTTTTTGACACATGGGGAAGCGAGCTGTTCTTTCTTTGAAGATTTCAAGAATCAATAGGAAATTCAAGATAGCTTGCGCGTTGCTCCACTTAGCAGCATTCTCTATGGTGCGCTTTCTCTAATCGTGGTGCTCAAATTCGGTCAACAAAACAATCGAGTCGCACAATGAAGATACGAAAAGTAGGGATCTAAATTAAGGATGGTGATAAACGAGGTGGACATCAAAACCTTCTAGCACAAGAACCTTCTTTAAGAAAGAAGGAAAGAGAAGATCTTCAAGGGGCAATTGATGAGATCTCCTTTAACACCTTTTCCAATTCTCATGTGGTACAAAAAAAAAACATTAAAAAATACCCAAAAAAGAAAAAGGAAAGATAAAGCTATTTATTTATAGAATGGCCATCTAATATACAAATCAAAGCGAGGGTGATAAAGATATATGCATACACGTTTTAGGGTCGATTCGAATCTTGATTTTTCCTCTGCCTATTGAGTCGAGGAGGGGTCCAATTTCCATTGCCACTAGAAGGCACCACTTGGCGGGCTATGCCGCAATTTGACCAACTGACCACGGCCAGAACTTTGGAATTGTCCTTAGTTTTTTGTGGCGTCGGACGGCACATTGCATGGCTCGGAGCAAAAGGGAAGAATCTTCCCCGAAATCGTGAACATCCGACTGCTTTCTGACGAAGCATCCGCTTGACTTCTTCTGCTCAACCTCATCTAGAAGGACATCAACTTGCTATCTCCCTTCCATAATCCCCCGTCGTAGACACGTCGGATGCTGTCCTCTTTCGTTAGACTTTTATAAAGTGCTCGACTTGTTACTTTCATGGTGACTAGGGTTAGGACTTAAGTAAAACAGCGGAAAAAGTTCACGAAATTTACCCGTTTCACATAGGGAATTTGCCCTTGACTTATTTCTAAGGTTTGGAAAAAGATGGGTTCGGGTTATTTACGTGTCTAGTTTTCAAGTTGCGTGAGGGAGAAGGGGGGCCTTCTCGTGTGATTAAGAGTGATAGTGAATCCAATTTTTCATAGGGACGTATCATCGACCATCGATAATGGACAGATTCTAAACAGAACATTTGTGCCTAAGTTTGTTCTATAAATTGAAATTTATGTTTTCATGTATTTTATATATAGCTAGCGTTTGTGGAAACTATTACATCCAACATGAAAATTGTGTGTTAAGAATGTCAAGAGTGGGACCTAGAGCTTTTTCACAAGCTCCAACTCTTTCCACGAGAGGAAAACTACATCATTCTCTATTAAAAAAGAAAAAAAAAAAAGAACTAAGACAAGAGGGCTGTCATTTTATTTGACAAAATATTTAATATTAAATTATTCATTTATCTAACCATTTAAGTTTTTAAAACACTCGATAGTAATACCGTTAAATCTAACATGATTACAAAGTAGGAGATTCTAAATTTGAATTTTTCCAAGTCCCATATTCAAATCATTCAATAAGGTCACCTTACAGTAGTCTTTCAAACTTAAACACGAACTCGATCAAAATTCAATAATTCAAAGAGATTGAAAAGTACTTGAAGTGTTATTGGCAAAAGGAACTTGCACAACCAACCGTCACACATCTCTCATAACAATTCTGCTAAAAGAGAAGCGCTCTAGCGGCACGAATTTGCTACACAACCCTAGTCCACAACGGAAGCTAAAAACCCGCTCAAGTATCGCGATGCAAATGAGATAAATCAAAATCGGAGTCTGAAGTATTCGAAATCGATTTCCCTTGGAGGGGCCAAAATAAATCGAAATCCGAGTCTCAAAAGTAGTCAAAATCGATTTTCCTTGGGAGGGGCCAAAAGCGAGCAAAGCGAAATCCCCCAGAAAGAGCACAAACATTCACGAGAACTACCCCCGTACGATCGAAGGGCCGTGGCCGTTACGCATCAGAAGGGGGTCGGTCGTCGCGGAATCGGACACGGGATGCGCGGGTCCGGGTTCGGATCCACGTAACGGCTAAAATAGAAGGGAAGGGAAGGGAAAGGAATGGGCCTCCGCCGTGTGAAGGGAGCGTGGGAGACAGCGTACGTGGCGGGTCACCTCACAAAAGAATCTCGTCAGTTTAATTTTAAAAAAAAAAAAGAAAGAGAGAAAAAGAATTGCGATTTTTTTTCCATTTCCTTTTCTGCCTTTTTAAATTATTTTTCAAATTTATTGGGTCTTTCTTTTTCTTTTTTCTTTTTTAAATTTTGGGCAACCCAGCCCCTGGATTTTCACATTCCGTGGGACTTGGATTGGATCTCTTTCTCTCTCTAACCCCACCCAAATTGCGTCTTAGAAAGCTACCCTCCTCCTCTCCTACATTTTCAACCACTTTCTCTCTCTATCTTTGCAGACATGCCCCTCCATTCTCCCACTCTTTTCCCAAATCGGCGCCCCCTTTCCCTTGTTTTTGCATTTGAAATTTTTCTCTACTTTTGGTCGTCCTTCTTAATGCGATAAGATTCCTATGCGTGAACCCCCTAACGGCACGGAGAGATGCAGCTGATTTGGACATGTTTTTTTCGCGACTACGATGGGTTTTAATGTTTTTTAATAAGATTATTGGAGGGTTCCCCACTAATCATGAATGGTCCGTGTTGTCCAATTCAATTCATTATTTGGCATTCAAAAACGGATGTGAATTTAAGATATTATAACTTTTGTGACAAATCTCACCATCTTTTTTCATCTGTATCAAACACACTTCTATGTGAATTCAAAAAGAGATTTCTAATATTAAAATGTCCACACACAAAATGAAAAACAAATAAACAAACAATTAGAAGTACTTTTTTTTTTTGGATAGTAAAAGGTTAATTGATTTTTATTTTTGGATACATAGCCAAGGGAGATGGAACTATATCGACTTATGGAGAGAATTTGGATTTACAATTAAGTTACTTTTTGTCGAATTCCTAAGAATTCTCTGCACTAGACAACGGTTTGGAAAGCTTTGCTATCACATTCAGTCCTCCTTGGCGAAATTTCCCTCGAGATAATTATGTGTATCTTTCCCTAATAAATGTTTGATTAAATGAAATCGACATGTTGCTTTGACTCGTCAAAATTCATTCGATATTTCCAATAGAAAGATACGCCTTATCTGAAAAGTAAATTCACGTGATGAACTATATCTAATCCTACTTTAATGATTTGATATCAAAAGCCCCCAGCATCAAATCTCCTTATCGACCCGAAAAGATGACTCACACATAAATGCCAATAGGACCCCAACGGGGAAATATCTTCGCACGATAGGCACGCAAAATAAATTAAGAAATCCCAGGGGCCTCCGCTGCAAAAACCCGCCTCCTCAAAAAGGGAGCCCCAAAATACCGCGAAAATATCGCGATACGTCCGCGCATCTTCCCGTCCCGGCGGCACTATAAATACATAGCTCGAGTGAAGCAAGGTTTGCCCAACTCACTTCCCAAAACCCCTCTTTCGAAAAAAAAAATAATTAAAAAAATCCCTTTCTCTCTCTTCAAAAAAAAGAACTCCGCTTTCTCTCTCTACTGTAACAGCAAGAAAATGGCGGCGACCACCAGGAGAAGGGCCTGCCCCGGGCCGAGCGGGCCGGTGCTCCGCTCCCTCTCCCCCTCCGGCCGCTTCCACGCGCCGCCGTCCGCTGCCTCCGCCTCCTCCTTCGCCTCCTCCTCCTTCGCCTCCCGCGCCTCCGCCTCCGCCGCCGCCACCTCCTTCTTCCGCCGGTCCGCCTCCCCGACGCGCGTCAACCTCCACTCCCCCGCGCAGCCCTCCCCTTCCATCCGCTTCGCCCTCGACCGCCCGACCTCCCCCAGCCGGTCCATCTCCGTCTCGCAGCAGCAGCGCCGCGGCGGCGCCGGCGGCGGCCAGCTCGTCCGGTCCGGCGGCCAGAAGCCGGCGCCGCGGAGGACCTGCATGTGCTCGCCAACGAATCATCCCGGTTCGTTCCGCTGCAGCCTCCACAAGGGCTGCGGGTCCCCGAGCGCGAGTGCGGGGTACGCGCCGAACCGGCTGAACGCGCGGAGGTCCGCGATGACGAACTCGCTGGTGAGGATCGGGGGCGTCGAGGGCGACCTGGTGAAGAGAGCGCTGGCCGCCCTGATCCGGCCGTCGTCGCACCAGCAGAGGCGGAGGGCCGCGTTCCAGCCGCGTCAGAGCCGGCTATCGATCATGTCCAAGGCCGCGGAAGAGCACTCCTGAACAGCCCCGCGGCGAGGCCATTTTTTGAGCCGATTCGACCCCAGATCCCGCAACAGCCTCAGTAGAGCTCGTGCCGTCAGCAGCGCCATCAGAGAGGATGGAGATCCCGACGGCGGCACGCGGCGGCGGCGGCGCCGCAGATCTGAGCTCCGGCGGCCGGAACCGCCGAAGGAGATCCGATCCGAAGCAGGAGATCTAAAAACTAAATATACGATTGTGTAAATAACGAAACATATATCGATACTTCTCGTCTAAATTCAAATCAGATCTTGGAGACGCCGATTCTCTGATTAAAATCCGCGCCTGAATCAATCTGGACCTAAAAACCCATCGATTCCGTTCCTCAGACCTCCGAAATCCCCCGCCGCCGTCGTCGTCGCCGCCGTCGGCGCTTCACCCCGATTTTCGCCTCCGCTGCGTCTGGTTGCGCGCGTTCTCGATTTCACCGTTCCGTTCATCGTCCTCTCCCTCTTTTTTTTCCCGATTTTGCCCTTCCTGCTTTTCCCGTCCGTTCCTCGGCGCGTGGATTATCCCCTTTTTCTTTTCAATTTCCCATCATCTTCCTTTTTCGTTCCTTTTTCTTCTTTTTTGCTTTTCCTTCCTCTCTGGCCCCTTGACTTATCCATATTTTTTATTCTTTTTATTTATTTATTTTTTATCTGACTCGTTTATCTATGTTTCTATCTTCCTTTTTTAATGTGTATGCAGGTGACCGATACAACTTACAGGGACCAAAACTTGGGCGACCATAGATTCAAGGAGGAAGGGATTTAGACAAAAAAGATTATAAAATGAGAGGGAGGTTAAGCTAATATCTTTGCTTGCTTCAAGTTGGTCACACCCAACAATGACGTAAATAATCTATATAATATGTCTTAAGTAAATTCATAAAAGCAAATCGTGGGTTTCCAATTCAGGGCACTGATTGATCTAAATAAACCACAGAGAAGCGGGCGAAAAGTCGCATTTGAAATTGAGGGATCGAGATGGAGACAAACTAGTTTTCATTGTTGAAAAGTCATATGAAATTGTTCATGGAAAGAGACATGAAGTATAGAAACACTTTATTCTTACTGTCTTACCAAAAAAAAAAAAAAAAAAAGTATATAAACACTTTGGATGTCTCATAGGTAGGGGTATGCAACTGGACAGCCCACCCGGAAAATATGGTCTAGAAATCGATTCCCATTGAAACCAGTTCGGGAACTGGTTCCCAAAATTCGAAATTGGTTTAAACCGGTCTGGGAACCGGGTTTGATTGATTACCCACCCAAAACCAATTTTCGAACCGTTTTGGAACCGGTTTGGGAACCGATTTTGTAAGTATAAGTCCAAAACCCTATTTTTTTACCCTTATTTCTATTTTTACTCTCGCAATCACACGATGTTTTTCAAACACTACTTCATTCGTCGTTCCTTTTCTTCATTTGCTTCCCTCCCTCATTGGCTCCCTCTTGCACCGTATGACAAACAAACGGTGTTTGTCATCGCCAAATTCTTATGTACTATGTGGATTGGCTTGCCTAATTTCCTTTTTATAGGAGAAGTTATGTTTACATAAATGAGTAGTTTAATGTAGTAATTATGGAAATAAAATTAATATTAGACCCATGTTTGTTGCTAATTTATTAGCCATATGGATCCTTAAATTTTTATTTAGTAAAAATATTCATGTATTTATTTATTACAAGTACTTAATGTTTCATACAAATTATGAGAATTACGTTATTTTTTCGAATATTAATATAAAATTCAAAGTTATATAAGATATCGGAAATTGTAAAAAGGCTTCAATTGAAAACATGGTTGAGTATGGAATCAAACTGAAAAAACCAAGTAGGTCGGGTACAGATCCAATACAAACAAGATCATGTATATGGTCCAAAAAAGAAGAACCAATTATTATTGGGTTGGGTATAGGGTTTAATCTAAACCCTACTTACTCTGGATCCGATTACCCATACTCATATGTGTCGAATTAACAAAGATAAGGGGGTAGATAATGATAAAATCTATTATGTCATGAAAAGTCAAAGATGGTGGAAAAAGAGAAGGTTCCCCCACACGTCAATACCCAGCGCCCCACAGCTGGAGAAAAGTCATTTCGAAGTCGAGACTTTCAAGAGAGAGAGAGAAAAAAGAGTCGGGTGATGTGGATGGATGGGAGGTGGGAGCGGTGGTCGCCAACTTGCAAGTAAAAAAGATGAGAGAAGACTGCTGTGCTGCCGTCTTCTCCTTGTAGCTTAGTATGGGCGCGCTACCCTAGACGGGCGTCGCGACCCCCGGGAGCTCTCGCGGGTCGATCGACGATGGAAGTGGAACGATGGCGAGGGAGGAGATAAGGCAGCAAGGCTGGAAGCTAAAAGCTAAGTCTTTCTTAGGGTTCGCGCCCCTCTCGCAATGTCGAAGGATGGTGACATTGCCTTCCTTCCGCCCGAAAATTCTTCGAGACGCAGAGGTCAAAGGACATAGGGAGAAAGTTCCACAGCGCCCCCACCTTATAGGAGTACTCGGCCTTTGCCCATTCCCATTTGGATCGTATAGATTCGAATGAATTCATTATCTTTTAGAACTCAAAAGGTCAAAAAGCGAACCTACTGATGCCGATGATTCTTGTCGAATTGGTAGGCGGGAGCGATGGTTTCACGTATTATATCGTTAATCAAGATTCCTCCTGATCCTAAACCATCTCCTCTCCTTGTCATCATCGTCCAAACCCTACTAGTTTAGCGATTCCCACTTTTTAGCAGGGGTTCGTCACTTTATTCATCGGTCAGGGCAGGGAAGGAGTGATGCGTAGGTAGTGCCAATTGAATGGCTTCTTCTTCTCTCTCTCTCTCTCTCTCTCTCTCTCTCTCTCTATCTCTACCTTATCTTGGACCATCAGAGTGGCCCCCACAAGCTACGTTGCCCGACAAAAGAAAAAAGAGAACAAGGAACTGGATAATAGCGAAGCTGATAGCGAGAGCGAGAGCGTCAGGACAAGGACAACCACCTCGGCTGAAAGATAAGGTTACCGAAAGTTTAGGAGTGGTGGGGTCGGAGAGTTGGACCGGAAACGTTGCGGATACAAGACAAGACGGCCTTTTGCTTTATCCCGGCGCGTGCCGTCCCCGTCCCTTAAGTGGAAAGAAAGAAGAGGGGAAGCGAGCCGGTATCCCTCACTAGACTTAGTTCTACTGGACCGAACCGGTGCGGTTCAAGAATCGCGAAGGATCGGGTGTGCCGGACGCTCGCCATCAATGCTATGTCATGAATCCCTCAAACTATAGCTTGGAAAGTAGATCTCGGGCTTGCGATGTTGTAGATGAAGCAAATTGGAAATGAAAAGACTATGTAGTCTCTCTTTTATAAGATCGTGGCTAGGGGGCGTCTTTAAGTTCGATAAGAGTTATGCTTTGTGGAGTTTCAGAGGATAGAGTCGGGCAAATTCTTGGTGGAAGAATTATAAAAAAAATGTAAAATTTTATTGTAATTGTATTAATTCAACGTTAAACTTTTTTTTGCCAATTTAATCTATAAATTTTTTATAATTGTATCAATTCAGTTCATCCTGTCAAATTTGACTAACCGTGCTAATGTGGATGACACCAACCATTCGTAAAATGCAAACGCTAACGATTTTTTAATATTTTTAATATTTTTGATATTTTATTTATTTTATTTTATTTTTCCTTTTTTTATTTCTTTTTTTTCTCCCTTCTTCCTTCTTCCATCGCTGAGCGAGAGTGAGCCTCACTAGATTTGGTGGAGCCTTGGCCAGCCATGGCGATAATGAGGCTAAGCCTAGCCATGGCAAGGGTAGTGTCGCCGTTGTTGGGCAAGGCTCAGCCTCTCCAATGGCCGGCGGAGGCAAGCCTCACGATTGCTTCATTGGCCCTCACCTTTGGCTGATAACGACGAACTAGAGGAAGAAGGAAAAAATGGAAAAAATGGAAAAAAATTCAAAAAAAATTCAAAAAAAATTATAAAAAATTATTCACGTCAGGATTAACAGGCCAAATTTGGTTAGATATATTGAATTAACGTAATTATAAAAAAATTAGGATTAAATTGATAAAAAAAATATAACTAAATTAGCACAATTATAACAAATTTAGGAATTTTTTTGATTATTTTCCAAATTCTTAGTCAAAGCTGAATATGATGGGCAAAAAAGAAAGTGAAAAGAAGAACTCGACATTCCATTATGCTTTCTTTTCTCTTTCACCCCCAAGCCAGTTGGGGGATTGGCACACGCGTGGTTGCCCAAGGGAACTCTACTTTTTCAAAAAGAAAAGCGTAGCGTGACTGCGTGACCGTTGTAAGCTTATGAAGGGTTAGTTGGTCCACTTGCTAGCGGATGAGTTATGGCGTTCGATCTTGTCATTTAAGGTGTTATGAACTCTTTCTCAAGCAACGTTCTCATCCGTGTTGGGTGTTGGGTCTAGCAATGGTAATCTCTATTCAATGTGCGGCACATGCTATTCATGCTCCCGTCCGCCATCTTAAAAAGCCATCAAGAATTACAACTTGTGTGGACCTTTTCGTTTCGACGATCACTCGTCCACCCTTTGTCAAATAGGGTACGGGCCCAGCTCCTCTATGGTATTTGTCGGCTTTGGTCATCGTCCATCCACATTTTGCATTACATCAAACAGTCGCACCCGTTTAAGACTGCGCAGTACTTTATGTAACTTGCCCGGCAGCCTATATCTGGCTGAGGTCTCAAAACATTTCGAATCCCAACACAAAAGAAGCAAAAGAAAATCACCTACACGAGAGAAAAAGGTTAAAAAAAAAAAAAAAAAAAGGGTTCTTTAACGGAAGATCAATCAACATCATCATGGGCTCCAACGGCACTTCCTTCAAAACCACATCACGGGGTAAACAGGCCCAACGCTTTGTCTATACATAACGGGAGAACATGTGAAGATTAAAACAAAGTAGTACAAAAAGAAGGTTTGGACAGACATAGAAAATGAGGAAAACTGGGGTTGTTCGGTTTGTGGATCAGGTGGCTCCCATTGGTTTCATTATGGCTTTTAGAGAGAGAGAGAGAGAGAGAGAGAGAGTGCCATGTGCATGCACCAGCCACGAGGGATGTTGGGGTCGAACAAAGACGATGATGCTGGTCACAGCATGCACGATCCCCATCCTATTCAAAACTCAATTTCTCTGTTGTCCTTCTCATGCCTAAGTGGATAAGGATGGGCTGTTCTTGAGGGGGCGTTCTTTCCAATTTTCATTGAGTTGGCAAACCAAAGGCAGTGAAGTTGACGTCTCTCTCTCTCTCTCTCTCTCTCTCTCTCTCTTGATGTTTTGCTAGTAAACAATGTCATGACTGTGCACAAGTCATTTGAACGAAAGCAAGTGTTTATGTAGTTTAATGGTAGCTTTGTGATTTAAATACTTCGCATCTGTCACGTATGAAAGAGGAAGGAAAAACAATAAGAATCTGATCTCAGGTTGATCGAGACTTCCGTGTATCTTGCATCCTTGTCTATGGCTTATTCTATATTCAAGTGGAGCGGAGATGACGCCATAGTGGGAGATGACTGTGCCCTCCCTTTCTGATTGTCCCTCTTTCAAAACCCTAATGATGCCATGTTCAGATTGTAGCTGACCCCTCTGTAATTGATCGAGATGTGCAGTTACTGAAGCCCTTTTAGAGTGCTTTAAAGGGAAAATTTGAAAGGTGAATCCAAAATAAGAGTCTATATATAATATTGCTGTAAGGGATCGTGACTACATTAACTAGAAGGAGCCCGTGCATGTGGTCCGGAAATGTCTATTCATCGCCCCAAGTGGATATGGTAAAGGTCATTGAGCTCATGTTTAAACCTAAAAATTCAGTTCTTAAATTAGTTTTGGGCTATTTCATTCATTCATTCATTCTTTTAGTGTTAACTCCATAGTTGTTAGGTTATGCTTTGAGTTTTGTATGTCCAACCACCTTAATTTTTGTTTTTTTTGCCCAGGCTCACGCCCTTCACAGACTAATTAAAGTTTCTAGTTATCGGAGATAGTCGACTGGAGAATTGAATCCGCGATCTTCAATTTTTGAAGCAAGTCTTAGACCACTCAACTAACTGACCTATTTGGTCCGCTTCAAACGTGTTGCAAGGTTGATAATCATGACAACACTTATGGCCGCAATAATTATAGTAAAGTTAATTGTCTAGACTCAGTGTAAAGAAAGATAAGTATGACCTTTTAATACCCCATGAATTATGATTTGATAATATCCTAGGAAGCATCGACACTCTTGGGGAGTATTCGTATCGTATCCGACACTCCTACACGCTTCAACACGCAATCAACAAGTGTCAAAAAATCCGACACGTGGTCAATTTTCCTAACACGCAAGTTTAGAATTCCGACACACACGGGATTAATTATAATAAAGTTATTAGTCTAGACTCAATGTAGAGATAAACATGACCTTTTAATACCCCATAAAATATGATATGATAATATCCTTTCATGGAAGAATCGACACTTTTTTAGTCTAGAGCTTTCATGTCATGCTTGGCACTCTAAAACGCTTTGACACGCAATCAATGGGTGTCAAAAAATCCAACACATGGTCAATTTTCATAACACACGAGTTTAGAATTTCGACACATATAGTAAAATTATTAGTCTAGACTCAATGTAGAGTTGACCTCGCGAAGAAAGATAAGCTTGACCTTTTAATACCCCATGAATTATGATTTGACAATATCGCAGGAGACATTGACACTATTTAGGAGTTTTCATGTCATGTCCAACGCTCTAAAACACTTTGACATGCAATCAATAGGTGTTAAGAAAACCGACATATAATTAATTTTCCTAACACACGAGTTTAGAATTCTGACACGCACGAGATTAATTACAATAAAGTTATTAGTTTAGACTAAGTGTAGAGTTGATCTTGTGAAGAAAGATAGGCATGACCTTTTAATACCTTGAATTTTCTAAGAGCTTTCTCTAAGATTTTTGTGTCCGACACTCTAACACACTTTGACACGCAATCAATTGGTGTCAAAAAATTCGACACGTAATCAACTTTCCCAACACGCAAGTTTAGAATTCCAACACACATAGGGTTAATTTTAAAAAATTTCAATAAATAAGGGATTAAAATGTAAATATGTAAAAAAGTACAAAAAATAATAAAATAATAAATTGAGAAAGAATAAAAACTTGATCTTCTTTTCTTTTCTCTTCTAACTCTCACTTCCCATGACTCACGATTATTAATGTAAATTATTCTAAGCTCTTTTATTTTTATTTATTTATTTATTTATGAATTTAAATTAAATTAATTTGATAAAAATGATAATTTATCATATATATTAAGTATACATTTAATATACGTCGTATCTCAACATGTCAGAATTCTCTATTTTTTTAAAAAATGACGTATCGGCTTATTGTGTCGTTGTACATCGTGTGTTACGTGTCAGTATCAGTGTTACTTTCATTTGCATGTTTAACAAATTAATCTTCATATAATTCCTTTTTAACATGTTCATCGGAATTTAGGGTGGAATAAATAGTGGACGGATCATCTTGAACTTCCAAAATTCAATCGACCTTCTTCCTTGACTTTCTAGGAGAAATTCCTCGTTTGCATTCGACTAGTTATCCACCTGACGATCGCAAATCTCTCTGAGATCTTGCGAGTTAGGTCAGTTTGTCATCATGACTTATAATATATTCTTCCGACCTCGCCACGTACTGTTCTAATCTTATGAATGGAGTAACCAACGAGTCAAGATCCCAATAAATAACTAAAACAAATGATACGCAGTGATTTAAGGAAATTACTCTCAAACTTTTTGTATGAAAAAAAATATATCCATATTGGAAATTTTCATTTTGTAACTTTAAATGGTTGTAGGTATTAATATATTCATAACTCTTACAAATTGGAGGTTGTTAAAAACACTAAAACTCACAATTTTCTGATGGAGAAAATGAGAGCCAGCTAATGCAGAAGAACCTAATGTCTTGCAGCCGCCTAAACACGCATTTAATAGATAATTTTGGTTAACGATGATGATGATGATGATGATGATGATGATGATGATGATGATGATCTCCCACCATAGTTGATTACCTCCACTTATTCAAAATTGGACCTATAATTAGGCCTGCATAAAAGAAAAAAAGATTATAATTATGAAAAAGTGTGCCTGCCAATAGGCTTTTTCATTCATGGAAAAAGAGTCTTGGCGTAATGGAAAAATCTATCTGTGTGATTTTTCGAACCCAAACCGAGAGTCAAAGCTCAGGATAATGTTCATCATTCGCCAGAGAAGCAAATGATAAAACATCATTTGGGATGACACAACATCATTATCCTAAGTTCGTTCCTAACAAATTGACTTTCAGTCCAAGTCTGATCCACAATAATTAAACCCCCACCTTATGTCAGCTCGTCCAAAGGACTTGGTATATACATGAACTTGGTGTGGCTGTACATAATTATTAATTACGATACTTTGAACTTAGGCAATATGTACTAAATTAGGAGTTGGATTGTGCTGCTTATTATGTTTTTTCATCAAAAATATAAAAGAAGCTCAACCTGAACTTATCGTATATTTCCAAAGTTCACAAGTACAATGAATATATATTTACTCAACTTAATTCAGGAGCTGCTCGAATCAAATAATTCAAGTTCGAGCCGATCTTCGAATGATCTAATACGAAGTCAAGCTTAGATGGCTTAGGGTGAAGATTAAATGGACTTACATCTAATCCCTACAACTAACCTCAGAGCTGTTGGGATTAAGAAATTCAACTCCTTAAAAGAGACTGAGAAGTGGGATTAAGGGTGATCTTCTTTGATGGGCTTGAGAATGGGCCATTCTTAAGCAAATGTCCTATCCATTACCGACCATTGTATGACTAAGAACTATGGGCTTACCAAGTTTCTCTTTTTGTGGATGATCTTGATGAATGACGGAAATTTTTTTGCATTGCAAGTCTAGTTTCGTCACGGGTACTGAAAACAGATAGTCATTTCTCCATCGTACATAATTTATTTATTTTTTTAACAAACGCTACCACCTTCGAATCATTATAAAAGAAATAGAGTGGGCCGGATTGTATTATCGGAGTGTTTGATCCAATCCATATACCGGCTCGAGGAAAAAGAAAGGACCCAAAGCCTATCCAATGAACCTGTCCTCTTGAACTTGTGAAATAGACCAACCACCTAAACCCAAAAGAGGTTGCAATCAAATGCATCCGCGTAGCGTTATTTGGAGGCTACCTTGTCTCAAGCAGTTTTGCATCTTTCAGAAGATTTTATTAAAAAAAATAGAAAAATTCATTGACTGCGAGTCGAAGATTAGGGGTTCGATTCCTCAATCTATCATTCTTGGTCTCATGAAATCTTGATTAATTCATTGCTGGTCTTCAACTTCCCTACTCGCGCTTGATGGGGTTAAGGTGATTGGCTCACCTAACGGATGATATCTCTTTGACATCTTTAAGATTAAATATTTCGAGGTACGTCCCAATTTTGTCTAAAACCCTTTTTGAGGGCAAAAGAACTATACTCAAAACAGAAAAAATAGAAAAGAATTGTTAACTCCAATTAACATAACCAGACCAAAAATTAAGCTGCCTAACAAAGGGAATATATATATACACACACTAAATCCTATAAGGGACAAGTGGGGCGTGCAAGAATCAATATTCTTAAAAACGAGCAACCATCAAAATCTAGACCATCTCAAAAAGCGCCATTAATGAAAATGTAATTTCTCAACTTCCGTTAACTGCACAGATCTATATATGTGTTGATTCCTTAGTGACATGATTGTTTTTATTTTTATTTTTATTCCTCTCTCGCTATAATGATTGTCTTTTAGTGTGTGTTTATATATATGTGTGTGTGTATGAAAATTCCTCTTCTAAGAGCATTGCATTCTGCTTGTACCCCATTGCCCGCCGGAAAGTCGACCTCCACAGCAGCGAAGCTACAACCAGAAATTGCGAATGGAAGAGATCAATTGAACGAAAAGTTTTCAGGCATGAAAGCACACAACAAGCGCACGCACAAAAGTGAAACTCAGAACCCTAGAAATGGAGGAACGAACGGAGTACCTCGGATTGTGGGGAAGCCAGAGTGAAGGACTAGACGGCGACTCGTCGAAGGAGGAAACAAGGGACTGCAGAGACCACTTTCCACAATGCACCTGATGAAGTTTCATCCTTGCAGAACGTGGGCTGAAGCTGATAATAAAAACGGGTTGAATATGGGTCTTGTGCAAACCCACCAAGGCCCATATAGAGTAGAGTTAAGATGTTTCGAATCAATTTCCACCCATTTGTAAAATTTCGAGGGATTCATATGCAATCTAACCCACCAAAAGTGATTTGTTTTTTCTTTTTGTAAATAATGGGCTTTTAACCCATATTGACACATTTAGCGTGTGGTTTGGGGGTAGATGTCTTTTTAGTTCAGAGGTGACGCAAATTGAATGCAGACAACGGCTTAATTGTCGGAAACCCACTATGTCGGCATGTCCAACCCTTTCGCTTGAAACTAGGAATCGTGGCACTGGGCCTGGTGAACACGGCAGAAAGCCCAACAAATAGGGCCCACATCCAAGATTCATTTCATCATTGGTCAAAGCTTGACCTCTCCAGCACCCCAGTTTAACCATGGGTTTGCCTAATGGTTATCCTTTTCACCTGAAAAAGGCGAGTGGGTAGTTTAATTCCTCACATTCTCGAAAGTTGAGGACATGCGTACATGAAGAAGCAGAACTTCACATCTATGTACACAATGACTTGTAAAATAGATATATGATCGAACCAGATAAAAAAAAAAAATTGATGTTGATTTCATGAGAGTATAAAATCCAAGTTGATTCGCTCATTTTCGCATTTTTTCGGGTTGTTTTTGATTTTTTTTTTTTTGGTGACCCGAGAACCATTATACTTTTTGTCTAGCCGCGTGAGTCGCGCGAATGCACGCTTTTTGAACTTCTCCCCTTCGTGAGGAGAAAGAGCGAAGCCAACTACGCCACCACGAGCGATGATTGTTTTTGGTGTCTTTTTGCTTCCATTTTCTCTCCTTTTTCGATATGTATTTTGCTTCCAGATTATTGATTGCTTTTATAGTTGGATTTGCCTTTCTCTTTGTGTTATGCGTTATGGGTAATAAGGAGATTTCCATGTTTCTTTCTTCTTCGAGACTACTAGATATGATGTTGTGAAAAAATGCATTCCACATTTGGCTCTTAAACTATTCGATTTGACTCGTAGTAAACATTGATAGAAGTTCAACAACATAGACAAATGTTTTAGTCCAAACAAAACATTAGGTGGCTACATTATTGCCACATTAATCATTCGAGAGAGATTTATAGGAATTAGGGTAATTAGATTAAAATTGGGAATTAGTGATATTTTATGGCAAATGGGTCACGTTGATATTGTGAATCTAATTTCTAGATAGCCTTAATGTTGCGGATTTAGTTGGACAATGGTTGAACCAAGTATAGGAGAGAGAAGGGAAAGCCATTTGAGATAGAATTTGACGTATTCTTCGCGTGCAACTTGTTAACACCTAAATTATGAATGGACCTAGACTTAGGATCGGGGAAGAAGAGTAAATTTCCTGCAGGTATGCATCCCACATTGGGCGAACAACTCCCGTTCAAGCCCTTCAGGGACAACCTTTTAGCAAAAAACCACTCAGCCCTTTAATCTAGAGCCTAGAGACACTAAGAGGATGCTAGGATGGAAACGTTTCTAATCTACCCAAGCTGCATTTCTCGAAGGATCCTACCAGGCTGGAGAAGAAGAGGGATTTAGAAAGTCATAGAGGTTTTTCACAAAGCACACTCTTTAATTCAGGGGACTCTGCCCAAAACGATACAACAACAATGCCTTATATAGGCAAATAAAGGGAAACAAGGACACACAGGGACCAACTCACGGGTCCAGAAATAAAACAGAGGCACCGGAAACTTCCGGGAGGGAATTATTTGCACACTATGAACAAGAATCGTACGTGAACAAGTACATTCCTAGCCTAGTGCTACGGTAAAAGTGAGTGAACAAGATTTTTTGCTACAGTGAAAAATTGTACGGACTTAACGATCTCGTCCGTCACGAGCATTGTAGCTACATACTGAATTGTCATCCGAGCTGTCTTCTAGGAGATGTGCTTCATATTTCTGCTGGAGAGCTTCAAGATCTTGAGGTGAAAGAATCTGGTTCAGCCTTTGAGATGAGGATGCTTTATGAGCCCAATGGGATGCTTCTTCTTCTGCCCAGTTAGTATTTTCACTTTTAGTGTTGGCAGGAATGGTTGGCATGCTTGGCTGAGGCCAATTGGATGGCTGTGCATAGAAGGACGTGTTCATGTTTTGGAATGAGGATGAAGATCCCTATTCGTAGGGATTCGGGGACGACGACCTCCAAAGCGGGCATAGGGGTCTTGAGTAGGCTGGACAATGTCATCTTCACTTGTCATCTCATGCTCTTGGGACGATGCAGCTTGTCTGTATTGCCTGAGTGCTTTCTTAGCTCCAGGTGCTAGGTCATAATGATCCCACGTAGTGGGTACATTATTCCAAATATCTGCAGGAATGGTCTTGTTTTCTTGGCATAGAATTCTCTGGAGTTCTCGGTATTCATGTTCACAAGATCTAACAGATCTTGGATAAGATTTGTGAATCCTGGCTTCTCGGTTGTTCGAGTGAGGTTTATAGGTTGTGGTTCCTATTTCAAGTGGTGCATCGAGAATACCGCCATTATTTCTAAAAAAGTTCCATGGACGTCTAAAAAACATGATGGTGTGAACTTCAGGATTCGGTGTCATGGTTCTCAGTTCTCTTTCTAAGTCCTGTTTCCAACATGTAGGATGATAGAACCAGTTTAGAAAATCTAAAAGATTTCTATCACATTCCTTTTCGACGTTTCTCCCGAGCATGAATATCCTGGTGAGATTGGCAATGAATCTTCTGGTGGGAATTTCAATGGCTATCAAGTACTTATTGGTTAAGTACCATAATAGCATTTCGAGCTGATCAGGGAAATCATCTTCCTTCCAGATAAGAGGATGAATAAAAGGATAATTTAAATTTAACCCGAAAGGATAAAGGATCGAACCTCCATTAAATCTGAAAAGGTCTGTGTGGCATTGCCACATGAGGTTCTCCATGTTTTCAGTAAGACCGTCATTCTGGATTTGCTTAATAATCTCCTAGGGATATGCCTGGCTTGGCAAATCTTTGATCTTTTCAATCTTGTATTTGACTCCATGATGAAGCATATGGAAAGCTGGTCTCTTGATGTACATGTTGATTTCAGCTGGTGCTTTGGGTTTTGACAAAAAGTCAGCAATGACATTCTTTTTTCCAGGAATATGTTTGGTTTCAAAAGAGTATTTTGAAAACCATTCAGCCCATCGAAGCAGTTGAGGGTTTGGAATCATTTCGTTTAAACTTGGTCATCTCGAGGGAAATATGCCATGTCTAGTTCGACCGAAAGTGATGGCCGATAAGATGAAATTCAAACCTTTTAATTCCATTTTTGACTCGCTAGGATTTCTTTAAAGGTGGAATGGTAATGCATTTCAGCCTGGGAAAACTTTCCACTCTTATGGGCACAAACGTGTTTCTTACCATCAATTTCTTCGAATAGGACGGCTGCCCAGTATTCATCACTGGCGTCAGTTTGAAGAATTCTTTTACCTGTTGATGGTATTTGTAATGGTGGGAGATTCTGCATAATCTCCTTAAGCTCAGCAACAGCTTTAGTCTGGATTTTTCCCCAAGGCGGGGAGTTCTTTTTCGGCATAGATTGCAAAGGAATCAGAAGCTTTGCAATGTTTGGGACAAAAACCCTGAGATAATTAATTATCCCAAGAAATTGCTGAACTTGTTTTGTTGTGAAGTTGTCTTCAGGAAACTTCAGTAGTTCTTGAGCAATGTGTGGCCCTGGATAGTATGTACCTTTGTTGAGGTGCATACCAAGAAATTCAATTTCTGTTTGGGCAATATTCATTTTCCTTTGAGAAAGCATAATGCCATGCTTTTTCACAATTTCTGCAATTTTTTCAAGGAGTTGGCAGTGGCTCTGTTCATCAGGGCTGTAGAGCAGAATATCATCTATATACACTACTGCAGTTGACAAGATGGGTTGGAAAATGCGACACATGGCATTTTGGAACAGGGATGGGGCAACCTTTAAGCCAAAAGGAAGAACTTTCCACTGGAAGTGCTGGTTTGGGATACAGAATCCTGTTTTGGTTCTGTCTTCAGGATGAATGCCCAATTGCCAAAATCCGGCTTTGAGATCGAATTTGGAATAGATATGGGCCTTGGTTAAGCCACTAAAGAGAGAATCTCTGGATGGTAAAGGGAACTTATCATCCTAGAGAAAAAGATTGAGAGGTTGGTAGTTGATTACCGTCTCATTTTTCCTCCGTCCGCTCGGCGCGCTTATTGACATAAAAGGCTTCACAAGCCCATTGAGAATCGAAACTTCAATAAGGCCTTGTTGCGTAATTCTCGAGCATTCCCTTTGAGCTAAAGCCAAGTGTTCCGGCTTCATTCCCGCATGACTCGCCTTTGTTGGATTGATGTCTTCATTTTTTTTGAAGGCGAGGTGAACAAAGAATTCTGGATTTTCCCATAAAGGATGAGAACATTTTTGGCCGAATTCTGAGTGGGATTCCGAACAAGATTCTAGCAACTTTTGCATGATTGGATCTAATAAACTCATCTGGATGGAAAAGAGTCTCTGGATATCAACGAACTCAGAGAATTGATTTTTGTATCTAAGACCCTTTCCAGGAATGATGCGGAGTTGAGAGATTTGAGTCATGATGTCCCACCCAATTAACAAATCTTTATTGGGGAGGTTTGATCCAAAGATTTTTGCTTTTATGGAGCACTGGGGGAAGAACTGGACAGTAACTGGAGTAGTTCGGACACTTGTGGAGAAAGTATCTCCAGAAGCGGAGTTGAAGTATCGGATATGAGGAGTCCAATATTCTTCAGGCAGAACTTTTGTGTCCAAAATGGAACAACTTGCTCCAGTATCAATGAGAGCAATGACATTGATAGGCTTGGCGAACTTTGAGGTGAAGATTTTTACAGGGAAATGGGGACAGTGAGTTTGACTTGAGAATATGTCAGGATTCGGTTCTGAAGATGTAAGAGATATGTGAAAAATATCTTCAGATTCTGATTCATCAGACTCAGTTTCACTGGAGGTCTGATAGAAAGGAATAACACACAGAGTTTGTTCTGTTGGTTCTTCATCAGCAGAAAATAAGGATTCAATATCATCATTTTCAAGGGAAATACCTGTTTCACATTCGATCAGATGATTCTGACCTTTTTTCGCCTGAGGACAATTTTTGGCAAAATGTCATTTCTTGTTGCAAATGTTGCAACGGTTTGACTTCTTATGGCCTGTGTGATCTTTTCTCTTGCGTAGGTATCGCCATTTCTTCTTTTTTCGGAAATGCTTGGAGCCATGTTTGGATTTTTTGATCGAGTACTTCTTGTAGTGCTTTTTCTTCCGGGAGTAATGGCCACAAGTACCATCACAATCCTGTCTGGAGCATTTGATTTTTAGCTTCTGATGGGAACAGGCTGATTCAAGACGCTTGTCATCTGTGATGTATGTTTGGACCATTCGACGCTTTAAGCATAATTCTTCAAGGCATAAATAGACTTATTGCTGAATTTCTCCCATGGGATCGTCTTGTATCCTTCTTTGCTTTCCAAAGAAAGATCTTTCAACCATCTGTGATAGTTCTTTAGGAATAGACGTGAGGAAGACATGCTTTAGATTTGGATCTGCACCAATTTGGTAGAAGAGCTGAAGCATTAGTCGATAATGCTTATCAAGATGCTTTTTCTGAAGGGAGCAGCATCTTCTTTCGAAGAATTCTCTTCTTTTTAGCTCTTTGAGATCTCCGGGAGTTCCCACAAAAACATGGTATAGATAGGTAAGGGCATGGCTGAAATTGGGTATAATAGAAACGTAAGCTGGTCTTGTTCTGTGAGGGATTGCCACCAAAATTTAAGGCTCCCTGTGAACCTTGTAACAAAATTGTACAGGACATCGTTCATATCATGGTTGGTGATGGACTGTGTACTCAACCAAGTATGAAACTCTTCAAGTCTTTCTGGCCATTTTGGATAAGGAATATCATCAATGGAGAAGAATTGTTTAGATGCCATAGACACATGCCTGGCAGAACTGTTTCTGGTGGGATTACTTGTCTATCCAAATTCTGGATCAGAATAGTTTGATTGCATATCGTAATCCGAAGGAGTGTCAGCCATGAATATTTGCGAAGTTGGTGGAACGGTAGGGGGAGAATCAACTAGTTGATCTGAGAAGAATGAAGATGAAGAAAGAGATACTAAATCTGAAGTAGTATCAGATGTTTGTTCGGAATGAGTCTGTTTTTCCAGGGTAGCCGAATCAGGCTCAGGCTATTGGGTAATAGGATCAATTTGTTGCTTACCCAAATCCTTCAAAAAGGATTCTAATGGATTTGATAACATCATATGGTCTGGCATTTCTCTTATAACAATTGAGCTTGATTCTGTAGGTGGTGTTTTCTCTTTCCCTTTTTCCTTTTTCAAGGCTTTGAGACGACTTCGTATATCCGATTCCCTTCGGAGGGATCTTCTCGGGATATTGGCAAAAACAGACACTTGCGGTCTTTGGGGATACATACCCGCTTTGACAGGAGGTGCTAATGGATCGAAAGGTCTGAACCTTCCTTCTTCAAGAAGTTGTATTTGCTTCTTGAGTTTGTCTATTTCTGGCTTTGGACTTTCAAGATAGTGGTACCCAAGCTGTTGTCCTGATACCAAGGCTTGAAGCCTTTTCTGGAACTTAGAAAGTATCTTCTTAGTACCCTCATCGTATCTTCGGAGATCTTGTTGCACATTTCCAATCTTGGAATCAATAGCCTTGAAGGCATTTTTTTGTGCCAACAGAGTCTCTGATTGCCAGTTTAGAACGGCTTCAGCAGCAGGGGTTTTCTTCTGTCTTCCATGTTCGTCCACATCAGTGGGGGTAGGTATTTTGGGAACATGGTGGTACCTGCCATGTGGATCAATAAACTCTTCTGTAGCAGGGAACGAGAGTTTAGAACTTTCCTTGACAAGAGGAGGAAAGTTAGTATCTTGGAACATGGCAATAGAAGAAGTGGGTGGTGTTTCTGCTGGAATTTCGAGGGGGTAAGAGTGTTTCTTAGCCCACTTGAGGATTGGCTTATAGAATGGAGAGAGAGCTTGCTTTTTCTGGGGAGAAGAAGGTGGAGGTGATTCTGGTGGATCTGGCAAAGTTCGGGATGTAGTACGGAACTCTGGTGGAGGAGGTGGTGCATAAGACACCATGAACTGGTATTTATCACACTCACCAAGAGTATCTACGGAGGAATCTCCGTCTAAGTACTTCTGGTACATCTCATCCTTGGACTTTTTCCGTCGTGGAGGAGATCTTGCATGAGGATCTACCTCGTCAGGAGAATTTATGCAGTAGGAACATTGGCAAAAAGGATCCCAAAAACAATGACCGTAATTGTCTTTATAGTGATAAACAGGATGTCCATCACCTTTGAAGTGTCAAACATGCTTTTTTGGGTCTGGTTCGGAAATAGATTCTGGAACACATGGCTCGATCATGAGAATAGTCTGGAATATAGAAGGACCTTCTTCCTTTTCCTTGCCAAATTTGATGGAAACAGTTCCATCTTTTTTCTATACGAATTCTGAGTCTGTGGACTGGAACGGCTTGTTATGCTGGTGTAGCTTTTCATAGTTGGTGATCCAAGTCTTTGGAAGGAGTTTGGCCAACGTATCATTTGGGATCTGTCTGGGAACATGGATGCAGGACGCCTGGTCATTTTGCATGGAGATGAACAGTGCATCTTCATTACCATTGTTGAAGTTGAGATCAAGAGCATGGTTTTGTACTCAATAAACCATCTGGTAATGTAGGGTTGCAGCTACAGATTCAGCAGTTTAAGGGGCTCCAGTGAGCTGTACTTGGACTTTTAGAAAAGAGAGAAGCTGGGGGTCTGAAAGAGCGATGTTGAAGTTTGGATACAAAGTCACAAAGATTGTTCCGGCATTCAAAGTGGTTTGAACAGTACCAATGCAAGCATGCTGGTATTGTAAAAGCCTAGTATCTAACAACGCGATTCTTGCCACTACTGGCAAGCCTTTACGACCATGGAAGGTGAGAGCAAGACGAACAGCTCCATAGTGGACATGAAAATATCCCTGTTGAACCCATTGTTTGGGAAATTCTGGAGGGATTTGAAGAGTAACAAAGTACTCATTTTCAGTAGCAGGGATAGGATGCTGGTCGAATTTGGATGACTGAACGTACTCCTTTACTTGCTTCGGGGTTTGGTGAATCAACTGACGAATAGAACGGATAGGTGAGAATGATGAGGTGGGTTTAGCAAAAGCTGAATAGGGGTTCATAAGAGGAAGCTGAGTTTCTGAGATCTTGGTTTCATCACTAAGGGAGACTTCATAAAGATAATCTATCTTAGAAGCATTGGAAACACGAAATTCTGAAAGGGCTGTGGATGAAGAAGAAGGTGCAAGTGAGACTGGTGCTTCGAGAATTTCTGGATCTGTCATGATGTAGAAAGATCTTCTCAGCACTGGATTCACCTGTCAAGCGCATGGAATGGATAATATCAAAAACGAAACCATGGAAGTAAAAAAAAATAGTAAAATTGCATTTCACGTTGTCGCATTTGTATCGGTACTAAAAGCGCAACAAGACGCAGCGGCTCGCAGTCGATTACATGCACAAAAAGACGCTCTCTCTCTCCACTGGTCCGAGCACGCAAAAGAGCAAAAGTCAAAAAAAAAAAAAAAAAGAGGAAGGAAGTTCTTGCACGTCCATTGTCTCTCCCTCATTAATGCATGCGCATGCACGCACAAATTCGGCGGACGTGCGGAATCCTCAGAGAAGCAAAATGAGCCCATGATATAATATTATATAATATGCTCTCTCTCAAGTGTGGGTTGTGAGGAGAAGCAACGAGAAATTTGCTGAAGGAGGAAGCAAATAACAAACAAGAAAAGTCAAAAGTTGTGGCTATCCTATAGAAGGGAGGGACAAGTAGCCATATAAGAAACCCCAAGCATGCAGAAGAAAGAAGAATCCATGAACGTGCATTTTCTTTCCCTCATTAATGCATGCACATGCACGCATGAGTGGGGGACGTGAAAATTCTACATACGCATGCAAAAGGATGGGCTGACATTTTATAATACTTTCCTTCCTAGAGAGCAGGCGGTGGCCACCATATTTGAAAAAAGAAGAACCAAACTTGAACAAGTAAGGAAAAGTTGCGGCTGCCTCCTGTTCACCTGTTCACGCTTAAGTCAGATGTTGCCTATAAATAAGCAAGGATCCTCGGGAGAGAAAAGGGGGAGCATTCACTGGAGAGGTTTTGTGAGAAATTAAGAAAGGAAGAGATGCTCGTTAGAGAGAACCAAAAAAAATGAAGTCGGGGGGAAGTGAAAAGAGAGAGGAGGAGAACGAAAAATTCATTCGAGAGGTCTGTGAGGGGAGCGAAAAAGAAAAATTTTCATTGTGAAAGGCTTCTCCTTCGTTCAAACGAGTGAAGGGAAGGGAGTGTGTAAGGGAGTGTGTCAGAGAAAAAACCAAAAAAAGAAAATATGAAGTCAGGGGGAGGAGATTAAAAAAAGAAGGGAAAAGCGGAGAGAGAGACGGCAGAGAGTGAGACGTGAGAGAGAGGAGATAAAAAAAGAAAGGAAAAAGCAAAGACAAGACCCCTACTGTTCATCTTCTCCAAGAGTTCTTCGCTCCTGGATTTCCACCGGTTTCTGCTCCTACGCCGTTCGACCTCAGCAGCAAAGCTTCGCCCAGCCGCACCACCAGTCACCGCCACTCCGCCGGCCATCCCCTGTGCGAGCACCACCCACGTGCTCGCACCGCCGTTCGTCGCCCCTACTGTGGCCGTGACGACCAGCAGCTTCCGATCCGCTTCAGCGTCCTCCATTCCTCTGCAGCTCGTCACCGCGCCGGAGCCCCACTCACCCGTCGCCGGCCTCAACCCGACGACCCACGACCTGCTCGCCTCCACCCGCCGTACCCGACGCCGCACCACCGTCCCTGCCACCGACGCTCGTCACTCCGCTCACTCGCCTCCTACAGCTCGAAGCAACGAGCGACGCCCGCAAGCTGCAACACCCGTCGCCGCTACCCGTGTCCCACACCAGCAACGCCGCCCGCCTGCACTGCCCTGGCGTCAATTCCCAGCCCTACGAGCCATATTTAGAGCCCTGGCGATCTTGTTGCAGCTGTAAGGTGCCTCCGAGTCCGAGCTGTCATTCCCCGACGTGAGCCACATCCATACGGCCTGTTAAGCCATCCGCGGAATCCCCGGCACTAACGGCGAGCTGCTGTCCAAGCTCGAGCCTGACCATTCTAAACTGAGAAGTTGCGGTACCGGCGAATCAGCGTTCTTCTGAAGTCCACCAACGTAGAGAAAGGGGGGCACATAAAGAGCAAATAAAAAAGGAAAAAAAAAACACTTTCCTTTTCTTTGCAGGGCATTCACGTTGGCTGGTGAAGTGCTGTAGTTAGGCTTTCAACGAGGACTTTCCTTCCTCGTAAATTTTGTGTTGCAGGTCATCCCTTGTCTTTTGGAGAAAGACGGTTCCTGCTCGAACCAAACACTGCAGCTTATCCCAAGCCACTCGTAAAGCCTCTGGCGAGCAACTTATTCGCAGGTCCCCAAGCTTCGTGGCCGTGTAATCGCTGCCGTTCGCGAGTCCCTTGTCGCCGGTCCCGTTTTGGAAACGAATCATCTAAATTAGGTAGGTTTATTTTATTAGGTAGATTTATCTCATTTTATTTTATGTTTTCGTTTCTTTATTTGAATTAGTTCTTGATGCATGTTTGAAAATCCCCGACGTACCACCTAATTCGCAACCGCACATTGATTTTTTTATTCCATCTATAAGGCTTTAGATGAAATAATTAATCACGCGAGAATAAAATTGATATTTTGATCTTAAAGGCTTAAGATCAATTTATTGATTTTATTAGCGAAACAACCATGGAGGATTTGGTATCTTTTAATTGTTTTGTTTATCTCAAAAATACAAAAAAAAAATTGCATTTTGCATTCCATGTAGGTTAGAATTAGGTTTATTTCATGTTTTATGGTTTGCATATTAAGAATAGGAATTTTATTTCGAATATAAAAAATAATAATAAGAAAATCAAATCGATCAATTTAGGTTGCTAGTTTTAACTTAGGTTTCATGTTTAATTACTTGGCAATTTTTTTTTAATTTCGAAATTAATACAAAAACATAAAAAAAAAAATTATTAGAATTTTGGCACTCTTTGCATATCATTGCATTTTAGGGTAAAATTTCAGGTAGTTTAATTCTAGATAATAGTTTTTTTTTTATTTAAGAAAATTTTTTTTATTTAAGAAAATTTCTAAATTAGGATAACATTCTAGTTTAAATTAGGATTTGGTTTAACCTCATTCCTAATACAAATTAGATGATATTTTAATTTAGATAGATAATTCTCACATTTTTCTAATTCCGAATTTCATGAAAAAAATGTTTTAGAATAAATTAGTTTTATTTTCTAGGATAGATTGCATGCTTATTAAACACAAAAACATCGCATTTGCATCATCTAGTTTAGGCCATATTATCATGTCATATTATTTCATGTTAAATTAGTAGTATGCATTGCATAAAGCATGATTTTCATTAAAAAAAGTGAAAACCAAAAAAGAGAAATTGCGTGTTCATTAGAAATCATATTTAGACTGTCGATGTGAATTCTGATCTAACACTGCAGATGCTTTCGTTGCTATGAGATAAGTCCTGCAATTTATTCATCGCTTTCTTGGGTGTTAAATTGGTGGTTTACGCACCCGCATGATCATCTTACATGTTAGGAAGATAAATTAAAATCAATTCAAGCTGCCTGCAAAAAACATTTTTGAAAATAAAAAAGAATGGTACCGAAAGGGCATTAGAGAAATCTAGTGTAACCAAGTCCCCGAACTCACAATCTCTGGTTCGTAGGAGTGAAGTAATTCTCCCATTACTTTACTTGGGTTTCTAATCTGCCCACCAAAAATAGATTAGTGGCGACTCCTAATTGAAAATCAATTGCATGTTAAAAACTTGAACCTAAGTCGAGAATTGGTATGGGCTTGGGAGAGCCCGAGTTAAGTCTAGGCTTAACAATCCATTAGCCGAACCCTTAGGTGGTGCACTTGAAATTTAGGTCGCGACACAACTTCTTTGCCCATGTTATGCTATTCAATCACCAGGCACTTGACCTGATGGCGAGAGAGGAGGTTGGGACGAGACTTGAGTTAAGTCTATCAAATATAGATCTACCAAGTTAAATTACTAGGAAACTCTACCAGCTTGAATGCTTACGAAAGCACGACATCGAACGCCATAAAATAGTTTTGGAATCAACTTGACCAGAACAAAGTATAAGACAACTGTACATGGAAGCCGAAGTTCATGGGCCGATTTTATAGACATTACCAATACATATGAAGTGGTGCTGTAAAATTGGCAGTGTGCATAGTACACCCTATGCTTCAATACAACACCAGGAACGTATCTACGCATTAAGAACTTGCTCATGGTACAAACTTGCACAAGATTTCTAGACAATACACAATCACTTTCATTTTTAGGTGAAGCAGAAAAGTTTATTACCCATTAGCTGGCTCTAACCTTCATCATCAGAACCAAAGGGCTGCCTCCTTAAAGATTCCAGTACTTCTCTGGGACGATTGCTTGGAGCGCCCCTACTGCCTGTCGCTCCATTGCAAGACCTGACCTTGGGCACTTTGAGAGAACTAAGAGGTGGCGTGGAAGTCCCTCTGTTTACTTCCCTGAGCACAGACCGCGCTGTGGCCTCAGCTGCAGCGTCTGCCAGAGCCGAAGCCACTCTAGAATTGCTCTGCAATTCATTAGAGGACTTGTTCTGGCACGACAATCCACTGGGAGCGTTGGAAGCCTGAGGCGTATGATTATTCCCTGATTTTCCCATTACAGCAACAGTCTCTGCAGCTTCTGATCTGGCCTTTGCAGATTCATGTTTCTGCATGTCATATAAGAGCTCTCTTTGGAGCTGCTTATCAGCAACCAATATTTCATCTATCTCATTCTTGTAGTCCTTGAGGAGGAGACGGAGGCAATCCATGAGGGAACCTGTGAGGGGGCTGTTCTTGCTCTCGAGTAATCTCTTAAGCTCTATGAATATGGGGATGGTGTTTTGTATGAGGCTCTTTCTTACTGCTTGACTTATGACCCGTCCCTTAGCAGCCGTGGGGGATGTTCCACCACAACCACTGCTTTCGTCATCCATTTCGGGAGACTCCAATGTGGAATTCCGGCTTGTTGGGAGGCGGATCTCCTTGCATGCGAGAATCTAAAAAGCATCCTGTTCCCTCATTTGAGGGTGCATAAATCCACGTAAAGATGCGTTTAAGCAGGTCATAAGAAGAACTAGGATTTTCACTGAGGATAAGCTTGCCGGGTCAAACACTACCGTTTTATTAAAAACAAAACAACAGTGATTGGTGAAGATATCTTTCTACAACTGCTAAGTGCCAGTTCAATGACAATGCTTTGAATCACACAGCACATGAAGTTTAGCAAGCATTTCACAGAGACCACATTTTCCCTTCCATGGTAAGGCAAAAGGACAGTTTCTGCGTTATTTTGGGCTTATGGAGATGACGTTTGCAATGTTTAATTCCAAACAGGGGACATATATTCGTTTTTTTTTTCTGCAGCTATTAATGCATAACTGTTGACCAATATTAACGTGCATTGCATAGTACCTGTAGAACTGACTGTCCAGTAGCATCTTCGATATTGAGCATACCATCAGATGCCGCTGCAAGTATCTCTGCACAAATCTTGGCAAATGTGGCCAACAAGTGCTCGGGGGCCATTTGTTTCAGCAAACAAGTGTAAATGCGCATCCTCTTGGACTTTGAAATTTCATCAGTGCCCCTGGAAATTTAAGCCCGATGAAGTGTATCTTTTGGTACCATGTGATGTTTTCTTTCTGAATGAGATCTCAATTCTAGTAAAAATTCTTAATTGAGATATGTAATCCATACCTTATGGAAAATAGCTGGCTCTCAGACTGTGAACTCTGTGAACTATAATGTCCACCATGCGCACGGCAATCATTCAGAACAAAAATTGCTTCTACAAAACTGTTATAAGCTAAAAGTGGTGCTTTGACTGCAAAGAGAGAAGAATATATATTTAAAAGGACAGGATTAATAAGCAGCTCTATGAAGACCAACCTTTATAACTGTAAACTACCTCTTAGAATATTTCCAAAGAGGAAATCAGCAAGTTCTCTGATTTTTTCAGCTTCATCCACCAGAGACAAAAGAAATCGAAGAAAGAGCACTCCCCTCCATTTCACATAGTCCCTCTGAAGTAATTTATGCCAACAAATCAATGGAAGAGTATATCTTCATCAACAAGCAAAGCT
Source organism: Eucalyptus sideroxylon x Eucalyptus melliodora (assembly GCA_016097485.1). Lineage (NCBI taxonomy): Eukaryota > Viridiplantae > Streptophyta > Magnoliopsida > Myrtales > Myrtaceae > Eucalyptus > Eucalyptus sideroxylon x Eucalyptus melliodora. Next base: position 4,196,166 of record CM027826.1, read on the forward strand.
TTTGTCTAAAAATGACATCATAAATAGTGATACCAGAAGCAAAACTAGACCTGGAGCAATCTTGACAGAAGTATGAAAGTCTGCCTCCTGACAAGTTCGCATGGATCACCCAGACACCTCGTGATCTTTGCTATGTGACTGTATAGTGATGAAGCATTAGTCACATGAACAGTTTTCCAAGGTTCAAATGAATCCTTATCACTTCCGCATATGTGGGTCAAATATCACAACTAGTAGAATTAGCACTCACCAATCAATTAAAGCAGTGTAACGAACACAAAAATCCGCCATCATCACAACAAGATTGTTCCTAAGAGGGGCTGAATCACTTTTCTCAAGCTCCTGCAACATTAGGAAATCATTAACACGATAAACAAGAAAACAACATGGGGAAAGCCAGCCAGAAGACAAGATCTTTTAGGGAAAAACTTGAACATCATAAAAAATTATCAGGAACACAACATGTCAACTAAAAAGCAGATTTCAGGGTTCAAGGGGAAAGCCAGGAAGCATTTCAAGCAAAGGTTTCACATATTCATTTGAAATTTCAAGAACAAATTCAAATTTTGTTGATAATTTTTTTTTTATCTCTAATCGTCAAATCATCTAAAGCCGAGTCTTTGCTTGCATCAAACTGGTATTTCACTAACCAGTAACTTCAGTAAATTTCAATATCTTGCAGACATGAACTAACTTTAAGCTGGGAGGTTTAGTCCAGTTCATAGTAGAAAATACATAAGGCCAACACTTTCCTCAAACTTAAGTTTTATATTGTCAGAACCCATTTAATTAAAAGGCAATAACAAAAGCAGCAGCACAGAAAAACAATGTTTGCAGTTTGGCCTTTCAATCTCTAAAGGAAAGTAATCTGACAATCCTAAATGGGAATATTCAAGGGAACCTAGATAATATCTCCACATATCAGCACTTTTTAATCTTCAAGAGACGCATAAATGGGCATCATAGCAAAGTGCAGCCTTACCAAACTACACTTTTTAGAATGAAAGCTACTTCATGACATTAGGAAACTAATGTACTAAAAGTTGCAAAATGTTTGGAGTAAAATGTACCAACTTTTTCCTTTCTAAACCAGAAGATGATATCAAAAAAATTTCCAATAAAATGTAAGCCGATTTAGAAAAGAACACATACTACCTGAACAAACAGGGGTATATAACGCTTTGCAATTTTCCCATCTATAAGGCATATCTTTCCCATCGTTAACCACCCTTGTATATACAATGATGTGGCTACATCCTTCAGAGAAACTTGAGGAGCTGGTAGCAACTTTGATTTTGGATGGAGATCTCCAGAAGTAATTATCTTGTGCAATAATGGGATCACTGTGCTCAAGTCTACCGAAGGACAAACAATAACTAAAGATCCAACTGTATAAGCTGCAATTGTTGCTTGTGACAGTAATTCAGATGTTGTCATAGATCTTCTACCTCTTCTATTGCCACTTCTCGGAGGAGTAAAGAACCTGCCTTCTTCATTTGCTTGTGTGTTCTCAGAAATGTACTTTTCTATAACTCGGGTGGCTTTAGAGAGAAGTTGTCTTACCCATCTTAGAATAAGTGCGTCAGCCTCTAGTGCACTTAAAGCCTTCTGCTTGCACACTGTTCTAAGGACTTTTACATGAGAATTGACCTGCAACCAGACAGTCCCATTAATAACATATGCCCATGCATTTGTTAGTGCCCATTAATAACACATGCACATGCATTGGTTAGTGAATATGAGTAAAATTTCAGATCAATGTGTCTTCCCGTTCATGAATTCATTAGGCGAGCTCCACACTTGGTTTTGAAAGATTTTCCATTGCAGAACACGACTCATGCTACATTAGTGATGGCTGTTGGAAGATGTGGTCTGAAGAGGAGACATTCATTTTAATCCCATGTGGCATTGGAAACAATGGTCAGAGAATAATTGGAAGGTACCTAAGGAACTTGGACTAGTATCAAGGCATTAAAGGGCAAGGGAAGACCTTTAAGTTGATGTCTTGCGTAAGATGGAAAACATTGGTACCTAAAGACAGCCATTGAATCAAGAGAAACCTATTCAATTTATCTTATTCTACATGCTAAACGAGCTTCAAGCATAAGACCATATTGGTTACATTACTTGAAGTTCCACGACATATGATTGACTCATCAAGTGCATCACTAAGATGTACGAGTCTTCATTCACTTGTCATATGAAACAGATTTACCCGCGGTCCCCTTTCTTAGAATATATGGTAGAGAAAACAGCCAGCATGCAGAAAATCCAAGAGTGATTGGCCTCATATGATCAATGGTGAAAGATTATGTACCTCTGTTGGGTGCATATCAAATCCTTCAATTCGTTTCAATAAATTATGAGCCAAGTCTGCAGCAGGGTCTGGAGGTAGCTCAAGAGAAATGTTAGACATTGTTTGCAAGAGGAAAACACGATCACCAGCCCAAGTGACGGAGCAAGGTTCCGCATCATCATTGTCGTCATGCCAATCTCCATGGGTAAGTGGAGTCTTTATTTCACATCCCAATCTAGTTTTATCAAGGAGTTGCCAGTGATGATGGAGAAATTGCCAGTCAACAGCATTTGGAAGGAATGCTGACACCTCTGATAGAAGAAACCAAGCACCTTGTGGGGCTGTCCACTTTTCAATTGGCAGCGACTGACTTAACCAGAGAGATTCTGATGCTTTAATCATATTTTGAAGAGCTGTAGCTACCACAGGCCTAAGCTGATTTTTCTTGCCAAGACTTTTGCAGATCTTCTTTATCCAAGGCACTAGTTCACCATTGCAAATCTCTCGCAGTAGACCTAATGCTCCATTTGGAAATAGTAAGTCAATCTGCCTTTCAAAATCTTTCTCCTTGTCATGCAACTTATATGGAGCAGAGTAATTATGAGGTGAACCAGCTAATCCCACTCTTGAAATCTTCTCCAGAACCAGTTCTAGGAACAAGTTTTCACATTCCTCCTGGATGCTTGACTCATTGTCACTTATTAACCGAGGGACATAATGCAACCACTCAGTTGCTACAATTCCATCTGGAAATTTCCTGAAGGCCTAAAAAGCAAAAAAAAGAGATCCACATAAGATCATGGGCTGCAACAGAAACTCGGGAGCAGATGATGTGCATAAAATCAAAATGCTAAGAGGCAAATAACATTTCAAGCTTGTTAATTGCAAAAGCATGAGGTCTTATGAAAAACGATATGCTAAATTTACAGTTTAATTATCATAAATAGAAGTATGCAAATTTGGTTCTCAGTTCTTATATAATGTCCTTGATTGAATTATTCACAACAACGCAATCTAATAATGATCCATAATTGGGGAGCTAAGAGTAGTCATGAGGACTTTAGAGATTATTGCATGAGGCAGACATGCAATCATATTAATCACATGTCAGTTACTTGATCTTGCACTGAAAGTTTAAACCCCAAATGTTAGAAATTATTAGGTTCTGACGAACTGTTATGCCTTTATTGTTAGAGATAGATAAAAGAATGTAAAAGCATTGACCACCAAAAAGAAACAGTAAGAAGGAAAGTACAATCAAATGACCAGATCAACTAGCCACAATGTTAATGGTCCATTTCATCCTTCTCCCCTGCAAACAAAAAAGTAACTCGTTGCTTCATTGATCTCTTGCAGAAATACTGCTAGTAAATGGTCTCATGCTCACCTACTAGGAATGTAAAATTTTTTGTTAAAGCTAGCTTAAGGCTTTTAATCAGACTAATGGTAATATCTCATTCAAGAAGCGCTGTGTATGTCAATAGTGAGCTTATGTATCAGAAATTGACCATTCCCCGGGATTCCCAAAGACTATGGTAAATTACAAGAAATGGAAATCAAGAATATCGAACTGCTTAAACCACATCTATTCACCAGTCAATATATTAACTCGAAATAACTTGCTCAAAAATAACTCTAAGACAAAAAATCACAAGGTAAGGCCTCACAATCTAACCTCAGAGAGGGCTGAAACTGCTGCTTTCCTTATACTAACGAGCGGATCAGAACAAGCCATACCCATAGTCTTTAGCAAAATTTCATCAAAAGAGCCACTGTAAAAAGATGTCAACTTTGTGACCAGATTAAGTGCAGCCTTCCTCACTGCTGCCTTCTCATCCAGACACCGAATCTTCAAAAGATTATTTATGGTGGCCTCTGTCTTCTGCCTAACTCCATCTCCAATTCCCAGTACTTCCTTCAGAATCTTGCAACTCCTATCATCATTTGGTATAACTAAATTTGATAAAGAGCGTGCTCTAATGGCTGAGTTTTTAATCAAGACCTTCTCAACCCCCACGATCATTTACTTCATTTGCCTGAACACCAAGTGGATCTTTCAATGACATCACAATTGGAACAATAAGACCAACAGCCAAGAGCCTTACTTTTTCCTTCTGTCATCTTCACCACATATTCCACAAAGCTGACCTGATCATTATATTCCAGGGCTTAAAGAATTTGCAAAATAATTAAATATCAATCGCATACAGTTCGTCAGAAAACATAAAGCAAACGTCCTCACTTCTGATTTAGCTAGCATAATCAATGGAGACAAAGATCTCAAGACCTCTGCAGCAGAATTAGCCTGCTCTCCATGAGTTAGCTTGCGAAACACTCGGGTTACAGAATGATTCAGGCACCATCTTTGGAAGTTCAGCTACTGTATGTACTAAAGACTTCAAACCATCTGGAAATCTATCCAAATGAATCAAATCCATAAAAAACCAGCTTCTCCAGCACAGCGAAGAAAAGATTCTCATCAATCTCACCCTCCTCAACATCATCGAGCCACGCCTCCCGCCTTTCCTCTTCGATTTCGAGAATTGAACACTATTGCTAGGAGTACCTTATAGTGGTTCGGCAATAATTAAATATCAATCGTGAGACCGAGTTGATTCAAGCCTACGTCCACTCTTCGCACGACAGCCGATTGGCTGGATTCCACTATAATCAAAGAGCTGTTACGGTGTTGATCTTCCTTGAATTCTAGGTGTAGATGATCTACCACACTCTCTCAAGGTGTCACCAAATATAAACACTCTCTCGTGTATACAATTTCGCTCGAACAGTCCTCGACTAATAATCAAGGGTCTTCGCACTGGAATTTTTCTATCAATCACACACTTAAAACAACTAGAACGTCTTCCTTTTATACTCCTTCATGCCATCATAGCCGTTGGCACTTACCAAAGGAATTCCTCCAATCTACCCGTTGGACGGAATCAATCAAGAAGATCATCCGAGCTATTTAAGGAATCGATGATAGCCCATCAATCTGTTCGCCCATACAATCGGGATCTTGGTTTCCAAGAATAGAACATTCCAAGAATACTTCGTCGACCATCGGATCTTCAATCGATCTTAGATAAGAATTAAAGAATCCGAAATGATTATCCAACCAAAGAATCTTTTCCAGAGGATAGGATCGAATCCTCAACCATAGACCTCGGCTTTGGATTTCCTTCGTCACTGGATTGGAAAGACTGTCAGTGAGAACAGACTTAAGTCTTGAGTCTTGAGTCTTAAGTCTTGAGTCTTGAGTCTTGAGTCTTGAGTCTTGGGTCTTGAGTCTTGGATCTTGAGTCTCGAGAATACAAAGTCTTCAGACTTTAAACTGTCGGTCTCCGAACATCCGACTTAGATCGATAGAAACGTTTTGTCGGCTTCAAAATATTCGGAAAGATTTCTCCAACAATCTCCCCTTTTTGATGGTGACAAAACTTTCTTGTAGATTTGAACAACTTTGACCTGCAAAAACATTTCTCAAGCAATATGGCTAACTCAAAAGATTAATAAAGCAACCGACTCGCATCCACAGAAAATTGGTTAGACTTTCATGAGAAACACCATATAACAACACTTGAATAAATGCAACCAGTCAAGCATCACAATCCACAGTCAATTCAGTCAAATTCACACCCAAGTTCAAGTTCTCAAGTCATACTCAAAAATAAACATAACCACTAAAAAGTTTTTAAAAGATGTTGGTTCAAATTGGTTCTCCCCCTTTTTGTCAGCATTGAAAAGGGTGAGAAAGGAGTCATGTCTGCTTGGGAATGCGCACGATCTGGAAATCCCCAATGGACTGGACTACTCCTTCGAGCTTCTTCAGTCTTCTCTCGATGAGCTACCTCTTCTCCCTTGGCATTGGCTTGAAGTTGCGAGCGAGGTCTTTGAATTTATCCTCCGAGAGATCGAAGATGCTTGTCCAGCATTCTTCAAAGCTTGGATTTCACAGTCCAGAACATATATCTGGCTACGCATTTCCAGAAGAATATTCATGATGCTACGAAAATCTGCAGAATCATCCGTCTGTGTACTGGCATGAGCTTTCTCTGATTGAGTAAATGCAGACGATGGCGCTTCAGTATAGTCTGGCAGATTTGGAATCGACGAATCACCTTCTTCAGGCAATTGAGAGACCTGAACTTCTTCTGGGTCTTCTAGAGATTGTCTTAGATCTTCACTGACAGCAGCATGAGGTGTAGACCTCTCTTGCTCTCCAACTCCCCCTGTCTCTAGGACATTGAGAGGGGAAAAGTGATGATCATGCTCTTTATTTCCTTCTCTCCGCATTTGTCGCGAGACTTTTCTTTTTCTCCTTTTCCTTCTTCTTCAACTTCTTTCTCCTTCTCTCTCTCTCTGTTCTTCCTCTTCTCTGTTCTGCTTTTCTTCTTCTCTGCTCTGCTGAAGATCTGTCGGATGAGACACAGAACGTCTTGTTCTTGTCAGCGCTTGGATAGTGGGATCTTCATCATCTTCATCTTCATCCTCAAGGATGAGAGTTCTTTTCTTCTTCTTCGATGGGGCACCCATGGCCTCCTTTCCTTTCCTTTTTGAAGCAGACTGGACTGGAGATTTCACTTTGAATTTCTCCATTGCCTTGGAGAGTTCTTGCAGACGCATCTTCATTAACATTTTCAATCCTACCACCATCTTATCACACGGTCGAACACAAAATGTATGTGGCAGATCAATGTTCGGATGTCTCAAGATCTTGGTCACCGGACCGGATAAGGCAATTGTCCTTTGTCTTTTGACACCGCTCCGTACATATGGAAGAGAATAGTGTGCGGGAGAGAAAACTTCCGTCCCGAGTTGATCGCATACATCAACTTTGCTTCGAAAGAGACACGAAGTCTTTGATGTAGACTTCGGTTTGAGACAGTTGATCACAATCTTATGAAGCACAATGTTGATGGCATTCATCCTGGAATAGGTAATTTTCTTCTCTACGTCCCTATCTTTGACAAGATCCAGAGTAGTACGAGCATGTGAGACTTTGATTGGAAGATAACGTCCTCGTTCAACTCCAACTATGTCCGCCAACATATTCACATCTACCACGTAGACTTGGTCTCGAACACTGAATGAAATTCTATTCTCATCCAAAAAGCTAAGATTTGAATAGAAATAAGCGGTCAGTTGAGCATACCCGTCCGTAGAGTCAGAGCAAAAAGTCTCAAGTTGAAGCAAATTCAACTTTTCTCTTAAGTTCACGTTGATGGTGTCCAGGAAGTCAAAATCGACACTTCTAGGGTTTATCACCCCTCTTTTCAACAGCCTGAAATACGCTTTTTCCTGATCCTTGGATTTAAACAAATCCATCCGATTTCCTTTCACCTTTGCTGCCACACCCATTCTAAGTTTAAATTCAAGGAACATTTTGTCATCATCGTTCCCATCAATCAGATTTTGTCCTGGCATACGAGGATCACTCGGAATGTTCTCAAGAGCCTCCTCTGCCCTTCCTTTAGGAGCAATTCCCAATTCCTCCATTTTCCGCAGAAAAAGATACTCATTCCCATAATTTTTGTCCTTAAGGAAGTCATCTATATACTTTAATGAAGTACCGGTGCTTTTCAACGCACGATAAAGCTTATAGATAACAGAGGGTTTTTGGACTCTTACTGGGTCGGCATCCTCGATTATCTCTTCTTCCAGATGTTGACTTCCACCTTGTGGGGCAGGAGACGATGAATGACGTGGAGGAGAGCGAATCGGACTTTGTCGCTGACTTGATAAGTCTTCTTCTTCAGTAAGATCGAAGTGAGTCGGTCCCTTCTCCATTCTTTGTGGTCCCCTGTTTGCGATTCTTGATGATTTCCTCGAAGACGACATCTTTCTTTGTCTATTGGAAGATTCCTTCACTTGCTTTTCCCAAGAAAAATGACCACTTTCTCGACGATGAACAAGAAGTAGAAACAGTATCGGGAGGAGAGTGCCTTTTAGGGTTTTGAAAATTGGGCGAAGAAAAACTGTATATATATATATATACCTCGGATTTGAAAAGAGAAGTTTAATCGGTACAAGGAAAGTGTACGAACACTTCTTTTCAAAATCAATAACTGCCAAAATTAATTCCTTGAAAAAGACAAGTTTTCAAATTTCACACGAATTATATCTGAATGAAAGAACGTACCTTTTCGAGATAAAATAGCAACTTACAGTCTTTAGCCATGAATGATTGAGTCTCATGATTCAAAGTCTGAGAGATCAGAGTCTTAGAAATGGTGAGTCTCTAGACTTTAACTTCTTCAAGCTTCAAAATGTTGAGTCTTGAGCGAATAAAGTCGAATTGATTTTTCTCCAAAGGCTTTGTGAATATATCTGCTAGTTGACTCTTTGAATCAACAAATTGAATCGAGATTTCTCCATTTTGAATATGATCTCTAATGAAGTGATGTCGAATCTCAATATGCTTTGCTCTTGAATGAAGAATTGGATTTTTGGTGAGATTGATCGCGCTGGTGTTGTCACATCTGATTTCTGTGCATGAGTCTTCAATGCCAAAGTCTTGTAGCTGTTGTTTTATCCATAGAATTTGCGAACAGCAACTTCCAAGAGCTACATACTCTGCTTCTGTCGTTGAGAGAGCTACAGTGCTTTGCTTTCTTGAGAACCAAGACACCGTCCCGTTTCCAAGCGCTTGACAAGTTCCGAAGTGCTCTTTCTATCGACTCGCAACCGGCCAGATCTCGCATCCGAGTATCCTAGAAGATTAAAGTCTCCCTCTTTGGATACCAAAGACCGATGCTTGAAGATGAGGCAACGTATTTGATAATACGTTTCACGGCAATGAGATGTGATTCTCTAGGATCTGATTGAAACCTAGCACAGATGCAAACACTCAACAAAATATCGGTCTAGAAGCGAGTAAGATAAAGAAGTGAACCGATCATGCTCCCGTACAGCTTTTGATCTACTTTCTTCCCTTCTTCATCCTTGTCTATCTTCGAGAACATGACATTGGTATGTCGGTCTTTTTGCACTTTTCCAATCCAAATCTTTTGACAAGATCATTAGCATATTTTTCTTGGAAGATAAAAGTTCCTTCCTTCAATTGCTTTATTTGAAGGCCAAGAAAGAATGTTAATTCTCCCATCATACTCATTTCAAATTCGTCCTGCATAGACTTAGAAAATTTCTTGCAAAGACTTTCATTAGAGGATCCAAAAATAATGTCATCAACATATATTTGAACGAGTAAGAAACTTTTGTTTTCCTTTTTGATGAACAAAGTAGTATCTACTTTACCTTTGACAAATCCGTTCTGTAATAAGAACTTACTTAGTCTGTCGTACCAAGCTCGAGGTGCTTGCTTTAGACCATACAGAGCCTTTTTCAGTCCGAAGACTGAGTCTGGCTTCTTTGGGTCTTCAAATCCAGGCGGTTGTTCCACATAAACTTCCTCTTGGATAAATCCATTCAGGAAAGCACTTTTGACGTCCATTTGGAATAACCTGAAATTTTTGTAACAAGCAAACGCAAGTAATAGACGAATAGCTTCTAACCTTGCAACTGGTGCGTAAGTCTCGTCATAGTCTATTCCTTCTTCTTGCGTGTATCCCTTGGCCACGAGTCTTGCTTTATTGCGTACGACTTTTCCTTCTTCGTTCATCTTGTTTCGAACACCCATTTGGCTCCAATAATAGTTTTACCTTTTGGTTTAGATGTCAATTCCCGAGACATCATTAATATTGAACTGTCCGAGCTCCTCTTGCATAGCTTCGATCCAGCTTTCATCGATAAAGCTTCTTCTATGCTTTTTGGTTCAATTTCAAAATGAGAGCAACAAGACTAGACTCTTCACGCCTTTTTGATCTCGGTGCGGATTCCTTCATTGATTTCGCCAATAATGAGATCTTTAGGATGACTGGATTTGTGTTTCCGATTCTTGGTTGATTTGCTTGGTTGATGATCTCTTTCTTTATTTGAATCTTCATGAGCTTCTTGATGTTGGACTTCCGTAGTCCGAGATGCTTCTTGAGTTGAAGACTTTGGAAGGTCTAGAGTGAGTTCGACTCTTCATATTGAGTCTCGGCTGGATTCATCTTGCGCCGAGTCTTGGAATTTGACATTCATTGATTCTTCCACAGATTGGCTTTTCTTGTTATAGACTCTGTAGGCTTTGCTTGATGTAGAATATCCAAGGAAGATGCCTTCATCTGATCTTTCTTCAAACTTACCAACTCGATCACTTGCATTTTTCAAAATAAAGCATTTGCAACCAAACACATGAAAGTATGAAACAATAGGTTTCTTACCTTTGAATAGTTCATAAGGGGTTTTCTCAAGAATAGGTCTTAGGAAGACTCTATTGATGATATAGCATGCTGTTGAAACAGCTTCAGCCCAAAACCGTGAAGAAATTTTGCTTTCAATTAAAAGTGTTCTAGCCATTTCTTGAAGAGATCTATTCTTTCTTTCCACAACTCCATTTTGCTGAGGAGTGTATGGAGAGGAGAATACATGTTTAAAACCAGATTCATCACACAATTTTGTGAAATCTTGATTTTCAAATTCACCTCCATGATCTATTCTTATACTTGAAATAGCACATCCTTTTTCATTTTGAACCTTTTTAGCAAACTTCTCAAAGTACGAAAAGGTTTCTGACTTACTTGCAAGAAAATATACCCAGGTAAAGCGAGAGTAATCGTCTACAATTACTAGACAATACTTCTTACCTCCAATGCTCTGGGTTCTTGTTGGTCCGAAGAGATCCATATGAAGCAACTGCAGTTCATGATTAGTAGATACATGATTTGTTTGCTTAAATGAATTTCTTACCTGCTTTCCCAAAATGCATGGAGTGCATGAATCAGACTTTTGGTATGGCAATTTGGGTAGACCTCGAACAAGCTGCTTTGATGAGATTTTGGCTAATTGCTTCATATTGACATGGCCAAGCTTTCTGTGCCATATGCTTGCTTCATCTTGGATTGAAATTAGACATTGAGATTTATTCAATTTCATGTCTAAGAGGTAGATGTTTCCATGTCTTCGACCCATGAAAGACTCGGAGAATCTTTACTAATTCCATAGCAAATTCCTTCTTGAAAGGAGATCTTGAAACCGGTATCACACAATTGGCTAATGCTGAGAAGGTTATAGTTGAGTCCTTCTACTAGAGAAACATTGCTTATTGTGAGATTTCCAATTCTCACAGTTCCAAATCCCACGATGCTTCCTTTGCCGTTTCCTCCAAATGAAACATTTCCGCCGTTTACTTGAACAAGCTTTATGAAGCACTTTGAGTCTCCTGTCATGTGTCTTGAGCATCCGCTGTCAAGATACCATTTTATCTTTCTCTTGACGGAGACCTGCATTCAAGTGAGAGTCTCAAGCTTTCTTTGGTACCCAAATTTTCTTGGGTCCTTTGGAGTTAGTAGGATAAGCATTATTGGGCCATGCTTTCTTAACAGGTTTCCAAACCATAGGACAATCTTTTTCAAAATGATCTAGACTGTTACACTTTGAACACCTTAGAGCATTTCGACCAACAGACTTTACGAAAACTTTCTTGAAATGATTTTTGTAAGCTTCTCTTGACGGTCTTTTCTTAATTCTTTCTTTAACTTTAGGAAAATCAATCAAGGGAATTGTTTCCGCTGTCATGCCTAACCCGCACTTATTGAAATAGGGTCTTTGAACTGAAAGCACTTTTTCAAGCTTTTCGGATCCTATCGAAAACTTCTTTGAAATATTTGATAAGTCTGTTTTTAAGAAAACATTTTCTTTCAAAAGATCATCTTCTTTTTCTTTAAGAGCAGAAACATTTAGGTCTAGACTTTTAACTCTTTCTTCTAAAATAACTTCCTTTTGTTTCAGAATTGAGTTTTCCTTTTTAAGTTCGGAAATTCTTTTGAGAGAAGTCTTAAGACTGAAACACAGTTCATCAATATATTTAGAGACTTTGACAGGAATTTTAAAATCACTTACCTCAAATTCACTGTCTGAGTCTGAACCAGAATCTGAGTCTGAATCTGAATGTGCCATCAAACATATGTTGGCATATTCATTATCACTCTCTTCACATTCTGTATCACTCCAGGTTTCGGCTTTGAGAGCTTTTCGAAACTTCTCAGCTTTTCCTCTTTTCTTTTTCGAAAGAGGACAGTTGGGTCCGATGTGTCCCTTCTTTTTACATTCGAAGCAAACTACATCTTTGTTTGGTTCCTCATCATCAACGACTTAGTCTCGCTGTCTCGAAAACTTTGTTTCCTTGGGATGAACCTTCGCCTTTTCTATTCAGTTTTCTGAATCTTCTTATCATGAGAGCGAGCTCCTCATCATCCATATCATCTTCGAATCTGCATCATCGAATCGTCATTTGATTTTAGTGCAATAGATTTCTTACCTCTTGGATCTTCGTCTTCATTAATTCGTTCCACTTCGTAAGACCGAAGAGTTCCAATCAGCTCGTCTACAGATAATGGCATGATTCTTTGCGTCTCTCTTATTGAAGTCTTTATATGATTCCAATCCTTGGAGAGTCCACGCAGAAGCTTGTTCACCTTCATGGGATCAGAAATTTTTTGTCCTTGGTTCTCAAGACCATTGACAATATCTCGTAAAACGACTAAACATGTCGTTATAGATTCTCCTGGTTTCATTTTGAAGGCTTCATATTGACCAAGGAGAATGTTAATTCTGGTCTCCTTCACTCGATCTCGTCCCTTCATAGGTGATGTGTAATCTATCCCATACTTCTTTTGCTGTAACACAAGAAGATATTCTATTATATTCAGTTGGAGATAAAGCACAATATAAAGAGTAAATTGCTTTTGCATCGAGTGCTTGTCTCTTGTTTATCTCTTCCTGAGACATTCCGCTGGTTTCAATAGTGTCTTTCCCTCTTTCGTAGATTGATGCAGCAGCGGGAGTGATTCCTCTTTCCACAACGTCCCATTCCGAGGATCCTTTGATCGAAGGAAAGCTTTCATCTTGTTCTTCCAGATGTTGTAATCCTTTCCATCGAAGTAGGGAGGTCTGGTATTGCTTTGCCCTTCCATCAGCCCCGGTGCTAGCATACTAGCCATGGATCTTTTACTCTGAAGTAAAACACTTCAAACAAAGTAAGAACACGGGCTCTGATACCAATTGATATTGCTAGTATGAGTACCTAGAGGGGGGTGAATAGGTATACAACGAATTTTCTTGAAGATTGCACAATACTTTAGACAGTTAAAGAATTTGCAATAATTAAATATCAATCGTGAGACTGAGTAAGGGAAAGAGAGAATTGAACACTCGGTTTATAGTGGTTCGGCTTGATTCAAGCCTACGTCCACTCTTCTGCACTGACAGCCGATTGGCTGGATTCCACTATAATCAAAGAGCTGTTACAGTGTTGATCTTCCTTGAATTCTAGGTGTAGATGATCTACCACACTCTCTCAAGGTGTCACCAAATATAAACACTCTCTGTGTATACAATTTCGCTCGAACGCTGTCTCGACTAATAATCAAGGGTCTTCGTACTGGAATTTTTCTATCAATCACACACTTAAAACAACTAGAACGTCTTCCTTTTATACTCCTTCATGCCATCATAGCCGTTGGCACTTACCAAAGGAATTCCTCCAATCTACCCGTTGGACGGAATCAATCAAGAAGATCATCCGAGCTATTTAAGGAATCGATGATAGCCCATCAATCTGTTTGCCCATACAATCGGGATCTTGGTTTCCAAGAATAGAACATTCCAAGAATACTTTGTCGACCATCGGATCTTCAATCGATCTTAGATAAGAATTAAAGAATCCGAAATGATTATCCAACCAAAGAATCTTTTCCAGAGGATAGGATCGAATCCTCAACCATAGACCTCGGCTTTGGATTTCCTTCGTCACTGGATTGGAAAGACTGTCAGTGAGAACAGACTTAAGTCTTGAGTCTTGAGTCTTAAGTCTTGAGTCTTGAGTCTTGAGTCTTGGGTCTTGAGTCTTGGATCTTGAGTCTCGAGAATACAAAGTCTTCAGACTTTAAACTCCGAGACTTAGAATAAAGAAACGTTTTGTCGAAAAATATTAGTCCTCCGAACATCCGACTTAGACTGATAGAAACGTTTTGTCACGCTTCAAAATATTCTCGGAAAGATTTCTCCAACAAGCGGAGATTGACCTTTTTTCGTATGGTTTTCTTGGGAAATAAATTCCCAATTAAATAATAAAATTTTGCTAAAAAGGAAGTTTAAAGAAAAAAAAAATCTCTAAAATTATTAATGAACAAAATTCAGATTATTATAATATATAAAATGATATTTAGTTGATTTAATTCTTCTCTTACATTTTAATGTGATTTTTCTTTTATTTTGTTTACATCAATTTACAATCACATTTTAATGAATTATCCTCTCATTACTATTTTTCCTTTTTATATGTGTTTAAAAACCCAATGTTAAATATAGCTTTCTAGTGTAAATATTATAAAATGCATGGACTTGTAAGAGCAAGATAACATGAATACCTCTTTCCTTATTGTCATGATATCTTCATAACCAGGACCTTTAATTAAATAGATTTTCTTGACCAATCTTGTAATATTTTTTTTTCCATAAATCCAATGACTCTAAAAGGAACTCAATGTAAAAAAGAACAAACAAACAAACGAGGAAGTTCAAACATATCAAATTCAAGAAAAGTTTAATATAAGAACTAAAATACAATGTTCATGTACCATTTATTGGTGTGCAATTAAAACTAATAAGATATTGAAAAAATCTTTTTCAAAAAATTAAACTGACTAATTTTTCACATTTTAAAGCTAATCCTCTTGTTGCCCATCCTAAACAAAAGAGAATGTGTGGCATTGGGAGCACCATTACCATATGTTTGTAATGGTACCTTTACGCTAGCCAATCTAATAAACACAATCAACTAGTGAGAGAAAAAGTATAACTGAAAGACTAACATTGAAATTTTCTAAAAGTTGAGGAGGGACATTTTTTAATTAAACAAAGAAAAAGATAGATGGATGATTTTTGATTTTGGACAAAACGATATCAAAATCTAAGTAAAACACTATTCGAATGAATTCCTATCAATTATTTGAAAAATGATATTAAAATATGAGTAACACACTAGTCTAATGAATGATTTGACTAACTACACTTATTATTTGATAATACAACACCCACGTATTAACAAATAAAGTCGTTTATAGCAAACGTTCATCTTCATTGGTAACACGTATTATCCAAGCGCATGACTTGGGCATAAAACTTCATAATTTCGTTCTGACCAAGGTATGCAAGAAACGGTTTTTGTCAAACCCTATAGCCTTTGATTTCCATATAAATATATAGCTCAATAGTTTATCGATTGAATCTCATAATTCAAAATCGACATAACTCCATATTTAAGATGCAACTTCAAAAATTGCTCCGATTAAATGAATAAATAGGCTTGAATACTTACCTATCGTTGCAATTCGCAATTAAATTAGGGCGCGTTTAATAACGTTCTCGTTCAAAAATTGTTCTAGAGAACAGAAATAAAAAAAAAAACTATTTCTATTATGGGGAACAATTTTTGAATAGAAGAACGCGTTTGGTAGCTGCACAAAATTTCTATTTCTGTAGTAGAATAAGAACAAAAACAAGTTTGGTAAACTTGTATAATTTTTTTGTTTCTTTTAATTTTTTTAATTTTTAATTTTAATTTTTAATTTTAATTTTTTTTCCTTTTGGCCAGTCGCCGGCCTCAACCATGGCCGCAACCAGTGACTAGGGCCGGTGGCCTCGCTCGCCATGGCGAGGCTCGCCGGGAGCCGGTGACACTCCAACAAGGTCACTAGCCATGGCCAATGCCAGCAATCGGCCAAAGAAAAAAGAAGAAGAAAAGAAAGAGAAGGAAAAATAGAAGAGAGAAAAAATTGTTTTTCGAAAGTGTTCTCGGGAACAAAAAATAAGCTTTTCTTGTTTCTTGTTTCTGTTCCAAATTTGTTTCCGAAAACAAATAAATAGATTTTTTGTTCCCAAGAATAAAAGTGTAAACAAATGCATTTCTGTTCTTTTTTTGTTCCCCGGAACCAAAGAACAAAAATTGTGATCCGGAGAACGAGAAAGAAAAGCTAGGGGCCAGCGACACTCCGGTCACTGGCCATGGCCGAGGCCGGTAACCGGCCAAAGAAAAAAGAAGAATAAAAGAAAGAGAAGGAAAAAATAGAAGAGAGAAAAATTGTTTTCGAAAATATTATCGGGAACAAAAAACAAGTTTTTCTTGTTTCTTGTTTTTGTTCCAAATTTGTTCTCGGAAACAAAAAATAGATTTTTTATTCTCGAGAATAAAAGTGTAAACAAATGCATTTTTGTTCTTTTTTTTGCTCCCCGGAACAAAAGAACAAAAATTGTGATCCGGGGAATAGAAAGAAAAGCCAAACAAATAGGCCCTTAGCTTGTCGGGTTTTCCGGATTGTGCACGTGCAAAAAATTCTCTTCTCACTCTTATTATTCCCCCCCCCCCCCCACTCCTTTCCCCGGTCATGGCTTCAACGCTTCAACAAGTAAAATCTGCGGAAGAAAATGAGGGTGGGCTGTGGGCTTTAAGAGACATGGCTGGGTTGGGCCCATAAAAAATGGGCTGGGCTATAGAATGGGTTGGCTTAAAAAGACCTATCAGTCGGGCCCATATATTACACTTTCAAAGTTTTTTTTTTTTTGATACCCATAGAATCCCGTACAGCCGGTAGCCGGCGGATAAACTTGGAGCAACGCTAGCGGAGAACCCACCACCCCGACGTCGCACTTAAGATCCCATGTGGCGCGGGATTCAACCCCTCCATTTTTGTTAGTTTCATTAGAGAGCCTTATTCAACCGGGCCACCTCAAGTGGTGGTACACTTTCAAAGTTTGATATTAAAACAAATCTGAAAATCTCAGTGTCCCATACCGATGAAAAGGAAACGCCTCCCGACAACGTTTGCCTCGTCTTTCCTTTTCCATAATCCAATGATGCTTCAGAGATCAAGACAAACTGATGATGTTGGCCTCCCGGTTCACGTGAGGTAGGGACCGGCCATCACGCGTCCCTTGTCTGGAGGGCGAAAGCCACCAAAACGACGAGATTCTGTCCGGACCGGTCGGCGATTCTTGTACTATCCACGTAGAGATAAAGCCAAAACAAAGCGTTGCCATCCTCTCAAGATTAGCCCAAAAACGCGGCGAATCCACATGTTTAGAAACGCCCGGCTCGATTACTACCCCCCATAAAGCATTCATTAGCAAAAATCCAACTTCAATAGAATATTGCTCGCGCGTGGGATCAACCCTTTTGGTGCGGCAAGATGCCTTTTGCCTTTTGATTTGGTTATCATTGATGCTTAATAATTGAAAGTTTGAGAATAGAAAGGGCGCTTGGAAATCGATTTGTGAGCCACCACTGCCGCCCGACCCAACACAATCGCTTTCTCACCCAATCAAATTTTTTTGGGATGGAGCCAGTGATGCTTCGAAGTGGGACCCCTACCCGTTTGGTGTGTTCTTCGCTTTGGGCCACACAAGCACAAATGCTTGAGTCGCAAATGAAGAGATCTGCAGTAGGGAAGCCAAGTGGAGTAAATGCTATTATAGATGCGTTTGGTAACATTTTTGTTCTCACGAACAATTTCAATTTAGAAATAGTTTTTTCTATTTTTATTCTCTAGAAGTGTTTCTAAGCAGAATAACATGTTTAGTAATTATATAAAATTTCTATTTCTAGAATAGAAAAATAATATAAATACATTTTGTATGACCTTAAAAATTTCGATTCCCAATTTTTTCATTTAATTATAAAAATGTAAGTGGAGACTTAACAATTCATGTTTGGATAAAACTGAACTTTTGTAAGGATTTAATTGATCAAGATATTCTAAGATGGCCTCAGAAAATCCAATGTAATAGTTAGTTAAAGATGAATGGCTGCAAATGGCAGTAGAGAGTCCCACTAATTTATAACTCATAATATGAGGAGATTGAAAGTAAATCTTTAGCATTACAATAAATAGGTGATCCTAAAATTGGTGCGCTTATTTACACAAACTCATCAAACCTTTTTTTTTTTTGGCTTTTTTGGCTACAAGAAGAAAATCAATGTTGCTTGATGGAATGGGCAATGACAGAACAACTAAGGATGGATTGTCGGCTCTTCCAAGTTTTTCAATTTGTCAAGGCCTTGGTAAATATCATCATTCACTATTGGACCATCTAACTATAGATGTTCAAACAACTCCCAGTCTGTGCGGATAAGTCTATCCCCACCATTTCCAAGCATCTCAAAGACTCCAGATGTTCAAGGCCGTCTAGGTTGAAAAACTTATTGCATCCAATTACATATAGCCCTTTTAAGGATTTTAATCTTTCTAGACCCTTGATCTCTCTCAACTCCTGGCATGCTTCGATATCAAATACCGACAAGAGTTCCAAACTCATCAAACTTGGTAACTCTTTCAACTTGTAACACCTAAAGACATAGAGCTTCAATATTCCTAAAGGAAGCTTTGGCATAGATTCCGGCAATTTGCAATCATGAAAACTAAGTTGTCTTAGATGGATTAGATGAGAAAGTTGAAGCAATGTGTGAAGATGATAGGTGATTACTAGATCTATTAAACTAATAGGAAGCTTCGGTGGTGATTGAATCATGCCACAATCATTTAAATAAAGTTCTTCAAGATGAGAAAGCTTCACAATTGCATCGGGGAAGCCAGAAATTCACACATAACTTTAATTGGATGATTTTCAATGAAGACAACCCATTTATAGGAACTTCCCCTCCCAGACTCCGACATAATGAGGAAATTAATACTTCAAGTTTGCCCATCTTGCTAACAGTACTGGGTAAACTACTGAATTTTTTACGGCAAGCAATGTTCAAAATTTTCAAGTTTTTCAAATCCCCACCAAATTTAGGTAATTTAGAAATTTCTGCATATGACATTGTTAGTTCAGTTAATGATTTGTCACACCTTACTTTGCTGGCTGGTGCTAGTGACCTTTGAGCCTGTGCCATAGGCAAAACTTCGCTTGCACTACTTGCAGCACACCCTTCCACATCCAAGACTCACCATTTCTATTGTGAAGTGTTCCCAGATGATAGACTTCTTGTTTCTCCACTTGTTGGGTTGTGTTTCAAGAGTTTTCACATTGTTATCTTCTTCTAGGGTTGTCATCTTCTATCTAAAAACAAATTCCTATTGAATAAAGTCAGAGATAAAGCAACAAAAGAAAAAAGACAGGTATAAAAGAGAAGGAGATCTAGAGTATTTTGACGGCATCAGGCAAGATATATTAGAAAAATCACTGATGAATGGACTTGAACCAAATATTAGAGTCAGATGGACAGAAGATCTATACAAGGATTGAAAATCTTTTAAAAAAATTGAACAACGGTGGCCCATCATAGGGAATTGATAAATTAGGCTTTCAATATCATTACGAGAGTTTGGAAATGCTTAGCTAGCAAAATAACATCATTTTCCCCTATGTATTGCATTGTGTTGGTCAAGGATCCAAACTATGGTGAATGTTCTTGCATAAAGTCCACACCAAAAGCACTTCAAAAACCTGAAGGCAGACTACATAGGTACTTGCATTTTCTACTCAAGAAACACAATCTAGTAGTAGTTTTAACTATCGATACCTCATCTCACAGATCCAACATGAAGTTATCTTGGTCAGTGGTTGGTGATCCATGTGTCAAGAAAGAATCAACTTTTGTTGGCCTGTCTTAGTTATAGAATTCTAATTCTCGATCTAGTTGAAAAGTGCAAGCAATAATAGGCTAGTGGATCTTTTTCACAAGCTAATTCAACTTCTCATAGTCAACTTACACAGAGTCATCAAGTGCAACCAAAGAACTTACATCTGAATGAAAAGGAAGGGAACTACACAAATCACCTTAGGCCCTGCATGGTAAAAAGTGTTTCTGTTTCGAGGAACACAAATTTTTATTTTTTTGCTCCTAGGAACAAAAAAGGAACAGAAACGTGTTTGTTTGCGTTTTTGTTCCAAAATTATTTTTTTGTTCCCAGAAACACATTTGGAATGGAAACAAGAAACAAAAAAAAAAGTTGTTTCTTGTTTCTAGAACAAAATTTAGGAACACTTTTTCTCTCTCTTCCATTTTCTTCTCTCTTTTTTCTTCTTCTTTTTTCTTTCTTTTTTCTTTGGCCGGTCGCCGGCCTCGGCCATGGCCGGCAACCGGCCGTCGAGGGCCGGCGACCTCGCCGGAGCCTCGCCGGCGAGCCTCGCCGTGGCCGGGCGAGGCCGGCCCTCGTTGGCCGGTCGCCGGCCATGGTCAAGGCTAGTGACCGGCCAAAAGAAGAAAAAAAGAAAAAAGAAAAAAGAAAAAGAAAAAAGAAAAATAAATAAGAAAAATAAGAAAGAAAATAGAAAAAATAAAATTAAAAAATTAAAAAATTAAAAGAAATAAAAAAATTATACAAATTTACCAAACGTGTTTATATTCTTTTTATATTTCTAGAACAGATTTACCAAACGCGTTTTTTTGTTCAAAAATTATTTCCTGAAGCAGAAATATTTTTTTCTATTTATGTTCCCATAAACAATTTTTAAACAGAAATGTTACCAAACGCACCCTTAGTCTCCTAGATGTATCAAACACGAAAAAGCATCCAAGCAAAAAGAAAAGTATTGAACAAAGGAAAACTCGAAGCATATCCGGATTACAGAGAACTAACCGAGACGAAAAGTGTGAACACCGGGATCGCTAATGCCCCTTTTTTAGTCGTTGAAATAGAAGTAAAAGATTTAAGGCATCCGTTAGTATCAAACTTGCACATACCACTTTTCACTTTTCAGCAGTTAAAAAATTTCAGAATGCACCACACAAAATTCATTAAAAAGTTTGCCAGCATGCACTACAAATGGTAGAAAGAAAAGTATTGAATCGGCTGCCATTTGGTCGCATGCTGCAGGCGCCAGCAAAACTCGGCCCAATCACGGAGGTCAAACGAAAGACACAATCGAAACAAATTTTGAATTGAAGGTGAAGACTTTGCATGAAAAAGAGTTTTTTGCTTTTAGTTTCTTTCAAAATTCCTCGCCTTTCATACCTCATCACTGCCGTCGCTCCTTTTGTTGGATGAATGTTGCTGCTACCGTTGAAGATCGAGCAATTATAGCTCCTTCTGGCGAATGAGAAGCACCATTCGCTCGTTCTCTAGCTTGGCTCTCTCTCCATCTTGGTTCCATCAATGAATCTTCAATTAAAAAATGCCTCCATGTTTCTGTTCCAAGTCAAAAGTTGGCGGGGCACGAACCGAGCGTGCGAACATCCCTTGGCAATCGACGAAATGCGATGTTCTAAAATGCGTCGCCTACCCATTCGTTTTATGCACATGCAAAAGCAAATTAAACATATGCAAAAGCAAATTAAACATATACCCATATAACAACAAACATAGGGATAGTAAAAAGACAAACCACACTTTATATACACATTAGGTTGGTCCTACTAGTCTATACACATACGTCTGGTTCAAAAAGAACTACTGAGCCATCTATGCTTTGGACCCTTCAACCTCCAGCCCCGAGTTCGCCATGATATCATCCAGTATTTGATGTCCATGGGGGTGAAGTACCTCTTCCTCTTCGGTTTCGACGGTAGGCCCGTCAAAACCTTCGAGAGGACCCTCTTGAAACCACGCTTTAAAACGATGAGGTACCAAGTGAGGTAGTCCCTCATTGACCCAAACCGTGGTCATCACCAGCTCATAGGTCCAGGTGGTCCCGAGAATAGGGAAGAATGTAGACTCGGACTCCATCTCGTATGGGCACCAAAAACAGATGTGACAGTATGCCATACTAAGGACTTGAAAATTTTAAACTACGACTGGGTGAGATAAAATTTCAGTGAATCAACACCCTAAACCCTGATTAAGAAGAAAATTCACTCAGAGGCTACCTAAACAAGTGTCACACACAAACTTACCTCGCCTAGTACCTCTCTGTACATTAGCTCATCACATATATCATATGCATACAACAAACATATTTCATAACTGGAACACATCAATTCATCTTTCAAAAAATCACAGGGGTTCCAATTATAAGGCCAAATCGTCATGATACGTCCTATTCCATGCCACACGATTTTGTCCCATAATGAAGTGCGGCTATCTCAATCACTCAGGTGTGTCCTAGTTATTTACGACTGATCGGCCCCGGCCAACTCAACAATCGGCGGTCATCTGGCATAGCTGAGCGTTGTCTTGCTCCATCAAGCACGTCAACGTTTACATCCATATGGCATTCCACAAGGGAGTATCAGCCTAGCCTTCATTACGACCGGTATCCATTGACAAAGGGCATCCGAACTTAATCAAGCATTGCCCCGCATGAACGCATCAGGACGAGTTCCGATAGTGACCACACGCACATCCATATTTGGCTAAGAATATCGTGCTTTGCATTCAAATACTTCCATTTCAAATGATGGACTTGACCAATTTTCTTTGTATTAAAAATTTCCGGTAAAATAATTGTGCGTGGTCACACTTTTAAATTGAACCATAAAACGTGATACGCTTCCTTTTTAAAATTCAATGATTTATAGAGTACATAAAATCTTTTTGGTGTAAAAAACCGACACCCGGTTTTTTTCTATTTAAATACCAAAAATCCAATTTTTGCAATAATAATCCATAATAAACACCAAGCACTCAATTGCACAATTAAGCAGTCAACTTCACATACCAACTCATTCATGACGATCGGCGTAAAATTCTGATAAATGGCTATCCCGTCACAATTTACGATAATTATAATTAATTAAATAAATAACAATTAATTAAATAAATCTAATTTAATTAATCAAACCACGGTGTTAACCTAGGGTAGTAAAGCCTAACTAAACTAATTCCTAACCAAACTAACTTAACTAGCTAGTTTATCTAACCAAACTAACCAACTAGTTAGTTCATCTAACTAACTAATTAACACTAATCCTAATTAGCACTAACTAACAGCTTAAGTGCAATTAACTTCCTAATCCAAGATTAGGGCGTTAACTCACCGGATTAACATGGCGGCAGATTCACGGCGATAGTGACGGGAAGGGTGAAGACCCGAGCCTATGGCGTCTCCAACGGAGGACCAACCGGGGCTAAAAAATAGCCCATAAGTCATGACTAAGGAGCTGCTGGTCGGTTCTGTGGCTGAGCTGGTCGAGGGAGTTGGGTGGCTGGTCGGTGCGGCTGAAGTGGTTGGATGGCGAGTTGGACCCGGGGATGACATGGCTATGGAGGCGAGATGGTGAGGTGGACGGTCGACTAGGGGGCGGTGGTGGCTTGACACTGGCGGAACGGTGAGGGAGGCATGAAGGCTGGTCGATGTCGAGCTGGTGGCAAGGCGATGGAGCGGTGGCGGCTTGGTGGGTGTTCTAGTGGTTGGTTGCTGGCTTTGTGGTGGCAGCTACAACAATGGAGGAAGAAGATGAAGAAATGGAGAAGAGGATGGAGCTGCAGCAGTTCGGCTAAGGGGGGTTCATGCGCACACATGAAGAAGAGAGGGAAGGTGAGAGGGAACAAGAAGCCAAGAAGGTCAATAATGCAGCTAATAGCAAGCCAATGGGAAATATCTTGGCACTCAAGTGCCAAAGCACAAAGTCTTCAACCTACAATGTCAAGGGGCCAACCAATGGCTGATTTCCTCTATTTCCCTCACAAACAAACTCTTTTTGATGGCCAAATAGTCCCCTTCAACAGGCCATACGAATTTCCACCATTTAGTTTTGCTGAAATTGATTTTCCATAAAATTTCTAGGCTTGACAGAATTTTTCAAAAGATGAGATGATGTTCTAAAAATAAATCGTGACACGCTCGAATGTTCGATTCCCGAAATCGAGTTCAATTTCGTGGTTAAAATTGATCGGATGCGATTTTAGTACAACTTAACCTACCTGGTAGCTTTTAGGGATTTTAATGCATTTAACCCGTGGTCGATAATTTTCGATCCACGTTTGTGCATTTCCGACTCATTGGTGACTCTCGGTTGTTGTAAAAATCTCAGGGTTTCAATTACATACACCAAGTATAAAATCGATAGAAAATTGAGTTAGTACCATTTGACGCGAATTTTGCAATCAAGCAGAATTACCCACAATTCAATTACGTGATCCCGTTGAATTGACCTATATCTGATCACAATTCGATTATAACGGTATCGTATTAACTCTTACCGATGATTATGGTCGAGCAGTCGATTTCCGATCGAATTCTCAAGTCTGCCGCATTTATATCCCTTAATGGCTTTACCTAATAGATTAGTTATCTCGTGAGTGATCAACTTAGAGAAGTAAGACCATAGGCATGTTGACAAAAAGCCCATTTCATATTATCGAAACTTGGTAAAATTTTCAAGATGTCACAACTATTTCCCTCTTATAAAAATTTCGTCTTTGAAATTTAAACCATTACAATTCTTCTTTAAAAATGTGAGGGTATTGACGTTTCTCGATTCCTCGCTTTCCCATGTAACTCCTTCTATTCCATGGTATTGCCAGACCACTTTAACCAAATGGATCGTCTTATTGCGTAGCACTTGCTCCTTTCGATCCATTATCTGGACCGGTCGCTCCATATACAACACTCTCTCATCCACATCTAATTCTTCATAATTTAGCACGTGGGTTGCGTCAGGCTCATACTTTCTCAATATTGACACGTGGAAAACATCATGCACCTGGGCAAGTCTCAGTGACAACGCAAGACGATACGCCAAAGTCCCTATTCGCTCCAAAATTTCAAAGGGACCGACGTACCTCGGACTCAACTTCCTTTTCTTGCCAAAGTGCGAAGTACCCCTCATTGATGACACTTTGAGGAATACGTGTTTACCAACTTGGAATTCCAATGGCCTTCGCCGCTTATCTACATAACTTTTCTGATGACTCTGAGTGTTCTTAAGTTTTTCTCAAAAGACTTTGATAGCATCAACTAACTGCTGAACCAACTCAGGGCTGATAATCTTGCGCTCTCTGACTTCGTCCCAACACACAGGAGTTCTGCACGCTCTGCCATACAACGCTTCAAACAGTGCCATTTGGATGCTTTGCTAATAACTGTTGTTGTAGGCGAACTCAACTAGATAAAACTGTTCCTCACAGCTTTCTTTGAAGTCCAACATGCAAGCTCGCAGTATGTCCTCAAGAGTTTGAATCGTCCTCTTAGACTGGCCATCCGTCTGCGGACGATAGGCCGTCTTGTCTGCATCGAAGCCTTCGTTCTCAAGGCAGTCTGTAAACTTTTCTAGAAAGCTGCTGTAATTTGACGTGATCATCACTGGTACTCCATGAAGACACATTATCTATCACATGTACAACTCAGCATATTTGTCCAATGTATAGTCTTTTCGTATGGCGATGAAATGGGTAGACTTCGTTAATCTATCAAATTCAGCCCATATGAAATCATTATCTCGCTGACTTCTTAGTAATCCCATCACAAAATCCATCATGATATGTTCCCATTTCACTCGGGAATCTCAAGAGGTTGCAATAGTCCTCCAAACTTGCAATGCTGTGCTTTCACTTGCTGGCACGTCAGACAATTGGTAACATGTCTAGCGATATCTGCCTTTATACCGATCCACCAATAATGTTGACGTAGATTCTGGTTCATCTTCATACCGCCTGGATAAATGCTGTAACTGCTACGATGAGCTTCTGACAAGATCTCTTCATTAAGCTCTGCATTGTTAGGTACACACAATCACCCACGAAACTTTAGTACTCCATCTTCGGTAACTTGAAAATCAGCCTTTCTCTTTTCCGTATCTTCCTGCAGAATCTTCTGGATCTTAGGATTTGTCAACTGTAACGTCTTGATCCATATTTGCATTTCTTGTTCAATTCTGAGGGTGGCCATAAGACTTGAAAGATGGCCTACCTCATGTTTGAAAATCGAATCTTGAGCTCTTTTGAGTAGAATCCATTCCTGAACCATCATCTGTGCAATCGATGATTTTCAACTCAACGCATCTGCGACCTTGTTGGCTTTACTCGGATGATACAGGATGTCATAGTCATAGTCCTTGAGAAGTTCTATCCAGCGGCGCTGTCTTAGGTTCAACTCATTATGAGAGAACAAATACTTTAGGCTCTGGTGGTCCGTAAAGATATGGAATTTCTCTCCACACAAGTAATGTCTCTAAGTCTTCAAAACGAAAATAATCGCTACAAATTCAACTCATGAGACCTCAGCTGATGGGACGCGTATGTAACAGCTCTTCCATGCTACATTAGAACGCAACTCAGTTTTCTAAATGACGCATCACTGAAGATCTCATATCCTCCAAGTCCAGACGGTATCATCAGCACGGGTGCGGTAGTTAGCCTCTACTTAAGCTCTTAAAAACTATGCTCGCACTTATCCGTCCATACGATGGTTATTGCTGAAAATATTTTCACGAACCGTCTGTAATAACCTGTTAATCCCAAGAAACTTTTAATCTCTGTCACTATCGTTGGTCTTAGCCAGTTTATCACGGCTTCAATCTTGGTTGAGTCCACGGAAATCCCTTCACCTAAATTGGGGTAAGTACACTATCAGT
This sequence comes from Eucalyptus sideroxylon x Eucalyptus melliodora, assembly GCA_016097485.1. NCBI lineage: Eukaryota > Viridiplantae > Streptophyta > Magnoliopsida > Myrtales > Myrtaceae > Eucalyptus > Eucalyptus sideroxylon x Eucalyptus melliodora. The sequence goes on from CM027826.1 coordinate 4,223,021, forward strand.
GCCAAAAGTTGTGTGCGGTGCTTACTTTGGTGCCAAAAGTTTTTGTCGAATCACTTAAGTGCCAAAAAATTTGAAAAACGATCATTTTAGTGTCAAATCAGATTTGGTTGGTCGGAAATTTGACGTGGCACTTTTTCATTAATTTTTGAAGCTGATGTGGCTCGCCAAAGAGTATAGTCAGCATTTAAACAACAAAATGATGCCGTTTTGTGTCTTTCCCCCAATTCAAAACCCTAAATCTCTTGTCAATCGCTGTCCTCAATGGCTCCTGCGCTCCACGACCGCGGCTCCAACCCCAACCCCAACCCCAACGACGGCCACTGGGTGGCCAAGTCGAAGGCCGTGATCTGGCCGATGCTTGGGGAGGCCACCGATGAGTGCGCCGCCCCTGATCTCTCCCTCTCCATCTCTGATCTTCCCGAGAGTGCCTGGCTTACGTCTTCCAGTACCTAGGCTCCCGCAATTGAGGCTGGTGCTCCCTCGTGTGTCGTCGCTGACTCGTGATCAAAGGCCAAAGCCGCTAGAGGCTCACCCTCCACGCCCACTCAGAGCTACTAAACGTGGTCCTGGCACTGTTCGCGCAAGTTCGACTCGATCACGAAGCTCAAGCAGAAAGCGCGAGTTCGACTCGGCGCAAGTCGTTGAGCATTGGTGATGACGTACTCATGTTGATCTCGCTCAAGTGCAGGAACCTCATGCACCTCAAGCTACGGCTGAGCAACGCCGGTTGAGTGAGCTAGGTTGGCGGCCAACGAGAATCAGAACCCTAATTTCAATCTCCAAATAAATAAAAAAAAAAAATCCCAAAATGAGTTGTGCGGCGTCGTTTTTGTGAGGCCATCCACTTAGGACGGCAAAACGACGTCATTTTCTTAAGGAGGACGGAAAACGATATCGTTTAAAAGCTATGTCATTTTTTTTAAAATATAAAAGCTACGTAATCATTTTGGCCGGAACTCTCGTCGGTGGCATCAAAATGATTGTTTTTTCTCCGATTTGGCACTTAAGTGATCCGACAAAAAATTTTGGCACCAAAGTGAGTGTTGTACACAACTTTTGGCACTGATAGTGTACTTATCTCCTAAAATCACATGACCTAAGAAAGCTACACGAGTCAACCAAAACTCACACTTACTAAACTTGGCGTTCTGTCTATGTTCTTGCAGAGTCTGAAACATAATCCTTAAATGTCGTTCGTGCTCCTCTGGACTTCTCGAGTATACTAGGATATCATCGATAAACACAATCACGAAATGATCCAGATATTCCTTGAACACTCGGTTCATTAAATCCATGAAAGCAGCTGGGGCGTTGGTCAAACCAAACGGCATCACGGTAAATTCATAATGATCGTAACGCATACAAAAAGCCATCTTCGGTATATCTTCCTTCTTAATCCTCAGCTGATGGTATCCTATTCTCAGGTCGATCTTAGAAAATATCGATGCTCCCTATAGCTGATCAAACAGGTCATCAATCCTTGATAACAGATACTTGTTCTTAATCGTCACCTAGTTGAGTTGCCGATAGTCGATGCAAAGACGCAACAAACCATTTTTCTTCCTCGCAAACAAAATTGATGCTCCCCAAGGTGATGCACTAGGACGTATAAATCTCTTGTTTAACAACTCCTGCATCTGCATATTCAGTTCTTTTAATTCTGACAACACCATACGATAAGGAGACTTAGAGATTGGCTCCGTCCCAAGGGCCAACTCAATCACAACCTCAATCTTCCTTTTTGGGGGCAAACCAAGTAATTCCTCAAGAAACACATCAGAAAACTCTTGTACCACGGCAATATCTTTCATCTTCAGCTCCTCAACTGTCGTATCCACGACGGTCGCCAAGTAACCTTGGCAACCCACATCTAACAAATGGGTTGCCTCAAGCGACGAGATTAAGGGCGCGCATGGAAACACTTCTGTTCTTCTTTTGTTCCTCGGAACAAAAATAAATAAATAAAAAGTGTTTTTGTTCCGGGGAACAGTTTTTGAACAAAAGAACGCGTTTGGTAAGTGTAAAAAAAAAAACTGTTCTTGGAATAAAAAAAGAACAAAAACACGTTTGGTAAACGACAAAAAAATTTCTGTTTTAATTTTAAAAAAAAAAACCTTTTTTTTTAATAAAGTTTAAAATTGATATTGAATTCTCATTCTTATGAAATGCTCATTAATTTTATTTTGTTCATGGTTAGTGAAGACAAACATTTTTAGCATGATCATATGGCATATTTTGTAGAAAATTTTGTAATTAAAGTTTGTACCAAATTTTTTCAAGTACTTTTTTATTTTTTAGTTTTAAAGCATATAAACTTGATATTGATTTCCCATTCTCATTAAATGCTTATCAATTTAATTTTTGAAAAATGGGGTGTGAAATGAAAAATATTTTCAACATGCTCATATGTGCGCCCTTAAACGAAAATTTCATACATCTCAACATGAACCCTTCCATATATGACGTCACAATAATGAAGTAATATAGTTCATTGTTCAACTGCATCACAGTGAATACGTAAAAGCAATATTACAAAATTCAACAAATCTCATGCATATTGTGATCCCTTGCTATTTTATTTGCAATTCTTATCCTAAGCATGTTCATCCCAGATGACTGCTCAGCCGATGTATCATCTGCAACTTTCCCTCCTGTAGGTCCAAATGGATACTCCGGATCTCCATACATGGAAAAATTTCTATCCATCATATCTTGATCACGAATGTAATTATGAAGAGCACAACATGCAATTACAACAAGTACTTGCTTCCAAATTGTAAATGGAGGCATATATTTCAAAATGGTGAAGCGATTTTTTAATGCCCCAAATGACCTCTTAATTACATTTCTTAGTGAAGAGTGCTTATAGTTGAATAACTCTTTTGCTGATCTTGGCCGTCTCCCACTCCCTCTATATTCGCTGAGATGATACCATTCCCTTCTAAAAAGAGTTAAAAATCCCAGAAGTACTGCATAACCGGAATTTGCCACGTAGTATTTTCCTACAACATGATATATATAAATTTGTTATGATATTAAACCATAATATAATCATAAATGTTAATATAAACAAAGTAAATACCAGGTGGTGGTCGGGGAAATTGCAATTGAGGAGTTTCGAGTGTTGCCGAAAGCACTCGACAATCATTGGCAGATCCTTCCCATCCAGCATACACGTAAGTAAATTTCATATCGAATAAGCAAACATACAACACGTTCTGTGTGGTAGTCCCTCTCCTGCCTCTAAATCGAACCTGTTGAGACACCGGGATAATAGCATTTATATGGGTGCCATTCAGAGCACCTACGCAGTCTTGTCAATTTATTACAAATCTAAGATTATAAAAGATTATGAATTACATGTATTTGATGGTATAAAGTTGATATATAAATCATACCTTGAAGTAGCGCTTATGACTAGGATCCATAAGAATTTCTTGAGGGATGACATCAAAGGACGGTGGTTTGATTATCTCTTTTGAAAGTTTGATAATTGCTTTCAACACTTTGCTGAAATACTTGCTGATCGTTTCTCCAGAATGTTGAAATCTCTCACATAAATTTCTATTTGAGCTACCATGACAAACCATAGATAAGAATATCCCAACTTATTCGTCTATTCTAATATATCGACTATCTTTTAACTAACCTCTTATTCTCATCAAATCACATAAATTCATAAAAACATGTCTCTCCATCCTGAAGGCTTCATATATCCTATCTGAATGTCCAGTAATAATCTCCCTTATCCATTCGGATCCTAATAATTTGCTGTCCCTAATTGGTTCTATTGTATGCACGGACGCGTCAATGGCAACCGTGCACAACCACGCTAGTAATACGGCTAGATCATCCTCATCCAAGCATTGTTGAACTTGTTTTACCTCTTCACTACATATACTATCTGATCCCTCTTCCATAGTATCTATACCATCACAAAAATATAAAAACATCAATAACATAAGTCATAGTCCCAATAGAAGATGCCATTACATATAAGTACGAAGAGTCTCAACACTTAAAACGACATATTAACAGATAACATAAGTTATACAATCTCTACGTTACCCCACTCAATTCATAAATCTACTAAAGATGATAAAGAAGTCCAATTCTCCTTTCAGGTGTGGATTTAATGAAAGCCACCCTCCATGAGGCACTATCGCATGCTCGATCCACTGCTTTATTATAAAGATCTTGGTCTATCTCAGGCATAATAAGCAGAATATCCATCACAGCAGCGACGGAGAAAGGATCCTCAGGTGATGGCATAACCCCAGAGGTTGTAGAGGCAATACCAGATTGACTAGACTTAACTTTCAAAAAGTCTTGGATAGTTTTGCAAGTGTCATCAATATTGTTTTGGGTACTCCTCCTTCTCCTCTTAGTAGTTGGAGTCATATCCAATTTGTGCTTTCCACGAGTTGAAGTTCCAGCATCTTCGGTGTAAAGACTCTCTCATCAGTGTGGTGATCACCGAAGTCATCTGTATGGCCACCACCAGCATCACCATAGGCATTGCCACCACTGTTGTCACCATATGCATTGTAACCACTGTTGTCACCACCTATATTGGCATCACCAGTGTCATCTTCCTCTGACCCCGGCACATCTTCAGCATTTGCAATGCCATATTCCCCAGTAGCATATATACCACCAAATACAATACATAGCTCGGGATATTGGGGAAATCCATCATTCCTGAATTTTGCCCACTCTACATTCTCCTACAATTTTGACAATAATAACATTTGAGGTATATAATCATACATTTTAAAATTAATATACATAATGACATCAAAATGACCAAAAAGTTAAAAAAAAATATATATACCTTGATGTGGGCTTCCCATATGCTTGGATTGTCGACAGTAACTCTTTTATTGACATTATCCCAACCGAATCCAGATTGAGACATAAGTTTTTGAAAACTGCTATACTATTTTCTCAGTTTGTTTAGCTTGTTCCACATCTGGACCATGCTATATTGGCATCCTATTTGTCTAACGAATTCAGTCTATATATTCCTCCACCTTGCTTTGTTGAAAGTAGAAGTGGTCCAATTTCCCTTTTTGACCTCATCCACCAACAAACCAATAAATATGTTGGTTACAGAGTCGGTCCACTTCGCATTGCATGTCTGTCTCTCAGATGCCATTTAATCTTTGATCGGTTGAGCAACATATGAGTTATGAGTTAAATCAATAACATAATACTATATATGCCAAACACAAAACCATTCTCAAGAGATGCAAGCCAAGAAGACTATATAATGACAAAACTGAAAATTGTTGAACTAACTTGTGTAAAACAGATCATAAGTTGCATTTTCAGCTACAAGAAATACATAGTAATGCTACATATAGAATGCACCATGAAATTCAGCCAACACAAGGTAGCATTACCCTTGGTTATTACCTTCTTATGATGCTACACAACCACGCTGCACCCCGACTTCGGCTGGATCTCCCCCTTGGTGGTGAAATCATCGTTGAACGCCCTCGTTACGTGCTTCACCAGCCTGTCCATTCCACATCACCATGAGCAACAAAATAACAATCGAAGGAAACCACATCACCAGCTTGTCCATTCCACATCACCAGCCTGTCCAGCTCGCTAGAGTTGCTGCTCGAGCAGCTGCAACTCGAGCTGCAGCTCGAGCCTCGCTCGAGATGCTGCTCGAGCTGCAGCTCATTGGAGCCTCGCTCGAGCTGCAGCTCGCTGGAGCCTCGCTCGAGATGCTGCTCGAGCAGCTACAGCTCGAGTTGCGGCTCGCTCGAGCAGCGGCAGCTCGCTTGAGATGCTGCTCGAGCTCGCTCGAGAGTGAGCCGTCCTAGATCTGCGGCAGATCTGGGCGAGCAACTCGAGCGAGCCGTCCCAAATCTGCCGCGCCGAAGCCCATCGTTGACCGGAGAAGGAGGAGCACCAGAAACGTACCTGGATTCGGAAGCTTCAGCCGGTGAGTCGCCGGAGTGAGGAGTGGCCGGAGAGTCAGCCGAGTGGGAGCTGCCGGAGAGATGGGAGAGACGCCGGAAAAGGGAAAGCACGAGAACGAAGCTTCAGCCGAGAGCACGAGCACGCACGAAGGAGAAGCTTCAGTCGGTGTTGTTCCAATTTTGTTCCGGTTTTGTTTTTTGTTCTTTTTGTTTTTGTTCTTTTTTGCCTTCGAAGAAGTGTTTCTTTTCTCAGAAACAACTTTTTTGTGTTTCTTTTTTTTGTTCCAATTTTGTTCCGGGAACAAAAAAACAAAAAAAGAATAGAAACGCAACCAAACACGTTTTTGTTCTTTTTTTGTTCCCGGGAACAAAATCCGTACAGAAGTGTTCTAGAAACGTTTCTTTGGAGCGTTTCCATGCACGCCCTAAGGTAATTGAGGGTCCTCCTCGACTACCAATAAACTCGAAACTTTCACCCACTAACGGGTTTAATTGAATTAATTTATGATAACAATTTACAGTAGCTTGTTGCTTGGTGAGCCAATCCATGCCAATGATCACATTAAAGTCATACGTGGACAGTAGAATCAAATCTATCATTTCCTCTCGCTCACCAATTACTAACTTGCAACCATGACACCCTATTGCAGACAAAACCTTATTCTTTAACGGAGTGGATATACTAATGACTGACCCCAATGGTTCTGGACTCAACCCTACCAACTTAACGTGCTGCTCAGCAATAAATGAATGCATAGCTCTAGGCTCAAATAAAGCATAAGTAGCATGGTGTTCAGTGAGACTGTACCTGTGACTTTGTCTGGTGAGTCCTCTACCTCTTGTCGAGTGACAGCATACACCATTCCTTATGCTGGAGGCTTGTTCATCATGCCCTATTGTTCATTCTGCGACGCACTCCCTCAATTCTATCCCATCGGCGGTAGTGGCGGCTGTGATCCCATTAGCCTACAGGGACAATCTCGGATTTGGTGGCCATGCTGGCCACATCCAAAGTAAGCTCCTGTTCTAGTGAAACATGAGGCTGATCCATGTTGTCTCCCACAGAAACGACACACGTCGTTCGGGTTGGGTGCCGACTTTCCAATCCCACCATTCTTATTGGGTGGAATAGGATACCTTCCTCATGTCATTGGCTTCCTCCCGAACCGACTGCCATTACACTTTGACCCAAACCACGACCTAGATGCAGCGGCTCGTTCGTTCAGGTTTCTCTCGATCAGTTGTGCCCTCTTATACAGATTGTTATAATCTTTCAAATTCAATGGCACCAGCGGATCCTTAATCTTCGGTCTGAGGCCATCCTTGAACCTCCTTGCTCGATCTATTGGATCCTCAATCAATTTGGGGGCGTACTTGGACAGCTCGGCGAACTTCGCCTCATACTAATCTACTAACATCAGACCCTAACGAAGACGCTGAAACTCTGCCATCTTCTACTCTCTAGCATAGTCAGAGAAGTACTTCCTATTGAAAACCTCCATGAAGGCGTTCCACATTGGAATCATGCCCTTAGGAAACACTCTTCCTTTGGTGGCTTCCAACCAAGTATTGGCATTGCCCTGCAATTGGTAGACCGCTAGGACTACCTTATCTTCCTTAGAGCACCTCAGCAGTGTGAAGACTTTCTCCAGTTCCCTAATCTAAAGGATTGCAGCCTTAAGATCACCTGCTCTTGTGAACCTTGGTGGGTTCAGCTTCAGAAATTGCTCTACTAGCTTATGCATTAGTTGCTCCCTAATCACATTCTCAGGTGGGACCTCGGCAGGAGTGGCTGCAGTAGCGGTCATGGCATTGGCGGCAGCAATAGCGGCGGCGGCAATGAGAGCTTGATTCTGGGCCTGCTGCCCCATCATGTTTCCCAACGTCTCTAGTGCTTGCACGATCCTATTTATCCTAGGATCACCGGGTGCTGCTACACTAGTATCGGCCTGCGACGACACTCTATCTCTAGCGCTAGCTTGAGCTGACATTCTACCTCAGGCACCAACCCTAGTCGGTGTCTTACCTTGAGAAACAGACGCTACTGCCCTCTTCCGATGAGTCCTCTACTCAGGATCACTCATACTACAGGATCCTTATAGAACCTGCTTTTCCAATTCCAATACAGAATTAGAAATCCGAGCAACCCACACAAAACAATCAATTAGTCAATCATAGGCGTTAGCATAAAGAAAATGTCTTTCCAACTAATTATCCTAAGACCCATCGCATCTTATAACTCCAGACACTGACCAGCTCTGATACCACTTCGGGCGGGGATGTCACGCCCCAAACCCCAAGCGTGTGAACATCCCTCGGTGGTCAACTGAAATGCGATGTCCCAAGACGCGTCGCCGACCCATTCGTTTTATGCACATGCGGAAGCGAATTAAACATATACCTAGACAACAATAAACATAGGGATAGTAGAAAGATAAACCACACTTTATATACACATCGAGTTGGTCCTACCAGTCTATATACATAAGTCTGGTTCAAAAGGAACTACTGAGCCACCTATGCTTTGGACCATTCAGTCTCGGGTCCCAAGTTCGCCATAATATTATCCAGTATATTGATGTCCATGGGGGTGAAGTAGCTCTTCCTCTTCGGTTTTGACAGTAGACCTGTCGAAACCTTCGAGAGGACCCTCTTGAATGCCGTTAGGCTCGTTAAGGAACCACGCTTTGAAGCGATGAGGTACCAAGTGAGGCAGGCCCTTATCGACCCAAACCATGGTCACCACCAGCTCATGGGTGTTGAAGAAAACTTCCTTATGTGTTTTGAAGTTGACAAAACGTTTCCATCAGTCTAGTCTGAAGACTTGCAGACTCTATTGTCAAAGTCTGAAGACCTCCAGACTCAAGATTTAAATTCTACCCTCACTGATAGTTTCCAGACCGACGAAGAAAAGATTTATTCGAAGAAGACAACTTATCTAGATGCGAGTGTATATTTAAGGATTTGGTTCATACAGTTGAAGATCTCACAGCTGGAGATAGCATTTCATGATCTATTATTTGGATAATTAGATCTGTTGATTGGCAAAGTATACTTGGAAGGTTCTACTTATGGAAACCTAGATCCAGAGTGTATGGGCGAGCATGATTGGTGGACTATCATCACATTCCTTAAATAACTCGAGATCTTCCTAATTGATTATGTCCAACAGGTAGATTGGAAGAACTTCTTTGGAAGGTGCCAACGACTATGATGGCATGGAGGAGTGTATAAGGAGGATGCTTAAGTTATTCGAGTGTGTGCGTGAAAAGAAGAATTCCAAAGTCTGAAGCTTCTAGTTCTTTGCTGATTCGATTATTGAGCTTAAGTTATACTCAAAAGAGAGATTAAATATTTGTGAGGCCTTGAGGAAGTGTGATAGAGTCTCTACAATGTGGAATCAATGATGTGTGACTGTAAAATCTCTTTTGATTCTTAGTGAAATCCAGCCAGTGGGCTATCAGTGCGGGAGAGTGGACTTAGGCTCGATCTAAAGCCGAACCATTATAAAAATTGTGTTTCAATTCTCTTTCCTTAAACTCTTTACTTTAATTCGTAGTCTTATATAACTATTTATAGTATTTTACATCTTTAGTCTATTATTCTCAAAATACGAATTAAGTTGTTAAGTCTTGCAAAAATTTTCTTAACACATATTCATCCCCCTTTAGGTGTTCGTATTAGCCCTTTCAACAGGTCCAGGTGGTCCCCAGAATAGGGAAGAAGGTAGACTCGAACTCCATCTCCCATGGGCACCCAAAACGAACGTGACGGTACGCCATACTAAGGACCTGAAAATTTTAAACCACAACGAGGTGAGAGAAAATCTCAGCGAGTCAACACCCTAAACTCCGATTAGGAAGAAAATTCACTCAGAGGTGGCCTAAATAGGCGTCACACACAACTTACCTCACCTCAGCACCTCCCTGCACATTAGCTCATCACATATATTATATGTATACATCAAACATATATCATAACTGGAACACATTAGTTCATCTTTCAAACAATCATAAGGGTTCCGATTATAAGGCCATATCGTCATAACACATCCTATTCCGTGTCACACAATTTTGTCATATAATCAGGTGCAACTATCTCAATCACTCAGGCGTGTCCCAGTTATTTACGACTCATCGGCCACGGCCAACTCAATAGTCGGCGATCATCCGGCATAATCGGGTGTCGTCCTACTCCGTCGGGCACAGCAATGTCTACATCTAGACGGCACTCCATAAAGGAGCATCGGCCTAGCCTCCACTATGATCGGCATCCGTTGACATGGGGCATCCGAACTTAATTGGGCATCGTCCCGTGTGAACGCATCAGGACGGGTTCCGATATTGACCACACGCACATCCATATTTGGCTAAGAACACTATGCTTTGCACTCAAATATCTCAATTTCAAATAATAGACTTGACTAATTTTCTTCATATTAAAAATTCCCAGTAAAATAATTGTGCATGGTCACGCATTTAAATCGAACCAATAAGCATGGTACATTCCCATTTTACAATTCCACGATTTCATATACTATATGAAATTTTGGCATAAAAAATTGACACTCAGTATTTTTCTGATTAAATACCATAAAATCAAATTTTGTAATAATAATTCACAACGATCATCAAGCACTCAATTGCATAAATAAAAAGTCAATTTCACATATAAATTTAACCATGACGATCAGCGTAAAATTTTGATAAATGGTTATCCCGTCACAATTTACGCTAATTATAATTAATTAAATAAATTGCAGATTATATAAACTAATCAACTTAATCAATATAAATAAGCTTACCGAACTAACCTAATTGAGCTTAACTAAACTAATCTAGCTATGCTAACTACATCAACCTAACTAAGCTAAACCAACTAACCTAACTAACCACCCTAACTAAACTAGTCTAGGTAACTAACCTAACTAACTTAGTTACACTAACTAATTAACACTAATCCTAATTAATCACTAAACTAACCTACTAAGTGTAATTAACTCCTAATCCGAGATTAGGGCATTAACTCGTAAGAATTCAAGGACAATGGGCTCACGGCGACGGCGGCGTGAAGGTGATGAGATCCTGCAACTACTGGGTCACCAACAGAGGACCACGACAGTTGAAAAAGTCAGGTGAAGCCCATCGCCAAGTTGGAAGTGCGGTTCTGTGGCCGCTAGTCTCGGCTAGCTGAGGAGGAGTAGGGACGGACGGGCAGCTGGCTTCGGTGAGGCGGATGCGGGAACGGCACGGGGACGGCTAGCTGGTGTTCGGATGGAGCTGGCTAGCCTTAGTGGTGGCTGTGTGGTGTAGTGAGGACTGGAGCTGGGCGGACCAGCTGGACGTGTGGCTTAGGGTGGTGCGGGCTGGTGGTTCGGGGGGCCAGCTGTGGCGGTCAAGTAGCTAAGCTGGAACAGGCAGCTTTGCTGGACTGATGTGAAGGCTTGAAGAAAAAAGGGCGTGAAGAAGAGAATGGAGAAGGAGGAATAGAAGAAGAGGAAATAACAGGGAGTTCGGCTGGGGGAAAGGTTGCATGCATGCAAGGGAGGGGGAAGGAAGAAGAGATGGAAGAGAGGGAGGCATGAGAAGTCAATGCTTTGGCCAATAGGGGGCAGGCAAAATATCCCATACACTTTAGTGTTCTTGCCCCTAAAGTCTTCAGCCACAATGTCAAAGGATCCTTCAATGGCTAAATTCCGACCATTCTTCACAAACAAATCCATTTTGGAGGCCAAAAGTCCCCCTAGAGCAGCCCATCCGAATTTCCTCCGTTTAATTTTGCCAAATTTGATTTTTCCGCAAAATTCTGGGCTCAATGGAATTTTTCCAAAAGATGAGATGAGGTCCTAAAAATAAATCGTGACACGCTCGAACGTTCGATTCCCGAAATCAAATTCAATTTCGTGGTTAAAATCGACTGGACGCGATTTTAGTACAACCTAATCTACCGGGTAGCTTTTAGGGATTTTAATGCGTTTGACCAATTTTCGATCCATGTTTGTGCATCTCCAACTCGTAGACGACCCTCGGTTGTTGTAAAAATCTCAAGGTTTCAATTACGTGTACCAAGTTAGTGCTGTTCGACGCGAATTTTGCAATCAATCAGAATCACTTGCTATCCAATTACATGGTTCCGTCGAATCGACCTATATCTGATCACAATTCAATTATAACAGTGTCATATTGACCCTTGCCGATTATTACGGTCGAGCAGTCGATTTCCGATCGAATTCTCGAGTCTGCCATGTTTATATCCCTTAATAGCCCCACCTAATATGTTAGTTAACTCGTGAGTGGTCAACTCAGAGAAAAAGGACAATAGACTCGTCAACGAAAAGCCCATTTCATATTATTGAAACGGGATCGAATTTTTAGGATGTCACAATGTGTTTGAGTCTCTTTGCACATGTAAGACTAAGGAACTTGGGCAAATGGGCTCAGTAAAATTAGAGCAGAATAGGCATCAACCTCTAATTAAGCAAAATGATAGCTCAATGTCTGTCGGCGATTGATGATTATAGACGATTGACGTGGAACTATTGTGATGCCTATTTGTAATTCGATATGGCCACATTGGGTATTACAATTGATGATTGAGAAAAAATGGCCACGTTGGGTATTACAATCAATGATCGAGAAACAATGGACAACAAGAACAAAAATGAAGACTGAAGAGAAGAAATGATAAGGATGTTGTTCCTCCATCTTTTATAGGCTATATGCTAAGACACATCTGTTTGTCAGAATCTGGCACTGCCAAACTTCTTCGCAAAAGATGGCAGACAGAAAGCAGCAGCATGGATCTGGCACAACAGGAGGCAAAGAGGTTTGCATTAACAAGACATCAAAATTTCAATTCACATAACGTGTAACATCTTTTATCCTTTTTACCTGAGAGTCGTAGAACTTAGAAGGACCTTTAACCACCCTATTGTTCTTGGTATCTAAAGGATTGACAGATTTCTCAAAGTCCATTGCCGGCCCGTCGCTGTAACAGAGCAAAAATCCAATCGTCCCACTAATGGAATAAACAGTCGAAAATTCATTCTCCTCATCGTAAACTTGAAAAAAGGAGAATGCATAAATACTCGGTAAGAGTTTGATTTGATATCTTGAGTAGGAAGGAATTGAACACCAAGTATATCTCACTGAGCCCTTGAAGATTTGGCGACATTCGGCAATAGTATCTTCCAGTGTGAAGTTGTCCAGCCAAAAGCTGTCTGCTGGGGCGGACATGACTCCTCCCAGACGGAGCGCACAAGCCATCGATTCCAATAACTCTTTATTCGCTAGTTCAATTGCAGTAGCTCCTGAATTTTTTAACACATGATTTGTGAATTATTTGAAATAAGTTGATGTATGACCTACCAATCCTATGAGATTTCTGTAATTTTGCTAGGTTATTCAATGAACTGGACGCATTCTAAATTTCAAAGAGGGTGGGGGAGGTTATAGGCACTCGACAATACCCATACACTCAAATGCATCCAAAATGATCGCATAGTAAGTTCCTTAAGGAATGGCCTTCAGGAAAGCAACTCGTGCGATGTTGAAATTAAAGTATGTTACATAATCTCTCGCAACTCATTTATACTCATCATCGAGTAAGAACTGTAGAAGAAACATATACCATCGTTAACGTAGACTTTCACTTGCGGACCCACGTACCCAACTGCTATTTCGTAGAAGAATTGCTTGTAAACCTGCAACAGGACACAAGAAGTATATGGATATGCTATGGTCAACCCGAACCTTAGGATTTGATGAGCAATGAGAGGCTCAAGCTTGAAACTCTGGAAGGTTTTTGTAGTTTATTTTCGCTTACATCAATCAGCATTTGGTCGAGTTCACATATATCGATTTGTTCCACGGATGAGTGACGAGATATTTCCCTCAGAATGCCTCCATCTCTGCCACCAACAAGCAGCACCCGTAAAAATATCAAGTGAGCACTTTAACAGCATAAAAACTTAAAAGATGAAAGCAGTACAAGCAGTTAGTCGACTTGACAGCGTCTTGGATGGTATTTTTACTCGCGACGAGTAGAGAGATATCTTGTGGCTTTTGATATATAATCGCTTGTTCATAGTCAGCGAAGCTTGGCAAAGTGGCAATTCTGGATGGTTAAATCCAACTGACGGAGAAGGATGAGTTTGTTTACCAAGAGATGCTCACGCATCTTCCCCGCTGCTCAATCTCCAACGCGAAGAAGGTGATCTCTCTCTTTATTTCTATTGAAATAGTTTCTTGGGTAGGGGAAGTATCAGACCAAAGTCGATCTGATGTTTCATGTGATCTACTTACTGATTTTGGAAAATTAATGATTTGCTAAAACAATCTCCCCCAAGAAAATCTTATTTGAGGTGGTGGCATATATACAAAGTTTGTGTAAGCTCATCAATCTTCATGATCCATCAGGATCCAATTTGTATCCTCAATACTAATAGCGTAGCCATTGCTTTGTCATATGTACTTCTGGTGTAAAATTGGAGAGCGATCATGGAAGGTAAGAAATCACCTGGAAAACAAGAAGCTCCTGATATTCGGACTTCCCATGAAACAACACCTTGTTCACCTCATAGAAGCGTAGCTCGCCTTCAAAACGAAAAATCACGAATATCATACTTCAACCAGGTCGTAAATATTCATCTTTGATTCATATTATTAGTATTGATGTGTGGTGATATTATTTAAGCAGTCCATGCATGAGTTTTATTAACTAAACGAACCAGCCTCTGGTGATGGGTTATACTTCTTTTCTCCTCTAGTTAGGTGAGATTACATTTCAATCCAGACATCGAGTATCAAACAATTTGCAGTTACCTCCTACAATGCGGCAATGTATGTGCAAATTGAAACAAGTAGTAAGATTGTATCTCCAAGGTTTTACCGTTATCTAGACGAAGTACCAGGTAACTCGACCAATGTCGAGAAGAGAGAAAAAAAAATGCCGAAATTGATTTGGAGTGGTGAATCGCATGCCCAACATAGATGCTAAGTTCCATCGCCAATCCCAAATCGGGACCATATGTTTCCACCAGAACTCCAAAGCTACAAGACTACGTAACAGTATATATCATGTGATATCTTGACTCAACTATCGCTACATACCTGGCCATTCAGTCAAAATCACAAGATACCATTCTATTTTATTGTTCAAGCCCATTGTCCTGATCTCAGTCATCTGTGTAGACGTGTGAGATTACTTCACAGAAGCATTCGTTTTGAGTACCTATTTATCTTCCAAGAGGGTTGGGCGAGCTAGCCTTTGGCAGTAGCATTTTGTTTGGTACACCATGTGTGTCCATTTGACAAGTTTTGACCAGCTAGGAACCTAGAAGCTCTCGTTTGCTCTACTCTGGAAAATGGTATAAATAATCTTCTGGTTAATTTGATGTGACCACTAGCAAGAAAATGTTATTAGTAAGTATAATTGAGATGGTCTAGTACCCTATTGAAAAGATTGCAGGGTTTGGAGTGAAGATAGTCTAATACCCTATTGAACAGATTGCAGGGTTTGGAGTGAAGAAAGTGAACACACTCGCTAGGATCGTGGTTGGTCATTTCTGCAGTCCTCTCGTCTTTAGTAGGTTGAACTTCCAGTTCCGTTCTGCTACAGTGGCATCTGTAACAAAGTATTCTATCTAATTAAGTAATAGTTCAAGAAAAAATAGACATTGATGGATTCAGATCAGCTCTCAAACATTTCAGGAGTGAAGTAAAGCACTGTTTTCATTACTATGATGGATGGCTCCCATTCATATAGCACAACACAATGCAATCAGCTTAAAGAATGTCCCTGTTGCATCCGTATCCCAAATATTTTGTTTGGATCTCACATCATTGCCAAAATTACAATGAAGCTCTTGATCATTTAAAGCATCAGGGGCATGGCAAATTTTCATCACCAAATGAAGAACAAACAGAAGGATGCAAATTCGATACGTAAAGACACTAACTGATGGTACAAACATGTGAGATGTATATAGGCATGATGAAAGATAAGCAAGAGGGAAACATGATTCCTACCAGATTTCCACCGTACGGGATGCTACTTTTGACAGAATCAAGGCCATGACTCCATCATCAGATTGAACAATCTATGTATTAGGACTCCAATTGACAAACAAAGTGGAATATAGATCCTTGGATATTGTCGCGACCTTCCCGGAATTTTTGAAGGGTGAATTACTTAAGAAGGCTAATGGATTACCAAGTCCGAAGACTTGGCACGGACCCTCCCAAGTCCTACCAATCGCGACTTGATGTTAAGAAATTTACTCATTTAAACATGCAATTTCAATTCAATTTGGAGCCGCCACTAATCAATTAGGGTTTGATTAGAAACCCAAATAAAGTATGGGAGAATACTTTATTTTTACGAACCAGAGATTAAATAAATCCGGGGATGATTACGCTAGATTAGTCTAACGCCCTTTTGGTACCTTTTATTTTAATTTCAAAAATATTTAGCAGACAATGTTAATTAATTTTAACCTAAACTACTAACATGCAAATGGTGGTTATGCGGGTGCACAATCAATAAAATAACATTCAATGAAAAATGCTAATAAAAATGCATGCCCTAAACATGATTTATATGCAATCTTAGTCTAAATTTAATATGCATGGATTTATTTTAATGACATGTGAAATGCAATTCATATGATATGACTTAAACTTATCACTATATGTATGCAATCTAATTTATATAATCCTAAATATGCATATGCTACATGATATGGGATGAATGACGTGGTAATTCTATATGCATGCTCTTTTTATGATTTTTTTATGACTGTTTTTATTACACATATGTAACCTACACTAATAGTGATGACTCAAATGAGATTAATTATGAACTAACTTATTAGCTAACTAAACAGCTTTTGTGTTTTCTTTTTTTTTTTAATGATTTATAAAAATGACAATAATTCTTATTAAAGAAATCGACATAATGATGCAATGTTAAAAAAAAAACTACATGATGGGAATATTAAAACATTAATCTATGACCCACTAACTAGAGTGCAACATGTGGTGTGATTTATATGACCTAAATAACATTTTTTATTCTCTTTTTTTTTTTATTAAAGAAAAATTAACCTAATCTTATATGAATCTAAAAAAAAAAAAATGCATTGCTTTAAACATGAAATGTTTATGGACCTAAGTACTTAAATTCAAGATATAACACATGATATGATATGCGATGTGCAAATAACATACCGAAATATGTCCTATTAAAAAATTCATCAATATAAATCAATGACATTATTTCAATGATGCAAAGCAATTCATGAATTTGTCATAAAAAAGTCGAAATAATCAAAAATCTAACTCGACGTCTCGTGGCTCAATATTTTTTATTATCATGATTTAATATGACAAATTTTTCAATTGGATAATAAATCAAAACAAATCAAGTTAGAATAAAAATAATAAGTAGATAATTAAAAAAAAAACTATGAAACCAAATACCTAAAAATTTACCTAGTCTAACTCACGGTAGGACTTGAAGAAATGGCGAGGACGCAGTAATGGTTGAACTGCGATGGTGGCTCGCCAAGGGTGAAGGGTCCTGGTGACCGGAGCTGGGGTGGTCGTCGGAGAGCACGTGGAGCCGGCGATCGGGGGCCGCGAGCAACAAACGTGGAAGGCGGCAGGTGGTGGTGTCACAGTAGCGGGCACGGAGTGGCTGCAAAATCGTCGCACAGAGGAGGAGGCGTCGGACACTTGGCGGTCGCGGCTAGCGCTTCGGGTCCGAGGCGACGCGGCGCGGGTCGGGCATCGGGTTCGGTGGTGCTCGGCATCGACGGCAAGGGGGGTGCGGCAATGATGGCGTCAACGGGCGTCGAGCTTGTGGGTGTTGCGGCGGAATCTGCAAGTGGAAGACGAGTGTGGCTATGCGGATTGAGTGGCGGCTCCGGTCACAACAGGCACTGGTGACGGAGCGAAGCGGCGTCGGGGGTCATCGGGGGCAAGCGATGCGAGACGGAGCGTCACTTGGGTTGTGGGTCGTGGCGGCGTGGAGTCCGGTGGCAAATGCTGGTGGAGTTGAGCGGCGGTGCGAGCAGAGGATCTCGGATGAGGGTGGCCGGCGGTGCGATGGCCCGGCTGCTGGTGCGTTGATGCGTGCAACAAGGGAAGAAGACAGTGAACAGTAACTGTCTTTTCACCTCTGTTTTGCTTTTTGCTTTTCTCTTTTCCTCAAGTTTCTTTTCTTGCTCCTCTCGAAGACCTACGGACGGCTTCTTCTCTCCCTTCCTTTTTCTTCTTTTTTTCTGACTTTTCTCTCTCACCTGACACTCTCTCTCTCACTTGTCTCTCTCACTCTCTGCCGAAAACCTCCCCCATTCACTTTCTACCATTGTACTTCTTCTCTTTTTCTCTTCAATTTGCTATTTTTTTCTTGGACGATCAATGAAGAGAAACTTTTTTCGGTTCCGAAAACCTGCGCATTTTATAGTGAAAGTGCTCAAAGTTGTTGAAGATTTGCAAATATTCGCTCAACCATCCAACAAAAAATGGCTCCAAAAATCAAATGGTTAATTTTTTTAAAATTTTTGAAATGAGAATATATTTTCAACAACAAAGATTTTCAAAAATTGAATTTTATTTTATTTATTATTTTTTAAAATATTAGGTGTCAAGAACTGCCCCTCTTTGAAGGGAAGCTCATAGAGGTTTCCTTCAAAGATAAATGACACCTAAATTTAAACCATGCAAAATAAATATGCAAATGCTAATTGTAATGACTTTTTTTTTTATAAAAGAAATGGACTCTAAAGAATGCCATGTGAATGCAATGATTTGGTCAAGAACATATATTTCAATGTGTCTATGCTCAATGAAATGCAAATGCAAAATGAATGCAAAATGAATATGGAATGTATATGCAAATGTTAATGACCTCTTTTTCAAATAAATTTAATTCTTTTTGAAATGCAAGGTCATGCAATAATGCAATGTAAATGCAATGATTTTATCGAGAGCATATATTTCTATGTCTCCATGCTTAATGAAATGCAAATGCAAAGAAGAACACGTACCTGTCATACTTATCTGGAGATTCAGAAAAGTATTATTAGGTGTGAAATGATTCCTATAAGACCTGACCAACATCTGGAAATCTCTTCAGATAATTGAAAGGCTCAAAGTCTTTAGAGATCTAGAACTCTCATCAGATCCTAAGCACTTGGAAATCACATTCAGATGTTTGAAAATACAAATACTTGGAAGTCACATCAAGCATTTAAAGATTCAAATTCTGGAATTCATGCTGGACATTTGAAAACATTTACTAAACATCTGGAAATCACATTAGACGTTTTAGAAGGACAAACACTTGGTATCACATCAAGCGTTTAAGGGTTCAAATATCTGGGGTTTTTACTAAACATCTGGAAGTTACATCAAACGAAAGACAAACACTTGGTATCACATCAAGCGTTTAAGGGTTCAAATATCTAGGGTTCACACTAGACATTTGAAAATATTTTACTAAACATCTGGAAATCACATCAGATGTTTGAAAAGACAAGCACTTGGAAATCACATCAAGTGTTTAAAGGTTCAAACATCTGGAACTCAAACTAGACATTTGAAAACATTTTATAAATGGGTACTTGGAATTCTCATCAAGCACCAAGATGATTGAACAAACTCGGGGTTTCAAAGACAATTTTTTGGTCTTTGAGAAAAAATTCATTCATTTTTTTTTTCATTTTTTTTTAATTCAATGAAGGACCATGCATGATGGCTTTTTTTCTTTTATCATTAAGACAATTTTCACTAAGCTGTGAATTTCTTGAACATGCTAAACGAGACACTTTTGGTGTGAAAAAGGCTTTTTCACTCGCTCTCATTTAGGAGGGGTTATTTGTCCCGACCATTGATGCGGGAATATATCACTCAATCTTATCATCATCTTGTCAACAAGAGTTCGAATTTTCTTGCAATCAGTACGACCTTACCAATCTGAGAGGTCTTTGACAAGGATTGTAATGTGGGTTTGGTCAATGGCTTAGCAAAAGGGACTCTTTGAGTCAAGGCTATTGAAAGAACCATTCTGTAATCATCTCCAGGTTTACAAGTCAAGAACCCTGCAAAATGAGAAAGAAATAATCTTGCTCGCACTTCTTCGAGCAATGCTTAAAACATATGAATTCCTATGTTAATTCAAGTGCCCTAATCTGAAGAGACTTTGTAAGGGACATAACATAGGCTTGGTTCTTGGGTTTGAGAAACGAAAGGATCGTTAGGCTCAAAATGTGTGTAATGGGTAAGAGTTGGTGATCATCTTGACATTACCACCAGTTTTCTTCGCCATGGATTGTCTTCTTGACAAATTTCTTTATTGGCTCAAGAGTTTATCACCGATGCCAATGATTATTCAACTAGAGATTTTTTCTCAACATTTTTTTCAAAATCATTTTCTTTGATGATGGGCATCGATCAGGCACACCGCTTTTTTTATGCCCCCCAATTCATCAGTCATTTCTCTTTTCTTTTCATGGGCATTGGCCTTGCTTTTACCAGGCACACTGCTTTTTCATGCCCCTTAGTTCTATTTTGATTTTAGTTCTTGCGCACAATGCGTGTGTCAAGTATATTTTAAATGACACTCAAACCTTCAAAGGTCTTCATCTATCTCTTGCCTTGCCCCAGTGTGGGGATGATCACCAACTGGGTTTAAAGAAATGAAATTGCAGGCTCAAGTGGGCTATGCAAATGATATAAGTGTGTAGGATAGTGAAAGAAACGCTCTTCGTCATCCTAAGGCACTTAAATTACCACATGAATTTAATGTAATAGCATGACTCGAAGATTGATGCAAGTGAGAGCAAGAAAATTTCCATTCATTTCACTCTCCTTTAATGTCAACTTACCTCCATTTGCCCCGATGTGGGGTGTTCCTTGACAGGGGTAGTATGAAAGAAATTCTTCAAGTATTTAGGCTCAAAAGGGTTAAGCAATGGATTATCTGTAGTGTTTGGGACAGACAAATGAACTGCCTCTCGTCATTTCAGCTGCCATACTTCTTGCAAGAAAACTCTTCACCTTGAAACAAAAAACATTTCCATACTCACCTCACAATGTGTAAACAAGGGACTGTATATGGGATAAGGCTTGCCTTTCACACCTCATTTAGCATCATTTAGCATGTTCAAGTAACTCAACATCCTTCACTAAATTATCCATTTTGATAAATTTCAAGTGGAATTGGTGAATTGCACATCATGTGAAAACATTCTGAAATGATAAAAAGGCCATGCTCTATCAAATCATAAAGTCAAAGCTGTTAAGTGTCTGTGTCTTGCCCCTCTTTGCAAGGGAGCTCATAGAGATTCCTTAAATGTGCGCAGGGCTGCACCTGAAACATAAAGCAAATAATTAAAAGAAACAAACAGAGTAAATTAGATGCATGTTGGAAAATTATTTTGTTTTGAAAAATTTTTCAAGGGAACATGAAGAAGCCCGGCCTTCAGAATTAGCTCCTTGTCGTTTTCTTTTGGGTAGGATTTCATCACAGAGCTAGTTTGGTGTACTTCAACATGCCCTTAAAACAATGAAAATCTCCATGTATTTTATTGGATGAAAAGCAAATTACATTATTGAAATGAGAAATCCTAGAATTGAAAATGCAAATATGCAAATACGGAAAGTAATAAAGACTCCTGCGCAAAGGAGTGTGCAAATAATTAAAATTTTCCTACTCTCGAGCTTTGTCGATGGCAAACACTAAATTATCTTCGAACAATTCAGTCATTCCTTCGAGTGCGTCATCAGAGCTCTCAATCTTTGGAGGTGCGGGATCATCTATGACACCCCATCCATCTAGGATGATATCTCGTGGGTCGAAGTAGGAGCTGGGAGGAGCCAAATACTTTACATAGTAATCGAATTTGCCACTTGGTTGCCCCAAGGTGTCCATCACTTCTGCTTCCTCATGCATCATCTTAAACATGGTTGGCTCAGCATCAAAACTGAAAATGGCATTCACAGCTTCTAGGTGATCAGAGAGTGGGTTATTCTGGATGTTCGGCTGTGCATCGCGGAATGAGACCACCTTGGCATCCAAAAGATTTTGGATTTTGTGTTGTAGCGTATAGCAATCATCAACAGAATGCCCTACCTCCCCCATATGATAAGCGCATGTCTTGGACGGATCATAGTTGGGAAAATGCTCGGGATTAGGTCGCTTAGGCTTCTTAGCGAGTAATCCTTTCTTCTGAAGGGTTGGCAAGATCTTTGACAATGGCTTAGGAAGAGGCGTAAATTGACGCTTGGAAGAGTTCTTCTGCTGGCCAAAGAATGGTCGTGCTCCTCCTTGATGGGTGTTCGGGGTAGGGCGAGGTGGTTGCACATAAGTTGCATTAACCTCCGCTACAAGTTCCTTATCCTTCTTGGTTGAGACTCTCCCATATGAGTTGGTTTGATCAGACACCCATCCATCACGCAATGCTACTTCAATTCGCTCGCCAACAGGGATTAGCTGATTGAACAACTCGGCAGTCGATCCCAACATTCGATTTCGATATTCAGGCGGGAGTGTCTTCATGAACAAATCCATCAACTCCTTTTCTGTCGGCTCCGGAGTAATCTAAGCAACTACGGTCCTCCATCTCGTGACATATGCCTTGAAAGATTCCGTCCTCTTCTTCTCGGTGCGAAGTAAATCTTCTCGAGATGGAGTGACATCAATATTATACTTATATTGCTTGAAGAAGGCATCAGTCAAATCCTCCCAAGTCTCCAGCAGATTAATCTTTCTTCATGATGTACCATTGCGTAGTGCTGGTCCCGTCGGCTTGCTTGAAATTGTTGAATCATCAAAGGTATGTTATCAACATATTGGGTCATCCTGACCACATAAGTCTACAGATGAATCTTTGGGCAAGAGGTGCCATCATACTTTTCAAAGTTTGGCATTTTGAACTTCTTTGGTATCTTGATCTTTGCATAATGGGACAGATCAGTTGGGTCTTGGCTAAATGAACCCTGTAGCTGCTTAAGTTTCTCCTCGATTTTTATCAAGCGTTTTTCCTGCTCAGTTTTTGGTACAGCCGAATGTATCACTTGTACCTCATCATCAACAACAATTTGAGGCTGTGTCGTTAGTAATTTTAACCTTGGAGGCATCATCGAGGATGATGGATGGCAACTTGTGGATGTATTCTTGCCTTTATCCCTCGAATCGCCATGGGAGCATGTTGTGGTAACACCACTTCAACTTGCGGAGCTGGTGGGAGCAATGTTTGCTTGGAGAGAGTCGATTTGCTTAGAAAGCCACTCAAGAACATTTAGGACTTGCTTCATCTCTGATTCAAGGGCAGCAATGCGAGCTTGTTCAGCAACACGTGTTTGTTCGGTGTTATCAGCCATTGTTGCTCTAGAACGGGTACGGATTGGCGATCTTGGGTGAGCCGTGTTGTCACCTATCAATGTAAAATAATACAGTAAGTATCATAACAAATGAGATTGGTCCATGACAACGGTCAATCGCTTCATTTTATTTGAAATTTGAGTAAAATTTTCTAACTAAGAATTGAAATTCAAGTCCCTAAACATTGAATTGAACTATAAATTGAAAGCACTGAATTGAAATCAAGATCTCTAAACATTGAACCAAAACATCTCATTTTATATGCTTTTGGAAGTAGAAATGAATTGTATGTCGATTTTCCCCATTGCATATAAAATAAGACCGACGACAAAACCTAATGTCATGGACCATCGAAATTGCAAGTAAGTAAATTGCAGTAGTGAGAATTTAAACAACTTACTTTCACTGGTAATGGATGACAATCACATAGACACACGCATGAAATGTGGGGCTCGATTTCTATCTAGATGGCTTAACAAAATGGAGCTAAGAGGATGATCTGACCGTTGCAGTCTCCCATTAACGTGTCAGGTCCTCCTAACCCCAGCTCAGTCGAATAAAATGTCTAATATCACGCAGTCTCGTGGATATAGACAAGCACATTCGACACCATGAAGAACTTCCGGGGAAGATAAGGTCAACCTCTATATAGCAGTCTCGCTTTAGAGGAAGTATCATTCTCAACACCATTCTAAGAATCCTATCGCAACCCACATCCGACAGCGGGTTGTGTGTGCAATAGTGTAGTGCTAAAAATAAAACATGCACAACAGTTTAATTGCAAACAACACTTCTATAATTTAAATTCAACCATTCATCCTTAACTCCAACATCAAAACAAGGGTTAAAAAGACTACTCCCCTTATACCTCCCATCTTTTAACACTTCATGTTAGGAGCGTACCTTGTTTCCATGCTGCCAAACAAAATATTTTTTTAAAAAAAAAAAAAAACAGGCCTATGTCCACTATGAGTTTTAACTCTATCCCCAGCGGAGTCGCCAAGCTGTCGCGACCTTCCCGAATTTTTGAAGGGTGAATTACCTAAAGAAGGCTAATGGATTACTAAGTCCGAAGACTTGGCACGGACCCTCCCAAGTCCTACCAATCGCGACTTGATGTTAAGAAATTTACTCATTTAAACATGCAATTTCCATTCAATTTGGAGCCGCCACTAATCAATTAGGGTTTGATTAGAAACCCAAATAAAGTATGAGAGAATACTTTATTTTTACGAACCAGAGATTCAATAAATCCGGGGACATGATTACGCTAGATTAGTCTAACGCTCTTTCGGTACCTTTTATTTTAATTTCAAAAATATTTAGCAGACAATGTTAATTAATTTTAACCTAAACTACTAACATGCAAATGGTGGTTATGCGGGTGCACAATCAATAAAATAACATTCAATAAAAAATAAATAAATGCTAATAAAAATGCATGTCCTAAACATGATTTCTAAATGACAAGACACCTAATTTTTTTTTTTTTTTAAAAAAATATTAATTATATGCAATCTTAATCTAAATTTAATATGCATGAATTTTATTTTAATGACATATGAGATGCAATTCATATGGCATAACTTAAATCTTATCACTATATGTATACAATCTAATTTATATAATCCTAAATATGCATGTACTACATGATATGGGATGGATGACGTGGTAATTCTATATGCATGTTCTTTTTTATGATTTTTTTATGATTATTTTTTTATTACACATATGCAACCTACACTAACAATGATGACATGAAATGATGATTAATTATGAACTAATTTATTAACTAACCAAGTAAATGACCTTTTGTGTTTTCTTTTTTTTAAATGACTTAATAATTCTTATTAAAAAGAAATAATGATGCAATAATAATCTTTTATTTTTTATTAAAAAAAACTACATGACTGGGAATATTAAAACATTAACCTATGACCCACTAACTAAGTGCAACATGTGGTGTGATTATAAATCTATATAACCTAAATAACATTTTTTTGTTCTTTTTTTTTTGTTTTATTAAAGGAAAATTAACCTAATCCTATATGAATCTAAAAAAATATCAAAATGCAAAGCTTTAAATATGAAATGCATATGGACCTAAATACTTAAATTCTAGATATGACATATGATATGATATGTGATGTGCAAATAACAATATGCATCAAAATATGTCCTATTGAAAATTTATCAATGTAAATCAATGACATGTTATCTCAATGATGCAAAG
This sequence comes from Eucalyptus sideroxylon x Eucalyptus melliodora, assembly GCA_016097485.1. NCBI lineage: Eukaryota > Viridiplantae > Streptophyta > Magnoliopsida > Myrtales > Myrtaceae > Eucalyptus > Eucalyptus sideroxylon x Eucalyptus melliodora. The sequence continues at coordinate 4,248,578 of CM027826.1, forward strand.
TAATTCATGAATTTGCCATGAGAAGTCGAAATAATCAAAAATCTAACCCGACGTCTCGCGGCTCAATATTTTTGATTATCATGATTAATATGACAAATTTTCCAATGGATAAAAAATAAATCAAAACAAATCAAGTTAGAATAAAAATAATAAGTAAATAATAAATAAAAAAACTATGAAACCAAATACCTAAAAATTTACCTAGTCTAACTCACTTGAAGAAATGGCTTGAAGAAATCGCCAAGGGTGAAGGGTCCTGGTGACCGGAGCTGGGGTGGTCGTCGGAGAGCACGTGGAGCCGGCGATCGGGGGCCGAGCAACAAACGTGGAAGGCCGGTGGGTGGGCGTGGCTCGCACGGAGGCGGAGGCGGGCGGGCGGTGCGGCTACGGGGGGCGGCGGAGCGCGCGGGTCGGGTCCGACGGTGGCGCGGGCGGAGTGTCGGGTTCTGGTGGTGCTCGACGCGATGGCAAGGGTTTTGCTTTTTGCTTTTCTCTTTTCCTCAAGTTTCTTTTCTTGCTCTTCTACGGACGGTTTCTTCTCTCCCTTCCTTTTTCTTCTTTTTTCTGACTTTTCTCTCTCACCTGACACTCTCTCTCTCTCCCTTGTCTCTCTCACTCTCTGCCGAAAACCTCCCCCATTCACTTTCTACCATTGTACTTCTTCTCTTTTTCTCTTCAATTTGCTATTTTTTTCTTGGACGATCAATGAAGAGAAACTTCCCCCCCGCTCGGTTCCGAAGCCTCGCATTTTATAGTGAAAGTGCTCAAAGTTGTTGAAGATTTGCAAATATTCGCTCAACCATCCAACAGTAAAAAGGCTCCAAAAATCAAACGGTTAATTTTTTTTAAAAATTTTGAAATGAGAATATATTTTCAACAACAAAAATTTTCAAAAATTGAATTTTATTTAATTTATTATTTTTTTAAAATATTAGGTGTCAACAGATATTCATCATCTCAACATCAGTGTCTTGGATTTGAGAAAAGCAATAATCTTATGATGGTGCCTCCAGTGGCTTATTAATCCATGACACAATAAGTAAACATAAGCTACTAAAAATGCATTGAAAACCCATAAACATGAGTAGTTGCTATGATCAATCAATCTTAGAAGTGTTATTCGATATTGGTTGAATAAAGGGTATCAATAGGGGTTATATACATGCGGTCTACCTCTAACGAATACTTTAAGCTTTTGGCTTGAACTTTTGCTAACAATGAACGAAGTTCTGTTTTATTATGCATGAATGAATGGAAGAATCACATAATAAACATCCTATGCTCTAGGAAACCAACTTTAATGGAACTTGGAAAAAGTTAATACTCTATCTGCATAAGAACATGTTCATGTCATGTCAAGGATGAAGAGTCTTACTCCGTGACTGATGACAAATAATGACATGTAATGTCATGTACTTCGAAGGCATTCTTGAACACCCCAAACAACCTTTTATGAATTAATGCAAAATAGAGAACACTTGTTCAACAAAAGTAGATTTGAACAGTGACACATAATTATCTGCACCAATCAAATTGGACAAAACAAATGTCGCTTATTTTATGGTGGCAACGTCTAAAGCCTCCAAACTTAACTCCAAAGATTGATCCTCTTCCTTACCATTCCACAATCAAGCTTCCCAAACAGTACAGCTGGAGTTTTTGTAGGCAAATTGGGGAGAGACTCCATGATGGAACAATGTAGCACCAGCGATCGAGGGCACTGCTCAATCGTTGACCAACCTTCTTGCCCAACATGAGAAAAGAAAAACGTTGAAAAGCTAAGGAACAGACAATACGTTGGCCAAAGCAGTCTCCACCCCTGTATCAAACATAACCCATCCCCACTGGAGACGCAATCCTCAAATTTATAGTTGAAGCGGCCAATGACCAGATATTTCTCAAGCACGACTCAACGTCAATCTTCGACACCTTTTTGTGAACTGAAATCTTTAGGTAACTTAAAAGAAAAGCCACTTACTGTCAGATTCAATCAGCTTTGTACTTGGAATTTCGCACGGTGTGGGCAATAGTCGACTAGGATAGAGTTTGTAACCTTCAAAAAGCAAGACCATCACATTATAGAGGATCCATACAGAGGATGACAGAATGAAAAGCAACCATGGAAATAGAAATAAATTTAATGGTGTATCTGTTTTAACATTAGAAATCAAAAGGTACTTCCTTACCTTGGCAAAAGACAAGAATTATTTTGCTATAATTGGCCATAAATGCAAAGTTTTGTGTTTTTAGAAGGTTTGAAGCACTCAATATTGAACAAAAGACATATTGAAAATGCTAAAAACAATAGTATAGATGAAAGTTAAATGCAAAAGTTCTTTCAAACACACCACAATGTCAGAGCCCGATGACCCTTGGTGAAAGAAGAAACCAATGGAGTTCTATTATCACAGTTCAAGCTTTTGCATCTTCCCACGGTCAGAAGGAGATAAGGAGCAATTTGATTCAACTAGAAAGCTAGCAAAGAAAAGGTAAGGACAAAATGAAGAAGCCATATCACAACAATTCAAACAGTAGCATCCCTTTTTGTGTGAAATTAGTAGCCTTCAACACAATTTCACTATGTTATTAGCTAACGGGGGTGAGTGAGGACATCCTCTTCCACATACTCATGTAGAAAATGCCACTTTGGATCATAGGTACAAACAAATGGTTCACATGAGATTGTTCATCTTTCCACTTCTCATCACCCCTTAAGGTGCTTCAAGATCCGAGAACAGGAAAGAAATGGCTATGAAAGTAGAACCTCATCAATCAAGGTAATCTTCCCGTTCAACCTGAAGTTAGTTCACATTAGTTCCGACAACTCTGCAATCAATTTCCACGCTATCTAGACAGGGTGATAAAATCAACCTAAACCTATAATAGGCTCATAACTCCTAATAATCCTACTATGCATGCTCTGCGACTGCTCAAATAACATAAGGAAAATTCACCACCATTGACATGAAAACTAATCAAAAGCTGCTATAGTTATTTCGCTACACCATAGCAAACCAATAGAAGAGAATAACCTAGTAGATCTTTGCACCTAACAGGAATCGCAAGCTGATAAATATAAGAGGACAACTAAACATGCTTCGGTGAACATGCAAAAAAGCTTGAATTAGTTTCATTTCATTTCATCTCTGTGTGCAGACATCGAACATCCAAACTTAGACCAACAATAGTGACTCAAAACCTGGAATCACAAGAATGCGCATGCACCAATCACGCCAACCAATGAATAAACCGATCAATCAGCGACAAGAATGAATTAATGTTAAAAGGGATCCAATCACCTGGACTCTCAAGATATGGCAACCCAAAGCAATGAAGACCCAACACGAAGATCCTTCCCGCATTCCTCGCCTCCAACATTCCCTCTCTTGCATGATCACCCCCATCGTCGAACTCCACAAGCAATCGGTGAGTGGGTGAGGTTAGAAGTCGAATTCCATTTCTCAACTAGTGGAGCATGTGAGCATGAATCTCACTTTTGAATCGGGCCGCCCCATCGTCGTCCACCGGAAGAAGATAGAAACAAACCACCGATGATGTTGGACCCTCAATCTCTTCCTCTTCTCTCGTGCTTGATTTCCACCCTCCTCCTCTTTCACTCCCATCCCTAATCCCTCCTTGCCCTCATGAAGATCCGACCATAGTCCGTCGTGTGGTAAAAAGTCCGGAAATTTCTTGAGTGACTCGCACCCACGCCTATCAAAGTGCTCCAAGAATTTACTAGGGTAGCGAATTTCAACTAAACTTTGGCAATTCTTAACAATCAACCGCTTCAGATGCTCCGACTTTGAAAGGTCCAGTACTTGAATGTGCTTGCGCTCAGAGATGTTCAACTCTTCTAAGGATCCCAATTTTTCAAGGCCTTCTAAAGCATGGAGATTATCTGCCATTTCACGGAAGACATCTGATTGTAGTTCATCAAACTTCGACCATGTGGATAGGGTCAACACTCTTAGGGATTTTAAATTTTCCAATCCATCCAATTTCTTCAGCCCATCGTATCCCATGAGCGATAATTCCGACAAAAATTCCAAATCAAAAAGATTTGGCAACCTTTCCAATTTGGGACATTCAAAAACATCAAACTTCCCTATGCAGGAGGGAAGCTCTGGGATGCTTTGAAGAGACATGCAACACCAAAGTAAGAGCTTCTTTAGATGCTTGAGGTGAGAGAGCGATGGCAGCTCATTGCTCCGACAGGTCAGCTGCAGGGATGATAAGCTAAAAGGAGTTTTTGGGAGTGACTGAAGGAAGTGACAACCAAGTAAATCGAGGTGTTCGAGAGAAGAAAGCTGATCTAAGCTTTCTGGCAAGCCAGAAATTTTTGTCTCACGTAGACAAAGGGCCTTTAGAGAAGACAATCCACCTTTATCAACAAGAATTTGTCCTTCCAGGTAAAAGCATTCATTGGCATCAAGCTCTTGGAGGCTTTGCAATTTTCCAAGAGAGCTCGGTAACCTTTTTATTGGGCTATTAGAAATCCTCAAAATTTTCAATTTGTTCAATTCCCCAATGAATTCAGGTAGTTCCTTGATCTCAGTACATGACAAGTCCAACTCAACCAACTCTCCCAACTTCCCAATTGAAGAAGGGATTTCTTTTATTGGAGTAAGGTCTATCACAAGTCTCTCCAAATTTTCTAGTTCACCCAGTTGTTTGGGTAACTTCTCAAGACTCTTACAAAGGCTCAAGTTCAAGGAAACGAGACGCTTGACATCTCCAATGGAAGGGTCGATTTCCTTTATATTAGAACAACCTTTCAGGATTAGCGTCTCCAAATTTTTAAACATGGAGAGATTAGGGGTGCTCTTTAATCCTAAGCAACATGAAAGATTGAGAACTTTCAACCTCTCCATCTACAAAAAAGAAACATATTCCAAGATTAGCAGTTAGAAATAGAATGATTTAGCATCAAATGTAACAAAAGAAAAAGCCTTTTTCATCTTTACCTTAATTGAACTCCATCCTCTCCAATTTTCACTAATACTATTTCCACTAAAGTAATCACTTGATAAATCAAGTACAACTAATTTCTCCAAATGAAAGTTCGTTGCCTCAAAAGAGTCGCGACATCTCTTCCACGTTAGCCATCTTAATTCAGCAAGTGATCCTTCGAAATCTCCATCAAAATCCACGTCTTCCACATGAAGGAACTTCAAGTTAGGCATTTTTTTGAAGCTGTCTTGCTCCATGAACTCTTTGGAGCCCATTTCATCCAAACGTAGTGCCTCAATATTTTCATTTTCCTCCTATAAAAAATAAAATAAAATTGAGGATTGTAAATACCATGCACCCTCCTTTTGTTAGTATACTCTGCTTGTTATTGTGGCCAATGCATTTTGTCTACACTTATAGGGAAAAAGAAATATATCCAATCTTCTACAATTATATGATCATGTGATATGTCGATCTTCACTCGCATGCCCCAAATTTTGATGTTTTGTGTGAATTTTCTATATGAATTAGTCTAGTTTTCTTATAGATTTTGAAATTAAATCTCATAACATACGTAGTATTGATGACTAACTATATATGATGTCCCTTTGACATATGTAAGAACTATTACATATTTCAAAAACAAAAAGTACCTAATTAGACTTATGCATTCATAAAGGATGACAACTCATTACCTTCTTTTTCATAAAATATTTTTTGGATTTGGGATATGGTTGGAAGGAAACAAGAATTTGGTTAAACTTGAGTTCTCATTTTTGGATATTCAAGCTGAAAGCTCAACAACTAATCCTTAGACTAGGAAGAAAATGTCTAATCAATCATAAACTTACCAATTTTACTTATTTAGTCTTAGACCTTTGCATGAAATTCCAACAAAGTCTTTCTAGCCAATTTTTGTATGGAATCACTAAGGTGACGATGTGCCATATAGGATGGCCGAAAATAAATGGATCACCATATTGGCGATTTCTAGCAAAAATTGATTTGGGATATTACATTGAAATTTTGGGGAAATTTTTAATACTAAATTGACAAAATTAGTAAGTTCATGATTGAATTAACATTCATATAATAAGTTTACGATTGAATGGATAATTTTCCTCTGAGATGAGCATACTATTTAATTAGTCATCATTGAACTTGCCATAATTTTCCTCGTTATAGGAATTTGTTTGTGCATTTTTGCGTTCACCCAATCATATAAAAATATATGAATTAGCGATTATTATTTTTTGCTTCTTTAGTTATCTTATTCAATAAGTTAATTATCTGATTTTTCTTCCCTAATACCTAAAAATAGATTTTTTTCACTTCTCTTTGTTAGTGTGTGCGCGCGTGAAGGCACAATTAATCCTTACTTTACAAAATAGAAGTGGATATCCTATTAAACTAAGGGCAAATACAGGGAGATTACAATTTCTTTCACCTTTCACTATTCCGTCATGTGCTTTCGACAATAATTTGATTTCTTAATTTCAATCTTTTCTTTTTCAATTTTTGGTTGAAAATTACTTTGTATGAATACCTACAAAATCATATGTCAATTTTTATTCAGTTTCTTCTATTGTAATTAACTTGTAATTAACTGTTATTTAATTTTGCACCATATTGAATTATGTGCATAGCACTAGTATGTATACTAGGATATATTATGAAAACGGGGTAGAATAGTCTTATGTTGTCACATCACGTATCAAAATCCTATGAGTTCTATGAATACGATTGATCCATGATGCACGTGCAAAGCTCATAATTGAAATTAAAAAACGTGAATTATGCCACTTCCTCTATAAGTAATGTACCTTGAACAATCTTCCAACAATCTTTTTCATGTTATTTGTTAATTTGACTATAAGTTGGCACTTGGTATAGGTGACAGTAAAAGAAAAGCCAAAGTCGCAATAGAGATATTGAATTTATTTTCTCTAAAATTTGACAGTCCTTTAAGGAAAAGAAAAATAAGACTTTTCTATTTGTTGTTGATTAAGAGGCATCCAAATTAAGTAATGTTGTTTCAAGTTATCAACCAACCCAACCATGTTAATAACATAATTGTGCATTTCTAGATGACTAAAAAAAATTGATATATTTAGAGGCGCTTCTTCAATTATGTTTTTAACATTCACTAAGTAATGCAATTTAAACTAAATCTTTAATTTTCTTTTTATTAAGCACATGCACTTCTGCATTTACATTATCATATCAGATTTACATCGAGCACTTGCATAGTAAATCCTACAAAACAATTGTATAGATTCGTCATACATATAAAACCATTGCATAACATCTTATTACTTGAAATTGAACATAATCTTAAGTTGATAGCTAATAGTTGAGGTGCAAATAATTTAATTGAAATCTTTATTTTTTATTTATAAAAAGTAAAACCTACACATGAGCAAATTGCACGTATTCGTAGTTGGAAATTGAATATAAAATAATGTATTTGATTCTTGGAGAAGGGGATTATCACGTATATCATACAAACGTAAAATTTCAAGAGTGAAAAAGGTGGATAACATGTGATCCATGTATTTATTCTCAAATTGATGTACTTCAAAAACTATATTGCTGATATATTTTGGGAAGATAAAATGAAAGACAACAAAGTAATGATCGGCAATAAAGTTTTTGTTGTTTGGTTGAATAACATAGATCAATCGGCATACAATCATAAAGACTCATGCGTTTTAGAATGTGATGAACTGGATCTGTGAGTGGCATAAGGTAAATTTTCAAACCCTTGTGATGCTTGTTTTCAACAAGTAATATAGTAAGAAGGACTAACAAATCTCCTAAAAAAAAATGTTAAAACGACAAGAGAGCAAAACCCTCTTCTGAGCCTCATAATCACTAGTGCAAACTTTTCATGGCCTAAAGGCCAAAATTGGATGTAGCTTTTAGCAAGAAAATGCTAACAACATGTTGATAATTGTCCAAGATATAGAGAAAATGAACAACAATAATTTGAGGGACTGCCACTAGAGAATGTGGGGAGACGCAGAAAGTATACATGATTCTTACCTTGCGTCCTAGAATTTTCATGGTTTCCACGTCCCATGGTCTGCTCCAATGCCAAGGTTTCACATCTTCTGGACGGGCGATAGCTCTTCCTAGATCTCTTAATTGATCATGCATTCTCAATCGATCCTTTTCATCAATTTTTATTAACAAACGGTTAATTAGTACTTGCAATCCGGTTCTTGGGAAAAATTTGAGATCCTCCCACAGGTAAGTAGCAATTCTTTTGTCAATTCCAAGGAAAAAACATATAATGTCTAGAAATATATGTTTCTCCTTATTTGTTAATGTATCGTAACTTATCCTCAATTTTCCTTGTACAATCTCATCAGGTGCATTCCTCAATTTCTCGATCATCTCTCTCCACACCATTTGATCTTTTACTCCATTGAGAAGTGAACCTATAACCATTAGAGCTAAGGGAAGCCCTCCTATGGTGGCAACAATATCACCAGAAAGAGTCGCGAGATTTGTCGGAAGTTGTTCCTCTTCAAATGCATATCTACTAAACAGAAGCAAAGATTCTTCGCAGTTCATTTCTTTGAGTTCATACATTTTATATTCAGACTTCAAGAGGGTCTTATCTTGACATGTAATAATGATCCTACTACCTGACTTGAATTTGCAGTCTCCAATCAAATTATCAAGGTGGTCTCGACAATCTACATCATCAAGAAGAATAAGTACCTTCTTTTCACAACTTGATCGGATCATTGTAATCCCTACCTTGGAATCACGCACTCTACTTTCAAGATTTTTGTTATATCCGATATCATTAGAGATTGGACATACTCCATGCCCCTGTTTTTAATTGTTTCTCTAATATCCTGGAGAAAGCTGCGGGACTTAAATTCGTTAAAAAGCTTATTATAGATGATCGTAGCCAAAGTTGTCTTACCGATGCCACCCATCCCCCAAATCCCAATAATTCGAGTGTCTGGGCAAGCAATATCCACCAACTTCATGACCTCAGCCACACGATCCTCAATTCCAACTAGGTTCGCGGGAAGATGTGGCTGAAAATCATGTTGCTGCTTGTGCATTATTATTTCTATGAGTTCATTTACTAATTCCCCTTCACACTTGTCAAACAACGCAATACATGAGAACTTATTAATGGCTCCACAAAACAATGATTAAGGATGATAAATAGAAAAATTCTTTCGACAAGGATCTATTAGAAGAAGGTAAACGAAGTACCCATCAGCAAATTTCTCTGATTCAAATACTCTAAGATCAAGTGCTTTTGTTAGAGCAATAGGCCCTTGTTGCTTGACCTCCTCATCAAAACAATGCTCATGGATTCGAAAGGCCTCTCCAAAGCTGCCCCCTAGGTGTTGCACATCCTTGGGTTTCACCTTGTAAAGCACAGGCAAGACTATTTGTCCTCTACTTTCCTTGCACTCCATAATATGAATGAGCTCGAGGAGGCACCATTCGCTAGCAGCATAATTTTCAGAGATGATTGGAATCGAAACATTAGAGCACTCGATTGCACTGAGGAGATTTGCAGCAATGTCCTCACCGAAGGGGAGGTTCTCATCATCTCTGAACACGAAGTTTGGATGGAACTTCAGACCCACATCTTTGAGTCTATGGTAGAGGTGATCAACGAAGCTTTTGCGAGTATCGGGGCCTCTAAAGTTCAGAAATATGTGGTAATTGTTTCCAATCACAGAGGTGGATGAAGCAGATGGCCAAGAATTCGCGCCGGACTCCGACAGCACATTGATCTTCTCCAATGAGTCCGAAGAGGGAAGAAGAAAATTCTCTTCGCTCTCGCCCTCCCCCGACTGTAATTCAAACAATTCTTCAAGGAGGTCGGGTCTTGGTTGCGTCGACATGGTTGGAGTCGAAGCTTCGGTGAATTCAGCTCGCTTGCGTTGTCCAGTCTTGGGAAGAAGAAGAGTCTCTTCGCTTTCGCCCTCCTCCGACTGTAATTCAAACAATTCTTCGAGGAGGTCGGGTCTTGGTCGCTTCAACATGGTCGGAGCCGAAGCTTCAGTGAATTCAGCTCGTTTGCGTTGTCGGGTCATGGGAAGAAGAAGAGTCTCTTTGCTCTTGCACTCCTCCAACTGTAATTCAGACAATTCTTCAAGGAGGTCAGGTCTTGGTGGCTTCGACATGGTCGTAGTCGAAGCTTTGGGGAATTCAACTTACTTGCATTGTTGCGTCGAGGGAAGAAGAAGAGTCTCTTCGCTTTCGCCCTCCTCCGACTGTAATTCGAACAATTCTTCGAGGAGGTCGGGTCTTGGTCGCTTCGACATGGTCGGAGTCGAAGCTTCGGTGAATTCAGCTTGCTTGCGCTGTCGCGTCAAGGGACGATCTTCCGTTTCAGTTCACGATGTCTCTCGCTCTCTCTCTCTCTCTCTCTCTCTGAGACTCGACTGTTATGGATAGTTTTGAGCAGGAAAATGATTACTCAACTATCTCTGCACCACGTTTACAGCGTGGCTGGCGAAGAGGAAGAAGGGAAAGGAGGAGGCGAGGCATGATTACTCCTCGACTATTATGCATAATTTAATCTGTCACAGTACGTTGGTCGTTTCATATAATTTCATATGTTCACACTGGGAATCTGGAGATGCCTTCAAATTGACTAAAAAACAACTACTCACTCGTTGCCTTCTTGTGGTCAAAACTCCTCATCCTCGACGTAAGCTTCTTGGTAATATCCGACGGATGATCATTCCATTCGCTGCTCCAAGCGCGCCTTTCCTTTCCACTTCTTCGAGAATTCATCTTACGCGTCTTCTTCGGCCAAAATAGAGAGCAGAAAAGGCACAGTTTCAAATGGTATAAGCAGCTATTCGCAGATTTTGAAATATGACCCGTTTATAGTTACAGTTTCAAAGGTTCATTCGCTATGAGTTAAGCCAATTTGGAAAGTCTCAGTTACTCCAATGGGAGTGCCTGGATCCCGAAGTGGTGTGTTCCACCAATCTTTGCCTTCCTATGCTAATAACTGATACCTACAAAAGGGATCCTTCCAAGGTCCTTAGACAACGAAAATGGAACGGGATTCGGCAAGCATGTTAGCCGTTTGATTTAAGAGAGGAAGCTGTGCACTTTCAGACGCATTCTATAAGCTACTTGGTCAGGTGGTCCAGTTAGGAACATTATGGGAAAACTACAATCCTCCATTAAGAATAAGTTCCTTCAAAGTCTCAAGCACTAGAGACAAATTATCATTCATGAAAAGTTACTAATGATGGGAGCCTCAATGTCACTAGCATTCGTAGAGAAGTATGATCTCATTCTCATATACAATATCCGTCATTGATACAAGCAAAATGAGAAAAACCATGCTTTGATTGTTTTCATTGGTAAAATTACTAACCATAAATATCGCAAAAGGTATGAGTGTTTGGGAAAAATCACCATCTGACACGTGCTTTATTTAAATGATAATCATCCAAAGTTATGCCTTTCAAAGGGTAAAATTAAAATGATTCTTTTATGGCTGTCTTCCAATCTTTTATGTATGTGATTCACACGTTAAATCTTGTGTGCTCGTCTTTTAATATATTCGGAAAAGAAGGAAATGAATTTTTCCAGTTTGTTTAGACAAAAGGAAAATTAGGTGGGTTTCATGCACTGTATTCAAAATTAAAGCAACTAGAAATTTTAAACTTGGTTCTTATCATATTTTAATCACAATGATGAAGACATTGTAGAGTTGGCAAGAAAAGGACCTGCGCAGCGACATCAAAATGACTTTAATCTGCTTTTTATCCTGCTAAAGTTACATCAATTTGACTTTAATCAACTTTTATCCCGCTAAAGTTACATCAAATTGACATCCATTAATATTTTATCCAGCTAAAGTTACATCAATTTGACTTTAATCAACTTTTATCCCGCTAAAGTTACATCAAATTGACATCCATTAATATTTTATCCAGCTAAAGTTGCAAGTTTCATCAAATTGACATCTATTAATTTTTCTTATTCCAAAGAGTAGGTACTAAAAGTTAGTATGACCGATTGAAGTCTTTGTTTAATGTTTTATTTTGAGCTAACTTACGTATGACCGATTGAAGTCTTTGATTGATGTTTTAGTTTGAGCTAACATCCAAGCTGTCGTTCGGTGGCCATTAAATAATTACCAAAAGAAAGAACCGTATATTCCTTGGGATTTCGAATCTTCATCATTTCTGTTTTTGTTGACTGATTCGATCAGTCACATTTGTACCCTTTAAATCCAGGTGAGCAGCTAACTTACGTATGACCGATTGAAGTCTTTGTTTGATGTTTTAGTTTGAGCTAACTTTCAAGCTGTCATTCGGTGGCCATTAAATAATTACCAAAAGAAAGAACCGTATCTTCCTTGGGATTTCGAATCTTCATTATTTCTATTTTTGTTGACTGATTTGATCAGTCACATTTGTACCCTTCAAACCCAGGTGAGCAGCTAACTTACGTATGACCGATTGAAGTCTTTGTTTGATGTTTTAGTTTGAGCTAACTTTCAAGTTGTCGTTCGGTGGCCATTAAATAATTACCAAAAGAAAGAACCATATCTTCCTTGGGATTTCGAATCTTCATTATTTCTGTTTTTGTTGACTGATTTGATCAGTCACATTTGTACCCTTCAAACCCAGGTGAGCAGCTAACTTACATATGACCGATTGAAGTCTTTGTTTGATGTTTTAGTTTGAGCTAACTTTCAAGCTGTCGTTCGGTAGCCATTAAATAATTACCAAAAGAAAGAACTGTATCTTCCTTGGGATTTCGAACCTTCATTATTTCTGTTTTTGTTGACTGATTTGATCAGTCACATTTGTACCGTTCAAACCCAGGTGAGCACTCAGCACTTGCAGTAGGAGGATCATTTTGTTAGGGAAATCCCTTATGATGTTTTGAAGATGACAAAATAAATCAAAGGCTACTAACATGTTTGATGGTTGAGTAATAGACCATGCAGATGATAGAACATGTAAATGATATTGTCAAAGTGCGAAGACGACCAGAAGACTGAACGTAACACATGTCCAAAGTATATTATGAAGATTTCCAGACTTCTGTGTCAAAGTCTGAAGACTGCCAGACTCAAGACTCAAAGTCTGAAGACTGCCAGACTTTAGTGTCAAAGTCTGTTCTACATCAGAAGTCTGCTCACTCTAACTAATTCCAGATTGAACGTGAATGCTGAACCAGAAGACAGACTCTATGCTGAAGCTGAACTAGGTACAGACTTTAAAGCTAAATCTGTTCAAAAGCAGATCTGTTCAGACCCAGATTGTAAAGTCTACAGACTCATATTGTAAAGTCTACAGACTCAGACTTTACATCCAGATTCGACAGATCGTAACTCAAGCCCAATCATACAACGGCTAGTGATCTGGTTTGGATTCCACATCAAGATTGATTTGATTGATTCAATTTAATTGATTGAAGATTGGATCTTGAAGACAAGAACTTTCTATACGAAGAAGCTTTACTTATGCAAACCAAGATTTCGTTTGTATGGGCGATCGGAATCAATTTGGGATTTTACCTTTGTCACTTAACGGCTATCAAATCTTCTAGATACAGAGCTGTCCAATGGGTATATTGGAAGACGATTCTCCGGGATGCTGTCCAACGGGTAGTTTGGAAGTGGAGGAGTATTTAAGGAGATGAAGGACCGATGAGCAAGTAAGAGACGGAGCGTAGAATTTATAATTCCAAAGTCTGAGCGACATTCGATTATACACTTGTCTTTGGAGAGCTTAAACGTTTGTAATCGTGAGAGAAATACCAAAAGAGTGTCTTAGTGAGATAGTGTGATCTACTAAGTGTTTGCACTCGAAGTTGTAATCTCTTATTGATTGCATAGTGGAATCCAGCCAAGAAGGTTGTTAGCGTGGGAGAGTGGACGTAGGCTTGGATTAAGCCGAACCACTATAAATCTTGTGTTCTTATTCTCTTGTCTAACTCCTTTATTTTGTTCATACTAGCACTCTCAATTGGTATCAGAGCTCGTGTACTCACTTTGTTTGAAGTGTTTTACTTCAGAGTAAAAGATCCATGGCTAGTATGTTGGCTCCAGGACTTATGGAAGGGCAAAGTAACACAAGGCCACCATATTTTGATGGAAAGGAATATGACGTATGGAAAAACAAAATGAAAGCATTCCTAAGATCCAGAGATCTCTTACAATGGGATGTTGTGGAAAGAGGAATCAATCCCATTGTTGCGTCTACATCAAATAAGAATGGCAAAGACAAAGAAACAAAACCCCCCGCTCCTATGTCTCGGACGGAGATGTCCAAAAGAGAAGCTTTTGATACGAAAGCAATTTATTCTTTATATTGCGCTTTATCTCTTGCTGAATATAACAGAATCTCTTCATGTGAAACAGCAAAAGAAGTTTGGGATAAACTTCATGTTACATATGAAGGGACCGATCATGTAAAAGAGACAAAAGTAAACTTCTTACTTGGCCAATATGAATCCTTCAAGATGAAGCAAGGAGAATCAATTGGAGATATGTTTAGCCGTTTTACAGAAATTGTAAATGGTTTAGCATATCAAGGTCAGCAAATTTCTACCCCGATGAAGGTCAACAAACTCTTGCGAGGTCTCTCAAAAGATTGGAACCATGTCAAGACCTCAATCCGGAGACTCAAAGGATTATGCCACTCACCGTTGATGAATTGATCGGCACTCTTCAATCCTATGAAGTGGAACAACTTAATGACAAAGATCCCGAAGGTAAGAAGTCCATTACTTTAATATCTAATGTTGTTTTTGATGAAACACTCAGAAAATGACATGGACGATGAAGAACTTGCCTTTATGGTCGAGAAATTTAAAAAGCTGAGTAGAAAAGGAAGGAAATTCGATGGAAGAAGTCAATACAAGCATAATGGCCATAAAAGAATCATGAAAGAAGATGATGATCAAGAAAATATATGCTTGATGGCACATTCAGAATCTGAGTCTGACTCAGACACAGACTCAGAATCAAAGTCTGACTCGGACACAGACTCAGAATCCGATGAGGAAATCGAGGTAAGCAATTCAAAAATTCCTCTCAAAGTTTCAAAGTATATAAATGAGCTTTGTTCAAATCTTAAATCTCCTCTTAAAAGGATTTTCGAACTTAAAAAGGAGAATTCTCGACTTAGGCAACAAGATCTTTCTCAAGTCTGGAGACCTATTAAGAAAAATTGGATAAAAGCAACATATTCTGCTAACTCTCATGGACCCAAGAAAAAATGGGTACCAAAGAAAAGATAAGTTATTTTTGCAAGATATAAAAAAAAGAAAAAAAAAAAGAAAGAAGATTTGGTAAGGAATTTTTATTCTCAATTTCTCATTATGCTTGATATTTGATATATCCTTGGTTGATTGAGATTTTATAATGATCATATTTTGCTTTATGGAAGAAAGAATCGTATGATTTATTTTTGTGATTTGTGAGTTGAGATTTGATTTAGTACGTGTGATTATTTGAGATAATTCAGATTACTTTGTCTAATTTTATACTCTCAGATTTAATCATATTTTGCAAAGTGAAAATCTGTTTTACGTGATGATGCAAGATATTCTTAGATATTCAAAGATTTTATTCTCTCTAATTTTATTGAGCTTTGACTAAGTGAGAATTTATTTTTCAAAATATCATTATGCATAATATTCTTTCTTTGAATACTTTGTTACGATGAATTAAAAAAGAATATTTGATTATGGAGATTTTCATATTTACTCTAATGTCAAGGAAGGATCCAAATTGATGGATACCGAAAAGGGAAATAAGTTGATTGCAGGAAATTCTTTAAAGGAAGGATGATTGCGAATCTATGCAGATTTTGGTGCAATCAGAGAATATCTCCTGCGACAATTGCAACAATTGTTTCTATTCGCAAATATTGTCATGATCACAGGGGGAGAAATCAAATCCAAAAGAAAAGGAAAAGAATCGTGATCATCTCAAAAAGGCAACAAATTGAGGGGGAGCTTTGATCAATTATGGAAAAATCTTTTTGGATTGATAGTGATCTTATTATGGATTGAATGAAAGATAAATGTGTCAGAATTTATTCAAAAAAAATCCGGTTAGTGCATCTTTTATTACCTTTTGTCATTAACAAATCTCTTACTGATATTATCATTTTATTATGACAAAAAGTGTACGTGAATTTCATGATGCATCTGTGATTTTTATTGAATATTTGCTGATATATATAATCGAAGTGAGCTATATTGCATATTTTTAATAGTCGATAAAAAAGCTGATTTTTGGAAATTGTGATTCATGCAAGATATTGATTATCATTCTCTACGTGAATCTATTGTTATCGCTTTTTGATTATGACAAAAAGGGGGAGAATATATGAATATGCATATGTGCTGATTGGTTGATATTATATTATCTATGGCATAATATTGAGCTGCGATTATTTTTCTATAAATTGTTATGCTCAATTTATTTTCTATCTTCTGATATCCTTTGATTTAAAAAGCATGTTTACAAATCTGCATATTCAGAGATTGTTTTGTCATCATCAAAAAGGGGGAGATTGTTAGGGAAATCCCTTATGATGTTTTGAAGATGACAAAATAAATCAAAGGCTACTAACATGTTTGATGGTTGAGTAATAGACCATGCAGATGATAGAACATGTAAATGATATTGTCAAAGTGCGAAGACGACCAGAAGACTGAACGTAACACATGTCCAAAGTATATTATGAAGATTTCCAGACTTCTGTGTCAAAGTCTGAAGACTGCCAGACTCAAGACTCAAAGTTTAAAGACTGCCAGACTTTAGTGTCAAAGTCTGTTCTACATCAGAAGTCTGCTCACTCTAACTAATTCCAGACTGAACGTGAATGCTGAATCAGAAGACAGACTCTATGCTGAAGCTGAACCGAGTACGACCTTAAAGCTAAATCTGTTCGTAAGCGATCTGTTCGTACCCGCAGATTGTAAAGTCTACAGACTCATATTATAAAGTCTACAGACTCAGACTTTACATCCAGATTCGACAGATCGTAACTCAAGCCCAATCATACAACGGCTAGTGATTTGGTTTGGATTCCACATCAAGATTGATTTGATTGATTCAATCTAATTGATTGACGATTGGATCTTGAAAACAAGAACTTTCTATACGAAGAAGCTTTACTTATGGAAACCAAGATTTCGTTTGTATGGGCGATCGGAATCAATTTGGGATTTTACCTTTGTCACTCAACGGCTACCAAATCTTCTAGATACGAGCTGTCCAATGGGTATATTGGAAGACGATTCTCCGGGATGCTGTCCAACGGGTAGTTTGGAAGTGGAGGAGTATTTAAGGAGATGAAGGACCGATGAGCAAGTAAGAGACGGAGCGTAGAATTTATAATTCCAAAGTCTGAGCGACATTCGATTATACACTTGTCTTTGGAGAGCTTAAACGTTTGTAATCGTGAGAGAAATACCAAAAGAGTGTCTTACTAAGTGTTTGCACTCGAAGTTGTAATCTCTTATTGATTGCATAGTGGAATCCAGCCAAGAAGGCTGTTAGCGTGGGAGAGTGGACGTAGGCTTGGATTAAGCCGAACCACTATAAATCTTGTGTTCTTATTCTCTTGCCTAACTCCTTTATTTTGTTCATACTAGCACTCTCACATTTCCCTCTGGACATCTCTCTTCTCTCGCAAATCTCGCCTTAAATTCTTCAATTCAATATCTCTTTTATTTTGCGAAATTTAAGAAAATAAAGTACTGCTTTGATTGATTGATGAAGTGACTATTATGTCTAATTATATATCACTTAGTAATTTATGTTTGGGAGTAAGTTGAGTTAGGTGAACCCCCCATTTAGCCAAAACAAGAGTAAAATAGGGGTACAAAGATTTTCTTAAAAATAATGGATGCATATGAAGTATAAAAAAGGGGCAATTTCAAGATTGGTCCCTAATAATCTCAATAAAAGATCAATTTGATCACTGACTTTTAATTTGTTTAATTTGGCTATTTATTCTTTGAATTAGATCAATTTAATTCCTCAAATTAACTTGGTCATATTGACACTTGACATGATAATCCATGTCCATCGGGAGACCCGCGATTGCTAGCCTGATTGGGCTGTCTAGAGCCACATCAGCAAAACCTAGAAATCAAAGGGAGAGAATTGGGGGAGGGAGAGAGAGCTGGGCGATGGTGCTCGATTCCCAATTTTAAAGCAATATAGATATTAGAGTAAGTTGATCTTAAAATTTATCGTAGTATGCATGTCAGGAAATGAGTTAATTACTTTTCGTTAAAATAAAGTGATGAAGTTCGTAAACTTAAATTAAATCTTAATGGACTTGCTTATCCATAAGTTCATGGCATGTGATGTAACACAAGTACATAAAAATCTTTCAAGACACTAGATGTCTCGGGTACATGCTCATATTGATGGCCATGGAATGGTAGGGCTGGACGGTGATAGAGATGTCAAAATTCGATCCCAGCAAGAAAGGAAGAAAAGGGTGATTTCCAGTTTCATAATTTTGCATTCCCGCAAATTTTGTGATGATCATATTTTGATTTTTATAAGACATGAAATATTATTAAAATTTCGGAGGAAAATTCATATAATAGATTAAACAGGCTTAAGCGATATGTAGCGAGATATTTAGGACATGCATGATAACCATTCTATTTTTGTTCAAAAATTATTTTTCTCTTCCAGATTGTTTCTGGAATGAAATTCCGTTTGATAATATAATCTCTCTCTTTTTTTCTCGAACAAGTTTTTAATCTAAAAATAGGCTTGGAACATTAGTGAGAAGTAATTTTTTTCTTACTTTTTTTATTTTTGGAATAGAAATGAGAAAAACTATTCTCATAGCTTGTCCTCTCTACTAGCCGGCCACCCACCTGTCATCCCTCGCTGTCCACCACCGCTAGTTGCTATATATTGTCGCCATCCACTGCGCACCACTCAAGAGGTAGAAATTTTGTGTCGTTTTGTATCATTATCAAATGTGTATTTTTGCTCGAAAACTTATCCAGAAATAGAAAATAAAAATAAAAATCTATTTCTGTTATAAAAATTAATTTTTGGACAAAATGGTTATCATTCACGCCTTTACACTTTACCCACATGGAAAACCTCTCTATTTTCTCCAAAACTGAACGCCGGACAGCAAACCCACTTGGTTTGAATGCTGAATTGTTTAGTTAATTTGACTTTTGTTGGCTCTTGAGATTCGTTTGGTTGCTTAGATGAAATCCTCTGGAAGATAAAACAATCTTCTCTTCGCATGTTGGTTTGAATGCTGAATTATTTGGTTAATTTGACTTTAGTTGGCTCTTGAGATTCGTTTGGTTGCTTAGATGAAATCCTTTGGAAGATAAAACAATCTTCTCTTCGCATGTTAGTTTGAATGCTGAATTGTTTGGTTAATTTGACTTTAGTTGGCTCTTGAGATTCGTTTGGTTGCTTAGATGAAATCCTTTGGAAGATAAAACAATCTTCTCTTCTCATGTTTGATATTTTTTTTGGGGGGGAGCGGGGAAGGGAATTTTCCTTGGGAGGTATTTGGAAGGAATTAGAATGAAATAATATCGATTCACACCGATACAAAGGAAAAGGCATTTTTTTTGGGGGGGGGAGGGGGAAGGGAATTTTCCTTGGGAGGTATCTGGAAGGAATTAGAATGAAATAATATCGATTCATACCGATACAAAGGAAAAGGCAGTATGCTAGTGATATTCTTGGTTAAGTGCAAGGAATGTCCATAATTACAATCTTTGCAAATTGTCAAGGAGGAGTTCGAATTTTAGCATGTAAAAGGAGCCCAATTTAAGTAGGTTTTCTAGTTTGATTAAATTTCTTCATTTGAGTGGTTTTAAAGCTCAAGTAAGTTTCCTAAAAAGGGATTCATATTTTGGATTCAAATCTTTTCTATATAACTAGTTCGTCTTTTTTGTGAATTACATTTAAGAGGAGTTTTAGGTGTTCAAGCCTACTTAATCTTATGGTAATATTTTTGAATTCTTTTGTAAGATTGAAAAATTATTTTGTGACAAAATGCCGTGTTGGTTATTGAGTGTAATGACTAGGAAATATTGAGAGTATTTTGTAAACTTCATTATATTACTTAATCTATATTGAAATGTTGTGTTGTTTTCCTTGTGGATAAGTCTCACCGACTGAAAAACATAGATCCAGAATTCAATTTTTTTTCTCTTAAACCTTTGGATAAAATTTTAAAGTAATCATTCTTACCTTTTCATGTGCATATTGGGAATATAGAACGTATTCAAATTTTGACTAAAAAATTTGATTGTAAATTGACTAAAAACAATTCTTCAGTTGTTGCCATCTCAATCCTCACTCCATGCCCTCGATGCCTACTCTCAACTGGCCTTAACAATCACCCCTATCATAAAAACAAAAAAAAAAAAAAAAAAAAAAAAAAAAGAAAGAAGAGAACATAATAACTATAAATATTCCCCCTATAATTATATTACTGTGATCACAAGAAATAATCATTCAAGAAGTATACTTAATCTTCATGAGAATAAAAGATTTTCGTAATATTGAAAGTAATTATATGTCCCTTGAACTAGAGCTGAAAAATATTTGGTTCAATTAAAGTGGAAAAATAAATGGAAATTAAAAAAAAAATAAGTTCAGATAGACATCACTCTTGAAAAGTGTCACCTATCACTCAGTCATTGAAAGTGTTTTGAAGAACCACCTTTTCATTTATCTAATAAGAGTTTCTCTCTATCCATTTTAGATCTAAATCATATTCCATTTTATTATCTTAATTCATAGCTCTAAGAAATTTTGCTCTCTCTGTTTTTTTTAGAAGCGCAAGCACATCAACAATATGCTTTTAATTAACAAAAGATACTAAATTTAACTATATAGTCATGTTCTTACTAACTTTTCTTTGATTTTTGTCCTAAATGACGTTAGCATTATGGCTTTGTGATTTTTTTTTTTTTTAAATGAGACAACCAATCATAATGCCTGTACATAGTAAGTTCAATTCAGTCGATCATTCCAACTTCCCAATTGAGTTGAGGACATGGTGGAGACAACAACCACAACTACATTACTAAAAAGCATTCATCAATTATTTTTCTCCTCCGGCCCTACTACTCTTCTTTCCGAGTCTCCAAGGCCATGTGAAACTCACTGATTGCCTTTAGCTGTCCAAAAGGAAAAGGAAAGAGCTTAAAAGCATCCACATCAATCAGTATGTTCTCCGCATCGTCCGCGTTGCCTTTATTCCTCATCCGTGTTGCCTTTATTCAAGTCTTCTTTTGGAAAGAGTGGGTGGGATCTTTCCATTAATTATTTACCGGAATTCTTGTCTTCCACAAAATTATTGTTAGTAATCAATGTGGATTGACATTAGCTAATTTTGTTATCATTTTATACACCCGCAATTTTCTTAATCCGTGATCCGCCTAGGAGGATCGTTTAACGTTTTAATGGTTGTCTCTCTTTAGCCATGGCATTGCATTGTATCTAAAAGCCAAGAAGAAAATGAAAGAAAGAAAAGAACTCAATAGCTATATTCCCACGGTCTTCATAAATGTTATGATATTTCCATTCAAATACATTTTGGCTTATAATTTCTATAATAAAAAAGTAGAATATTTTTTATAGTTTTTTTCAGGTTGATATTCCTTTTATTTTAATTTCCTAATATATAGATATTACTAAATTTAATTTTGAAAACATAAAACATAAAAGCTTGAAAATCTTATCTATCTGAAAAATTAGGAGAAACATTTAGATTAACATAAATACGGTTATTGGTAAATAAGTTAATATCTTGTTTAAATATCCATATGAAAACATTTATTCTTAAAAAAGCAGCTATATCAACCTTGTAGAACCCAAAATGAGGTTATACTTTTACTATCATAGAGATCATGAACTAAATTATATTTAAATAGAATTATCATGATAGTTCTAAAGATAATAAAGGCAATAGAAAGATAGCAGATATTTTCATTGATTACGGAAATTGATTGAATGGAAAGATATTATAAAGTCTGGGCAGTAGTGTGATTAACACTTATTTGATCTCATGAGGGACAAGATAAACAAATTGAAAGCTTTAGAAATAGATTAAATATTTAAGAATAGTTCAATGATCACTTTAAATATCTAAAATAGTCCCTTTGGATAGTAGCATTCAGCTATGGGTAGGGCCACCAATTTATGTGGCGTGAAGACTTCTTGTTTGCCGATTTCAATGGAACGAGATAACTCTTGGAGATATTATGGCCCGCCTCTATGTGCATAGTTCCGTTCAGTCTTATCAAAATCTGAAGTTAACGTCTCTCATAATCAATATGCATTGTTTGAGGACCTTTTACTCGATCCAATTAATGTAGGATAAATATTGTAGATGATATATATGATGATAAAATGTTATTTTTTTTTTTTTTTAAAGTGAAACATCTAAAAGTGAACATAAGTTGAAAATCGAGTGTTGGAAACCTGAGGGTGAATGATAACCATTTTGTTCTAGAAATAGATTCGAAAGAGAAATAGATTTTTTTTTATTTCTATTTCTAGAAAAGTTTCTAAGCAAAAATAAGTTTCTAAGCAAAAATAACCGTTTGATAACGACACAAAAATTTTATTCTAAAAATAAAAATTTGTTTGATAACGACACAAAATTTCTAAAAAAATAAAAATTTGTTTGATAACGACACAAATTTTTTTTTTTTTGACCGGTGACCGACCAGGATCGGCGGCAACCGGCCGAACAACGCGGCGGCGGCGATTGGTAGTGGCTACAGCAATCGGCGGCCGGTAATCAACGACGACAGATGAATGACCAGTTAACGAACGATAAGAAGAATTTTTATCTCTCATTTCTATCTTAAAAATAGAAAAATTTCTATTTCTGATTTCTATGTCAAACCTATTTCTAGAATAAGAATTTATTTTAGAAATTGGAAAAATGGAATAAATTTATCAAACGGATTTTTATTCCAGAAACAAGTTTAAAATAAAAAATAAAAATTGTTTATGGAACAAAAATAGGTAATTGTCATGCATCCCCTAGAGTGACAAAATTTGACACGGAGAGATACTTAAGTCTTAAAAATTAGATATTTACGTGTCAAAATCGTAACAAAATAAATCACTAAAGTACCAACGACGAAAAAATTCAGCCAAAATACTGATGTGGCAATTTTCCGGCAAAATAAATGCAAAACAGCATCGTTTTGCACGTTGACGTAATTAGACAAATGCAAAACGACATCTTTTTACTGCTGTGGTAAAAAATTAATATAAAAATTAATTTAACTTAATTTAAAACTAAATTTATTTTTTTTAAAAAAAGAAAGAAAGAAAGAAGAAGAGAGGCCAAGGAGGCGACTGAGGACTGAAACTGCTGCTTTCCTTATACTAACGAGCGGATCAGAACAAGCCATACCCATAGTCTTTAGCAAAACTTCATCAAAAGAACCACTGTAAAAAGATGTCAACTTTGTGACCAGATTAAGTGCAGCCTTCCTCACTGCTGCCTTCTCATCCAGACACCGAATCTTCAAAAGATTATTTATAGTGGCCTCTGTCTTCCGACTAACTCCATCTCCAATTCCCAGTACTTCCTTCAGAATCTTGCAACTCCTATCATCATTTGCGAAAAACCATACCAAATGAACTAAATTTGATAAAGAGCGTGCTCTAATGGCTGAGTTCGAATCGGAACCACGCTTAATCAAGACCTGCAGACATCTCAACCCCCACGGATCATTTACTTCATTTGCCTGAACACCAAGTGGATCTTTCAATGACATCACAATTGGAACAATAAGATCAACAGCCAAGAGCCTAAAACTACTTTTTCCTTCTGTCATCTTCACCACATATTCCACAAAGCTGACCTGATCACCATTTTTCAGAGCTCTAAATATCTCCATTATTGACTCCACTGCCAAGGCACGAAGCTCAGACTTCTCTGGGGCCTTCTGGACCAAATATTTTGGCAAATTTACAACAGCTTTCTTTACGCCTTCGCACTGTTTCCCCACATCCACCATACAGTTCGTCACAAAACTCAAAGCAAACGTCCTCACTTCTGATTTAGCTAACATAATCAATGGAGATAAAGATTTCAAGACCTCTGCAGCAGAATTAGCCTGGTCTCCATGCTCGGGCCTCAATGCTGCTCTTAAGAGCTGCGAACACAAGTTCGTTAGCTTGCGATGAACAATCGGGTTACAGAAAGAATCAGGCACCATCGTTGGAAGTTCAGCCACGGTATGTACTAAAGACTTCAAACTATCCGGAAATCTATCCAAATGAATCAAATCCATCACCAAAACCAGCTTCTCCAGCACAGCGAAGAAAAGCCTTTCATCGATCTCACCCTCCTCGACACCATCATTGCCAACGCCACGCGAATTCCTAGATCCCGAGCCTCGCCTCCCACCTTTCCTCTTCGATTTCGCCGGAGCTCTCGCGCCACTCCCAGAATCTTCCTCAGGAGCCGCCTGCCGAGACCTGACGGACTTCCGAACGGAGTGCAGGAGGGAGACGAACGCCATCGGAGCAAAGAGGCTCAGGACGGGAGCGTTCGGGGACAGGAGCAGGGACAGGTAGACGTCCGACGCCAAGAGGGAGAGGCGAGGGTTGCCGCCGGCGTCCATGGCCGAACCGATGCACTGCGCGAGGGAAGACGGAGGGAGGTTCCTCGAGGCGAGGTCCTCGAATAACCGGTCGAGGAGGTCCGGATCGCCGGCGCCGACGAGGCGGCGCAGGTCCGAGAGCGTCGATTCTGGCACCGGCGGCGGCGGCGGCTGGAGGAGGGAGGAGGAGGAGGCGGCCGGAGGTGGCCGGAGCTCGTCCAGGTCGGCGACGATTCGCGAGAGGGTTTCTTCCATGGCGGTGGCCGGAGCTCGGAGGATCGTCGTCTTCTCCCGCTTCTGATTTCTTCGAACTTTTCAACTTTCCCGCTCTCGGCGAAGATTGGCCTTTTTCGTCCGGTTTCCTTGGGAAATGAATTCCCAATTAAATAATAAAATTTTGCTAAAAAGTAAGTTTAAAGAAAAAAAAATCTAAAATTATTAAAGACCAAAATTCAGATTATTATAATATATAAAATGATATTTAGTTGATTTAATTCTTCTCCTACATTTTAAGTTGATTTTTTCTTTTATTTTGTTTACGACAATTTACAATCGCATTTTAATGAATTATCCTCTCATTACTATTTTTCCTTTTTATGTGTGTTTAAAAACCTAATGTTAAATATAGCTTTCTGGTGTAAATATTATAAACTGTATGGACTTGTAAGAGCACTCATTTAGGATAACATGAATACCTATTTCCTTATTGTCATGATATCTTCATCACTAGCACCTTTAATTAAATAGATTTATTCGACCAATCTTGTAATATTTTTTCCATCAATCCACTTACTATAAAAGGAACTCCATGTAAACATATCCAACTCAAGAAGAACTTAATATAAGAACTAAAATACAATGTTCGCGTACCATTTACCGGTGTGCAATTAAAGCTAATAAGAGATTGGTAAACTCTTTTTCAAAAAATTAAACTGACTTGTTTTCAATGTGTAGATAAACGAGCTAACTCATTGTGTACGTGAAAATGTTAAAAGAATTCACTATTTATATTCTCTATATACCTAATATTTACTTTTCTCATATATCAATTCTCGGTTATTATTTTCCTATTTTCTAAAACTATGAGATATGAAATCGAACAAGTTTGAAACTAGCCTTTGACATTTAAAGGACTTGGCTAATATTCGATATTTGCAGTTGTATCTCAATAATTCAAAACTAATTTTTCACATTTTGAAGCTAATCCTCTTGTTGCCCATCCTAAACAAAAGAGAATTTGTGGTATTGCTAGCACCATTACCATACGTTTGTAACGGTACCATTATGCTAGCCAATCTAAAAAACACAATCAACTAGTGAGAGAAAAGGTATAATTGAAAGACTAACATTGAAATTTTCTAAAAGTTGAGGAGGGACGTTTTTCAATTAAACAAAGAAAAAGATGGATGATTTTTTATTTTGGACAAAACGATATCAAAATCCTAGTAAAACACTATTCTAATGAATTCCTATCAATTATTTGAAAAACGATATTAAGATATGAGTAAAACACTATTCTAACGAATGATTCTACTAATTACACTTATTATTTGATAATACGACACCCACGCATTGGCAAATAAACTCGTTTATAGCAACATTCATCTTCATCAGTAACACGTATTATCCGAACGCATGACTTGGTCATAAAACTTCATAATTAGTATACTAGAATCGATTTTTATCAAACCCTACAGCCTACCATTTCCATATAAATCTATAGCTCAATAGTTTATCGATCAAACCTCATAGTTAAAATCGACATAACTCCATATTTAAGATCCTACTTCAAAAATTACTCTAATCAAATGAATAAATAGGCTTGAATACTTACCCATCGTTACAATTCGCAATTGAAACGGCTTGTCGGGTGTCCAGATTGTGCACGTGCAAAAAATTCTCTTCCTCTCCTTTCCACTTTTTCCTTTCTCCACGGTCACGGCTTCAACACTTCAACGAGTAAAATCTGCGGAAGAAAATGAGGGTGGGCTGTGGGCTTTAAGAGACATGGCTGGGTTGGGCCCATAAAAAATGGGCTGGGCTATACAATGGGCTGGCTTACAAAGACCTATCAGTCGGGCCCATATATTACACTTTCAAAGTTTGATATTAAAACAAATCCGAAAATCTCAGTGTCCTATCCCGATGAAAAGGAAACGCCTCCTAACAACGTTTGCCTCGTCTTTCCTTTTCCATAATCCAACGATGCTTCAGAGATCAAGACAAACTGACGATGATTGCCTCCCGGTTCACGTGAGGTAGGGACCGGCCATCACGCGTCCCTTGTCTGAAGGGCGAAAGCCACCAAAACGACGAGATTATGTCCGGACTGGTTGGCGATTCTTGTACCATCCACGTAGAGATAAAGCCAAAACAAAGCGTTGCTATCCTCTGAAGATTAGCCCAAAAACGCGGCGAATCCACATGTTTAGAAACGCCCGGCTCGATTAGCAAAAATCCAACTTCAATAGAATATTGCTCGCGCGTGGGATCAACCCTTTTGGTGTGGCAAGATGCCTTTTGCCTTTCGAATTGTTTATCATCCATGCTTAATAATTGAAAGTTTGAGAATAGAGGGGCACTTGGAAATCGATTTGTCAGCCGCCACCGCCGCCCGACCCAACACGATCGCTTGCTCGCCCAATCAATTTTTTTTTTTTTTTGGGATGGAGCCAGTGATGCTTCAAAGTGGGACCCCAACCCGCTTGGTGTGTTCTTCGCTTTGGGCCACACAAGCACAAATGCTTGAGTCGCAAACGAAGAGATGTGCAGTAGAGAAGCCAGGTGGAGTGGATGCTATTATGGATGCATTTGGTAATATTTTTGTTCTCAAGAACAATTTCTATTTATAAATAGTTTTTTCTATTTCTATTCCCTAAACGAGTTTCTAAGCAGAATAACATGTTTAGTAACTGTACAAATTTTCTATTCCTAGAATAGAAAAAGAATAGAAATGCATTTGGTATGACCTTAAAAATTTCATTCCCAATTTTTTCATTTAATTATAAAAATGTAAGTGGAGACTTAACAATTCATGTTTGGATAAAACTAGATTTTTGTAAGGATTTAATTTATCAAGATATTCTAGATGGCCTCAAAAAATCCAACAATAGTTAGTTAAAGATAGATGGCTGCAAATGGCAACAAAGAGTCCCACTAGTTTATAACTTATAATATGAGGAGATTGAAAGTAAATCTTTGGCATTACAATAAAAAGGTGATCCTAAAATTGGTGTGCTTATTTACACAAACTCATCAAACCTTTTTTTTTTTTTTTGTGGCTTTTTTGGCTACAAGAAGAAAATCAATGTTGCTTGATGGAATGGGCAATGACAGAACAATTGAGGATGGATTGTCGATTCTTCCAAGTTTTTCAATTTGTCAAGGCCTTGATAAATATCATCATTCACTATTGGACCATCTAATTGTAGATGTTCGAACAACTCCCTGTGTGTGTGGATAAGTCTATCCCCACCATTCCCAAGCATCTCAAAGACTCCAGATGTTCAAGGCCATCTAGGTTGGACAACTTGTTGCATCCAATTACATATAACCCTTTTAAGGATTTTAATCCTTTTAGACCCTTGATTTCTCTCAGCTCCTAGCATGCTTCGATACCTAATATTGACAAGAGTTCCAAACTCAACAAACTTGGCAACTCTTTCAACTTGTAACACCCGAAGACATAGAGCTTCAATATTCCTGAAGGAAGCTCTGGCATAGATTCCAGCAATTTGCAATCATGAAAACTAGCTGTTTTAGATGGATTAGATGAGAAAGTTGAGGCAATGTGTGAAGATGACATGTGATTACTAGATCTGTTAAACTGGTAGGAAGCTTCGGTAGTGACTGAATCATGCCGCAATCCTTTAAATCAACTTCTTCGAGATAAGAAAGCTTCGCAGTTACATCGAGGAAGCCAGAAATGCACGCATAACTTAATCGAAGGATCTTCAATGAAGACAACCCATCTATAGGAACTTCCCCTTCTAGACTCCGGCAAAATGAGGCAATTAATACTTCAAGTTTGCCCAACTTGCTAATGGTACTCAATAAACTACTCAATTTCTTACGGTAAGCAATATTCAAAATTTTCAAGTTTTTCAAATCCCCAATGAATTTAGGTAATTCAGAAATTTCTGCATGTGACATTATCAATTCAGTTAATGATTTATCACACCTTACTTTGCTAGCTAGTGCTAGTAACCTTTGAGCTTGTGCCATAGGCAAAACTTTGCTTGCACTATTTACAGCATGCCCTTCTACATCCAGGACTCATAATTTCTATTGTGAAGTGTTCCCAGATGATGGACTTCTTGTCTCTCCGCTTTTTGGGCTGTGTTTCAAGAGTTTTCATATCATTGTTTTCTTCTAGGGTTGCCATCTTCTATCTAAAAACAAATTCCTGCCAAATAAAGTCAGAGGTAAAACAACAAAAAGAAAAAAGACTAGTATGAAAGAGGAGATTTAGAATATTTTGACAGCATGAGGCAAGATATATTAGAAAAATCACTAATGAATGGACTTGAACCAAATATTAGAGTAAGATGGACAGAAGATCTGCACAAGGATTAAAAATCTTTTAAAAAAAATTGAACAATGGTGGCCAATCATAGGGAATTGATAAATTAGCTTTCAATATGATGGTGAGAGCTTAGAGATGTTTAGCTAGCAACAAAACATCATTTTAACCTTTGCATTGCATTATGTAGGTTAGGGATCCAAACTATGGTGAATGTTCCTGCATAAAGTCCACACCAAAAGCACTCCAAAAACCAGAAGGCAGACTACACAGGTACCTGCATTTTGTACTTAGGAAACACAATCTAGTAGTAGCTTTAACATTTGATAACCCATCTCACAGATCCAACATGAGTTATCTTGGTTGGTGGTTGGTAATCTATGTGTCAACAAAGAACCAACTTTTGTTTGCCTGCCTTAGTTATGAGATTCTAATTCTCAATCTAGCTGAAAAGTGCAAACAATAATAGGTTTATAAATTTTTTCACAAGCTCCTCATAGTCAACTTACACACAATCATCAAGTGCAACCAAAGAACTTACATCTAAATGAAAAGGGAGGGAACTACACGTGTGACATTCTGAACTTTTCAATTCCGTTTTTAATTAAATAAATCGGGTCTTTCATTGACGCGCTTATAGTGTTGTTCTCAAAATTGATCACTCCTGAGATAACTAGACTATTTGGGGAAGTCACTAAGGGATTTTAATATAATAGACTTGGGAATTCAACCATGAATCGACTACTTGACCGTGCTCATTTGCAGATATCATTATGACATAGTAAAGATCGATTAGAGATTAGGGATAGGTCGGTTTGACTGAGATGTATGACTAAACGTGGGCGATTCCACCAAATTGAAAAATTCCATTCAATCGGCATTAGACTGATTTTTCTGTCATTTTGGTACCCTGTGTTTGTATTTGAAACCTCGAGATTTTAACGACCACCAAGAGTCGCTAATGTGTCGAAGAGGTTCATTATGGCTCGAAGAAAATCGATCACGGGTCATTTGCACTAAAAATTTCTAAAAGCTATCCGGTAGGTTAAGTCACGCTAAAATCGCGCAAGATTGAAATTAACCGCGAATTTGAATTCAATTTCAGAAATTGAAAGTTTTGTCATGTTACGAGTCATTTTAGGAACGTCAACTCATCCTTCGAAGATTTTTCTGCAAACCGAGATTTTTGGTGAAAAGTCGATATAGGGCCGTTTTCGATCGGAAAATTCAGAGGATCGTTTTTTATCGCATTTTTGGGATGCAAGTTGGTTCTATTGGCGAGGGAAAATACCAATTTGATCGTGAACACATTAGTGGAATTTTTTAGGGCCGAATCGACTTCAACTCAAGAGAGATTTGGTTCAATTTGGGAGAAGATCCTTCAAAATTCGTAGCCCCCCCTTGCTCTCACCTTTGGACCCTCTCAATGGCTTCCTATGGAAGCTTTGGCAGCTGGAATTGCTGAGGAAACCAGTTGGGTATGGTGGGACCAAGTCAAGGGGACAAGAAGATGGATTGAAGACCAAGTGGCCCCCTCCAAAGGCAGCCGGTCCCCTTCTCCTTCCCCCCTCCATTTCCATCGACCCCTCCATGTTCCAAAGCTGAAGAAGCTTCAAAAAGATTTCAAAGAAGGAAACCGACAGCCCCTCCTCCGTTGAGCAGCCCTGTCTGACCGCCTGAACGCCGCCAGACTATCGTCGCGCCACTCGCACGCCAGCCGCACCTCCTGCTTGCCTACGCGTCTCTAGCCGCCGTCCCTATCCATTCGCGCGTCTAGAGGCATATCCAAATGCCGCTTGCCTTGCATCATCGCCAAGGCCGCCGGAGCCGCCGCCGCCTCCGCCTAGTCCCCACTGCAACCCGCTATCCCGTTTTCACCGTTTCCAGCCAGCCAAGCCACTAGTTTTACCTCCTCGACCAGCAAACAGAAGCAGAAAGCCAAGCAAGGGTTTTGGGACTTTAAGGCCCGCTTTAGAGCCTTTCCGAACCTCGCTTGGTGTCCCCGCTTTGGAGTTTGTGGACCGCCTTCGCGTCCCTGTCGAAGTGAACTCATCGGATCGCAAAACCAGTGAGTTTACTCACTAATCTCCTCTTAGGGAGTTAATTATGCTTAATAGTTGATTATTTTAAGTTATGTATGGATTAGGTGGATAATTAAAATAGATTAGTGGTTTAATTAATCGTTATTGCATGTTAGGTGGTTAGAGTAGCGTAATTAGAGCCTAGATAAGCTCTAGTATTTATCTAGAGTGGTTTGGAATTTTTCTGGGCCGTTTCGGCATTTAATTAGGCTTTTCTAGCCTAAGTTGCATTTATTGACAATTATTAAATAATTTTTATAATTATTTAATTAATTAGTATTTTTCGAAAACTAGACCGAGATAATCGTGAAAGGATGGAATTTCGTTCGAGTGCAATGGTGTGGTTGGTTTATTTAATTGAGTGTTAATTTGTGCTGATTGAGTAAGATTTGTAATTTTGGGAATTTATCCCAAAATTGAGTATTTTCTGTTTTTAATTAGAAAATATCAGGCATTGGTTTACAATGCCGAAATGTTTTTGTGGACCATTGGAATTAGTGAGATTTTCAAAAAGGGAAAATATTGTATTTTGGCTAAAGTTGAACGTGTACCTACACACGATTATTTTTATTTGGTATGATAAAAATGGTGAAATTCTCAGTTGATGAGAATAATATACTATATCAGCCTACAAGCCTTGATATGTCTCGCTTAACATGAGCAAGATATACTTTATTAGTTTAGAGTTAACATTATGGGTATACTATATCAGCCTACGGGCTTGGTATGTCAGCTTAGTGTGAGCAGTATACCGGTATACTATATTAGCTTGAGGACTTTGATATATCAGCTTAGCGTGAGCAGTATACCTTATCAGCTTAGTGTGAGCTATATTACTTATCAGCTTAGAGCGAGCTATACTATTTATCTTCAGCTTAGAGTGAGCAGTTCTTGATATGATCGAACTTGATAGATAGTATTGAATGAGTTGACCGAGAGGTGGTCTTGATGACATGGAATCGACCGGATCAATTGATCGATGATTCGATCTGATTTGATGATTGGTTGGATATACAAATTGTACTGACTTATAGGAAAGAATTGAGGCAAAGGTAAGTCCTCTTATTTGTGTTTGTGCTTAGGTAGCCCTTGGGGCGTATTTTCTTCCTAGTCAGAACTTAGGGGGTGAACTTGCCGAGACGTCGTCTCACCCCGTTGTGGGATAACATTTTCAGGTCCTTAGATGGCAGCTCCTCCCGAGTAGAAGTGTTTTATTCCGCTTCATGGAAATCCTAGGGGATGGGTTTATGAGCTTGTGAAGTCCATGGTCTGGGTTGATGTGGGTCTACCCCAGAAGATACCCCATCAATACAAATCATGGTATCGTTAGGAGTAGAATGGACAGCTGTGTAAACTTTCACGAATCATAAATTATGTATGTAATAGTTGTGTGATAGCTGTGTGATAGCTATTTTATTTATATGTTGTGTACATATTGTATTTTTTGATAAGAAAGTTTCGAGTTGCCTATTATAATTTTCTTGTATTATCATTGCTATGCTTCTGCACCCAACAACAATGAATAATAAATGCTATCTACTTTCAAAACGAATTTCATTCCAAGTTCACATTCGGAGGATTTTCTACCGGAACCATTAATGACCTATTTTTTTTTCTAATTAAGGATTTGAAGAAATGGTCTAATTTGCATTGCTCATTGGTCAAAGACTCGAAGTTGGGATTCTCACACTAATTACCTGATTTGTAAATGTACCAAACAGACATGATGGGGGTCATGAAAGGACGTTTTCTTTGGCCAAAATAGTGGAAAGAGCATGGTAGAAAATCTTCATTACAAAGCTTTATCTTTTGTCAGTAGCTTTACGATTACTTCATTCTGAACCCGGTTTGCTCTTTTGTTCCAACACTTGATTTCCTTGGGACTCAATGATTCTCCCTCTGCGAATTCACTATTAAAACCAATAGAGATAATTGGAGAACTTCATCATTGATAAATTTTTTATTTTTATTTCTACTGACTACTTCTAATATATCCTAGGTTAATTGTCATGATTTCTAGCTTCTTAATGATGTATCATGATCTTTTTGAGGCATTGGGCCTTCAATAATTCAACTTTGTGATTCTTTGATGACATGGATTGTTCTCAATAACTTTAGGCTTCTCACATTTTTAATCAAAACAGAACTTGACTTGGAGGCATCATCTCTTTCTCTTGAACTCTATATTTCAAATCAATTTTGACACCACGATAATCTTTTTTGGTAGATAGTTAGTACTTTTAAGCAAATTTCAAAAGTAAAGATACATTTTCCAATTCGATGCTATGTAATAAATTCAAAAAAGGTGCAGAAATTTCACCTATTGTACTATTTGACTCTACTAATGATAGAACTATTCAACTGTCTTTTTTTTTTCTCCAATTTTGAAGAAGGATGTGTTGATGGTTGCAATTGCAATGCTTCATTCTTTGCGAGGTAACCGATTACTAGAAAATCTTAGCTACTCCAACGAGATGACGGAGTTTCAATCCTAAAGCGGTTAGCTTAAGGTGGCGGCTCTGCCGATCTTTGCCTTCTCTTGCATTTCTCAATAGAAACGCAACTCTTTGTGCATTCATTTCTTCTTTCACTACACGACTTTTATGTAACCCAAGCAGTCTCTTTTTGTTTCATTTTATTATTTTATTTATAAAAAAAAAAAAAAAAAAAAAAAAAAAAAAAAAAAAAAAAAAAGAAAGAGGAGAGAAGAACAATCTCTCAAATTATAAAGCAAACTAACCTAATAAAAAGAATAACTAATACAAACTCTCTTTGCTTTAAAGGTGTCAAAATGTATCATATATGGGTTTATGACCCATTTAATCATAAATGAGACACTTACATTTTGAAGTGGATCATATATAGGTCACTTATATTTAAAGAGACTAGTTAAATGGGTCTTAAATGGGCTGAACTTAAAAACCCATTTCCAACCCAAACCTCACACTCTCTCTTTCCATTTTTAACTTTATAATTTTTTTTTTATAAAAATCAATATTTTTTATATTTCTTTTTTTCTTTTTCTTTTTCTTTTTTCTTTTTTATATTTCTTTTTTATATTTCTTTCTTCTTTCTTCTTCCTCCTTCCTTAGCCAATGGCTAGCACAATGACGGTCGGTGATTAGCCAGGTAGGGCTTGAGCTTGCCCTACGTTGGAGCCTTGCTAAACGTTAACAAGTTCGTTGTCGCCGGATTTAGCGAGGCCGAGGCCTCGCCGACGTTTGGCGTGTCTCTAGCTCGAGCTCGCTTATGGCCAGTCGTCGACAGTCATCGTGGCTGGCAACCGGCCAAAGAAAAATAAAAATAAAAAAAGAAATGAGAAAAAGAAAAAATATTTTAAAATTATATTTTAAAAAATAAAATAAAATAATTAAAATTTTGATTTAAAAATATATTTTTAATAAAAATTGTCCATTAAATTTGTATTGCATTAAAGTGTTTTAACAATATCATTTAAAAAAATCATAAGAAATAAGCTTTCTCGGTTTAGTTAAAGGTTTTTTTTTTCCATTTTTTATTTTATTTACTAATTTTTTTATTGTTTAATTTACTTTTTAAATTTGATGTAAATTTTATATTCAAGTTATATATATATATATATATATATATATATATATATATATATATATATATATGTCAAAACTATGGGTTGCACTATTTCGACCTGACCCAAACCCGACCCGACCCACCCATTTGACAGCCCTACTTTGCATGTATACTATTCAGATTAGAGGTAAACATGAGATAGAGAGTGTTGTGACCCACATATGGCAACTCAGAAGAAGCAATCAACTCACAATCGATGGGAGTAGATGTTGAGATTATCTCACATTGGTTGTGGAAGGGGCTGATGGTCGGTTTATTAGTGTGAGCGAAAGTCTCACCCATTGGGCTAACTTTTAGGGTAAAAGAGACCCAACACCACCTAACATTGGCATCAAAACTTTGGTTATTGCTTGATTTTTCTGCCTTGTGTTAAATAATGGAAACAAATGGTTCGAATTATCTTATTTGGAAAGGAAAGATGGAAGATCTTTTATATGTGAAGGATTATTATTTGCCCGTATTTACTAAAGAGAAACCAGAGAATAAAACTGATGTAGAATGGACTATATTTCACCGTCAAGTATGTGATTATTTTAGGTAGTGGGTGGATGATAATGTTTTAAACCATATCATTGAGGAAACAAATGCACGCAGTTTGTGGGATAAGCTCGAACAGTTAGGCCATGTTTGTTAAAAAGTGTTTCTATTCCTTGGAACAAAAATTTCTGTTCTTTTATTCCGAGGAATAAAAAAGAACAGAAACGTGTTTGGTAAAACTTTTGTTTCCAGAAACAAAAAATCTATTTTTTTGTTCCCGGAATAGATTTGAAACAGAAACAATAAATAGAAAAAAGTTTTTTTCTTATTCTCGAACAATTCTAAAAAATAATTTTTCTCTCTCTTCTTTTTTTTTTTCTCTTTTTTATTCTTCTCTTTTCTTTCCTTCTTCCTTTTGGCCGATTGCCGGCCTTGGCCATGGTCGACAATTGGCCGACGAGGGCTGACGACTCGCGGAGCATCGCCGACCCTCCGGCAATGCCAAGCCTCACCATGGTTGGGCGAGGCTCGGCCTCACCTTGGCTGGGCGAGCTTGAGCTCGCCCAGATCTAGCGAGGCTGAGCCACCGCTGGGCGATGCTCACCCTCGTCGGGCCACCGCCAGTGTCGATGTGGCCTAGTAGTGGCTGCCGAGGCCGAGCCCCAAAGAACCGACCACAAAGGAGAAAGAAGAAAAAAATGAAAAATGTAATAAAAATATTGAAAAATTAAAAGAAACAACAAAATTATACAAGTTTACTAAACGCATTTCTATTCCCGGAATAGAAATTTTTTGCAGTTATCAAGCACGTTATTTTACTCAGAAATTGTTCTCGGGAACAAAAACTAAAAAAAAAAAACTATTTATATTAAAAAATTATTCCTTGGAATAGAAATGTTACTAAATGTGTCCTTATATGCTCAAAAAATTGTGAATAATAAATTATTTTTTATAACAGATGATGGCTTTAAAATATTAAGATGGTACTTTTTTGACTAATCATTTAAATTCTTTTCAATGAATTATCAATCAGTTAGCTGCGATGGGAATCAAGTTTGATGATGAGATATAAGTGCTAGGGTTGCTTGGTACTTTGCCGAACTCATGGGAGAGGTTTTGAACATCTTTGTCTAATTCTATCCCGAATGGTACGATTACTATGGATTTAGCCAAGAGTAGCGTTTTGAATGAAGAGATGAGAAGAAAGACACAATGATCATCTTTTTCACATTCGGATGCCTTGGTTGTTGAGAAAAGGGCAAGAAGTGGTCTTGAGGCCTAAAATATAGAAACAAAGGCAAAGATAAAAGCAAAGGCAAATACAATAGATTTGCTAATGTTGGGTGCCATTATTGCCATTAGAAGGGACATATTCAGAGATTTTGCCGTCAGTTCTAAAAAGAGAAACAAAAAGAGAAAGGTAAAGAAAAGAAAAGTAATAATGATAACGATGATAACCGGGTTGTTGTACTTAAAGAAGACTTTCTCATTGTCTTTGATGGTGACGCGGTGAATCTTGTATGTCATGAAATCAGTTGGACAATTGATAGAGGTGCGTCTATTTATGCTACATCTCGTAGGGATTTCTTTTCATCATACATGTCAGGTGACTTTGGATCTATGAAGATGGGAAATAATGGACTAGCTAAAGTTATTGGCATTGGTGATGTGTGCCTAGAGATCGGCAATGACACAGGGTTAGTATTGAATAATTTTAAGCATATACCTGATATTTGATTGAATTCGATTTTTACAAGAAAGTTGGATGATGAGGGGTATTGCAGCACCTTTAGTGATGGTTGATGGAAGCTCACCAAATGTTCTCTAATTGTGGTTAGAGGTGAAAAATATTATTCGTTGTACATTATGCAGGCAAAGTTGTCCATAAACAAAATCAATGCAGTAGACAACAAAGAGAAAGCTGAGTTATGGCACAAAAGGCTTAGTCACATTAGTGAAAAGGGTTTGTCTATGTTGGCCAAAAAGAAACTTCTTTTAGGTATGAAAATTTTAGTGCTAAAGAAGTGTGCTAATTGTTTAGTAGTAAAATAAAATAGAGCTGCATTCAAAAGCTTTCCTCGCTCGAGAAAGTTAGGTATACT
This sequence comes from Eucalyptus sideroxylon x Eucalyptus melliodora, assembly GCA_016097485.1. Classification (NCBI taxonomy): domain Eukaryota; kingdom Viridiplantae; phylum Streptophyta; class Magnoliopsida; order Myrtales; family Myrtaceae; genus Eucalyptus; species Eucalyptus sideroxylon x Eucalyptus melliodora. The sequence goes on from CM027826.1 coordinate 4,285,948, forward strand.
TGATTTAGTGCATTCGGATGTTTGTGGTCCTAGAAAAACAAAATTACTTGGTGGCTCTCTTTATTTTGTTAATTTCATCGATGATTGGACTTTTCGATGAATATTGCAAACAATAAGGTATTTGAAATTAAAAAACATCTCCCAAGACGCTTCAGTTAAATGGTTTAGTTGAGAGAACGAACATGACACTAATTGAAAGGGTAAGGTGTTTACTTTCATAGTCAAAGCTGCCATAATCTTTTTGGGGTGAGGCTTTAAGTACAGTTGCATATGTATTAAATCTTACTCCATGTGTTCCTCTAGAGTTTGATGTTCCTAATAGAGTTTAGACAAGCAAAAATGTTATGATTACTTGCGTGTCTTTGGGTGCAAGGCATTCGTACATATTCCCAAAGATGAAATGTCTAAACTTGATGTGAAAACATGTTAATGCATAATTATTGGCTATGGATGGGATATGTTTGGTTACAAATTGTAAAAAGCAAATGTATTGTGTTTATGAAAGATCAAATAATATAGGATATTGAGAAATTGGACATGATTTCAGCACTACAGGTTAGTGATGATTCGGTTGACTTGGATCCAGTTCTTCTTACACATATTCCTACTCAGGTTGATGAGAAGCAGTAGGAAGTGAATGTTCCAAATAATGAACATATCCCTTAACATGTTGAAATAGATAATATTGTTCCTGAACCAGAAGCTCCATTAGATGTTCCATCGGATATTCCAGTCCGAAGATCTATTAAAGACCGATGACCTTCCACAAAATATTCTGAAAATGAGTATGTATTATTGATTGATGCAGGTGAACCAGAGTGCTATGCAAAAGCAATAGAAGATGAGTGTAAAAGCAAATGGCTTGATGCTATGTACGATAAAATGCAGTCACTTTATGATTATCATACTTTTGAACTAGTGAAGTTGCCTAAAGGTAAAATAGCTTTAAAGAACAAGTGGGTATATAGGTTGAAGCAAGATGAACATACTTTACAACTACGATACAAAGTTAGATTAGTTATTAAGGGATTCGGTCAGAGAAATGGTATTGACTTTGATGATATATTTTCTCCGGTGGTGAAAATGTCTTATATTCATGTGGTACTAGGCTTAACAGTTAGCCTAGATTTGGAGATTGAGCAGATGGATGTCAAGACAGTCCTCCTATATGGTGACTTGGAGATATATATATATGGAACAACCAGAGGATTTCAAAGTGAAAGGGAAAGAGGACTGTGTGTGCAAAATGAAGAAGAGTCTCTTTGGCCTAAAGTAAGCACCAAGATAGCGGTACAAAAAATTTATGTCAGCTATGATGGAACGAGGCTATAAGAAGACTTAGTTGGATAATTGTGTGTTTGTCTAATTTTTTTTTTGATGATGATTTTATTATTATCTTGCTTTATGTTGATGATATGTTGATTGTTGGTAGGAATGTTTCATAAATTGAGTTGTTGAAGAAATAATTAAGTAAGTCTTTTGCCATGAAAAACTTGGGTGTAGCAAAACAAATTTTTGGCATTAGAATTACTCGAGACAGAGATATTAAGAAGTTGTTCTTGTCACAAGAGAAGTACATCAAGAAGATTTTTCATTTAAATAGATAAGGCTAAAGTGGTTAGTACTCCTCTTGCTACCCACTTTAAGTTAAATACAAAGCAAAGTCCTATGATTGATAAAGAGAAGAAAGACATGGAAAGTGTTCCCTATGCTTTAGCTATAGGAAGCTTGATGTATGCAATGGTATGTACACGTCCAGACTTAGTACATGCAATTGGCATTATTAGTTGTTATTTGTCAAATCCAGGAAAAGAGCACTGGAATGCAGTAAAGTGGATCATAAGGTATTTTTGACGAACTTTCAGTTTGAAATTCAGTTTCGGGACTAGAAAACTTGAGTTAATTAGATACATAGATTCTGATTTGGCAGGAGATATTAATACTTGTGAATCTACTTCTTGTTATTTCATTTTTTTTGCCTGTGAGGTTGTGTCATGGAAATCAAGATTGCAGAAGTGTGTTTCACTATCTATAACGGAAGCTAAATTTATTGTGGCGACCGAAGCTAGTAAAGAGATGCTATGGTTGAAGAAATTCTTGGAAGAACTCGGGTTAAAGCAAAAGAGCTATGCGTTATTTTGTGACAATCAAAGCGTGATTTATCTTGGTAAGAATTCATCTTTTCATTCTATATCAAAACACATTGATGTTAGATCATTGAATAAGAGATATTTTAAATGAAAAGCTATTGGAACTTGTAAAAATTCATATGAATCATAATGGTTCTGATATGATGATGATGACTCTACCAAAGGAGAGGCTTGAACATTGCCGATTGATAACAGAAATGATGAATCCCTCCACATCGTCGTGAGGGAAGATTTGTTAGTTGGGTTCACTTCCATGTGGAGGAAACCTAAAAAAGTGCTTGAGCCCATATGATAAATCATGAAGAGAAATAAGGTTTCTCACTATCTTTTATGTAGTAATCACAAAGAAGTTATTAGAGATGCAGTAACAAGAGAAAAAAAGAAAGGAGAAAATCTGTAGTTTGATGATTAGTCTGATTTACATCAAGTTGGCGTCGGAGGTCGATTTGTGATCTAATTGAACTAAAATTTTGTTAGCATGTTCGTGGCACATTCTTCTTGAATTTGGACGGTTTAATTTTTGTCCGAAGCTCCCTACACCAGGTTTTTCATGGGTTGATCAAAAATTGCGTTTTTGGTAAGATTTATCATTGATCTCTTGTGAAATTTTATGCGTATTACGTCTTTTGAGGCTGAGTCCCCCTCATATTGCTATCAGAACCAGGTTAAGGTGGATCCAAGTGCATGCTAAAGGGATCTTAGCTATCCCACATCATTTGGGAGAAGCCATTTGACCTGCTTTATAACCGTTGTGGCTCCCCTCACCTCACAATACGTCTTTTGAGACCGAATCCCCTCAAATGAGGTCTTTGCTCTTATATACCTCTAATATTTACTAGAGAAGAACTTTGTTTATCCGATTTTTGTGATAGTGAAAATTTTTGGGTGCACTTCAGTCCCGTGGTTTTTTTTATCTTTTCACATCAAGAAGATTTTTCATGTAAAAAAATCGCCTTGTATTTGCATGCTTGGTATTTATTTTGTTCTACTATATCTATTCCTACTTTACATAAGATGAGAGATTATTTTATTCCACTGCGTCAATCCGATATTGATCAAATTGTTACTGTTCTCCCATCAAAGTAGTATCAGAGCCTGGTTTGCTAACAAATCTGGACCCAAGAGTCACATGGGAGAGTTACGAGTTGTTGCGCCCCCAACCTAGGGCCTAATGTGTGAGGGAGAGATTGTTGAGGTTGTTCCATATCGGTTGTGGAAGGGGCTAGTGGTCGATTTATAAGTGTGAGAGAAATTTTGGCAAAAGAACAACTCAAGTGCCATAACTTTAAAATGGTACACTTGAGTGCCCATTTTGAAATTAAATGGAACACTTAAGTGTCACTCCGGCGAAAATCCGGCAAAAATGGCTTACGTGGCAGTTTTCCGACGAGTTTGGTCCAAAACGGCGTCGTTTTACATGCCGACGTGGCGGAGAAAATGCAAAAATGACGCCGTTTCGTGTCGACGTGTAAATAATAATATAAAAAATTAATTAAATTAGATTTAAAATTAATTTTATTTAAAATATTCAAAAATTTTAAAATTTTTTAAAAATTAAGAAAAATTTAAAAATTTAAAAAAATTAAGAAAAATTTAAAAAAATATTAAAATATTAAAATATTAAAATATTTTTAAAAAAAGGGGGTGGAGGTCAAACGGGCGGGCGAGGGCCGAGCCCTCGCGGCGCGGCCTCTCTGTCGCCGGAAGGGCCGGGCGACGGGAGGAGGATCGCCCCGGGGTCGCCGGCCCCGGCGACCGACGGCGAGGGCCGCGAGCCTTGCCCTAGATCCGGGCGAGGGCTCGCGGGCCCTCGCTGCCGGGCGGCCGGCCTCGCCGGCCCCGGACGGGGCTCGGCTGCCCCTCCCACTCGTTGTTAGCTTTTGGGGTAAGAGAGGTCCAAGACCAATAGTAGACTACTAAAAACTCTATCCAATTCACCGTTAACTCATAATCAGTGCAGTTCGATTTTTCAGTTTTCTTTTTTGAAATATTGAAAAAGGTTTAATAAAAAAAGAGAGAGATTATGTAAATTGTAGTATTAAGAAGAGATACTATTTTCCATTCACCAAATCGGAATTAAAAAAAAAGGTTATTTTTTCATTATCCAAACCGAAATCCGAATCAAACCTAAAATGTACGAAAATTCAACTCAGTTTGGTTCCAATCGATTCCAGTTTCGGCTCAATTCTGAAACCCCTACCTATAATTAGGGCATTGGGAAGCCTCATAATACAAGCCTAGAGCGTTTCCTAAATATAGAGAAAAAGTGAGAGTTGGCTTGTCCTTCAAGCGTGTATTTATATAAGCTTATTTGCTCTACATGTTCTTGTGTGTCATGTCAAAAAAGCAATTGTGATAGTAGTAAGGGTGAGCTTTTATTATTCATAAATAATGTGCACAATAGTTTGTGTGACAAATATTTTATCAATGTGTTATATTTGTACCTCATTTTTCATATATGTATGTCCCAAATCTCCAATTCTAATTTTCTTATGTCACCATCACCATGCTTCTGTACCTAGCAACATTGAATTATAAGTGAAGTATACTTTTCTAATGAATTTAACTCCAACAGAACCATTCCAAATCCTTTTCAGCCCATGGGCAAAAGCATTGCTGGACTCACCTTCTGCTTTCTATCCAATTTAACTATTTTTTTTTTTTTTTTGAAAATGCATGTGCCAAAATCATGTGTCAATGATATTACGTGTTTTATTGATGATGTAGGATTCGTTGCGAGGTTGGGGAGAAAATTATCCAAAAAATCTTAAATCTATTGCACTTTTGCTAATTCAGTTATAAACATTTCAATTTAATCAATTTAATCCTAAACATTTTCACTTCTTATTAATTAAGTCCATTTAACTAATTTTGATCAAAAATTGCTAACGTGAACGGTCGGTAAAACGTGTTTTCAAATAATATTTACATAATATATTTTTTCTTCTTTTTTTTTTTGGATTTTTGATATGGCTGCAACCCTTGTCGGCCAACCCTCACTAGTCATAGGCGAGAGGTGGCAAGCCCCCCCTACCTGCGTCGGCCCGAAGTGGGGACCCTCGCTTGGGGTTGACGAGGGCCGCCAAGCCCTCACTTAGCCAGATCTAGTGAAGGCGTCGCGTCCCTCATCATTTTTAGGGGAGGACTCACACACCCTTGCCTATAGCTAGCAAGGGGTGGTTGACCCTCGCCCATGGCTGGTGAGGGTCGCTAGCCCTCGCCTATGGCCGATGTGGGTTGGCCAACAACCCTTGCTAGCCAGATCAAAAACCTAGAGAAAAGTGAAAAAAGTTTAAAAGAAGAAGAAGAAAAACCATAAAAGTTTCAAAATATTATTTAAAAAATGTCACTTCACGTCAGCTGTCCATGTTAGTAATTTTTGGCCAAAATTAACTGTATGTACTCAATTAGTAAGAAATGAAAAAGTTCAGGAAAATTGGCAAAATGTGAAAATGTATAGTATTAAATTGGCAAAATTGAAATATTTATGACTAAATTAGTAAAAATACAATAGATTGAGGATTTTTTGGACAATTTTCCTGAAGTTCAAGCATTGAGTGGGTTCATTCATCCCAAGCTCCATTGCACGGTCATTTTGAGGAAAGCGTCGTGTCAAATTTCGATGGAAGCGCAATTCTATCATAATGACATATATCTCCTTAACGAAATCTAGTGATCAATATGTATTTATTCTTAAGATGGGATGTTCCAAACTCTTCAAGCACTTAATAAGTTATCATTCGGATAGCAATGTCCATGCCCCACGCGTACCGATCAATTTCTGAGCAAACGAATCCATTGCAACAATTACAAAGCTTTATTCTTGATGGGTTAAAGCCATTTTCTAGAAAGTCTCAGCTACTCCAACGAGATTGCTTTGATCCTGAAGCGGTTATCTCCAAGTGGTGTGCTCTACAAATCTCTCTGCCTTCCCCTGCATCTAAGAATGAGGAGGTGCTAATGATAGGTATCGTTGGGTACATATGGCTGATTGAGGAGGATTAAGATCTTATTGGAAAACTATTAACCAATAGGTATTGTTCATCTTAATTACACGAGATTAATTGCAATCTTTATGTGCATGTTTATAAATATCATAAAGTACAATTTAAGAGCCAAAATGATGATATCTATAAATATCATAACCAAGGTTTTGAGGAAAATTAGCATCCTTCGAGTAAAACAAAAGAAAAAGAGGAGTTACCAATTATCATTACAACTGAAATGGTAGACATTCCTAGCTAGGACTGTAGTTGGTCATTTCGGTAGTCCTCTCATACTTGGTAGGTCAAACTTCCAATTCTGTTCTGCTACGGTGGCATCTGTAACAAAGTATTCCGATCTGATTAAGTAATAGTTCACAAAAAGATGGGCATTCATGGATCTGGATAAGTTCTCAAACGTCCCAGCAATGAAGTAAAGCACCTGTCTTCATTACTATGATGGACAGCTCCCTCTCATAAAGCACAATGCAACGCAATTGGCTCAAAGAACGTCCCTCTTGCATCCATATCCCAGATATTTGGTTCGGAGCTCACACCATTGCCGAAATTACAGCAAAGCTCCTGGTCATTTAAAGCATCAGGTGCGTGACAAATTGTCATCACCAAATGAAGAACGAATAGAAGGATGCAAATTCAATACATAAAGACACTGACTGATGGTACGAACATGTTAGATGGATATAGGCATAATGAAAAATAAGAAAGAGCGCAACATGATTCCTACCAGATTTCCACTGTACAGTATGTTAATTTTGACAAAATCAAGGCCATAACTCCACCAATAAATTGAGCAATCTATGTATTAGCACTTCAATTGACAAACAAAGTGGAATATAGATCCTTGGATATCCATGACAGAATAAGAGGACATAAGTGGACATAAGCTACTAAAAATGCAATTAAAACCACATAAACCTGAGTAGTTGCCATGATTAATCAATCCTTGGAAGTGTTATTCCACATTGGTTGAAATAAAGGGCATCAATAGGAGTTATATTCATGCAGTCTACCTCTAACTAATAAATCTTTAAAAATATGCTTTTATCCATGAAAAAGGTTGAAAAAAAAAAAAGAATTTTTAAGGCTCGCTGCTAACAAAATAATGAATGAAGTTCTGTTTTATTATGCATGAAGGAATGAAAGAATCACATAATAAACATCCTATCCTCTAGGAAACCAACTTTAATAGAACTTGGAAAAAGGTAATACTCTGTATGCATAAAAGCATATTCATATCATGTCAATGATGAAGAGTCTTACTCCATGACTGATGATGTATAATGACATGCAATGTCATGTACTTCAAAGGCACTCTTATCTATTTTCTTTCCCACAGGATCACAAGCCAGATGATGCTGAAGCATCACATTCACATGGTCGACCAATTTCCCCAAGAGTCCTTGAAATAAGAGGAAAACAATAAGACACCGACACTAAAAGCCCCATGCCAAACTGAAAATACTAATGTGAAGTAGGTACTCTCAACTGCTATATTTACATTTACCAGCAAACATGAATGATCTCCAGAATCTGATCTCTGTCGTGCTGTTGTCATGCAAATATTTTTCATAATTCTACATGGGGCACATGTGTTCACCATCATTCTGGTATTCTCTTTGTGTAGGTGAAAATAAAATAACCTAATTTCTCTCATCAGGATTCAGAGACACATTAACTACTGTGCAAATGATAATAAAACAACATGACCAGTATCTACCAAGTCAATTTGCACTCCTAATATTGCCAATGAGCTATTCTTATGTCAAGATTACAGTTGTAGTTGGAAATGCTTGCTTCTGATGCAGTACCATTTAAGCTCTTCATAAAATTAAAAATCACATGCACAGCTCCTCCCACTTCTTTTAAGAGCCATAAGCAGCAAGGTAGTACCTGAGCTCCATAGATTTTTTGTCCCCGCCATCAGCCAAGCCAAAAATAGCGCACATTTCTGGCTGAAACCACAATTATTGCAAGAGTGACTTTCCAATTCCGTTTAGTGGCAGCTGTACCAAAACATTTGGATTTGAGCTGTAGATCAAGAAAAGATGGCAATTAGAGATCTAGATCAGCTCTCAAACATTAAAGGACTTAAGCAAATCACCTTTCTAGCCACCCATTGATTACTTGTCATGTTTATCCCAAAAACATGAAAGCAATGCGGTTGATTAAAGGGCTTCCTCCATACTTCTGGTTTGGATCCCACAATGTTATCCACAATACAGTGGAAATCCTCTGGGGTGTAGACATTGTCATCACCAAACAATGACCGAACTGAAGTAATAAATTGCAAATAATGTTAAGGTACGAAATTGCAAAATGATTATCAAAGGCATGAAGAAAAACAAGGAAAGAGTGGCTTCATGATTCATACTGGGTTTCGACCGTTGATGATAATACTTTCAGCCTGATCAAGGCCATGTATCTGCCTTCAGAGAGAGCAATCTTCACATTGGCATATTAAGCAATGAGCAAAGTTTGATACAGATCCATGGAGATTCATCATCTTGACATTAGTGCCCTGGCTTTGAGAAAATGCAGAACACGTTTATGGTACCTTCACTGCCTACTTCCATGACCAAATAACGAATTAATAAAATGCAATCAAGATCACATATGCATAAGCAGTTTCCAAAATCCATCAAATAATGAATTTCTCTACTTCATAGAATTTGGAGAGGAGTATTACTTTATTCAGACAAGCACAGATTGATATGATGTCGAGGATGAAGAATCTCGTACTATTTGACTGAAGATATCAAATATCCTTTTGGAGGCAATTTGATCTCTTTTATTCGTATCATGATCATAAGCTAGATAAAAGTGGAGCATTACAAATACTTTGCTCAAACAACTTCCTCCAGTTGCTGGAATTAAGACAAGAAAATAATAACATGTCAAAGAAAAGCCCCATTCAAACTGGAAATACTAATGAAAGCAGGTAATCTCCACAGAAAATGACACTATACCTACTATATGTTTTGTTTAGTAGGAGATGTTAGAGATCTCAAGAATCAAATCTTTTTCTCTCTCTTCTCTCCATTTTCTTTCTACATGAGCTCTCAGTTTAAGAGGGAGCCAAGCATTTCTTTTTTATCCCCTTAAGCCGACGTCCACTTCCCTTGTTTAGTTGACTTTTCAACCTTCTCTTTTGTTTTTTTTTTTTTTTTTTTTTTTTTGTTTTGTTTTTTTCACAGGCCCTAAAATTTCTTTTTTACTTGGTCAAATCCCAAGTATTACAGTAACATTCATCACGATAAGTCAATCACAACATACTGCACCAAATTACTAGAGATAAAAGTTAACACCGAATCAGTAACTCATCTACCAACCCATGTGCTTCAACTTTTAAACTTGCAGATGAACACCCCAAACAGCCTTTTATGAATTAATGTAAAAATAGAGTACACTTGTTCAACAAAAGCAGATTTGAACAGTGACACATAATTATCTATAACAATCAAATTGGACAAAACATATGTTGCTTATTTTATGGTAGCAACGTCTAAAGCCTCCAAACTAAGCTCCAAAGATTGATCTTCTTCCTTACCATTCCACAATCAAGCTTCCCAAACAGCACGGATGGAGTTTTTGCAGGCGAATCGGGGAGAGACTCCACGACGAAACAATGCAGCACCAGCGGTCGAGGGCACGACTCAATCGTGAACCAACCTTCATGCCCAACATGAGAAAAGAAAAAAGTTGAAAAGCTAAGGAACGGACAATAAGTTGGCGAAAGCAGTCTCCACCCCTGCATCAAACATAACCCATCCCCAGTGGAGACGCAATCCTCAAATTCATAGTTGAACCGGCCAACCACCAGATATTTCTCAAGCACGACTCAACGTCATTCTTCAACACCTTTTTGTGAACTGAAATCTTTAGGTAACTTAAAAGAAAAGCCACTTACTGTTAGATTCAGCTAACTCTGTACTCTGAATTTCACATTGGTGCGGGCAACAGTCGACTAGCATAGAGTTTGTAACCTTCAAAAAGCAAGACCATCACATTATAGAGGATCCATACAGAGGATGACAGAATGGAAACCAACCATGGAAATAGAAACAAATTTAATGGTGTTTCCGTTTCAACGTTAGAAATCAAAAGGTACTTCCTAACCTTGTTAGCAAGACAAGAATTATTTTGCTATAATTGGCCATAAAATGCAAAGTTTTATGCTTTCTGAAGGTTTGAAGCACTCGGTATTGAACAAAAGACACTTGCAAATGCTAAAAACAATAGTATAGATGAAAGTTAAAAGCAAAAGTTCTTCTAAACACGCCACAATGTCAGAGCCCGATAACCCCTGGTGAAAGAAGAAACCAATGGACTTCTATCATCGCAGCTCAAGCTTTTGCATTTTCCCACAGTCAGAAGGACATAAGGAGCAATTCCATTCAACTAGAAAGCTAGCAAAGAAAAAGTAAGGACAAAATGAACAAGCCATATCATCATCACAACAATTTAGACACTAGCATCCTTTTCCATCTGAAATTAGTAGCCTTCAACACCATTTCACTATGTTATTAGCTAACTAGGATGAGTGAGGACATCCTCGGAGAATCTTATGAGAAGGAATTTCCACATACTCATGGAGAAAATGCTACTTTGGATCATAGTTACAAACAAATGGTTCACAGGAGATTGTTCATCTTTCCACTTCTCATCACCCCTCAAGGTGCTTCAAGATCCGAGAACAAGAAAAAATGGCTATGAAAGTAGAACCTCATCAATCAAGGTAATCTTCCCGTTCAGCCTGAAGTTAGTTCACATCAATTTCGACAACTCTGCAGTCAATTTCCACACTACCTAGACAGGGTTATAAAATCAACCTAAACCTGTAATAGGCTCATAAGTCCTGATAATCCTGCTATACATGCTCTACAACCGATCAGATAACACAAGGAAAATTCACCACCATTGACATGAAACCTAATCGAAAGCTGTTATAGTTATCTCATTACACCATAACAAACTGGTAGAAGAGAATAACCGAGCAGATCTCTGCACCTAACAGGAATCGCAAGCTGATAAATATAACAGGACAACTAAACATGCTTTGCTGAACATGCAGAAAAGCTCAAATTAGTTTCATTTTATTTCCTACGTGTGCAGACATCAACATCCAAAATCAGACCAACAATAGTGACTCAAAACCTCGAATCACCGGAATGAGCATGCACTAATCACACCAAGAATCAACCAATGAACAAACCGATCATTCAACGACAAGAATGGATTAATGTCAAAAGGGATCCAATCACCTGGACTCTGAAGATATGGCAACCGGAAGCAATGAAGACCCAACATGAAGATCCTTTCCATTTCAAGTTGGAGCACAAAGCGGTCAAAGCATGTGAGCATGAATCTCACTTTCCATTTCTCGAATCGGAGCATGTGAGCGTGAATCCCATTGTTGTCCACCCATCGTCGTAAGAAACAGAAACCAAACCACTAGACCACTAGATGATGTTGGACCCCTCAATCTCTTCCCCTTCTCTTTGTGCTCGATTTCCACCCTCCTCTGCTTCTTACCCCCAATGCCCACATTTGCATCATGTCTTCCCAAACCTCGTTGGCTTCCTCATGAAAATCCGACTATACTCCCGCAAACCTCAGTCATCTTCCTCATTAAGATCCGATTCTAGCCCGTCGTGTGGTAGAAAGTCCGGTAATTTCTTGAGTGACTCGCACCCATGCCTATTAAAGTACTTCAGGAATTTACTAGGGCAGCGAATTTCAACTAAGCTTTTGCAATCCGTAACAATCAACCTCTTCAGATGCTCCGACTTTGAAAGGTCCAATACTTGAATGTGCTTGCGCTCAGAGATAACCACCACTTCCAGGGATCCAATTTTTCAAGGCCTTCTATCGCATGGAGATCATCTGGCTTTTCATCAAAGCCGTCGAGGTTGGACAACTTTGGCTTTGTGTCTGGGATCAAAGTTCTCAACTTTTCCACTCTGCATAGGCACAACTCTCTTAGGGATTTTAAAGCTTCCAATCCATCCAATTTCTTCAGCCCATCGCATTCCGTGAGCCATAATTCCGACAAAAATTCCAAATCGGAAAGGTTTGGCAAAACCGAACTTTCCAATTTTGGGAAGAGAGATGCAAGAATTAACGGTGAGCTTCCTTAAATGCTTCGTATGCTTTGAGGAGAAGCTCGTCTCGTAGATGCTTTGAAGAGACATGCAAGTCGCAACTACAAAGGATGAGCTCCAAGTGAGAGAGCGAGGGATGCTTTGAAGTGAGAGAGTGATGGCAGCTCGATGGCAACTCTTTGCTCCGACAGGTGAGCCGCAAGGATGATAAGCTACAAGGAGGTTTTGGGAGTGACTCAAGCTCTTCACAGCCATGTAAATTGAGGTGCTCGAGAGAAGAAAGCTGATCTAAGTTTTCCGGCAAGCCAGAAATTTTTGTGTATAACTAAATCAAGGGTCTTTAGAGAAGACAATCCACCTTTATCAAAAAGAATTTGTCCTTCCAGCTTACAGTTGGAGGCCAGGAGCTCTTGAAGGCTTTGCAATTTCCCAATAGAGCTTGGTAATCTTTCTATGTCGCTCTCAACAATCTTCAAAATTTTTAATTTGTTCAATTCCCCAATGGATTCGGGTAATTCCTTAATACTTGTAAATGACAAGTCCAGCTCAAGCAACTCTCCCAACTTACCAATTGAAGAAGGGATCCGTACTATTGATGGCCCATATCCGAAACCAGTACTAAGCCTCTTCAGCTTCTTTAGAGATCCTATATGAGGGATTTCTTTTATCCCAGTGTGGCTTACAACAAGTTCCTCAAATTTTTCTAGTTCACCTAGTTGTTCGGGTAACTTCTTGAGACTTCAACAACCGGTCAAGCTCAAGGAAACGAGACACTTGACATCTCTAATGGAAGGGTCGATTTCCTCCAATTCAGTACAATAAAACAGGCTTAGCATCTCTAAATTTTTAAACGCAGAGAGATTAGGGATGCTCCGTAAACAGCACCAAAGATTGAGAACTTTCAACCTCTCCATCTACAAGAAACAAACATGTTTCAAGATTAGCAATTAGAAATATAATGATTTATCATCAAATGTAACAAAAGAAAAAGCCTTTTTTCATATTTACCTTAATTGAACTCCATCCTCTCCAATTTTCACTAATACCGCTTCCACACTTACTGTAATGATCACCAGATAAATCAAGTACGACTAATTTCTCCAAATGAAAGTTGGTCACCTCGAAAGAGTCGCGACATCTCTCCCACTTTAGCCATCTTAATTCAACAAGTGATCCTTCGAAATCTCCATCAAAGTCCACATCCTTCACATGAAGGAACTTCAAGTTAGGCATTTTTTTGAAGCTCTCTTGCTTTATGAACTCTCTGGAACCCCTTTCGTCCAAACATAGTGCCTCAATATTTTCATTTATTTCCTACAAAAAATAAAATAAAATTGAAGATTGTAAATACAATCCACCTCCTTTTGTTTTTGTTAGTATAGTCTACATGTTATTGTGGCCGATGCATTTTGTCTACACTTAAGAGGGCAAAAGAAATATATCTGATCTTCTACAATTACATGATCATGTAACATGTCGATCTTCACTTGTATGCCCCAATTTTTGATGTTTTATGTGAAATTCCTATATGAAATCAGTCTCGTATTCTTATAGATTTTGAAATTAAATTTTGTAACATATGTAATATTGAGGATTGACTAAATATGGTGTCCCTTTGACATATGTGAGAACTGTTACACATTTCAAAAACAAAAAGTACCTAATCAGACTTATGCATTCATAAAGGATGACAACTTCCCGTTCATGAAATATTTTTGGTTTTGGAATATGGCTGGATAGAAACGAGAATTTGGTCTTTTGAACTTAAGTTTTCATTCTTGGATATTCAAGCTCAAAGCTCAACAACTAATCCTTAGACAAGGGAGAAATTGTCCAATCAATCCTAAACTACCTTTGTATGAAATTTCAATCTTGTCATTTTTGGCTATTTTTTGTAGGAAATCATTGACGTGGTGTTGTGCCATGTAGGACAGCCGTAAATGATTGGATCATTAGTGATTTCTAGCGAAAATTGATCGGAAAGATTACATTGGAACTTCGCACAAAAGTTAATGACTAAATTAGCAAAATTAATAAATTTAGGATTGAATTAATATCCATACAATAAATTTAAGATTGCTAAGGTAATTTTCGCCTAAGATGAATGAGTGCACTACTCAATTTGTCATCATTGAATTTGTCCCAATTAGTCAAAATTTGGTTTGATCTTAAGAATTTGGTATTGTAATTTTGCATTCGCCCATTTATATAGAAATATATGAGTTAATAAATAAAGGTTAGCAATTATTATCGTTTTCCTCTTTTTGCATTCTATAATTTGTTTTTTGCTCCTCTAGTTACCTCATTTGGTAAGTTAATTATCTGTTTCTTCTCCGCTAATTTCTAACAATAGATTTTTGTCTCTTCTCTTTATCCATGCTCGCGTATAAAGGCTCAATTAATCCTTACCAAGAAAGGCTTGCTTGTTACAAAATAGGGGTGGATATTGTATTACACTAAAAGATACAAGGAAGAGAACACAATTTATTTCACCTTTCACTACTCCACCACTTACTTCCTACAATTATATAATTTCTTAATTTCGGTCTTATCTTTTTAGTTTTTGGTTGAAAATTTCCTTCTATGAACAAGTGAAAAAACATATGTCAGTGGTTTATTTAGTTTTTTCTGTCGTAATTTATTGTTACTTAATTTTGCACAATGTTAGATTTTGTGCTCAAAATGCCTATGACTAGAACCATGCATGGGAGAATAGCCTTATGTTGTTACAACGTATTGAAATCTTGTAAGTTCTCATATTTCATATGAATGAACATGATTGATCCATCATACACATGCATAACTTCTAATTAAAACAAAAAAAACCTTAACCATGCCGCTTCCTTTATTATTAATGTATCTTGAACAATCTTCCATCATTACTTTATGTGATTTGTTAATTTAATTAAATGTGACAATAAAAGAAAAGCAAAATCTGTAATTGAAAATTTAAATAATTTTTTTTAAAATTTACTAGTCCTTTAACTGACGAGATAATTAAGAATTTTCTATTAATTATCTAGTAAGAGTCATTGAAATTATGCAGTGTTGTTTCAATTTATCAATTAACCTGGTTATGCATTTCTAGATTATCCAGAAAATTGATATATGTCAAGATGTTTCTCAAATTATGTAAGTGACGTTCATTGAGCAATACAATTTAGACTAAACCTTCAATTTTCTTTTTATTAGGTACATGTACTAATGCATTTACATTATCATATTGGATGTAAATTGTGAAAATGCATAATAAATCTTAGAAAACAAATTGTAAAAATTATTCATACATATAAAACCACTGCTAAGATCTTGTTACTTCAAATTGAACAAAAACTTAATTCAACTTAAATCTTTCTTTTTGTTGCCATAAAGTAGAACCTGCACACGAGCAAATTGCACATGTTCACGATTGAAAATTAAAGATAGGATGATATGTTCAATTCTTGAGGATACAATCACATATATCATACAAAAGTAACATTTCAAGAGTGAAAAAGGTGGACAATATGCGATTCATGAATTAAGCAGATGCATTTAAGTAAAAAAAAAAAAAGAAGTAGGTATGTCATTATAACACGTAGTTATTTATTCTTATTTAACATTTATCAATTCATGTATTTATCCTCACATCAACGTACTTCAAAAATAAGTTGCTGAGATATTTTGGGAAGATAAAATGAAAGACAACAAACTAATGATCAAAAGTGAAGTTTTTGTTAAAGTTATAACAACTTTTAAATGTTTTAGAGTGTGATGAACCAGATATATAAGTGGCATAGAGTAAACTTTCAGACCTGTGCGATGCTTGGTCTTCAATAAGTAACATAGGAAGAAGCAGTAACAAATCTGCTAGAAAATGATGTTAATAGCCCTTTTTTTTGCCTCATAGTCATGAGTGCAAACTTTTCATGAACGAAAGGCCAAAATTGAATGTGACTTTTACCAAGAAAATGCTAACAACATATTGAGAGTGGTCAAAGATAAAAAGAACAATAACAATAAAAACTTGAGGGGCTACCACTAGAGGACATGGGGAAGGCCAAAAGTAGACATAGTCGTTACCTTGCGTCCTAGAACTTTCATGGCTTCCTCACCACATAATCTGCTCCAATCCCAAGGCTTCTTCTCCACTGGATGGGCGATAGCTCTGCCTAGATCTCTTAATTGCTTATGCATTGTCAACTCATGCATTGTGAACTCATGCGCTGTCAACTCATTCTCCTCATCAAATTTTATTAACGAAAGTTCAACCATTCTTGCCAATCCAGATATTGGGGAAAATCCAAGATCATCCCATAGGTAGGTGGCGATTCTTTGGTCAGTTCCATCCAAAAAACATGCTATGTCTAGAAACATTTGTTGTTCCTCATATTTTAGCGCATCATAACTTACTTTCAATTTTTGCTGCACTGTCATATGAGGTGCCTTGCTCAATTCCTTCAACGTTTCTATCCATACTCTTTGATCTTCTTCTTCTTTGAGAAGTGAACCTATAACCTTGAGAGCCAAAGGATGCCCTCCTGTGGTGGCAACGATATCGCAAGAAAGAGTTGCAAGTTCTTTTGGACATGGCTTCCCTTTGAATGCATGTATGCTAAACAGAAGCAAAGAGTCTACGTAATTCATTTCTTTAAGTTCATACAAATACGTAGACTCCGACATGGCCTTATCTAGACATTTGATGGCCATATGTGACGTAACAATTATCCTACTTCCTGACCGGAATTTACAACCTCCAATCAACATATTGAGGTGGTCTGGATGATCCACATTGTCAAGAACTAAAAGAACCTTCTTTTGTGCACAATTGAATTGGATATTATTAATTCCTGTATTAGGATCACGCACTACATAGTCATGAATTTCTAATGTATCTGAGATTAGTCGAGATTGCACATGCTCGATCCCCTTGTTTCTAATTGTTTCTTCAATATCTCTGAGAAAGCTGCGGTATTGAAATTTGTCAACAAGTTTATTATAGATGCTCGTAGCTAGAGTTGTCTTACCGATGCCGCCTATCCCCCAAATCCAAATAATTCGAGTGTCTGGGTGAGCAATACCCACCAATTTCATAACCTCATCCACACGATCCTCAATTCCAACCAAGTTTCCAGGAAGAGGTGGTAGAAAATGACGTTGCAGCTTGCCCATTGTTACTCGTACGAGTACTTCTACTAATTTCCCTTCATCCCTGTCAAACAATACAACACATGAGAACTTAGTAATGGCTCACGAAACAAGGATTAAGGATGATAAATAGAAAAATTCTTCTTCTGACAAGGATCTCTTAAAACGAGGTAAACGACGTACCCCTCGGAAAATTTCTCTAATTCGTACACTCTAAGAGTAAGTGCTTTTCTGAGCGCTTCCGGCCCTTGTTGCTTGACATCCTCCTTGAAACGATGCATACTGGATTTGAAGGCCTTTCCAAATTTCCCCTGCATGTGTTTCACATCATCGGTTTTCACCTTGTAAAGCACGGGCAAGACTATTTGTCCTCTGCTTTCCTTGCACTTCATTATATGGATGAGTTCACGGAGGCACCATTCGCTAGCAGCATAATTTTCAGAGATGACTGGGATTGAAACCTTAGAGCGCTCGATTGCACTGAGGAGATTTGCAGCAATTTCCTGACCGAAGGGGAGGTCCTCATCATCTCTGAACACAAAGTTTGGATGGAACGGCAGGCCCACATCTTTGAGTCTATGGTAGAGGTGATCGACGAAGCCTTTGCGAGTATCAGGGCCTCTAAAGCTCAAGAATACGTAGTAATTGTTTCCAATCACGGAGGTGTACGAAGCGGATGGGTCAGAATTCGCTCCGGACGCCGACGGCACATCGATCTTCTCCAAAGAGTCCGAAGAGGGAAGAAGATGAGGCGATTCGCTCTCGCACTGCTCCGGCTGTTCGTGTCTTTGTTTCTTCGAAATGATCGGACTCGAAACATCGGTGTCTCTAACACGCTTGAGCTGTTGCATTGAGAAGTGATTTCCCATTGCAGCTCTCTCTCTCTCTCTCTCTCTCTCTCTCTCTCTCTCTCTCTCTCTCTTTGTGAGACTCGACTGTTGTGGATAGTTTTTGAGGTGCTAGAAGAAGGGGGTTAGTACAGCGGTTTGCTTGTCAACCAGGAAGATGGCTCCGTTCAGCTGCTAGTGTTTGTGCTGGGGAGCGTCGCTGGTAAAAAGAGGAAGAAGGGAAAGCAGGAGGCGAGACCCGATTATTTTATAGGCATGATAATCTCTCCGAATACTTTAAACGAGATAAAAGGAAACCGATCTCGACTAATGTTTCGGGTCGGGTCCGGTATCATCAAACCCGACCCGACCCATCGACACCTCCACTTTACAGGATGGAGAAATTCACCTTAGAAGAGCTGTACATTGGATTATTTACCTGAATTATTAAAAAATCTCTTATAAAATTTAACGCACAAAAATATTGGATATTTCGATCTAAATTAATGCCAAATCATAAAAATTTGATTGAGGAATAGTAAATAACACCAAAGATTTATCTAGTTTGAGCCAATATTACATAATCCATTATAATCAGAGAATTACAGTTACAATCACTTACACGTTTGCTCGAATGTTAAATCATATCTAATTCAAAGTGTTTATAAATAAATTAACTCAATTCTATGTAAAATTTATGATATAAGATTGAACTCTTCCTATCGTAGAGATTGATGAAGCAAATGGCTCAGAATCATTTCGTTCTGGCGAGGTTGAGGATCTAGAGGCACCAATATCCTCGGGTTGGGAATGGTCCTCTTCTTCTTTTTACCAATGTAGTACCCATCCACAAGGATAAGAACAGGCGTGAAATAATGCCAGAAAAGTCTCATTTTGCTCTTTCAAGGTGGGCGATAGTACTGTAGTTTGCTTGGCACCAGAAAGATTACTCGACTAATGCAGATAAAATGGAGCAGGAAATGGCTACTGGACAATCTCTGCGCCACATTTATAGCGTCGCTCGTAAATAGGTGGAAGGAAAGCAAGAGGCAAGGCATTATTACTCGACTATTAAGTATATTTTAATCTCTCAAGGTACGTTGGTCGTTTCATGTATTTCATGTGTTCACACTTGGAATCTGGAGATGCCTTCGTATTGACTCATAAAGAAACTACTCGCGTTGCCTTCTTGTGGTCCAACCCCTCCTCATCCTCGACGGTGGCTTCTTGGCAATATCCGATGGATGACCATTCCATTCGCTGCTCCAAGCGCGCCTTTCCTTACCACTTCTTGGAGACTTCCTCTTACGCGTGCTTAGTCATGGCCTTCTAGGCATTTTCTGGTGGTGGTTCCATCTCAACGCTGAATGGAATTAAGACAAGCTGATTTTCTTACCATTTATATCAGCCGTTCAGTTTGCCCGTGCTATGCCATTGGAGCATCGGGTTTATTTTATTGTCATTTTTTACCACAGCATCAGTACCATATGAAAAGCAAATAAAAGAACTTAATAGCGATGTTGGCACTACAATCATCTTAACATTAGAGTGGCTTGTAGATTGATGCTATGCACGGGAAAAGTCTAGTGGAATAGATTATAGGAAATAATCATTCGAGAAGCGTACTATCATCATGAAAATAACTAATTGTTCTACAAAATTTTTATTTCAAATAAAATGGGAAAATAAAAGTAACTTTTTTTTAAAAGAAAGTTAGGATAGATGTCATTTAAGTGCCACATATAAGCCGTCCATTGATATTGCTTTGGAGCACCGCTTTTATATTCATCTAATAAGACACATTCATTGTACATAATTTAGAATTGATACATGAAACATATTTGATTTTATAAACCCAAACTAAGCTCTAAGAAGTTATACTTTCTTTTTATGCTTAAGCACATCAACAATTTCCTTTTACTAACCTGTGAACTTTAAGAAAGGACATAAATTATAAATTTAATTATGGGACATTCATGTTGTGACTCCATTTCTTTTAACTTTTGCTATCATGTTCTTAGCGCTATTAGTTTTGCAATTTTTTAAATTAGGCAACTTATTATAAGGATAACAGTTTAATTATTGGGTCTCATCTTTCGCTTGTTGATAAAAGGATCTCCGACGAAGACAACTCATTTATAAAAATTTGCCATGTATTAAAAGTGCTTTGCAACATCACTTTTACATTTATCTAACAAGATAGATAGATAGATAAATGTATATTGTATCTATTTTAAATCTATTTGTGAAACATTTTCAATTCATAGCTCTAAGAAAATATAATTTATTCTTCTTGTTTTTTTTGGTGCAAGCACATCGACAATTTACTTTATTTTTATTTTTTTAAAGTAAAGTACATAGTTAGTCAAAAGCAAATTAGTCTCATTTGTTCTTTGCCGATGACGTCTTCCTTTTCTGCCAAGCGGACTGGTCTTCGGTGTCCATGTTAAAGAGAAGCCTTGACATCTTCTCCTCTTGGAGTGGTCTCTTCCCAAATAAAAGTAAGAGCGAGATCCTTATATCTGGCGGTGATCTCTCCACTCGGAATAGAATTCTCACGACATTCGGATTTCAAGAAGGTAAGCTCCCCGTCCGGTACTTGGGAGTCCCTATTATTTCCTCTAGGCTGAATAAAATTGACTGTATTGTCTTGACGGATCGTATCACTGCTAGAATCCAATCTTGGGCTCATCGATTCTTATCATTTGCGGGTAGATTACAACTTATCCGATCGGTGCTTTATGCCATCCAATCCTTCTGGACAAGTGTATTTACTCTTCCTTCTTCGGTGCTAGTTAATATTGAACGAATCATGAGACAGTTTCTATGGAAAGGAACGGCCCTTGGCCGAGGTGGAGCTAAGGTTGCATGGGAAGATGTTTGTCTTCCAAAATCTGAAGGTGGTTTGGGTATTCGGAACCTCAAGGATTACAACAAAGCTTCAATGGTAAAATTTATATGGATCCTCTTCTCCGATAGGGAATCACTATGGTGTCGATGGATCCATTCCATTTTCTTAGCTAAGAAGAATTTCTGGATTGCGTCTCAACCCAGAACATGCTCCTGGTCTTGGAAAAAAATTCTCCAGCTTAGGAGTAATTTCCGAAGCTCCTTTAGATGGAAGGTTGGAAACGGTTTCTCTGTGTCTTTATGGCATGATTATTGGCTGCCGTGTGGCCCTCTTGATGCATTCGTGCCTCCATCGTTCAGAAGCAGCCTTCATATCCCTGATCAGGCTGTTGTTGCTGACTTATTCACTCCGTTGGGCCTGCCCTTCAAGGAGTTCTTGCTGAGATGGGGTATATCTCTTCCAGAGTTGTCTTTGAACATTGATAGATTTACCTGGTGCGGCCATCCATCGGGTTCATTTTCGGTATCATCGGCATGGAACCTTATTAGAGCCAGGAAAACTCTGGTTAACTGGGCGCCTTTAATATGGGACAACGCCATAACCCCGCGTTACCAGTTCATTCTTTGGCTTATTATGAAGAATAGGCTTCCCACACAGTTATGCTTCTATCCTATGGTCGTATTGACTTCAATGTGTGTGCATTTTGTAGTGAAGTCCCTGATTCGAGAGACCATCTTTTCTTTGGATGTCGCATCTCCGCTTCCTTGGCCTTCTTCTCGGGCCGCCGCATGCAACCTTCCTTGGAAAAGTCGATCTTTGGAATGAGGTGCTCTCTTGGGCTCGGAAGTTCCTAACCGGTAATGACTTCTATCATAGAATAGTTCGGTTCTCCTTCGGAGCCCTTTGCCATCTCATCTGGAAGAAAAGGAATGCAATCATATTTACAGGTGAATCCCTTGTGGTTCCGGCACTCGAAAATTACCTTGTTAAGGTGGTTAGAGACAAAGCCATCACCTTTAAGAATGTCTCTCCTTCTCCGAGGAACAAAAGACTTCAAAGAGGATGGGGTTTCGATCCGATGGTGTTTCTTAGTGGATTTGATCCTTAGACACTACTTGCTGTCTCTCATTTCCGGTCCGCATTCTGAGGTTGACATCTGGAGGTTCGGTGGTTCCATCCTTTGCCGGTGCTCCTAGTTGTTCTTCGTGTTTTCCTAGTGGGTTAATGCCCTTGTCCTTTTTCATCGGTTCCCCTTCACTTTTGCCAATCGGCTAAGAATGTAAGTTTTGGATCCGATCTTTTGTAATTTTGTCCTAGCTCTATAAAATTATTACCTTTACCAACAAAAAAAAAACTATGTACTTTAGTGAATCACAAAAGATAATTTCTCATCTGTCCCAATCACTCTTTCTTTTCTAGTCGTCAAGGCCATCATGACCCTCTTCTCTTTTCAGAGTCAATGGAAAACGCGCTGTTGCCAGTCTAAAAGAAAAAGGAAAAAGCCTCAAGCACCGACACAATTAGTACATTCCCAGGAGCATCCGCGTGAGGTATTTGTCCTCTAATTGAGCCGTGCAGCAGGGGCATAATTAGATCTAGGAATCAACGTCCATAGGCTACCATGTAGCAAATAGAAAGTCTCCCAGTAGGGAACTATTTAGGGGACATACAATAAATGTTTTCACAAGAAAATGAAGGATGAGGAGCTCTTGACGTGTACGTGAAGCTAAGGTTCATATAGTTTAGGATTTTGTCTTTCAAAATTTGTGGGCTTCAATCTTTGTGGCTGAACGTTTGAATCACTCTTCCTCTCTCCCGTGCGTAGTTTGAATTCATTCTCACCCTTTTTATCATCCTAGAAATTTGTTAGAAGTTGCTCCTAAAAATTTATTAGATGTCACTCCGTATCCAGTCTCTTTAGCTCAAATGACGAGTTGAAAAATTTTAATTTTCGCATATATGTTCCGAAATCATTCTCTTTATTTGATATATAATTTGATTCATCTTGCCTCATTTCAAAATTATTCTCTTTATTTGATATATAATTTGATTCATCTTGCCTCATTCCCTATCTTATAAACCTGTCAAGATCGCTTCTTGTGCAGATCCCTCGATGCTAGTGATCACTTGTCTTCGGATCGGATCATTACATTATTTTTTTTAATTGCTGATGATTTACTCATAATGATGAGATGTTATTTTGTTGCATTGTGCCACATCTCGCGTCATTTCTTGCATCACATAGTTACAAATTTATCTTCGTGACTTCTTGTTGGTCTTTTTGGCATTGTAGAAATCATATTTATAAAATGAATAGTACATCTCCTTCCAGATGCCCTCTTTTACAAATTTATCTAATAAGATATATATATATATATTATATATATATATTTTGTATCTATTTTAGATCTATTTATGAAATATTTTCATTTTATAAGATTAATTCATGGCTGTAAGAAAATATAATTTTTTTTTTTGCCAGCACATCAACAATTAACTTTTGACCGACTATAAACTTCAGTAAATGACAAAAGATATTAAATTTCTCATCCGTCGCAATCACTCTTTCTTTTTGAGTCGTCAAGGCCATCATGACCTTTTAGAGTCAATGGAAAACGCCCTGTCCAAAAGGAAAAGGAAAAAGCCTAAACCACCGACACAATTGTAAGGTCCCAGGAGCAAACCGCGTGAGATATTTGTCCTCTAATTGAGCCGTGCAGCGGGGGCATAATTAGATCTAGCAAGTGACGTCCATAAGCTACTATGTGGCAAATAGGAAGTCTCCCAGTAGGGAACTATTTGGGACAATAAATGCTTTGACTAGAAAATAAAGGATGAGGAACTCTTGACGTGTACGTGAAGTTAAGGTTCATATAGTTTAGCATTTTGTCTTTCAAAATTTGCGGGCTTCAATCTTTGCCGCTGAACGTTTGAATCACTCTTCCTTTCTCCCGTGCGTAGTTTGAATCATAAATTAGGCATGATAGTTGGGTGATATATATTTTATTTGTGTGTTATATTTATACCGTATTTTTAAATAAGTATGTCATAAATTGCTCATTATAATTTTTTCATATTACCATCGCCATACTTCTGTGCCTAATAACAATGATGAATGATATCTACTTTAACATAATTTTCCAATGAAACCATAAACGGCCTCATTTTTTTAATTAAAAATTTGAAGACAAGGCATAATTTTTGCGATGCACATAGCTCAAAATTGGATACTCGCACTGGTCACCTGATCCGGAATAGTACCAAACCCACATGGGGGCATGAAATGACGTTTTCTTTGGCCAAAATAGAGACCAGAAAAGGCACAGTAGAGAATCTTACTTACAGAGCTTTGTATCTTGACTATGTCTTCCAGTAGCTTTACTTGTATCCGATCCTGATTTGAACACCTGATTTCCTTCCGACTCAATGATTCTCCTTTCCATGTCTTCTTGATTTTGAGGTTAATTAGCTATTTACTGTGTTATGTGAAATCACTATCAGAATCAATAAGGATAATTATCATTGATGAAGTATTGGATTTTTCTACTGACTACGTATAACATATCCTAGATTAATCATTTTGACTTCCAGCCTTTTAACAATCTATCATGATCTTTCCACTGCATATATCTACCAAAAATAAAGAACCGGACATTCAAGATTCAATTATGTGATCCTTTGATGACACTGATCATTCTCTCTAACCTAGGCTTTCCCACATTTTTATTTAACATAGAACTTTACTGACTCTTTCTTCAAATCAATTTTGACATCCCCAGCATAATCTTTTGATACGTAGAAAGAGGGTCCTTGGAGTAGGCAATGAACACGAACCTTCAAAAGCCACAAAATCCGAGATCTGCTCAGCTATCTACTGATGCCTGCTCTTTTCTAGAAAAAAATTCACTTTTTTTGTGCATAATGTGACAAAGGATTATCGATTAATTTGGAGCTTTTTCCGTGGTTGATCAATTACTATTGAACAAAAAAAAAAGAAATTATTATTGAAAATGACACTGTTTCTCCATTTCTAAGATATGGCAAGTATTGTGGGCTTCTATGCTGCGGATGCCCTGGGGAGAGACCTTGTGACTATCTCGACGCTTGCTGCATGAAGCATGATGCCTACACTCAAGCTAAAAACAATTAGTTTCGACATCAATTATTTCAACTTTTCTTCATCGAATCAATTGATATAACTAGTCATTGGCCCGCTTGTTTGCATGTACATATTTTACAAGGATGAATGTGGAAGCTTTTTTCATTGGTGAACAATAGCTTTACTCATCTATACATGCCTGGATTCACATTCTTGAAAATGTATATTACGGAGCGGATATAGAGAAAATGGTGCAAGGGACTAATGGGAAAGGAGAGAGATGAGTGAGATTAATATGCCTGCGAGGGCTTTGTTGTTCCACAATGTCACTAAACCATCTCTTCATTCATGAGCCAAACTTTAATCACTGTTATGAGGTCTGGGGGTGGAGTTTGTGGGGGAGCAAATGCACTCATGCTGGCAATAACATCAACATTTGCTTTTTATTACAAAAAACGCATGTCTAGATTTTCTCTTTCTCATGGATCGATCCGGAACAATGACTTCCTCAAATACCCTGGCTCCTCAAATGTGCTAGGCAATGATGATGAAGAAATCATAGTGTGATTATTCAATTTGATCTTTTATTCATAGAGCAGGTTGTGTCGTCCACATAGGTATATTGGAGTTGTGAAATTGAGACCTGGTGGGTGTTGTGCAGATGATTATTCGAGCCAGGAGTGCAGCCAGAACTTACTGAACTGCATGACCAACTTCAAGAACTTGGGAGGCCGAACATTTAAAGGAAGCAAATGCCAAGTCGAGGATGTCGTCAACATCCTCTGTGTTGTCATGGAAGCTGCATTGCTTGCTGGAAGATACCTCCACAAGCCCTGAATCTCTATCCACGTTCTACGGATATATCAAATCGGATCCCTTCATTCGCTTTGTGATCATCCCTTTCTTCTTTGATTTTTTTTTCTTCTAGCTGTTTGTCTGTGTCTGTTCTTATTCTATTGCAAAAATGGGAAAAAGTAAAAAGAAAACTGTGAAGTGCCTTTCTTTTCCTTTCCTGTAGAATTGGAAGAGCAACGGACAATGAGCATGGAGTTCAATTTTAATTGCAGAAACAAGAACTTAAAGTGGCCATGGAGCTCAAAACCAAAGATCCACGTACAAATTTAGAATGCAAGTAATGCGAATGAACATATTGGTCTTTACTTCTACACTTAATTAACTAATGCTAACAATCTCATGATTAGAGTGAAGGAATTTGATTTTATCATAAGTCCGACGAGAAAAGACTTTTGAATCGATGACAAATAGCTTTTTGTTGTGCTAGCTATCAAAATACATTCTCTCTGGAGCAAAATAATTTCAAATCATTGAATATGGACTTAGTTTATGCTAAATCCTAAAACTTTGCAAATGCGCCCTTTGTTTCTAGTGTTATGATGTTCAATCTTTGGCGTAAGGAATCACATGATCTCTGGTTGATATTTTCCTCAAGTTCATAAGAAAATTGCTGTGAAGTGTCAATCCTTCAACAAATCAAGAGTTCTATCAATATAATTCCAGAGTCTCAAGCTATCTGAACTGTCAAGAACAATCATTACGAAATAGCAACCTTCATGAATTGCGTCAATTCAAACAGCTGCTTCAACAAATTGAAAAACTACCAATAAGAAAGGCATTAACAGCTCCTGCAAATCATGCCATAATGTGCTAGTGAGGAATCTCCATCTTTCCAGAGTTGTCTTGACACCAAAACTCTCACAAAGCAATCATAACGTCCAGCTCTGCGTTCATCTCCGTGATAGAACAAATAGTCCATTTTACAGTCACTTCATTCATATCTCACATCAGAACCACCTGTACATGCGGTTGTCTTTAGTTTAAATGTCCCATATAAAAATGCCATCCCTTCTTTTATCCTAGTTAGCATTATCTTGCTATTCCAAAGGTCCAGAACAAGCATCAACACCTTGCATGGCATAAAAAAATCTAATGCTTGAATGAACATAAGATAAAATGAGAAGATAATTTTTCTAGACAGGATGAATTTGATTGACATTTCAGCCCTTGGTCAAATTTGACATGAAAATTTGATTAAGGAATCCAAAATGGCTAGGGAATCTTGTGAAGAAATATAGCAGCAAATCAGAAACATGCTAAAGATTTAACATGAAAAGAATCATTAAGGGACTAAGATGACTGAAGTTTAGGGGATTTCCCAAAGAGTACATATGGCTTATTACAACCAATTATTCTTTAAGCTGAGGATCCTCATGGATAATATGAAATGGAAAGACTTTGCATAAGGGAGTAAACAAAACCAAATAGATTTAAAAGAAGGAAGCAAATCATTCTTCAAAAGTATCACTTTGAGACAATTGTAAATTAGATTTGCTAGTGATAGTTGTTGCGACCTACCTTTTTCCGTTCAAAGGGGAAAATAAATAGGTTTAGGGGTATTGCCCAAAAAGTGAGCCTACAGTCCTCAATTAAGCATGAGCTCTTCCAAGCCCATATCTTATGCGACATTGTGATGTTCAATTTTAACTTCAATTGATGCTATAAGAGTTTTCTAATAAAGAGTCGTCACTAGATTATTAGGGTCGGCTTGAAATCAAGTAAGGCACGGAAATATATCTCACTTCCTACACAATTAGAGAATTTAGGATTAGGACTGGGTTACACCAATTAATTAACTAGTGCTCTCTTGATATCTAATCTTATTCAATTCAAGAAGATGTTTTTCAAGCAATGTTGATTGATTTTAAGTTTATCCACTAATATGTGAGGTGATTACACAAATTTGCAATCATTAAAATAACAATCATCAATTAAGGAAGCATTAAATAAATTACAAAGAAAAACAAGAATCTAACACTAAGAGATAAGAAAAATCTCATTCCCTACTAAGCTAAAGGGAACATATTGAAAGTGCTCAATCAAGGAATAGGAACCTAACGTTTGTCTCTAAGGACGCTCAAATCCTATGGTAAAACTCTAAGAGCTAGTTCGATTTTGAGCACAAATTTTAAGAGAAAAATTCTCAAAGACTAATTTTTAACCTTTTTCCTAATTTTTGGATTTTTTAATTTTAAAACATATTTTTTATAAAAAATATATATTTTCCCGAAAATAGGGTCTTCGGGTTGGGCCATGGACACAAAATTGGGTTCTCAACCCATAACAAACCAATTAAATTTAAACCCAGCCCAAACTGACATATAAGTCCGGGCTCATTTAACCTAAACCAACCCCCACTTAAGCCTACGTTGTCCTCCCTCACCCCTCCTCTTCTTTTTCAGCATAACGTGAGAAGAGAGAGAGAGAGAACGCCCAAACATGACGGAAGCTCACCATGCCGGAACATCAACAGCGGGATCCCTTCACATCACACCAGAGCATCAGAGGGGCGCACGAAATTTCAGAGAAAGTTTTAATCAAGACCGAAAACTGAAGCGCTAGAACATGAGCGCCAAGCTTCACAGTGAATGAACAATATACGCCCCATCGCCAGACCGATTGACCATCAATTTTCGCCTCCAACGCCAGCCGATTAACACCCATACGCCCATAGCAAATCAACAACCGACATCCCACGTCCCAGTCGGCCTCCACCTCGACTCGCCGTTGGAAAAGCAAATCTACTCCCGACGGCTATCGTTGCTCCGGCCAGTCATCGCATTCGATGGAGAAGACACGATACGCACGAAGAAAAGACACATCAAGCAACGAATCATAGAAAAAACTATAAGCCGCGTCTAAGGACCAACAAACGCCCGGAATCAAGCCAAAATCAGAGGAGGCATAAGCGAAATCTGGTTCGAGCATTTCTTCAAACACATGGCGAGCAGCGAGTTGGGGAGCAAATATTGACCTGTTCGGAGCTCGAGCGCACGCCCAAACTCAAAAGTAATCAACGAGCAACGTTCGGAATCAACAAAATAACAACTCATTCAGGTCCAGCACGAGCAAGAACTAAAGAAATCGAGTCGACTCTCACCTCGCTCAAGACGGGACAGAACAATCTTATAACTCACATTTGCATGGAAAAGTCATCGATAGCTTATCCAGGATGAACAATCTTACTTGATGGCACATGAGATTTGATGTATTTAGAAGGCATTCTGATCACTGTTGGTGTTATCAATAGAATGATTTCTTTGAAGCATCACGTCAGACTCTTGGATCTGCCTCACCATTCCTGTTGTCATTGAATATGATTAAATTTGACCTAATTATTTTATGTAAAAGGAAAGGAGACGAAAAAGAAAAATTTAAATGACCTTTTCCTCCCCTCTTTCATCAAAAAATTTGAAAATTTGGATATTAAGTATTACAGACCCAAAATAAAATATACAGATTAAAGAAAAGAACTAGCAAACCCGGTTCATTGAAAAAGTTTCCATGTAAAGGAAAATATTTCTCTTTTGTTTTGTTGAAAATATGCGTGCTTTGTAAAACTAAGGTTTTCAATCCATCGTTTTGTACCTTTTTTAACTAATAATCCATCTTTTTATTGAGTGATTACAAATTGAACCCCTCCTACGCATATTTGCTAATATCAAATTGTCAATACACTGACAATAGAAAATTTTCAGTTGACGAAAACATATTTTGTAATGAAAGAAGCTCGTAACTTACTAATTTCATTAACATTTTTGTAAATATATTATAGTGCAACACCTATAAAATTTGAGAAAAGTTGGTATCTTATTAATTTTGGGGACATTGGTAAAAATCATTTTAAGGTTTGTATTTTACTAATCACACTTATAAAAGTTGAAAAATATCAGTGATTTATTAAAATCGTTGCTAAATTCTTCTACTTTTCCTTGTAAAGTTACTATTACCTACCCCATGATCCAGAGCTCAATACCCCCCTAAAGCATCTGGTCAACTTCCACGATCAACGTCTCCATTCCTTGGAACTACTCAAAGACAAAAGTAAGATAATGCGAGCAATAATTTGTGTGATAGATATTTTATTAATATGTTATATTTGTACCTCATTTTTCATATATGTATGTCCCAAATCGTCTACTATAATTTTCTCAAGTCCCCACCACCATACTGTGAAAAAATGCATTCCACATTTGGCCCTTAGATTGTTCGATTTGACTTTTAGTGAACATTGATAGAAGTTTAATGACACAGACAAATGTTTTAGTTCAAACAAAACATCAGGTGGCTACTTTATTGCCACATTAATCATTCGAGAGAGATTTATAGGAAATAGGGTACTCAAATTAAAATGGGGAATTAATGATATTTTATGGCAAATGGGTTACGCCAATATTGTGAATCTAATCTCTAGATAACTTTAATGTTGCAGATTTGGTTGTACAATGGTCGAACCAAGTATAGGAGAGAGAAGGGAGAGCCGTTTGAGATAGAATTTGATGTATTCTTTGCATGCAACTTCTTTGCCTATGTTACGCTATTCAATCATCGGGCACTTAACTTGATGGAGAGAGAGGAGGTCAGGATGAGACTCGAGACAAGACTTGAGTTAAGTTTATCAAATATAGATCTGCCAAGTTGAATTACCAAGAAACTCTATCAGCTTCAATGCTTATAGAAGCACGACATCGAACGCCATAAAATAGTTTTGGAATCAACTTGACCAGAACAAAGTATAAGACAACTGTACATTGAAGCCCAAGTTCATGGGCCAATTTTATAAACATTACCAATACGTATGAAGTGGTGCTGTAAAATTGGAAGTGTGCATAGTACGCCCTATGCTTCAATACAACACCAGGAACATATCTACGCATTAAGAACTTGCTCATGGTACAAACTTGCACAACATTTCTAGATAATTTACAATGGCTTTCATTTTCAGGTGAAGCAGGACAGTACATGATCCATTAGCTGGCTCTAACCTTCATCATCAGAACCAAAGGGCTGCCTTCTTAAAGATTCCAGTACTTCTCTGGGACGATTGCTTGGAGCGCCCCTGCTACCTGTCGCTCCATTGCAAGACTTGACCTTGGGCACTTTGAGAGAACTAAGAGGTGGCGTGGAAGTCCCTCTGTTTACTTCCCTGAGCACAGACCGCACTGTGGCCTCAGCTGCATTGTCTGCCAGAGCCGAAGCCACTCTAGAATTGCTCTACAATTCATTAGAGAATTGCTCTGGCGAATTGCAACTTGTTCTCCACTCCACTGGGAGCGTTGGAAGCCTGAGGCGTATGATTATTCCCTGATTTTCCCATTACAGCAACGGTCTCTGCAGCTTCTGATCTGGCCTTTGCAGATTCATGTTTCTGCATGTCATATAAGAGCTCTCTTTGGAGCTGCTTATCAGCAACCAATATTTCATCTATCTCATTCTTGTAGTCCTTGAAGAGGAGACGGAGGCAATCCATGAGGGAACCTGTGAGGGGCTGTTCCTGCTCTCGAGCAATCTCTTCAGCTCTATGAATATGGGGATGGTGTTTTGTATGAGGCTCTTTCTTACTGCTTGACTTATGACCCGTCCCTTAGCAGCCGCGGGGGATGTTCCACCAGAACCATTGCTTTCGTCGTCCATTTCGGGAGACTCCAATGTGGAATTCCGGCTTGTTGGGAGGCGGATTTCCTTGCATGCAAGAATCTGAAAAGCATCCTGTTCCCTCATTTGAGGGTGCATAAATCCACGTAAAGATGAGTTTATGCAGGTCATAAGAAGAATTAGGATTTTCATTGAGGATAAGCTTACGGGGTCAAACTCTATCATTTTATTAAAACCAAAAGAACAGTGATTGGTGAATATATTTTTCAACAATTGCTAAGTGCCAGTTCAATGACAATGCTTTGATTCACACAGTACATGAAGTTTAGCAAGCATTTCACAGAGAGACCACATTTTCCCTTCCATGGTAAAGCAACGGGACAGTTTGTGTGTTATTTTGGGCTTATGGAGATGACATTTGCAATGTTTAATTCCAAACAGGGAACATATATTCGTTTTTTTTCCTGCATCTATCAACTAAGATAAGGAGAGATACTTCCACGTGTATTACAGTCTATATCACATTCTCTGCAGCTATCCATGTATAACCGTTGACCAATATTAACGTGCATTGCATAGTACCTGTAGAACTGACTGTCCAGTAGCATCTTCGATATTGAGCATACCATCAGATGCCGCTGCAAGTATCTCTGCACAAATCTTAGCAAATGTGGCCAACAAGTGCTCGGGGGCCATTTGTTTCAGCAAACAAGTGTAAATGCGCATTCTCTTGGACCTTGAAATTTCATCAGTGCCCCTGGAAATTTAAGCCTGATGAAGGGTCTCTTTTGGTACCATATGATGTTTTCTCTCTGAATGAGATCTCGATCCCAGTAAACATTCTTAAGTGAGATACGTAATCAATACCTTATGGAAAATAGCCGGCTCTCAGAATGTGAACTCTGTGAACTACAATGTCCACCATGCGCACGGCAATCATTCAGAACGAAAATTGCTTCCACAAAACTGTTTTAAGCCAAAAGTGGTACTTTGACTGCAAAGAGAGAAGAATATATATTTAAAAGGACAGGATTAATAAGCAGCTCTTTGAAGATCAACCTTTATAACTCTTTACTACCTCTTAGAATATTTCCAAAAAGGAAATCAGCAAGTTCTCTGATCTTTTCAGATTCATCCACCAGAGACAAAAGAAATCGAAGAAAGAGCACTCCCCTCCATTTCACGTAGTCCCTCTGTAAGTAATTTATGCCAATTAATCAATGGAAGAGTATATCTTCATCAACAAGCAAAGCTTTTGTCTAAAAATGACATCATAAATAGTGATACCATAAGCAAAACTAGACCTGGAGCAATCTTGACAGAAGTATGAAAGTCTGCCTCCTGACAAGTTCGCACCGATCACCCAGACACCTCGTGATCTTTTCTATGTGACTGTATAGTGATAAAGCATTAGTCATGTGAACAGTTTTCCAAGCTTCAAGTGAATCCTTATCACTTCGCATATGTGGGTCAGTTATCACAACTAGTACAATTAGCACTCACCAATCAATTAAAGCAGTGTAACGAACACAAAAATCCGCCATCATCACAACAAGATTGTTCCTAATAGCGGCTGAATCACTTTTCTCAAGCTCCTGCAACATTAGGAAATAGTTAACACGATAAACAAGGAAAGAAAAAGGGGAAAGCCAACTAGAAGACAAGATCTCTTAGGGAAAAATTTGAACACCATAAAAAATTATCAGGAACACAACATCTCGACTAAAAAGCAGATTTCGGGGTTCAAGGGGAAAGCAAGGAAGCATTTCAAGCAGAGGTTTCACATATTCATTTGAAATTTCAAGAACAAATTCAAACCGTTGATCATTTTATTTGATCTCTAATCATCAAATCATCTCAAGCCGAGTCTTGGCATGCATCAAACTGGTATTTCACTAACCAGTAACTTCAATAAATTTCAATATCTTGCGATGGATGTCTTGCAGACATGAACTAACTATTAGCTGGGAGGTTTAGTCCAGTTCATAGTACAAAATACATAAGGCCAAAACTTTCCTCAAACTGAAGTTTTATATTGTCAGAACCCAATTAATTAAAAGACAATAACAAAAGCAGCAGCACAGAAAAATAGTGTTTGCAGTTTGGCCTTTCAATCTCTAAAGGAAAGTAATCTGACAATCCTAATGGAAATATTCAAGGCGACCTAGATAAAATCTCCACATATAGCACTTTTTAATCTTGAAGAGATGCATAAATGGGCATCATAGCAAAGTGCAGCTTACCAAACTACACTTTTTAGAATAAAGGCTACTTCACGACATTAGAAAACTAATGTACTAGAAGGTGCAAAATGTTTAAAGTAAAATGCACCTAACTTGTTCCTTTCTAAACCAGAACATGATATCACAAAATATCCCAATAAAATGTAAGCAAATTTTAGAAAAGAACACATACTACCTCAACAAATAGGGGTATATAACGCTTTGCAGTTTTCCCATCTACAAGGCATATCTTTCCCATTGTTAACCACCCTTGTATACAATGATGCAGCTATGTGCTTCAGAGAAACTTGAGGAGCCGATAACAAAAATTCGAAAAAATAATAAAAAAACTATTAAAAAATTATTCACGTCAAGGTTGATAGGCCAAATTTGATTAGATAAACTGAATTGACGTAATTACAAAAGATTTAAGACTGAATTGATAAAAGAAATTTATAACTAATTGGCACAATTATAATAGATTTAGGAATATTTTGATTATTTTCCGAATTCTTAGTCAAAAGTGAATATGATGGGCAATGAAGAAAGCGAAAAGAAGAACTCGACATTCTATTATGCTTTCTTTTCTCTTTCACCCCCAAGCCAGTTGGGGGACTGGCGCCGGCGTGGTTGCCCATAGGAACTCTGCTTTTTCAAAAAGAAAAGCGTAGCGTGCGTGACCGTTGTAAGCTTATGAAGGGTTAGTTGGTCCACTTGCTAGCAGATGAGTTATGGCATTCGATCTTGTCTTTTAAGGTGTTATGAACTCTTTCTCAAGCAACGTTCTCATCCGTGTTAGGTATTGGGTCTAGCAATGGTACTCTCTATTCAATGTGTGGCACAGGCTATTCATACTCCCCTCCACCATCTTAAAAAGCCATCAAGAATTACAACTTGTGCGGACCTTTTCGTTTCAACGATCACTCGTCCACCCTTTGTCAAATAGGGTACGGGCCCAGCTCCTCTATGGTATTTGTCGGCTTTGGTCATCGTCCATCCACATTTTGCATTACATCAAACAGTCGCACCCGTTTAAGACTGCGCAATACTTTATGTAACTTGCCCGGCAGCCTATATCTAGCTGAGGTCTCAAAACATTTCGAATCCCAACACCAAAGAAGCAAAAGAAAATCACCTACACAAGAGAGAAAAAGGTAAAAAAAAAAAAGGTTCTTTAACGGAAGATCAATCATCATCATCATGGGCTCCAACGGCACTTCCTTCAAAACCACATCACGGGGTAAACAGGCCCAACGCTTTGTCTATACATAACGGGAGAACACGTGAGATGAAAACAAAGGAGTACAAAAAGAAGGGTTGGACAGACGTAGAAAATGAGGAAAACTGGGGTTGTTCGGTTTGTGGATCAGGTGGCTCCCATTGGTTTCATTATGGCTTTTAGAGAGAGAGAGAGAGAGAGAGAGTGCCATGTGCATGCACGAGCCACGAGGGATGTTGGGGTCGAACAAAGACGATGATGCTGGTCACAGCATGCACGATCCCCATCCTATTCAAAACTCAATTTCTCTGTTGTCCTTCTCTTGCCTAAGTGGATAAGGATGGGCTGTTCTTGAGGGGGCGTTCTTTCCAATTTTCATTGAGTTGGCAAACCAATGGCAGTGAAGTTGACGTCTCTCTCTCTCTCTCTCTCTCTGTTGATGTTTTGCTAGCAAACGATGTCATGACTGTGCACAAGTCATTTGAACGAAAGCAAGTGTTTATGTAGTTTAATGGTAGGTTTGTGATTTAAATACTTCGCATCTGTCACGCACCAAAGGAGAAGGAAAAACAATAAGAATCTGATCTCAGGTTGATCGAGACTTCCGTGTATCTTGCATCCTTGTCTATGGCTTATTCTATATTCAAGTGGAGCGGAGATGACGCCATAGTGGGAGATGACTGTGTCCTCCCTTTCTGATTGTCCCTCTTTCGAAACCCTAACGATGCCGTGTTCAGATCGTAGCTGACCCCTCTGTAATTGATCGAGATGTGCAGTTACTAAAGCCCTTTTAGAGTGCTTTAAAGGAAAATTTGAAAGGTGAATAAAAAATAAGAGTCTATATATAGTATTGTTGTAAGGGATCGTGACTACATTAACTAGAATGAGCCCGTGCATGTGGTCCGGAAATGTCTATTCATCGCCCCAAGTGGATATGGTAAAGGTCATTGAGCTCATGTTTAAACCTAAAAATTCGGTTCTTAAATTAGTTTTGGGGCTATTTCATTCATTCATTCTTTTAGTGTTAACTCCATAGTTGTTAGGTTATGCTTTGAGTTTTGTATGTCCAACAACCTTAATTTTTTTTTTTTTTTTTGCCCAGGCTCACGCACTTCACAGACTAATTAAAGTTTCTTGATATCGGAGATAGTCGACTGGAGAATTGAATCCGCGATCTTCAATTTTTGAAGCAAGTCTTAGACCACTCAACTAACTGACCTATTTGGTCCGCTTCAAACGTGTTGCAAGGTTGATAATCATGACAACACTTATGGCCGCAATAATTATAGTAAAGTTAATTGTCTAGACTTAGTGTAAAGAAAGATAAGTATGACCTTTTAATACCCCATGAATTATGATTTGATAATATCCTAGGAAGCATCGATGCTCTTGAGGAGTATTCGTATCGTATTTGACACTCCTACACGCTTCAACACGCAATCAACAAGTGTAAAAAAATCCGACACGTGGTCAATTTTCCTAACACGCAAGTTTAGAATTCCGACACACACGGGATTAATTATAATAAAGTTATTAGTCTAGACTCAATGTAGAGATAAACATGACCTTTTAATACCCCATAAAATATGATATGATAATATCCCAGGAAGCATCGACACTTTTTAGGAGCTTTCGTGTCATGCTTGGCACTCTAAAACGCTTTGACACGCAATCAATGGGTGTCAAAAAATCCAACACATGGTCAATTTTCATGACACACGAGTTTAGAATTTCGACACATATAGTAAAATTATTAGTCTAGACTCAATGTAGAGTTGACCTCGTGAAGAAAGATAAGCTTGACTTTTTAATACCCCATGAATTATGATTTGACAATATCGTAGGAGACATTGACACTATTTACGAGTTTTCATGACATGTCCAACGCTCTAAAACACTTTGACATGCAATCAATAGGTGTTAAGAAAACCGACATGTAATTAATTTTCCTAACACACGAGTTTAGAATTCTGACACGCATGAGATTAATTACAATAAAGTTATTAGTTTAGACTAAGTGTAGAGTTGATCTCGTGAAGAAAGATAGGCATGACCTTTTAATACCCCAGATGATATCCTAGGAGGCACCGAAATTTTCTAAGAGCTTTCGTGTTGTGTCCAACACTCTAATACACTTTGACACGCAATCAATTGGTGTCAAAAATTCGACACGTAGTCAACTTTCCCAACACGCAAGTTTAGAATTCCAACACACATGGGGTTAATTTTAAAAATTTTCAATAAATGAGGGATCAAAATGTAAATATGTAAAAAAGTAAAAAAAAATAATAAAATAATAAATGGGGAAAGAATAAAAACTTGATCTTCTTTTCTTTTCTCTTCTTACTCTCACTTCCCATGACTCACGATTATTAATGTAAAGTCATTCTAAGCTCTTTTATTTGTATTTATTTATTTATTTATGAACTTAAATTATATTAATTTGATGAAAATGATAATTTATCATATATATAAAATATACATTTAATATACGTGGTATCTCAACATATCAGAATTCTCTATTTTTTTTTTTTTAAAATGACGTATTAGCGTATTGTGTCGTAGTACATCGTGTGTCACGTGTCAGTATCAATGTTACTTTCATTTGCGTGTTTAACAAATTAATCTTCTTATAATTCCTTTGTACCATATTCATCGCAATTTAGGGTGGAATAAATAGTGGACGGATCATCTTGATCTTTCGAAATTTCAGTCGACCTTCTTCCTTGACTTTCTAGGAGAAATTCCTCGTTTGCATTCGACTAGTTATCCACCTGACGATCGCGAATCTCTCTGAGATCTTGTGAGTTAGGCCAGTTTGTCATCATGACTTATAATATATTCTTCCGACCTCACTTTAGGTATATATTCTTCTGATCTTCTAATCTTATGAATAGAGTAACAAACAAGTCAAGATTCCAATAAATAACTCAAACAATTGATACGGTGGTTTAAGGAAATTACTCTTGAACTTTTTTTATGAAAAAATTCCATGTTAGACATTTTCATTTTGTTAGACATTTTCATTTTGTTATTTTAAATGATTGTAGGTATTAATATATTCATAACTCTTATAAATTGGAGGTTGTTAAAAACACTAAAACTCACAATTTTCTGATGGAGAAAATGAGAGCCAGCTAATGCAGAAGAACCTAATGTCTTGCAGCCGCCTAAACACCCATTTAATAGATAATTTTGGTTAACGATGATGATGATGATGATGATGTTCTCCCACCATAGTTGATTACCTCCACTTATTCAAAATTGGACCTATAATTAGGCCCGCATAAAAAGAAAAAAAATCATAATTATGGAAAAACGTGCCTGGCAATGGGCTTTTTCATTCACGAAAAAGAAGTCTTGGCGTAATGGAAAAATCTATCTGTGTGGTTTTTCGAACCCAAACCGAGAGTCTAAGCTCAGGATAATGTTCATTACTGGCCAGAGAAGCAAATTATAAACCATCATTTAAGATGACACAACAACATTATCCTAAGTTCGTTCCTAACAAATTGACTTTCAGTCCAAGTCTGATCCACAATAATTAAATCCCCACCTTATGTCAGCTCGTCCAAAGCACTTAGTATATACATGAACTTGGTGTGGCTGTATATAATTATTAATTACGATACTTTGAACTTGGGCAATATGTACTAAATTATGAGTCGGATTGTGCTGTTTATTATGTTTTTTCATCAAAAATATAAAAGAAGCTCAACCTGAACTTATCCTATATTTCCAAAGTTCACAAGTACAATGAATATATATTTACTCGACTTAATTCAAGAGCTGCTCAAATCAAATAATTCAAGTTTGAGCCCGATCTCATTAGGTATTCAAGCTACTTGAATTCAAATTGAACCGGACAAAAGATCAAGCCGATCTTCGAGTGATCTAATACGAAGTCAAGTTCAGATGGCTTAGGGTGAAGATTAAATGGACTTACATCTAATCCCTACAACTAACCTCAGAGCTGTTGGGATTAAGAAATTCAACTCCTTAAAAGAGACTGAGAAGTGGGATTAAGGGTGATCTTCTTTGATGGGCTTGAGAATGGGCCATTCTTAAGCAAATGTCCTATCCATTACCCACCATCGTATGACTAAGAACTATGGGCTTACCAAGTTTCTCTTTTTGTGGATGATCTTGATGAATGACGGAAATTTTTTTGCATTGCAAGTCTAGTTTCGTCACGGGTACTGAAAACAGATTGTCATTTCTCCGTTGTACATAATTTTTTTTTTTTTTAACAAACGCTACCACCTTCGAATCATTATAAAAGAAATAGAGTGGGCCGGATTGTATTATCGGAGTGTTTGATCCAATCCATATACCGGCTCGAGGAAAAAGAAAGGACCCAAAGCCTATCCAATGAACCTGTCCTCTTGAACTTGTGAAATAGACCAGCCACCTAAACCCAAAAGAGGTTGCAATCAAATGCATCCGCGTAGCGTTATTTGGAGGCTACCTCGTCTCAAGCAGTTTTGCATCTTTCAGAAGATTTTATTAAAAAAAAAAAAAAAGTTCAGTGACTGCAAGTCAAAGATTACGGGTTCAATTCCTCAATCTATCATTCTTAGTCTCGCGAAATCTTGATTAATCCATTGCCGGTCTTACAACTTCCCTACTCGCGCTTGATGGGTTTAAGGTGATTAGCTCACCTAACGGACGATATCTCTTTAACATCTTTAAAATTAAATATTTTGAGGTACGTCCCAATTTTGTCTAAAACCTTTTTTAAGGGCAAAAGAACCATACTCAAAATGGAAAAATTAGAAAAGAATTGTTAACTCCAATTAACAGAACCAGACCAAAAATTAAGCTGCCTAACAAAGGGAATATATATACACACACTAAATCCTATAAGGGACAAGTGGGGTGTGACAGAATCAAAATACTTAAAGACGAGCAACCATCAAAATTTAGACCATCTCAAAAGGCGCCATTAATGAAAATGTAAATTCTCAACTTCCGTTAACTACACATATCTATATATGTGTTGATTCCTTAGTGACACGATTGTTTTTTTTTTTTTTTGCTATCATGATTGTCTTTTAGCATATATATATGAAAATTCCTCTTCTAAGAGCATTGCATTCTGCTTATACCACATTGCCCGCCGGAAAATCGACCTCCACAGCAGCGGAGCTACAACCAGAAATTGCGAACGGAAGAGATCAATTGATCGAAAAGCTTTCAGGCATGAAAGCACACAACAAGCGCACGCGCAAAAGTGAAACTCAGAACCCTAGAAATGGAGGAACGAACGGAGTACCTCGGATTGTGGGGAAGGCCAAAGTGAAGGACTAGACGGCGAGTCGTCGAAGAGGAAACAAGGGACTGCAGAGACCACTTTCCACAATGCACCTGATGAAGTTTCATCCTTGCAGAACGTGGGCTGAAGCTGATAATAAAAACGGGTTGAATATGGGTCTTGTGCAAACCCACCAAGGCCCATATAGAGTAACATCGAATCAATTTCCATCCATTTGTAAAATTTCGAGGGATTCATATGCAATCTGGCCCACCAAAAGTGATTTGTTTTTTTCTTTTGTAAATAATGGGCTTTTAAACCATATTGACACATTTAGCATATGGTTTGGGGGTAGATATCTTTTTAGATCGGAGGTGATGCAAATCAAATGCAGACAATGACTCAATTGTTTGAAACTCACCATGTCGGCATGTCCAACCCTTTCGCTTGAAACTAGGAATCATGGCACTGGGCCTGGTGAACACGGCAGAAAGCCCAACAAATAGGGCCCACCTCCAAGATTCATTTCATCATTGGTCAAAGCTTGACCTCTCCAGTTCCCCAGGCTTAACCATGGGTTTGCCTGATGGTTATCCTTTTCACTTGAAAAAGGCGAGTGGGAAGTTCGATTCCCTACATTCTCGAAAGTTGAGGATATGCGTATGTGAAGAAGTAGAACTTTGCATCTGTGTACACAATGACTTGTAAAATAGATATATGATATTATCAAATAGATATATGATAGAACTAGATAAAAAAAAAAAAAAAAAAAAAAAAAATTGACATTGTTGATTTCATGAGAGTATAAAATCCAAATTGATTTGCCCATTTTCGCATTTTTTCGGGTTGTTTTTGGTGTCTTTTTGTTTCCATTTTCTCTCCTTTTTCGATATGTATTTTGCTTCTAGATTATTGATTGCTTTTATAGTTGGATTTGCCTTTCTCTTCATGTTATGCGTTCTGGGTAATAAGGAGATTTCCATGTTTCTTTCTTCTTTGAGACTATACTAGATATGATGCTGTGAAAAAATGCATTCCACATTTGGCCCTTAAACTATTCGATTTGACTTTTAGTAAACATTGATAGAAGTTTAATGACACAAACAAATGTTTTAGTCCAAACAAAATATCAGGTGACTACGTTATTGCCACATTAATCATTCGAGAGAGATTTATAGGAATTAGGGTAATTGGATTAAAATTGGGAATTAGTGATATTTTATGGCAAATGGGTCACGCCAATATCATGAATCTAATTTCTAGATAGCCTTAATGTTGCAGATTTGGTTGTACAATGGTTGAACCAAGTATAGGAGAGAGAAGGGAAAGCCATTTGAGATAGAATTTGATGTATTCTTCTGCGTGCAACTTCTTTGCCCATGTTACGCTATTCAATCACCAGGCACTCGACCTGATGGCAAGAGAGGAGGTTGGGACGAGACTCGACAAGACTTGAGTTAAGTCTATCAAATATAGATCTACCAAGTTGAATTACTAGGAAACTCTACCAGCTTGAATGCTTACAAAAGCACGACATCGAACGCCATAAAATAGTTTTGGAATCAACTTGACCAGAACAAAGTATAAGACAACTGTACATTGAAGCCCAAGTTCATGGGCCGATTTTATAGACATTACCAATACATATGAAGTGGTGCTGTAAAATTGGCAGTGTGCATAGTACACCCTATGCTTCAATACAACACCAGGAACATATCTACACATTAAGAACTTGCTCATGGTACAAACTTGCACAAGATTTCTAGACAATTCACAATGGCTTTCATTTTCAGGTGAAGCAGAACAGTACATGATCCATTAGCTGGGTCTAACCTTCATCATCAGAACCAAAGGGCTGCCTTCTTAAAGATTCCAGTACTTCTCTGGGACGATTGCTTGGAGCGCCCCTACTACCTGTCGCTCCATTGCAAGACCTGACCTTGGGCACTTTGAGAGAACTAAGAGGTGGCGTGGAAGTCCCTCTGTTTACTTCCCTGAGCACAGACCGTGCTGTGGCCTCAGCTGCGGCGTCTGCCAGAGCCGAAGCCACTCTAGAATTGCTCTGCAATTCATTAGAGGACTTGCTCTGGCGCAACACTCCACTGGGAGCGTTGGAAGCCTGAGGCGTATGATTATTCCCTGATTTTCCCATTACAGCAACGGTCTCTGCAGCTTCTGATCTGGCCTTTGCAGATTCATGTTTCTGCATGTCATACAAGAGCTCTCTTTGGAGCTGCTTATCAGCAACCAATATTTCATCTATCTCATTCTTGTAGTCCTTGAGGAGGAGACGGAGGCAATCCATGAGGGAACCTGTGAGGGGGCTGTTCTTGCTCTCGAGTAATCTCTTAAGCTCTATGAATATGGGGATGGTGTTTTGTATGAGGCTCTTTCTTACTGCTTGACTTATGACCCGCCCCTTAGCAGCCGCAGGGGATGTTCCACCAGAACCATTGCTTTCGTCATCCATTTCGGGAGACTCCAATGTGGAATTCCGGCTTGTTGGGAGGCGGATTTCCTTGCATGCAAGAATCTGAAAAGCATCCTGTTCCCTCATTTGAGGGTGCATAAATCCACGTAAGTGCCAGTTCAATGACAATACTTTGAATCACACAGCACATGAAGTTTAGCAAGCATTTCACAGAGAGACCACATTTTCCCTTCCGTGGTAAAGCAAAAGGACAGTTTCTGCGTTATTTTGGGCTTATGGAGATGACGTTTGCAATGTTTAATTCCAAACAGGGGACATATATTCGTTTTTTTTCCTGCAGCTA
Organism: Eucalyptus sideroxylon x Eucalyptus melliodora; assembly: GCA_016097485.1. NCBI lineage: Eukaryota > Viridiplantae > Streptophyta > Magnoliopsida > Myrtales > Myrtaceae > Eucalyptus > Eucalyptus sideroxylon x Eucalyptus melliodora. The sequence continues at coordinate 4,329,026 of CM027826.1, forward strand.
TCCATGCATAACTGTTGACCAATATTAACGTGCATTGCATAGTACCTGTAGAACTGACTGTCCAGTAGCATCTTCGATACTGAGCATACCATCAGATGCCGCTGCAAGTATTTCTGCACAAATCTTGGCAAATGTGGCCAACAAGTGCTCGGGGGCCATTTGTTTCAGCAAACAAGTGTAAATGCGCATTCTCTTGGACCTTGAAATTTCATCAGTGCCCCTGGAAATTTAAGCCTGATGAAGTGTATCTTTTGGTACCATGTGATGTTTTCTCTCTGAATGAGATCTCGATTCCAGTAAAAATTCTTAATTGAGATATGTAATCCATACCTTATGGAAAATAGTCGGCTCTCAGACTGTGAACTCTGTGAACTATAATGTCCACCATGCGCACGGCAATCATTCAGAACAAAAATTGCTTCCACAAAACTGTTATAAGCTAAAAGTGGTGCTTTGACTGCAAAGAGAGAAGAATATATATTTAAAAGGACAGGAATTAATAAGCAGCTCTATGAAGATCAACCTTTATAACTGTAAACTACCTCTTAGAATATTTCCAAAGAGGAAATCAGCAAGTTCTCTGATTTTTTCAGATTCATCCACCAGAGACAAAAGAAATCGAAGAAAGAGCACTCCCCTCCATTTCACATAGTCCCTCTGAAGTAATTTATGCCAACAAATCAATGGAAGAGTATATCTTCATTAACAAGCAAAGCATTTGTCTAAAAATGACATCATAAATAGTGATACCAGAAGCAAAACTAGACCTGGAGCAATCTTGACAGAAGTATGAAAGTCTGCCTCCTGACAAGTTCGCATGGATCACCCAGACACCTCGTGATCTTTGCTATGTGGCTGTATAGTGATGAAGCATTAGTCACATGAACAGTTTTCCAAGGTTCAAGTGAATCCTTATCACATCCGCATATGTGGGTCAAATATCACAACTAGTACAATTAGCACTCACCAATCAATTAAAGCAGTGTAACGAACACAAAAATCCGCCATCATCACAACAAGATTGTTCCTAAGAGCGGCTGAATCACTTTTCTCAAGCTCCTGCAACATTAGGAAATTATTAACATGATAAACAAGAAAACAAAATGGGGAAAGCCAACTAGAAGACAAGATCTTTTAGGGAAAAACTTGAACATCATAAAAAATTATCAGGAACACAACATGTCAACTGAAAAGCAGATTTCGGGGTTCAAGGGGAAAGCCGAGAAGCATTTCAAGCAAAGGTTTCACATATTAATTTGAAATTTCAAGAACAAATTCAAATTTTGTTGATCATTTTATTTGATCTCTAATCGTCAAATCATCTAAAGCCGAGTCTTGGCATGCATCAAACTGGTATTTCACTAACCCGTAACTTTCAATAAATTTTAATATCTTGCGATGGATGTCTTGCAGACTCCAGTTCATAGTAGAAAATACATAAGGCCAACACTTTCCTCAAACTTAAGTTTTATATTGTCATAACCCATTTAATTAAAAGACAATAACAAAAGCAGCAACACAGAAAAACAGTGTTTGCAGTTTGGCCTTTCAATCTCTAAAGGAAAGTAATCTGACAATCTAAATGGGAATATTCAAGGGAACCTAGATAATATCTCCACATCAGCACTTTTTAATCTTGAAGAGACGCATAAATGGGCATCATAGCAAAGTTCAGCCTTACCAAACTAAACTTTTTAGAAGAAAAGCTACTTCATGACATTAGGAAACTAATGTACTAAAAGTTGCAAAGTGTTTGGAGTAAAATGTACCTAACTTGTTCCTTTCTAAACCAGAACACGATATCACAAAAATTTCCAATAAAATGTAAGCCGATTTAGAAAAGAACACATGCTACCTGAACAAACAGGGGTATATAACGCTTTGCAATTTTCCCATCTATAAGGCATATCTTTCCCATCGTTAACCACCCTTGTATATACAATGATGCAGCTACATCCTTCAGAGAAACTTGAGGAGCTGGTAACAACTTTGATTTTGGATGGAGATCTCCAGAAGTAATTATCTTGTGCAATAATGGGATCACTGTGCTCAAGTCTACCGAAGGACAAACAATAACTAAAGATCCAACTGTATAAGCTGCAATTGTTGCTTGTGGCAGTAATTCAGATGTTGTCATAGGTCTTCTACCTCTTCTATTGCCACTTCTCGGAGGAGTAAAGAAGCTGCCTTCTTCATTTGCTTGTGTGTTCTCAGAAATGTACTTTTCTATAACTTGGGTGGCTTTAGAGAGAAGTTGTCTTACCCATCTTAGAATAAGTGCGTCAGCCTCTACTGCACTTAAAGCCTTCTGCTTGCACACTGTTCTAAGGACTTTTACATGAGCATTGACCTGCAACCAGACAGTCCCATTAATAACATATGCACATGCATTTGTTAGTGAATAGGATCCCATTAATAACACATGCACATGCATTGGTTAGTGAATATGAGTAAAATTTCAGATAAATGTGCCTTCCCATTGATGAATTCATTAGGCGAGCTCCACACTTGGTTTTGAAAGATTTTCCATTGCAGAACATGACTCATGCCACATTAGTGATGGCTGTTGGAAGATGTGGTCTGAAGAGGAGACATTCATTTTAATCCCATGTGTCATTGGAAAAAATGGTCAGAGAACAATTGGAAGGTACCTAAGGAACTTGGACTAGTATCAAGGCATTAAAGGGCAAGGGAAGACCTTAAAGTTGATGTCTTGTGTAGGATGGAAAACATCGGTACCTAAAGACAGCCATCGAATCAAGAGAAACCTATTCAATTTATCTTATTCTACATGCTAAACGAGTTTCAAGCATAAGACCATATTGGTTACATTACTTGAAGTTCCCCAACATATGATTGACTCATTAAGTGCCTTGCCGAGATGTATGAGTTCTTCATTCACTTGTCATATGAAACAGATTTACCCGCGGTCCCCTTTCTTAGAATATATGGTAGAGAAAACAGCCAGCATGCAGAAAATCAAAGAGTGATTGGCCTGATATGATTGATGGTGAAAGATTATGTACCTCTGTTGGGTGCATATCAAATCCTTCAATTCGTTTCAATAAATTATGAGCCAAGTCTGCAGCAGGGTCAGGAGGTAGCTCAAGAGAAATGTTAGACATTGTTTGCAAGAGGAAAACACGATCACCAGCCCAAGTGACAGAGCAAGGTTCCGCATCATCATTGTCGTCATGCCAATCTCCATGGGTAAGCGGAGTCTTTATTTCACATTCCAACCTAGTTTTATCAAGGAGTTGCCAGTGATGATGGAGAAATTGCCAGTCAACAGCATTTGGAAGGAATGCTGACACCTCTGATAGAAGAAACCAAGCACCTTGTGGGGCTGTCCACTTTTCGATTGGCAGCGACTGACTTAACCAGAGAGATTCTGATGCTTTAATCATATTTTGAAGAGCTGTAGCTACCACAGGCCTAAGCTGATTTTTCTTGCCAAGACTTTTGCAGATCTTCTTTATCCAAGGCACTACTTCACCATTGCAAATCTCTCGCAGTAGACCTAATGCTCCATTTGGAAATAGTAAGTCAATCTGCCTTTCAAAATCTTTCTCCTTGTCATGCAACTTATATGGAGCAGAGTAATTATGAGGTGAACCAGCTAATCTCACTCTTGAAATCTTCTCCAGAACCAGTTCTAGGAACACGTTTTCACATTCCTCCTGGATGCTTGACTCATTGTCACTTATTAAGCGAGGGACAGAATGCAACCACTCAGTTGCTACAATTCCATCTGGAAATTTCCTGAAGGCCTAAAAAGCAAAGAAAGAGACTCATAAAAGATCATGTGCTGCAACAGAAACTCGGGAGCTGATGATGTGTATAAAATTAGAATGCTAAGAGGCAAATAACATTTCAAGCTTGTTAATTGCAAAAGCATGAGGTCCTATGAAAAACGATATGCTAATTTTACAGTTTAATTATCATAAAATAGAAGTATGCAAATTTGGTTCTCCATTCTTATATAATGTCCTTCATTGAATTATTCACAACAACGCAATCTAATAATGATCCATAACTGGGGAGCTAAGAGTAGTCATGGGGACTTTAGAGAATATTGCATGAGGCAGACATGCAATCATATTAATCACATGTCAGTTACTTGATCTTGCACTGAAAGTTTAAACTTTAAATGTTAGAAATTATTAGATTTTGACGAAGTGTTATGCATTTATTGTTAGAGATAGATAAAAGAATGTAAAAACGTTGACCACCAAAAAGAACCAGTAAGATGGAAAGTACAATCAAATGACCAGATCAACTAGCCACGATGTATAAATGTTAATGGTCCATTTCATCCTTCTCCCCTGCCAACAAAAAAGTAACTCGTTGCTTCATTGATCTCTTGCAGAAATACTGCAAGTAAATGGTCTCATGCTCACCTACTAGGAATGTGAAAAGAAATTGTTGAAGCGAGCTTAAGGCTTTTAATCAGACTAATGGTGATATCTCATTCAAGAAGTGCTGTGTATGTCAATAGTGAGCTTATGTATCAGAAATTGACCATTCCCTGGGATTTCCAAAGGCTATGGTAAATCAGGAGAAATGGAAATCAAGAATATCAAACTGCTTAAGCCACATCTATTCACTAGTCAATGTATTAACCCAAAATAACTTGCTCAAAAATAACGCTAAGACAAAAAATCACAAGGTAAGGCCACACAATCTAACCTCAGAGAGGGCTGAAACTGCTGCTTTCCTTATACTAACGAGCGGATCAGAACAAGCCATACCCATAGTCTTTAGCAAAACTTCATCAAAAGAACCACTGTAAAAAGATGTCAACTTTGTGACCAGATTAAGTGCAGCCTTCCTCACTGCTGCCTTCTCATCCAGACACCGAATCTTCAAAAGATTATTTATAGTGGCCTCTGTCTTCCGACTAACTCCATCTCCAATTCCCAGTACTTCCTTCAGAATCTTGCAACTCCTATCATCATTTGCAAAAAACCCTACCAAATGAACTAAATTTGATAAAGAGCGTGCTCTAATGGCTGAGTTCGAATCGGAACCACGCTTAATCAAGACCTGCAGACATCTCAACCCCCACGGATCATTCACTTCATTTGCCTGAACACCAAGTGGATCTTTCAATGACATCACAATTGGAACAATAAGATCAACAGCCAAGAGCCTAAAACTACTTTTTCCTTCTGTCATCTTCACCACATATTCCACAAAGCTGACCCGATCACCATATTCCAGAGCTCTAAATATCTCCATTATTGACTCCACTGCCAAGGCACGAAGCTCGGACTTCTCTGGGGCCTTCTGGACCAAATATTTCGGCAAATTTACAACAGCTTTCTTTATGCCTTCGCACTCTTTCCCCGCATCCACCATACAGTTCGTCACAAAACTCAAAGCAAACGTCCTCACTTCTGATTTAGCTAACATAATCAATGGAGATAAAGATTTCAAGACCTCTGCAGCAGAATTAGCCTGGTCTCCATGCTCAGGCCTCAGTGCCGCTCTTAAGAGCTGTGAACACAAGTTCGTTAGCTTGTGATGAACACTCGGGTTACAGAAAGAATCAGGCACCATCGTTGGAAGTTCAGCCACGGTATGTACTGAAGACTTCAAACTATCCGGAAATCTATCCAAATGAATCAAATCCATCACCAAAACCAGCTTCTCCAGCACAGCGAAGAAAAGCCTTTCATCGATCTCACCCTCCTCGACACCATCATTACCAACGCCACGCAAATTCCTAGATCCCGAGCCTCGCCTCCCACCTTTCCTCTTCGATTTCGCCGGAGCTCTCGCGCCACTCCCAGAATCTTCCTCGGGAGCCGCCTGCCGAGACCTGACGGACTTCCGAACGGAGTGCAGGAGGGAGACGAACGCCATCGGAGCGAAGAGGCTCAGGACGGGAGCGTTCGGGGACAGGAGCAGGGACAGGTAGACGTCCGACGCCAAGAGGGAGAGGCGAGGGTTGCCGCCGGCGTCCATGGCCGAACCGATGCACTGCGCGAGGGAAGACGGAGGGAGGTTCCTCGAGGCGAGGTCCTCGAAGAACCGGTCGAGGAGGTCCGGATCGCCGGCGCCGACGAGGCGGCGCAGGTCCGAGAGCGTCGATTCGGGCACCGGCGGCGGCGGCGTGGAGGAGGGAGGAGGAGGCGGCCGGAGGTGGCCGGAGCTCGTCCAGGTCGGCGACGATTCGCGATAGGGTTTCTTCCATGGCGGTGGCCGGAGCTCGGAGGATCGTCGTCTTCTCCCGCTTCTGATTTCTTCGAACTTTTCAACTTTCCCGCTCTCGGCGAAGATTGACTTTTTTTTTTGTCTGGTTTTCTTGGGAAATGAATTCCCAATTAAATAATAATTTTTTGCTAAAAAGTAAGTTTAAAGAAAAAAAAAATCTCTAAAATTATTAATGAACAAAATTCAGATAATTATAATATAGAAAATGATATTTAGTTGATTTAATTCTTCTCTTACGTTTTAAGGTGATTTTTTATTTATTTTGTTTACGTCAATTTACAATCGCATTTTAATGAATCATCCTCTCATTACTATTTTTTTGCCTATGCCATAGGCAAAACTTCGCTTGCACAACTTACAACACACCCTTCTACATCCAAGACTCACCATTTCTATTGTGACGTGTTCCCAGATGATAGACTTCTTGGGCGTGCATGGAAACACTTATGTTTTTTTTTTGTTCTTGGGAACAGAAATAAAAAAAAAAAGTGTTTCTGTTCCGGGGAACAGTTTTTGAACAAAAGAACGTGTTTGGTAAGTGTAAAAAAAACTGTTCTTGGAATAAAAAAAGAATAGAAACACGTTTGGTAACCTAGATCAATTTCTGTTCCTTGAATAAAAAAAGAAAAAACACGTTTGGTAAACGACAAAAAAATTTCTGTTTTAAATTTTAAAAAAAAAATTTCTTTAATAAAGTTTAAACTTGATTTTATTTTTAGTTTATCTAACTTCTCACACTTTCTCCTTTCACAGATTAAAGATGGGTTCGTGAAGGAAAGGACCTTGTGGTGTCAGTCATGAACGCAATGGGAGAGGAGCAGATCTGTGCTCTCATAGATATTGGTCCTAAGAACTAAAATGAATCACTACTGTTCTATCAGCCAGTCATGGCAACAAAACTTTTTAATGTTTGCTAACAGAGTTTTCTTACATTCCTAAATCTTATTCTAGCCGTGTGATTGTAATGATGAGGAGTGATGAATCCGATGATAGTAATGGCAAGAGGTACTACTAATCCTCTCTGCCTGTACCTCTGTTGTAAAACCTTGCTCTCCCTGTGAAGATGATTACGTGGTTTAATGTCTTATATCCTGTCTTCATTCTCAAGCATTTGTTTTCTAGTTAGATTTGCATTTCCAAGCTTAGCTAAGATGCTACCGGGTGCTGTAATTCTAGCTTTTTGAACCTTGTGTTTCTTGCATGGCCCGAGTTTGGCTTTGTACCCGTTGCAGGCTTTTGCATCATAGAGGTGCGTTGCCCCCTCAAGCGACAATCAATAGTTCATAGCATAGTTTATCTCTTGATGGAAGAAAGTTATGATCATCTTAATCAATCTGTTTTCTTATATGTGCCTGAATTCTAGTGAAATTGTGCTCTTCATTTTGTGAGCTTCATATATTTAGGATGAAGTTCAGATCATGCTCAAGCTTTTGTTACCTATGAGCCACTAGACATGCCCTGTTCGATGGGGTTTCATTCTCATGTAGTAGAGAGAGCCAAGTGCAAAGCAACCTTGATGCTTGACGGATAGCAGAAAGAATTCCTTGTCACCCGATCCGGAGACCTTGCCCTTGAAGTGCTTGTTTAAGCAGCCTAGAAGGGTTTCATTTTGACTGCACCGTTTGTTTTCGCTTGCTTATCTGTTCTTATGTTCACATCTGATCCATCATCTCCATTCACAGATGCTGATATATTTACCCGCATCTGATTTGCTACAAATTGATAGTAGATCACAGTGTGCAATCTTCCATAGTCACACTAGCAGCCATCTCACTATGGCTTTCCTCTTTCCGTTGGCCATACGGCCTTATATATGCGTAAGCAGTTTGAATATGCTGAGAAATTTTTTCACTAGGCTGTTTGCTCATCTGGGAAAACTAGACTTCATCGCTTTTGTTGATCACTATGATCTATTAATGAACCTCAGCTAAGTACGCAAACAACCTCACACAAGCAAGGGAAGGAGAGCAACAACTGGTACCTATTCAACGAAACATAAATGCATTAATAACTACATTGACATTATATTTCTGCGTTTTTAGTTTTCGACCGGCGATGGACACACCTGCAGAGGTCCTTGGATCCTTACTGCTGTGTCATGGCCCCAAGCGCAACGGTTAGAACTGTACAATTACTGCAGATGAAAGGCTTTCTCTCCGTCCAGCGAAGGAAGTACCCTGGTTTGGAGAATACAGTAACTTCAGGCCCGTTATATCAATCAAAGTTCATGAACATTGATAAAAATGACTTGGTTTCTTGGGTGATCCCTCTTCCATTCTTGTCCCCTACCATAGAAATTAAGTGGCATAAGTAAACAGTATGCTCATACAAAATGCTAAATCAATAAAAGTCGCATGAGTTAAGGGTCTTGAACATTTCTGTCTTTAATTTCGAAGCTGAAGACAGTTAATCAAACTTCATCCATCTACAGGAGAAGAACACCACCCCTAAAGGAACGCATGAAGAGTAGAGTCTATTGGCGCAGTAAACAACCTGATTCACCACCTTTCACTTGAATTCAATCATTTGGAAAACAACAAATAGGATGCACGGTTGCAGTATGGAGGAGCGATCCAGGGCTCCTATAAGAAAGGATCACCAGACGAGAATTGGATTATTGGAAGTTCAAGTGGCTGAATGAAGCAGCTACTTCTGGAGAGTTTACTCGACAGATGACAATCGCCACTATATCTTGTGGAAGAATTCAAGTCATGCATTCTCAAGAGAGGATTAAGAAAGGACTCGAAATTCCCATTTCCCAAGTAATTTCAAGCAAGCCGAGTACTTCCTTGGTCTAGTACAATGAGCGAAACAAAGTTGTGATATTTCTGATATACTGAAGATCACAAGTTTTTTTTTTACAGCAAAAAAAGGTCCAAAATCTCTCTTTTTATTCTCAGAGGAACCAAAGCATCTCCAGCTTTTAACGGGAAAATGACCAGAACTCATTAAAATATAACTGTAAAAGCTGTTTCCATCAATTACACAAGATTGCAGGAACGAAATATTCCATGAATCTAGCATAGCCTCTTCACCAATCCTTCCCGCAAATCACAGCATAATCAGACACGGCATCAAACCATTTCCCAATACGTGGAGGTCACAACTAACAAGCGACAATAGTTTCTCTGCAAAATCAATCACGAGTTCTTGGAAATTAAGAATCAATTCAGCTAAAGGGACTAAACTAAATTCTGAAAGCATCATCTTCTGTCGTTCACGCCGAGATGCTGCAGATCGAGCTCGCTCGAGCAGCTGCCGATCGAGCTGCAGCTCGCTCTCGAGCGAGCGTTGCTCCCCCTTCGACGCGGCAGATCTAGGTGAGCAACGCTCGCTCAAGCCTTGAGGGAGCCATCCCAGATCTGTCGTGCCGAAGGGGGAGCAATGCTGACCGGAGAAGGCGGATCACCGAAACGTACAGTCGCTGGAGTGAGGAGTCGCCGGAGAGTTAGCCGAGTGGGAGCCGCCGGAGAGATGGGAGAGATGCCGGAAAAGGGAGAGCACGAGAACGAAGCTTTAGCGAGAGCCACGAGCACGCACGAAGGAGAAGATTCAGCCGGTGTTGTTCCTTTGTTCCGGTTTTGTTTTTTTGTTCTTTTGTGCATTCCAAGAAGTGTTTCTTTTGAAAAGAAACAACTTTTTTTATGTTTCTTTTTTTTCTTATTTTGTTCCGAACAAAAAAACAAAAAAAAGAACAGAAACGCAACCAAACGCGTTTGTTCTTTTTTTGTTTTTACGGAACAAAATCCGTACAGAAATGTTCCGAAACGTTTCTAAGAAACGTTTCCATGCACGCCCCTTGTTTCTCCACTTGTTGGGCTGTGTTTCAAGAGTTTTCACATTGTTATCTTCTTCTGGGGTTGTCATCTTCTATCTAAAAACAAATTCCTGCTGAATAAAGTCAGAGATAAAGCAACAAAAGAAAAAAGACAGGTATAAAAGAGAAGGAGATCTAGAGTATTTTGACGGCATCAGGCAAGATAAATTAGAAAAATCACTGATGAATGGACTTGAACCAAATATTAGAGTAAGATGGACAGAAGATCTATACAAGGATTAAAAATCTCTTTAAAAAATTGAACAATGGTGGCCCATCATAAGGAATTGATAAATTAGGCTTTCAATATCATTATGAGAGTTTGGAAATGCTTAGCTAGCAAAATAACATCATTTTCCCCTATGTATTGCATTGTGTTGGTCAGGGATCCAAACTATGGTGAATGTTCTTGCATAAAGTCCACACCAAAAGCACTCCAAAAACCAGAAGGCAGACTACATAGTTACTTGCATTTTCTACTCAAGAAACACAATCCAAAAGTAGTAGTTTTAACTATCGATACCTCATCTCACAGATCCAACATGAAGTTATCTTGGTCAGTGATTGGTGATCCATGTGTCAAGAAAGAATCAACTTTTGTTGGCTTGTCTTAGTTATAGAATTCTAATTCTCGATCTAGTTGAAAAGTGCCAGCAACAATAGGCTAGTGGATCTTTTTCACAAGCTAATTCAACTTCTCATAGTCAACTTACACAGAATCATCAAGTGTAGCCAAAGAACTTACATTTAAATGAAAAGGAGGGAACTACACAAATCACCTTAGGCCCCGCATGGTAAAAAGTGTTTCTATTCCCAGGAACACAAATTTTTATTTTTTTGTTCCTAGGAACAAAAAAAGGAACAGAAACGCATTTGTTTGCATTTTTGTTCTAAAATTATTTTTTTGTTCCCAGAAACACATTTGGAACGGAAACAAAAAACAAAAAAAAAGTTATTTCTTGTTTCTGGAACAAAATTCAGAAATACTTTACATTTTCTTTTCTCTTTTTTCTTCTTTTCTTCTTCTTTTTTTCTTTTTTTTTTCTTTGGTCGGTTGCTGGCCTCGGCCAAGGCCGGCAACGCCGTTGAGGGCGGCGACCTCGCTGGAGCGTTGCCAACGAGCCTCGCTGTGGCTGGGCGAGGCCACCGGCCCTCGTCGGCCGGTCGTCGGAGGCCGGCGACCAGCCAAAAGAAGAAAAAAAAAAAAAAAGGAAAAAAGGAAAAAAGGAAAAAAGGAAAAAGAAAAAAGAAAAATAAGAAAGAAAGTAGAAAAAATAAAAAATAAATATTAAAAAATTAAAAAAAAAATATACAAATTTACCAAACGTGTTTCTATTCTTTTTATATTTCTGGAACAGATTTACCAAACGCATTTTTTTGTTCAAAAATTATTTCCTGAAGCAGAAATACTTTTTTCTATTTCTGTTCCCAGAAACAATTTTTAAACATAAATTGTTACCAAATGCACCCTTAGTCTCCTAGATGTATTAAACACGAAAAGGCATCCAAGCAAAAAGAAAAGTATTGAACAAAGAAAACTCGAAGCATATCCGGATTACAGAGAACTAACCGAGACAAAAAGTGTGAACACTGGGATCGCTAATGCCCCTTTTTTAGTCGTTGAAATAGAAGTAAAAGATTTAAGGCATCCGTTAGTATCAAACTTGCACATACCACTTTTCACTTTTTAGCAATTAAAAAATTTCAAATGCACCACACAAAATTCATTAAAAAGTTTGCCAGCATGCACTACAAATGGTAGAAAGAAAAGTATTGAATCGGCTGCCATTTGGTCGCATGCTTTGCAGCGCCAGAAAACTCGGCCCAATCACGGAGGTCAAACGAAAGACACAATCGAAACAAATTTTGAATTGAAGGTGAAGACTTTGCATGAAAAAGAGTTTTTCTGCTTTTAGTTTCTTTCAAAATTCCTCACCTTTCATACCTCATCACTGCTGTCGCTCCTTTTGTTGGATGAATGTTGCTGCGCTGTCGTTGAAGATCGAGCAATTATAGCTCCTTCTGGCGAATGAGAAGCACCATTCGCTCATTCTCTAGCTTGGCTCTCTCTCCATCTTGGTTCCATCAATGAATCTTCAATTAAAAAATGCCTCCATACTTCTGTTCCAAGTCAAAAGTTGGCACGACTTGAACCCCGAACATGCGAACATCCCTCGGCGATCGACTGAAATGCGATGTTCTAAAACACGTCGCCGACCCATTCATTTTATGCACATGCAAAAGCGAATTAAACATATACCTAGATAACAACAAACATAGGGATAGTAAAAAGACAAACCACACTTTATATACACATTAGGTTGGTCCTACCAATCTATACACATAAGTCTTGTTCAAAAAGAACTACTAAGCCACCTATGCTTTGGACCCTTCAACCTCTAGCCCCGAGTTCGCCATGATATCATCTAGTATTTGATGTCCATGGGGGTGAAGTACCTCTTCCTCTTCGGTTTCGACGATATGCCCGTCCAAACCTTTGAGAGGACCCTCTTGAACCCCGTGAGGCTCATCAAGGAACCACGCTTTAGAGCAATGAGGTACCAAGTGAGGTAGTCCCTCATCGACCCAAACCGTGGTCATCACCAGCTCATAGGTCCAGGTGGTCCCGAGAATAGGGAAGAATGTAGACTCGGACTCCATCTCGTATGGGCACCAAAAACGGATGTGACGGTATGCCATACTAAGGACTTGAAAATTTTAAACTACGACGGGGTGAGATAAAATTTCAGCGAATTAACACCCTAAACCCTAATTAAGAAGAAAATTCATTTGGAGGCTGCCTAAACAAGCGTCACACACAAACTTACCTCGCCTAGTACCTCTCTGTACATTAGCTCATCACATATATCATATGCATACAACAAACATATTTCATAACTGGAACACATCAATTCATCTTTCAAAAAATCACAGGGATTCCGATTATAAGGCCAAACCGTCATGACACGTCCTATTCCATGTCACACGATTTTGTTCCATAATGAAGTGCGGCTATCTCAATCACTTAGGCGTGTCCCAATTATTTACGACCCATCAGCCACGGCCAACTCAACAATCGGCGGTCATCCGGCATAACCGAGCATTGTCCTGCTTCGCCAGGCACGTTAACGTCTACATCCAAACGGCATTCCACAAGGGAGCATCGGCCCAGCCTTCATTACGACCGGTATCCATTGACAAAGGGCATTCAAACTTAATCAGGCATTGCCCCGCATGAATGCATTAGGACGAGTTCCGATAGTGACCACACGCACATCCATGTTTGGCTAAGAATATCGTGCTTTGCATTCAAATACTTCTATTTCAAATAATGGACTTGGCCAATTTTCTTTGTATTAAAAATTTCCGGTAAAATAATTGTGCGTGGTCACACCTTTAAATTGAACCATAAAACATTATACGCTTCCTTTTTAAAATTCAACGATTTATAGAGTACATAAAATCTTTTTGGCGTAAAAAACCAACACCCGGTATTTTTTCTATTTAAATACCAAAAATCCAATTTTTGCAATAATAATCCATAATAAACACCAAGCACTCAATTGCACAATTAAGCAGTCAATTTCACAAATAAACTCATTCATGACGATCAGCGTAAAATTCTGATAAACGGCTATCCCGTCACAATTTACGATAAGTTTAATTAATTAAATAAATATAATTTAATTTAATTAATCGAACCATGGTGTTAACCTAGTTAACTAATTAACTTAGGGTAGTAAAGCCTAACTAAACTAACCCCTAACCAACCTAACCTAACTAACTAATTTATCTAACCAAACTAACTTAACTAGCTAAGTCAACCTAACTAACTAATTAACACTAACTAACAACTTAACTAACAATTTAACTTCCTAATCCAAGATTAGGGCGTTAACTCACTGGATTAACATGGCGGCGGATTCATGGCGACAGTGACGCGAAGACGGTGAAGACCGAGCCTATGGTGTCTCTAACAGAGGACCAACCGGGGCTGAAAAACAGCCCACAAGTCACGACCAAGGAACTACTGGTCGGTTCCGTGGTTGAGCTGGTCGAGGGAGTCGGGCGGTTGGTCGGTGCAGCTGAAGTGGTTGGATGGCGAGCTGGACCCGGGGATGGCATGGCTATGGAGGCGAGATGGCGAGGCGGACGGTCGAATTAGGGGCGGCTGGTGGCTCGACACTGGCAGAACGGTGAGGGAGGCATGAAGGCTGGTCGGTGTCGAGCTGGTGGCCAGGCGATGGAGCGGTGGCGACTTGATGGGGGTTCTGGAGGTTGGTTGCTGGCTTTGTGGTGGCAGCTACAATAATGGAGGAAGAAGATGAAGAAATGGAGAAGAGGATGGAGCTGCAGCAGTTCGGCTAAGGGGGGTTTGTGCGCACACATGAAGAAGAGAGGGAAGGTGAGAGGGAACAAGAAGCCAAGAAGGTCAACAATGCAGCTAATAGCAAGCCAATGGGAAATATCTTGGCACTCAAGTGCCAAAGCACAAAGTCTTCAACCTACAATGTCAATGGGCCAACCAATGGCTGATTTCCTCTCATTTCCCTCACAAACAAACTCTTTTTGATGGCCAAATAGTCCCCTTCAACAGCCCATATGAATTTCCACCATTTAATTTTGCCGAAATTGATTTTCCATAAAATTTCCAGGCTTGACAGAATTTTTCAAAAGATGAGATGATGTTCTAAAAATAAATCGTGACACGCTCGAATGTTCGATTCCCGAAATCGAGTTCAATTTCATGGTTAAAATCGACCGGATGCGATTTTAGTACAACTTAACCTACCGGGTAGCTTTTAGGGATTTTAATGCATTTGACCCGTGGTCGATAATTTTTTATTCACGTTTTTGCATCTCCGACTTGTAGGCGATTCTCAGTTGTTGTAAAAATCTCAAGGTTTCAATTACATACACCAAGTATAAAATTGATAGAAAATTGAGTTAGTACCATTTGACGTGAATTTTGCAATCAAGCGGAATCACCCGCAATTCAATTACGTGATCCCAATGAATCGACCTATATCTGATCACAATTTGATTATAACTGTATTGTATTAACTTTTACCGATGATTATGGTTGAGCAATCGATTTCTGATCGAATTCTCAAGTCTGCCGCATTTATATCCCTTAACGGCTTTACCTAATAGATTAGTTATCTCGTGAGTAACCAATTTAGAGAAATAAGACCATAGGCATGTTGACGAAAAGCCCATTTCATATTATCGAAACTTGATAAAATTTTCAAGATGTCACAACTATTTCCCTCTTATAAAAATTTTGTCTTTGAAATTTAAACCATTACAATTCTTCTTTAAAAATGTGAGGGTATTGACATTTCATCGATTCCTCGCTTTCCCACGTAACTCCTTCTATTCCATGGTGTTGCCAGACCACTTTAACCAAATGGATCGTCTTATTGTGCATCACTTGCTCCTTTTGATCCATTATCCGGACCGGTCGCTCCATATACGACACTCTCTCATCCACGTCTAATTCTTCCAAATTTAGCACGTGGGTCGGGTTAGGCTCATACTTTCTCAATATCGACACGTGGAAAACATCATGCACTTGGGCAAATCTCAGCGGCAATGCAAGACGATACACTAAAGTCCTTATTCGCTCCAAAATTTCAAAGGGATCGACGTACCTCGAACTCAACTTCCCTTTCTTGCCAAAGCGCGAATTACCCCTCATTGATGACACTTTGGGGAATATGTGTTTACCAACTTGGAATTCTAATGGCCTTTGCCGTTTATCTACATAATTTTTCTGACGACTCTGAGCGGTCTTAAGTTTTTCTCGAATGACTTTGATACCATCGACTGTCTGCTGAACCAACTCAGGGCCGATAATCTTGTGCTCTCCGACTTCGTCCCAACACACGGGAGTTTTGCACGCTCTGCCATACAACGCTTCAAACAGTGCCATTTGGATGCTTTGCCAATAACTGTTATTGTAGGCGAACTCAACTAGATGAAACAGTTCCTCCTAGCTTTCTTTGAAGTCCAACATGCAAGCTCGCAGTATGTCCTCGAGAGTTTGAATCGTCCTCTTAGACTAGCCATCCGTCTGTGGACGATAGGCCGTACTATACTGTAGTTTCGTTCTCAAGGTAGTCTGTAAACTTTTCCAGAAAGTTGCTGTAATTTGACGTGATCATCACTAGTACTCCATGAAGACACATTATCTATCACACATACAACTCAGCATATCTATCCAATGTATAGTCTTTTCGTACGGCAATGAAATCAGTAGACTTTGTCAATCTATCAAATTCAGCCCATATGAAATCATTATCTCGCTGACTTCTTGGTAATTCCATCACAAAATCCATCGTGATATGTTCCCATTTCCACTAGGGAATCTCAAGAGGTTGCAATAGTCCTCCAGACTTGCAATGCTGTGCTTTCACTTGCTGGCATGTCAGACACTTGGTAACATGTCTAGCGATATCCGCCTTTATACCGATCCACCAATAATGTTGATGTAGATTATGGTACATCTTCGTACTGTTTGGATGAATGCTGTAACTGCTACGATGAGCTTCTAACAAGATCTCTTCATTAAGCTCTGCATTGTCAAGTACACACAATTGCTCACGAAACTTTAGTACTCCATCTTCAGTAACTTGAAAATCAGCCTTTCTCTTTTTCGTATTTTCCTGCAAAATCTTCTAGATCTTAGGATTTGTCAACTGCAACGTCTTGATCCTTATTTGCATTTCTTGTTCAATTTTGAGGGTGGCCATAAGACTTGAAAGGTGGTCTACCTCATATTTGAAAATCGAATCTCGAGCTCCTTCAAGTAGAATCCATTCCTGAACCATCATCTGCGCAATCGATGATTTTCAACTCAACGCATCTGTGAGCTTGTTGGCTTTACCCGAATGATACAGGATGTCACAGTCATAGTCCTTGAGAAGTTCTATCCAGTAGCGCTGTCTTATGTTCAACTTATTATGAGAGAACAAATACTTTAGACTTTGGTGGTCCGTAAAGATATGGAATTTCTCTCCACACAAGTAATGTCTCTAAATCTTCAAAACGAAAATAATCGCTGCAAATTCTAAATTATGTGTCGGGTAATTCAACTCATGAGACCTCAGCTGATGGGACGTGTATGTAACAGCTCTTCCATGCTGCATTAGAACGCAACTCAGTTCTCTAAATGACGCATCACTGAAGATCTCATATCCTCCAAGTCTAGACGGTATCATCAACACGGGTGCGGTAGTCAGCCTCTGCTTAAGCTCTTAAAAACTATGCTCGCACTTATCAGTCCATACGAACTTATCTTCCTTCTTTAGTAGTCGAGTCAAAGGCATGGTTATTGCTGAAAATCTTTTCACAAACCGTCTGTAATAACCTATTAATCCCAAGAAACTTTTAATCTCTGTCACTATCGTTGGTCTTAGCCAATTTATCACGACTTCAATCTTGGTCGACTCCATGGAAATCCCTTCACCTAAAATTGGGGTAAGTACACTATCAATGCCAAAAGTTGTGTGCGGCGCTTACTTTTGTGCCAAAAGTTGTGTACGGCGCTTACTTTTGTGCCAAAAGTTTTTGTCGAATCATTTAAGTACCAAAAAATTTGAAAAACGATCATTTTAGTGTCAACACCGATCTGGTTGGTCGGAAATCCGACGTGGCACTTTTTTATTAATTTTTGAAGTTGATGTGGCTCGCCAAAGAGTATAGTCAGCATTTAAACAACAATGACGCTGTTTGGTGTCTCTCCCCCAATTCAAAACCCTAAATCTCCAACCAATCGATGTCCTTGATGGCCCCCACGCTCCGCGGCCGCGGCTTCGACCCCGACCTCGACCCCGACGACGGCTACTGGGTGGCCAAGTCGAAGGCCGTGATCTGGCCGGTGCTCCGGGAGGCCGTCGACAAGTGCGCCGCCCCCGATTTCCCTCTCCATCTCCGATCTCCCCGAGAGTGTCTGGCCTGCATCTTCCAGTACCTAGGCTCCGGCGATCGAGGCTGGTGCTCCCTCGTGTGCCTTCGCTGGCTCGTGATCAAAGGCTAGAGCCACCAGAGGCTCACCCTCCACGCCCACTCGGAGCTATTGAACGCGGTCCTGGCACTGTTCGCGCGAGTTCAACTCGATCATGAAGCTCATGCAGAAAGCGCAAGTTCAACTCGGCGCAAGTCATTGATAATCGGCGACGATGTGCTCATGTTGATCTTGCTCAAGTGCAAGAACCTCATGCACCTCAAGCTACGGTTGAGTGACACCGGCCGAGTGAGCTAGGTTGGCGGCCGATGAGGATTAGAACCCTAATTTCAATCTCCAAATAAAATAAAAAATAATCTCAAAATGAGTTGTGCGGTGTCGTTTTTGTGGGGCCATCCACTTAGGACGGCAAAACGACGTCGTTTTCTTAAGGAGGACGGAAAACGACATCGTTTAAAAGCTATGTTATTTTTTTTTTAAAATATAAAAGCTACATAATCATTTTGGCCTGAATCTCTCATCGGTGGCATCAAAGTGATCATTTTTCCTCTGATTTGGCACTTAAGTGATCCGATAGAAACTTTTGGCACCAAAGTGAGTGCTGTACACAACTTTTGGCACCGATAGCATACTTACCCCCTAAAATCACATGACCTAAGAAAGCTACACAAGTCAACCAAAACTCGCACTTACTGAACTTAGCATTCTGTTTGTGTTCTTGCAGAGTCTTAAACACAATCCTTAAATGTTGTTTGTGCTCCTCTGGACTTTTCGAGTATACTAGGATATCATCGATAAACACAATCACGAAATGATCCGGATATTCCTTGAACACTCGGTTCATCAAATCTATGAAAGCAGCTGGGGTGTTGGTCAAACCAAATGGCATCACGGTAAATTCATAATGATCGTAACGCGTACAAAAAGCCATCTTCGATATATCTTCCTTTTTAATCCTCAGTTGATGGTATCCTGTCCTCAGGTCGATTTTAGAAAATATCGATGCTCCCTATATCTAATCAAACAAGTCATCAATCCTTGGTAACGGATACTTGTTCTTAATCGTCACCTAGTTGAGTTGCCAATAGTCAATGCAAAGACGCAACGAACCTTTTTCTTCCTCACGAACAAAACCGGGGCTCCCTAAGGTGATGCACTAGGACGTATAAATCTCTTGTTTAACAACTCTTGCATCTGCACATTCAATTCTTTCAATTCTGACAACACCATACGGTAAAGAGCCTTAGAGATTGGCTCCGTCTCGAGGGCCAACTCAATCACAAACTCGATCTTCCTTTTTGGGGGCAAACCAGGTAATTCCTCAAGAAACACATCAGAAAACTCTTGTACCATGGCAATGTCCTTCATCTTCGGCTCCTCAACTGTCATATCCATAATGGTTGCCAAGTAACCTTGGCAACCCACATCTAACAAATGGGTTGCCTCAAGCGATGAGATTAAGATAATCGAGGGTCCTCCTCGACTACCAATAAACTTGAAACTTTCACCCGCTAACGGGTTTAATTGAATTGATTTATGATAACAATTTATAGTAGCTCGTTGCTTGGTGAGCCAATCCATACCAATGATCACATCAAAGTCAAACATGGACAGCACAATCAAATCTATCATTTCCTCTCACACACCAATCACTAACTTGCAACCATGACACCCTATTGCAGACAAAACCTTATCTTTAACGGAGTGTATATACTAATGACTGACCCCAACAATTCTGGACTCAACCCTACCAACTTAACGTGCTTCTCAGCAATAAATGAATGCATAGCTCCGGGCTCAATAAAGCATAAGTAGCATGGTCGTTCAGCGAGACTGTACCTGTGACTATGTTTAGTGAGTCATCTGCCTCTCGTCGGGTGATAGCATACACCATTCCCTGTGCTGGAGGCCTGTTCATCATGCCCTGTTGTTCGTTCTGCGACGCATTTCCTCAGTTCTATCCCATCGGCGGTAGCGGCGGCTGTGATCTAATCAGCCTATAGGGACAATCACTGATTTGGTGGCCGTGCTGGCCACATCCAAAGTAAGCTCCTGTTCTAGTGAAACATGAGGCTGATCCATGTTGTCTCCCATGGAAACGACACACGCCGTTCAGGTTGGGTGCCAACTTTCCAATCCCACCATTCCTATTGGGTGGAATATGATACCTTCCTCCTGTCATTGGCTTCCTCCCGAACCGACTGCCATCTCTCTTTGACCCAAATCGCGACCCAAATGCACAGGCTCATTCGTTCAGGTTTCTCTCGATCAGCTATGCCCTCTTATACAAATCGTTATAATCTTTCAAATTCAATGGCACCAGCGGATCCTTAATCTTTGGTCTGAGGCCATCCTTGAACCTCCTTGCTCGATCTACTGGATCCTCAATCAATCTGGGGGCGTACTTGGACAGCTCGGCGAACTTCGCTTCAAACTAATCTACTGACATCAGACGCTAATGAAGACGTCGAAACTCTACCATCTTCTACTCTCTAGCATAGTCAGAGAAGTACTTCCCATTGAAAACCTCCACGAAGGCGTTCCACATTGGAATCATGCCCTTAGGAAACACTCTTCCTTTAGGGGCTTCCAACCAAGTATTGGCCTTGCCCTGCAATTGGTAGATCCGCTAGGACTACCTTATCTTCCTTAGAGCACCTCAGCAGTGTGAAGACTTTCTCCAGTTACCTAATCCAGAGGATTGCAGCCTCAAGATCACTTGCTCCAGTGAACCTTGGCGAGTTCAGCTTCAGAAATTGCTCTACTAGCTTATGCATTAGTTGCTCCCCAATCACATTCTCAGGTGGGACCTCGGCAAGTGCGGTTACAACAGCGGTCATAGCATTGGCGGTAGCAATAGCGGTGGCGGCGATGACAGCTTGATTCTGGGCCTGCTGTCCCATCATATTTCCCAACGTCTCTAGTGCCTACACGATCCTATCTATCCTAGGATCACCGGGTGCTACTACACTAGTACCGGCCTATGACGATACTCTATCTCTAGCGCTAGCCTGAGTTGACATTCTACCTCGGGCACCGACCCTAGTCGGTGTCTTACCCTGAGAAATAGACGCTACCGCCCTCTTCCGAGGAGTCCTCTACTCAGGATCACTCATACTACAAGATCCTTATAGAACTCGCTTTTCCAATTCCAATACAGAATTAGAAATCCAAGCGACCCACACAAAACAATCAATTAGCCAATCATAGGTGTTAGCATAAAGAAAAGGTCTTTCCAACTAACTATCCTAAGACCCATCGTATCTTATAACTCTAGACATTGACCAGCTCTAATACCACTTCGGGTGGGGATGTCACGCCCCAAACCCCGAGCGTGTGAACATCCCTCGGCGGTCGACTGAAATGCGATGTCCCAAGACGTGTCGCTGACTCATTCGTTTTATGCACATGCGGAAGCAAATTAAACATATACCTAGACAACAACAAACATAGGGATAGTAGAAAGACAAACCACACTT
Source organism: Eucalyptus sideroxylon x Eucalyptus melliodora (assembly GCA_016097485.1). Taxonomy (NCBI): domain Eukaryota; kingdom Viridiplantae; phylum Streptophyta; class Magnoliopsida; order Myrtales; family Myrtaceae; genus Eucalyptus; species Eucalyptus sideroxylon x Eucalyptus melliodora. Next base: position 4,350,510 of record CM027826.1, read on the forward strand.
TATATACACATCGAGTTGGTCTTACCAGTCTATATACATAAGTTCGGTTCAAAGAGAACTACTAAGCCACCTATGCTCCGGACCCTTCAGTCTCGAGTCTTGAGTTCGCCATAATATTATCCAATATATCGATGTCCACGGGGTGAAGTACCTCTTCCTCTTCAGTTTTGACGGTAGACCTGTCGAAACCTTTGAGAGGACCCTCCCGAACCCCGTTAAGCTCGTTAAGGAACCACGCTTTGAAGCGATGAGGTACCAAGTGAGGTAGGCCCTCATCGACCCAAACCGTGGTCACCACTAGCTCATGGGTGTTGAAGAAAACTTCCTTATGTGTTTTGAAGTTAACAAAATGTTTTCATCAGTCTAGTCTGAAGACTTGCAGACTCTATTGTCAAAGTATGGAGATCTCCATACTCAAGATTTAAAGTTTACCCTCACTGATAGTTTCTAGACCGACGAAGAAAAGATTTATTCGATGAAGAAAACTTATCTAGATGCGAGTATATATTTAAGGATTTGGTTTGTACAGTTAAAGAAGATTTCACATCTAGAGATAGCATTTCGTGATCAATTATTTGGATAATTAGATCTGTTGATTGGCAAAGTATACTTGGAAGGTTCTACTTATGGAAACCTAGATCCTGAGTGTATGGGTGAGCATGATTAGTGGGCTATTATCACATTCCTTAAATAACTCGAGATCTCCCTAATTAATTCTGTTTAATAGGTAGATTGAAAGAACTCCTTTGGAAGGTGCCAAAGGCTATGATGGCATGGAGGAGTATATAATGAAGATACTCAAGTTATTCGAGTGTGTGCATGAAAAGAAAAATTCCAATGTCTGAAATTTCTAGTTCTTTGTTGATTCGATTGTTGAGCTTGAGTTGTACTCAAAAGAGAGATTAAATACTTGTGAGGCCTTAAGGAAGTGTGGTAGAGTCTCTACACTGTGGAATCAAGGATGTGTGACTGTAAAATCTCTTTTGATTCATAGTGAAATCTAGCCAGTGGGCTATCAATGCAGGAGAGTGGACGTAGGCTCGATCTAAAGCTGAACCACTATAAAAATTATGTTTCAATTCTCTTTCCCTAAACTCTTTACTTTAATTCATAGTCTTATATAACTATTTACAATATTTTACATCTTCAGTCTATTATTCTCAAAATACACATTAAGTTGTTAAGTCTTGCAAAAATTTCTTTAACACCTATTCATCCTCCTTTAGGTGTTTGTACTAGCCCTTTCAACAGGTCCAGGTGGTCCCGAGAAAAGGGAAGATGGTAGACTCGAACTCCATCTCCTATGGGCACCTAAAGCGAATGTAACGGTATGCCATACTAAGGACTTGAAAATTTTAAACCACAATGGGGTGAGAGAAAATCTTAGCGAGTCAACACCCTAAACTCCGATTAGGAAGAAAATTCACTCAGAGGCAGCCTAATCAGGCATCACACACAACTTACCTCGCCTCAGCACCTCCCTGCACATTAGCTCATCACATATATTATATGCATACAGCAAACGTATTTCATAATTGGAACACATCAATTCATCTTTCAAACAATCACAAGGATTCCGATTATAAGGCCAAATCATCATAACACATCCTATTCCGTGTCACACAATTTTGTCATATAATCAAGTGTGGCTATCTTAATCACTCAGGCGTGTCCCAGTTATTTACGACTCATTGGCCACGGCCAACTCAATAGTCGGTGATCATCCGGCATAATCGGGTGTCGTCTTGCTCCGTCGGGCACATCAATGTCTACATTTAAACATTATTCCATAAAGGAGCATCGGCCTAGCCTCCACTACGACCGGCATCCGAACTTAATTGGGCATTGTCCCCCGTCATGAATGCATTAGGACGGATTTCGATATTGACCACACACACATCCATATTTGGCCAAGAACACTGTGCTTTGCTCTCAAATATCTCAATTTCAAATAATGGACTTGACCAATTTTCTTCATATTAAAAATTCCTAGTAAAATAATTGTGCGTAGTCACGCATTTAAAGAACCAATAAGCATGGTACATTTCCATTTTACAATTCCACGATTTCATATACTATATAAAATTTTGGCATCAAAAATTGACACTCGGTATTTTTTTGATTAAATACCATAAAATCAAATTTTGTAATAATAATTCACAACGATCATCAAGCACTCAATTGCATAAATAAACAGTCAATTTCACATATAAATTTAACCATGACGATCAACGTAAAATTTTGATAAGTGGTTATCCCATCACAATTTACGCTAATTATAATTAATTAAATAAATTGCAGATTATATAAACTAATCAACTTAATCAATATAAATAAGCTTACCGAACTAACCTAGTTGAGCTAACTAAACTAATCTAGCTACGCTAACTACATCAACCTAACTAAGCTAAACCAACTAACCTAACTAACCACCCTAACTAAACTAGTCTAGGTAACTGACTAACCTAACTAAGCTAAACCAACTAACCTAACTAACCACCCTAACTAAACTAGTCTAGGTAACTAAGGCTGCGTTTGGTAACGTTTCTGTTCTTTTTTTGTTCCAGGGAACAGAATAAAAAAAAAGTGTTTTTGTTCCAGAAACAGTTTTTGAACAAAAGAACGCGTTTGGTAAGTGTAAAAAAAAAACTGTTCTTGAAATAAAAAAAGAACAGAAACACGTTTGGTAACTGCAGTTAATTTTTGTTCCTAGAATAGAAAAAGAACAGAAACACGTTTGGTAAACTGTACAAAATTTCAGTTTTTAATTTTTTTTTAAAAATGTTTTTTTCTAAATAAAGTTTAAATGAGATGAGAATTATCATTCTCATGAAATGCTCATTAATTTTATTTTGTTCATGGTGAGTGAAGGTAAATTTTTTCATACTTGGTAGAAAATTTAAAATGTAAAGTTAGAATCAATTTTTTTTTCAAGTGCTTTTTTTATTTTTGATTTTTATAACATTTAAACTTGATTGAATTCTCATTCTCATGAAATTGTCATCAATTTAAAATATTTCCCACATAATCATATATGCATACTTAAAAAAAAAAAAATTATAAGTAAAGTTCGTACAATAAGAAATATAAAAAAAAAGAGTACATCTCAACATGAATCCTTCCATACATGACATCACAATAATGAAGCATTATAGTTCATTGTTCACCCAATTTCAGCCATGCCCTTACCTATTTATATCATGTCTTTGTGGGAACACCGGGAGATCTCAAAGAGCTAAAAAGAAGAGAATTTTTCGAAAGAAGATGTTGCTCTCTTCAAAAGAAGCATCTTGATAAGCATTATCGATTAATGCTTCAGCTCTTTTACCAAATCGGCGCAGATCCAAATCTAAAGCATGTCTTCCTCACTTCTATTCCTAAAGAACTATCACAGATGGTTGAAAGATCTTTCTTTGGAAAGCAAAGAAGGATACAAGACGTCCCCTTGGGAGAAATTCAGCAAGAAGTCCATTTATGTCTTGAAGATTTATGCTTAAAGCGCCGAATGGTCCGAACATACATTACAGATGACAAGCGTCTTGAATCAGCCTGTTCCCACCAGAAGTTAAAGATCAAATGCTCCAAACAAGATTGTGATGGTACTTGTGGCCAGTATTCCCGGAAGAAAAAGCACTACAAGAAGTACACGATTAAGAAATCCAGACATGGTTCCAAGTATTTCCGGAAAAAGAAGAAATGGCGATACCTACGCAAAAGGAAGGATCGCACAGGCCATAAGAAGTCAAGCCATTGCTACATTTGCAACAAGAAGGGACATTTTGCCAAAAGTTGTCCCTAGGCAAAAAAAGGTCAGAATCATCTCATTGAGAATGAAACAGGTTTTTCACTTGAAAATGATGATATTGAATCTTTATTCTCTGCTGATGATGAACCAACTGAACAAACTCTTTGTGTCATTTCTTTTTACCAAACTTCTAGTGACACTGAGTTTGACTCAGAATCTGAAGATATTTTTCATATATCTCCCACATCTTCAGAGCCAAATCCTGACATATTTTCAAGTCATACTCACTGCCCTCATTTCCCTGTTAAAATCCTCACTTTGAAGTTTGCCAAGCCTATCAATGTTGTTGCTCTTATTGACACGGGAGCAAGTTGTTCCATTCTAGACACAAAAGTTCTATCTGAAGAATTCTGGACCCCTTACATCCGATACTTCAATTCTGCCTTAGGAGATACTTTCTCCACGAATGTCAGAACTACACCAGTCACTGTCCAGTTTTTTCCTCAGTGTTCCATAACCACAAAGATTTTTGGATCAAGCCTTCCCAATAAAGATTTGATAATTGGGTGGGATATCATGACTCAAATCTCTCAACTTCGAATCATTCCTGGAAAAGGTCTTAGATTTAAAGATCAATTCTCTGAGTTCGTTAACATCCAGAGACTCTTTTTCATTGAGATGAGTTTACTAGATCCAATCATGCAAAAGTTGCTTGAATCTTGTTCAGAATCCCATTCAGAATTTGCCCAGAAATGTTCTCATCCTTTATGGGAAAACCCTGAGTTCTTTGTCCGCCTTCCCTTCAAAAAGAATGAAGACATAAATCCGACCAAGGCAAGTCATATGGGAATGAAGCCGGAACACTTGGCTTTAGCTCAAAGGGAATGCTCAGAATTATTACAGCAAGGCCTTATTGAAATCTTAGATTCTCAATGGGCTTGTGAAGCTTTTTATGTCAATAAACGTGCTGAGCAAAATAGAGGGAAAATGAGATTGGTAATCAATTATCAACCTCTCAACCTTTTTCTCCAAGATGACAAATTCCCTTTACCATCCAGAGATTCTCTCTTTATTGGATTATCCAAAGCCCACATTTATTCCAAATTCGACCTCAAAGCAGTAAATACTTAAAAACAATATTACAAAAGTCAACAAATCTCTTGCATATTGTGATCCCTTGCCATTTTATTTGCAATACTTATCCTAAGCATGTTCATCCCAGATTCCTGCTCATGACTAGGATCTGCAACCTCCACTTCTGTAGGTCCAAATGGATACTCCGGATCTCCATAAATGGAAAAATTTCTGTCCATCCTATCTTGATCACGAATGTAATTATGAAGAGCACAACATGCAATTACAACAAGTGCTTGCTTCCGAATTGTAAATGGAGGCATATGTCTCAAAATGATGAAGCGATTCTTTAATGCCCCAAATGACCTCTCAATTACATTTCTTAGTGAAGAGTGCTTGTAGTTGAATAACTCTTTTGCTGTTCTTGGCCGTCTCCCACTCCCTCTATATTCGCTAAGATGGTATCGTTCCCTTCTAAATGGAGTTAAAAATCCCGGAAGTGTTGCATAACCAGAATCACACACGTAGTATTTCCCTACAACATGATATATATATATATAAATTTGTTGTGATATTCAACCATAATATAATCACAAATGTCTATATAAACAAAATAAATACCAGGTGGTGGTCGAGGAAATTGCAATCGAGGAGTTTCAAGTGCTTTCCGAAAGCACTCGACAATCATTGCGATCCTTCCCATCCAGCATAGACGAAAGTAAATTTCATATCAAATGAGCAAACACACAACACGTTCGGGTGGTAGTCTCTCTCCCGCCTCTAAATCGAACCCGCTCGATTAATCGGGATAATAGCATTTATATGGGTGCCATCCATAGCACCTACGCAGTCCTGTCAATTTATTGCCAATATAAGATTATATAAGATTATGAATAACATGTATTTGACGATATAAAGTTGATATAGAAATCATACCTTGAAGTAGCGCTTATGACTAGGATCCATAAGAATTTCTTGTGGGATGACATCAAAAGACGGTGGTTTGATTATCTCCTTTGCAAGTTGGATAATTGCTTTCAACACTTTGTTGAAATACTTGCCGATCGTTTCTCCGAATGTTGAAATCTCTCACATAAATCTCGGTTTGAGCTACGTGACAAACCAAAGATAAGAATATCCCAATTTGTTCATCTACTCGAATATATCGACTATCTTTTAACCAACCTCTTACTCTCATCAAATCACATAAATTCAGAAAAACATGCCTCTCCATCCTGAAGGCTTCATATATCCTATCTGAATGTCCAGAAATCATCTCCATTATCCATTTGGATCCTAATAATTTGCTGTCCCTAATAGGTTCTCTTGTATGCACGGACCTGTCAATGGCAACCGTGCACAACCACGCTAGAAATATGCGAAGATCATCATCATCCAAGAATTGTTGAACTTGTCCTACCTGTTCATTACATATACTATCCGATCCCTCTTCCATAGTACCTATACGATCACAAAAATATACAAACATCAATATAGATTTTGAAAGTATATCCAATAACAATCAATAACATAAGTCATAACATAATAGAAGATGCCATTATATGTAAGTAGCAAAAGTCTCAACACTAATGTCTTTAAAAACTAAATGTTAATACATAACATAAAGTTATACAATCTTATGCAAGGTCTTTCAATCCATAATATATGTCCAAACATCTTTAAAGATGATAAAGAAGTCCATTTCTCCTTTCAGGGGTGGATTTAATGAAAGCCACCCTCCATGAGGCACTATCGTATGCTCGATCCACTGCTTTGTTGTAAACTTCTTGGTCTATAGCGGGCATACTTAATAGAATATCCATCACAGCCTTTATGGAGAAAGGGTCCACAGGTGATGGCATAACCCCGGAAGTCGCAGAACCATTACCAGATTGACTTGACTTAACTTTCAAAAAGTTTTGTATGGCTTTGCAAGTGTCATTAATACTTTGTTTTGGGTACTCTTCCTTCGCTCTTAGTGTTTGGAGTCCTATCCAATCTGTGTTTCCCACGAATTGAAGTTCCAAAGATCGTCGATGGGAAGACTCCCTCATCGGTGTGGTGATCACCGAAGTCATCCGTATGGCCACCACTAGCATCATCATAGGCATTGCCACCACCGTTGCCACCGCATGCATTGTAACCACTGTTGGCACCACCTCCATTGCCATCACCGTTGTCAGCTTCCTCCGACACTGGCGCATTTTCAGCATTTCCAAGGCCATATTCTCCAGTAGCATATGTACCACCAAATATAATACATAGCTCGGGATACTGGGGAAATCCATCATTCCTGAATTTGGCCCACTCTACATTCTCCTACAATTTTCACAGCAATTAAATTTCAGCAATGTAATTATACAATGTAAAATATACATATATAATGACATCAAAATGACCAAAAAATTAGAAAAAAAATACCTTGATGTGATCTTCCCGATTATTTGGATCGTCGACGAACTCTTTTATTGACATTATCCCAACCAAATCCAGATCGAGACATAAGTTTCGAAAACTACCATACCGTTTTCTCGCCTTGTTCACCTTATTTCTCAGCTGGACCATGATATATTGGCACCCCGTTTGTCTAAAGAATTCATTTTGGATATTCCTCCAACCTGCTTTGTTGAAAGTAGAAGAGGTCCGATTTCCCTTTTTGACCTCATCCACCAACAAACCGATAAATAGGTTGGTCACGGACTCGGTCCACTTTGCACTGAATTTTTGTGGCTCTGATGCCATTTAATCTTTGATCGGTTGAGCAGCATATGAGTTATCAGTTAAATCAATAACATAATACTATATATGCCATATATAAAAGCATTATCAAGAGATGCAAGCTAAGAAGACTTAACTTTAAAAAACGATAATTCTTGAACTAACTTGTGTAAAACAGATCATAAGCTGCATTTGAGCTACAAGAACTACATGCAACCTATGACTAGCAATGATCAACCAACCATAATGCTCTCTCTCCAACCTATTTTTGAGCTATGTAATACGAAATGATTAGCTTGAGCATTTCATTGTAATGCTACATACAATATGCAACCATGAACTTTTGTTTATCTAACAGTATCTATAGTAGCTTCAGCACACAAAAGAATGAAATAAAGAAAGCACGTTGTTGGAGCAAGAATTATACTGGTCCAAGGTGACATTTTGGGGCCGCGGTACATATTACTAATCGACAGACCAAAAGACCAATTGGAATTGCCAGATTTATGTACAATACTCAAGTTTGGAAACAAACGACAATGGAAACCACCACATCATTCAAAAGCTCAAGGTTTTCACCTCTAGATTTCACCCTTCGCTCACCGCCAAACAAGTGCAAGGTCGAGGGTCCTATTGAAGCTGACGCGGCGCATTGCAGACTCCAAGATTCCAATTAGTACCACCTCGAGATCGAATGTACCGCAGGAAGGAGCGCGCTTTTCACTTACCTCTCCACGGACTCCCTTGAGAACGAGCCGGAGACGATTCGCATGGGCCTGAGGCGAGACCATTGTAAGTTAACAGACAAACAATCATAAAGCCCTCATATGTTATGAAAGAAGTGCATGGAGTATTCGCCTTAACAGTTAATGCTCTCATTAAAATTAAGACCATAGTGTGGCTCCAATGGTTATTGTAGAAAAACACACAGCCTTTCTAAGCTACACAATAACACAACCCCTAACATCTTTTGTTTCACCAAATTCTCTCTGCCTCCTCAATGCAACACCAGGTCTAAGTAAATAGAAAGCATACCGGTATAGTGCAAGCGAAAAAATGAGGAGAGCGAGTTCAACAAATTACCGAAAAGCAAGAGGCCGAAAGTATTTATTGAGACTCTTGATGATGTGCACGAAAAACTAAAGATACCATAACAATCACGGGCGGGGTTTGGCAACATAATTAGGACAAGATAAAACCATATTAATAAGCAAACTACAATTGCAAACTTCACAACAAATGAAAGAATTCAAAAGACAATGGAAGTGGAAACAGTTGAGGGGCACGGTCGAGCTCGCTGCTCCGAGTGAGCCACGGTTGAGCGAGCCATGGTCGAGCGACCTAGTCCGAGCGAGCCACGGTCGAGCTGCGCCACGCGAGCCACGACCGAGCTGTGCCGTGCGAGCCACGACCGTGGCTGCTCCACGCGAGCCACGACCGAGCTGCGCCGCTCCGAGCGAGCCACGGTCGAGCGAGCTAGCAGCTCGCTCGACCGAGCTGGCGGCGCAGCTCGCTCGCCCGAGCGTGGCTGCTCTGCTCGCTCGGCAGAGTAGCCACGGTCAAGCGAGTTGCTCGGAGCTCGGCACGAGCGAGCTGTGCCGCTTCGAGCGAGCCGCGGTGGAGCGACCTAGCAGCTCGCTCGTCCGAGCTGGCGGCGGAGCTCGCTCGTCCGAGCTGGCGGCGCAACTCGCTCGCCCAAGCGTGGTTGCTCTGCTCGCTCGGTAGAGCAGCCATGGTCAAGCGAGCTGCTTAAAGCTCGGCATGACCGAGCTGCGCCGCTCGGAGCTCGGCACGACCGAGCTGCGCCGCTCCGAGCGAGCCACGGTGGAGCGACCTAGCAGCTCGCTCGACCGAGCTGGCAGCGCAGCTCGCTCGTCCGAGCTGGCGGCGCAGCTCGCTCGCCCGAGCGTGGCTGCTCTGCTCGCTCGGCAGAGCAGCCACGGTCAAGCGAGCTGCTCGGAGCTCGGCACGACCGAGCTGCGCCGCTCGGAGCTCGGCACGACCGAGCTACGCCACTCCGAGCGAGCCACGGTCGAGCGAGCTGCTCGGCAAAGCAGCCACGCTCGAGCGAGCTGGCAGAGTGGAGCTGCGCTGCTTTGCCGAGCGAGCGAGCGGCCCCGGCGAGAACCGTCGCCCGTTTTGCGATCCGGGCGAAGGCTCCTTGGGGGTCGGCGTCGCTCGCTCGAGCCGCTTTCGCTAAGCGACCACGGACTCGAGCTCGGCGGAGCAGTGCGGCAGCGAGCGACGCTCGCTTGAGGCTCGAGCGAGCGTCCGGCGGTGGTCGGCGAAGGTTGTCTTGTCGTCGAAGCCCTCTTCGAACGGAGATGGAGGAGCAAAGTAGCAATTACCACGGACTCGGAAGCTTCAGCCGGTTGACGGAGCACCACCCGTCGGCGCCGGAGAGTTGCCGGAGGGGGGAGTCGCCGGAGAGTCCGCCCAAGTGGGAGGCGCCGGAGAGGGGAGACGTCGGGGGAGAGCACGAACGAAGCTTCGCACGGGCACGAACGAGGGACCGTAAGTGTTCCCATTTTGTTTCAATTTTGTTCTTTATTTTTGTTCTTTTTCGGTTTGCCAGAAGTGTTTCTGGAGAAGAGAAACAACTTTTTGTTGTTTCTAATTTTTGTTTCAATTTTGTTCCAGAAACGAAAAAACAAAAAAAGAACAGAAACGCAAACAAACGCGATTCTGTTCTTTTTTTGTTCCCTGGAACAAAAAAACAGAAAATCTATTTATAAACAGAAACAAGAAATGAAAACATGCAGGGCCTAACTAACCTAACTAACTTAGTTACACTAACTAATTAACACTAATCGTAATTAATCACTAAACTAACCTACTAAGTGTAATTAACTCCTAATTCGAGATTAGGGCGTTAACTCGTCAGAATTCAATGATAATGGGCTCACGGCGACGGCGGCGTGAAGGTGATGAGATCCCGTAACTACTGGGTCACCAACAAAGGACCACGACAGTTAAAAAAGTCAGGTGAAGCCCATGGCCAAGCTGGAAGTGCGGTTCTATGGCCGTTGGTCTCGACTAGCTGAGGAGGAGTAGGGACGGACGGGCGACTGGCTTCGGTGAGGCGGACGCGGGAACGGCACGGGGATGGCTGGTTGGTTGGTGTTCGAATGGAGCTGGCTAGCCTCAGTGGTGGCTATGTGGTGTAGTGAGGACTAGAGCTGGGCGGACCGGCTGGGCGTGCGGCTTAGGGTGGTGCGGGCTGGTGGTTCGGGGGGCTATCTGTGGCGGTCAAGCAGCTAAGCTGGAACAGGCAGCTCTGCTGGACCGATGGTGAAGGTTTGAAGAAAAAAGGGCGTGAAGAAGAGAATGGAGAAGGAAGAATAGAAGAAGAGGAAACAACAGGGAGTTCGGCTAGGGGAAAGGTTGTATGCACGCAAGGGAGGGGGAAGGAAGAAGAGATGGAAGAGAGGGAGGCATGAGAAGTCAATGCTTTGGCCAATAGGGGGCCAGGCAAAATATCCCATACACTTGAGTGTTCTTGCCCCTAAAGTCTTTAGCCACAATGTTAAAGGATCCTTCAATGGCTAAATTCCTACCATTCTTCACAAACAAATCCATTTTGGAGGCCAAAAGTCCCCCTAGAGCAGCCCATCCGAATTTCCTCCATTTAATTTTGCCGAATTTGATTTTTCCGCAAAATTCTAGGCTCAATGGAATTTTTCCAAAAGATGAGATGAGGTCCTAAAAATAAATCGTGACACGCTCGAACGTTCAATTCCCGAAATCGAATTCAATTTCGTGGTTAAAATCGACTGGACGCGATTTTAGTACAACCTAACCTACCGGGTAGCTTTTAGGGATTTTAATGCGTTTGACCTGTAGTCGATATTTTCGATCCACATTTGTGCATCTCCAACTCGTAGACGACCCTCGATTGTTATAAAAAAATCTCAAGGTTTCAATTACGTGTACCAAGTTAGTGCTGTTCGATGCGAATTTTGCAATCAATCAGAATCACTTGCTATCCAATTACATGGTTCCGTCGAATCGACCTATATCCTATCACAATTCAATTATAACGGTGTCGTATTGACCCTTGCCGATTATTACAGTCGAGCAGTCGATTTCCGATTGAATTCTGTAGTTTGCCATGTTTATATCCCTTAATAGCCCCACCTAATATGTTAGTTAACTCGTGAGTGGTCAACTCAGAGAAAAAAGACAATAGGCTCGTCGACGAAAAGCCCATTTCATATTATCGAAACGGGGTCGAATTTTTAGGATGTCACAGTGTGTTTGAGTCTCTTTGCACATGTAAGACTAAGGAACTTGGGCAAATGGGCTCAGTAAAATTAGAGTAGAACAAGCATCAACCTCTAATTAAGCAAAATGATAGCTTAATGTCTGTCGGCAATTGATGATTATAGACGATTGACGTGGAACTATTGTGATGCCTATTTGTAATTCGATATGGCCACATTGGGTATTACAATTGATGATTGAGAAAAAATGGCCACGTTGGGTATTACAATCAATGATCGAGAAACAATGGACAACAAGAACAAAAATGAAGACTGAAGAGAAGAAATGATAAGGATGTTGTTCCTCCATCTTTTATAGGCTATATGCTAAGACACATCTGTTTGTCGAATCTGGCATTGCCAACCTTCTTCGCAAAAGATGGCAGACACAAAGCTGTTGGAGATATGCAAGGATCGGACTCGAGATTATGGCCGAACCGAGAAGATTGCAATCAATCCAAGATTGCAAGCGATTATAATTGACAGATTATATCAATTCGAGATTGGATTTGATTTAATGTATCTTCATTTATTTTTTCCATAGTTAGACATTCATTGTACTACAAATAGGTGCTTGTATAATGTAAAACACACGACTGAATATACAAGAAAATATAAGTCGTTTTCCATCTTCTTGCCTTACTCCTCAAACTCTGACGTGGTATCAGAGCTATATTTCCAACCTAGTTTCCGCAAACCACTCAAATTGCCTCCATTTTTTCTGATCTGTTATTGCAAATTAAGCTGTGCAAAACAAATCAGCAATCGGTAGGAATTTGTTTCTCACATCATGGCCAAGAATAAGAACTCAGTTGACGGAGGAAATTCTTCAATGGAGGAAAATCCGAACTCACCACAGAACAGAGAATCAGATCAAATTGATCCCACCGAAGATCAACATTCTGCAGCACCACCACTTGCTCCAGTAAACGCTCTCAGCTCGACCCAGTGGGCTCCTATACAATGGTTTCCCATTCAAGGTCCATGGGCCCCATATGGCTCATCTGGAGAAGTGTGGCATCCCAAATTTAATGACAAGCCATAAGGTGCGTTGAAGTTCCTAATTAGGTGATAGAATTTCTTTTGGCTTATGCCTTAGCCAATTTGTCTTTTAATTTGATGATTTGTGTATTTAAATCTATAGATTAATAATTGGCCATGAGATTATAAATTTAAATCTTAATAAACAAAGTGTCCCAAGACTTTGGCCAAGATTGAAAAATTGAAATTTGGGAATATTTATAGAAAGGAATTCAAAAAAAAAGGGGGGGGGGAAAGAGGGTTATTTTTGGAATGGGCCTTGGACCCATTGGCCTAAGCCTAGTGGGCCGAATGGCTGGCCCAAATGGAAGCCAAGGGGAGGATTCGACCAGCCCAAGGGAGTGGCCAGATGGGCCTAAGCCCAAGCCCATTCAAATTCAAAAATAAAAATGACAAGTGGCAAATGGCAAGAGCATGCATTGGTGGGATTATAGGCAATCTCATGATTGCAAATGATGGGATTAAGGGGATATAAAAGGGATGAGGAGAGAGAGTGGCCGGTTACTTGCTTCAATTCGTCCAAAGAGAGAGGTGTGCGAGAGAGAGAGTTGGAGAGAAAGGGAGAGAAACCGAGAGGGAAGGAGGCGGAGCCGGAGGGGTGTGCCGTTCGTGCGCCGTCCGATCGTCACCGTTCGTCGTTGCTTGTTCACCTTTAAGGCAAGTGGAGTCCATAACTTCTCTTGCATGTTTGTTGTGGTGTTTGCACGTTAGATTTTAGGTGTGATTTGTGCGAAAAACCGAGGTAAGAGTTGTTTTTTTTTGCAAACCGTGTGACTGTTCTTGTTCGGTTTGTTGGAGTCAGTAGCTTGTTCGAGTTTGCATGTGTGTTTGGAGTTCGATTTTGGCTTCAGTGTCTTCATGAAAGTTGAATCTAACGTCTTGTACTATGACATACTAAAAATTCGTAGAAAACGATGGAGATTTGAGGGGTCAAAAGTTCTATTGTACGGAGACTTTAGATCTGCGAAATTTTCACTGACCTCTTGTTGATTTCTTGGTTGCATGTTGATTTCTGTTGGAGATCTCACTTTGTTGTCTTCTTGAAAGTTGTAGGAAACACCTTAAAATACAACATACTCAAATTTGAGGAGAAAAGAACAAGTGTAGCTTGGTGAATCGGCTAGATCTTGAAAACAAATGGTTCTGGTGAAGTATCTCGAGACACCCGAGACTTCATGGACTAAAATGGTGACCATAATCTGGTTATTTGGCCTAGATCTCTTCACAAAAATTGTAAAGGACACCTTGGTACATAACATACTCAAATTTCAGAGAAAACGAAAGAGAATTGATGGGTGAAAACTAAGAAATTCGGAGGAGTGTGTTCTGGACGTCACGGTAGTGGTTCCAGAAGTTTCGTAGGGTTGTAGAAATTAATCTAAAAATAATTTGGCTTATATTTCTTCATGAGAAATGCACGAAAATGTGTTGGCTATCACCCTGTAAAATTTCGTAAATTGTGAAGGCCATATGAGTATTTTAATCGAATTTATTTGGAAACTGTGCAAGTTTGGCCATTATCCGAATATAAGGTGCTATTTTGTGGAAATTGTGAAATTATGAGAAATTCAATTTGGCCATGAATTTTGTATGAAATTGTGATCTTATTGATTTTTTTAGTGATTGTTTGAATATTATGATTTTGGGAAAATCATAGATATTAAATTTAATATTTATTTATGAAAATAAATAAATATAAAATAACAATAAAATAAAATAAAATAGATTTTTATTTGGCCATGGATTCAACTTCATTTGTGTGGCACTTGTGTGATGAGGTCTTTGTACATGTATTAAGTTGAAATGCATATGTGATTAAGCTTTGGCATGTGTATGACATGTGAATTGAAATGCAAGTGTGATTTGTTTGATGCCATGCCAATTGCCATGTTAAATTGAGATAAAAGGATAAATGTTGATGAGAAAGAGGTTGTGGTGGAGGATGTTGTCTGGTGGCCTGGTGGCGTAATTCCGAGAGATTCCCCGGGAGTTTCGGGATGCCCGAATGTGGGGGGCCGGAAGCCCCGTCGGAGGTTTCGCCCGAAGGAATGCCTCGCGACACCGGATTGGGGTGCGGGATGCCCGGCTAGAAGGGTAAAGGCCGGAAGCCCCGTCGGAGGTTTCGCCCGAAGGGAATGCCTCGTGATGCTAGTTGAGATGCGAGATGCCCGGAATGTGGGGGCCGGAAGCCCGGTGGCCATGGGATGGCCGAGTTTGCCGAACCCCGTCGAGGTTTCGCTCGAAGGGTTGATGATGAGATTGATGATTTGAGAAATGATGGTGATATGGTGATCAAAATTGAAAGATAAAGATGATAATTAACTCATGACATGATGATGCATGATGATGATGGCATGTGATGTGATATGATGATCACCTATGATAATATATGCATGATGATGCATGATGATGATGGCATGTGATGTGATATGATGATCACCTATGATAATATATGCATGATGATGCATGATGGTGATGTGTGATGTGATATGACGATCATCCATGGTATGATATGCATGATGAAATGCATGATGATGATAATGATATATGATATGCCATGATGATGATGATATATATGATGTGATGATGCATGATACGCATGATTACAAGGTAAGTGATGCTTGCAACATGTGATGATATGCATGATGCATTAGAATGTTATTGGATTTCCCTATCTGCTGAGTGGTTGTACTCACCCCTTTTAGGGATAACATTTCAGATTAGCAAGTATGCCGCTACCTGTCGTCACGCGTGGTACATTTTACGGGATACCATCCGATGTAGAGGTCGAGTGTGCGGAGATAGACTGTCCCTCCGTTCCCAGATTGACTTTCATCCGAGTGCGATGTCTAGTGATGTACGATATAGGCCCGGGCCGGGGGCCCTATCATTTAGGAGTTCATTTCTGTGCACGTTCGTCGAGATGGTGCTATGCGAGGGATGTTGCCGCCGCCACCGCCTGATGCACCGGGTTGGGTGTGAGACTCACGCGCGATGAGTAGGAGCCGAATCTTTTGATGTAGATAATCGACACTTTTGATGGGGGTTGTGCGCTTGACGTAGATGGTTGATAGTTTCTTTTTGAGATTTTAGGCGGGACATGGCGAGTCCTCGCTTTTCTTGTTTTGTATCGACCCGAGAAATGAGGAGTCCCATCTTAAAAGAATGTGTAAATAAAGTGTCGATGTTCGTATATAAAATCCTGATGTTTAGCTGGTGTGTATTGGTATCATGGTTAGTAAGGGGAGAGATGGAGATGTTTAATTTGCTTCCGCTATGAGTCGCGTTGGGACCGATCGTTTTAAAAAAAAAAATGCCTGTGATTAATGACGCTTGTTTTAAGTACAAGATTGAAAAGGAATTTGAGTGTAACACCGGCGCTGGTGACGACCTGCGAAGGGTTCGGGGTGTCACAGCTGCCCTTTTTGGTATCGGAGCGAATGGTTATAGGTGGAATGATAAGGAGCCTCATTTGAAATTGAGGAAACATGATGACAATGCACACCATAGGATGTAAAACGAAATAATTGAATAACGGGTGATGAGAATTCACTTGTAGATCCCTAGTAGTTTATTTTGGATTGCCTTTAGGTGCTAGTGACATGTATATGTTACTTATGTGATAGCAGTAATTGCTTTGAGTAGAGGCAGTGAGTCTCAGATTATTCCTGAGGCAATGCTTGGAAATTGCAGGAAAGTTATGGTGCGAGCTGGAAGTCCTCATCCATCGAGGGCTGAAGCCTCTGCTATAAGGGCTGAACCCCGAATGGAAGATATCTTGCAGGCATTAGCCAATATTGGAAATCTGATGGAGAGGCAGGCGCAGCAACAACCCGGAGTAGAACGCCGTGCTCAAGGACTAGTGGAGCAGTTTTTAAAGCTGAAGCCACTTAAGTTTAATGGAATGGGAAGTCATGAGGAGGCAGAGCAATGGATTGACGGGATGGAACGAATTTTCCGGCTGTTGGACTGCACTGATGCTGAGAAAATAGTTTTAGCAGAGCACCAATTGGAGGGAAATGCGAAGTTTTGGTGGAGAGCTTCGAAGGACATAATCTTTCCACCAGGAACTGATGTGAGCTGGGAGGAGTTTGTTAGGGCTTTCAATAGGAAGCATTTCTCTGATTGTGCTAAGGATAGAAAGATTACTGAATTTGTTCAGCTAGAACAAAATGGGTTGACTGTAGATCAGTATGAGGCTAGATTTTCTAAATTGTCTAGATATGCTCCTAGATTGATTTTGGATCAGGAAGAGAAGGCTAAGAGATTCCTGAAAGGGTTGAGGACTGACATTAGAAAACAGTTGGTGCCTTTGAACATAAGAGATTATAATGAGATTTATGAAAGGGCGCAGCTAGTGGAGCAGGAATTGCTGAGAGAGCGGTCTGAGTTTAAGAAACCATTGAATTTTAGTGATGTGAAAAAGGGGAAGAGGCCTTATTCTGGTCAAGGTCAGACCTGGAATGTGAAGAAGAAGGGTAACTTTGGAAATTTTGGAGGGGCAAGGAGTGGTCTGAATATAGGGAAAGCACCTATCACCGGTAATTGTCGAGGTGTAATGGGAGACATGGCCCAGACCTTGTACTGGACAACGAAGTGTTTTGGTCATGGGACAAGTAGGTCATCTTAGGAGGAATTGCCCACAAGAGAGGTCGCAAGTGAGTGTTGGCTCAAAGGCGACAGGGATATCGAGTGTCTTTAGGGTCAAACCCGCAAGGAAATCCTCAGAGACCACCTGCTCAAGGAAGGGTGTATGCGATTACCCAGGAGGAAGCGGAAGCTTCCAAAAATGTTATCTCAGGTACGATTCTTATTAATGGTGAAAAGGCATATGCATTGTTTGACACGGGTGCAACGCATTCGTTTGTGTCTGAAAGATATAGATGTTTGAATAAGATAGAAGTTATGCCTCTTGAGACGCCTCTTTGTGTTTCCACGCCTCTAAAGGATATGGTATTATCTACGCTGGTGTGTGGAAATTGTAAGATATCCATGGGAGGAAAGGACATGGAAATAGACTTGGTTGTAATGGCTATGTATGATTTTGATGTTATTATAGGAATGGACTGGCTTCGTAAGTATCGGGCTAGAATGGATTGCTATAGAAGAGTGATTCAATTTGTTTTACCTGATCAGTCTAGTTGTGAATTTCTAGGAGGTCAGACCCATTTTCCTATAGCTCTTATTTCGTAGTAGAAGCATGTGAGTTACTTGACGAAGGATGTCAAGGGTACCTAGCCATAGTTAGAGATTATGCAAAGGAGGAGCCTAATCTTGAGGAAGTTCGTGTAGTTAACGAATTTCAAGATGTGTTTCCCGAGGAATTGCTGTTGGAGAAATCTTTCCATAATATTTTGAAGCCGACAAAACGTTTCTTTCGGTCTAGTCTCGGATATCTCGCAGATCGTCTAGTTTAAAGTCTCGAAGACTTTCGATTACTGACTTAAGATTCCGTACTCAAGATTCAAGACTTAAGACTCAAGACTCAAGACTATTCTCATTGACAGTCTTTCTGATCCAGTGACGAAGGAAATCCAGAGCTGAAGTATATGGTTGAGGGTTTAATCCTATCGTCTGGAGAAGATCCTTTTTGGTTGGATAAATATAACGGATTCTTTTGTTCGTATCTAGATCAATTGAAGATCCGATGGTCGACGAAGTATTCTTGGAATGTTCTATTCTTGGAAACCAAGATCCTGATTGTATGGGCGAACAGATTGATGGGCTATCGTCGTTTCCTTTAATAGCTCGAATGATCTTCTTGATTGATTCCGTCCAATGGGTAGATTGGAGGAATTCCTTTGGAAAGTGCCAACGGGTATGATGGCATGAAGGAGTATAAAAAGGAAGATGTTCTAGTTGTTTGAGTACGTGATTGATAGAGAAATTCCAGTAGTCCAAGCACCTTGATTATTAGTCGATACAAATGAGCGAAATTGTATACACAGAGAGTGTCTATACTTGGTGATACCTTGAGCGAGTGTGGTAGATCATCTACACCTAGAAATCAAGGAAGATCAACACCGTAACATCTCTTTGTTCATAGTGGAATCCAGCCAATTGGCAAACGGTGCGTAAGAGTGGACGTAGGCTTGAATCAAGCCGAACCACTATAAACCGAGTGTTCATTTCTCTCTTTCCTTTACTTAGTCTTACATTGATTATTACTTACCGCAAATCCTTCAACTGTCTAAGTATTGCACAATTATCAAGAAAAATCTTTTATATACCTATTCACCCCCCTCTAGGTACTCGTACTAGCTATTTCAATTGGTATCAGAGCCCGTGTTCTTACTTTATTTGAAGTGTTTTACTTCAGAGTAAAAGATCCATGGCTAGTATGCTAGCACCAGGGTTGGTGGAAGGGCAAAGCAATACCAGACCACCCTACTTTGATGGAAAGGATTACAACATCCGGAAGAACAAGATGAAAGCTTTCCTACGATCAAAGGATCCTCTCGGAATGGGACGTTGTGGAAAGAGGAATCACTCTTACCGCGCATCGCCTCTCGAAAGAGGGAAAGAAACTCGCTGATGCCACGGAATGACTCGTGAAGAAATAAACAAGAGACAAGCACTCGATGCAAAAGCAATTTACTCTTTATATTGTGCATTGTCTCCAACTGAATATAACCGAATATCTTCTTGTGTTACAGCAAAAGAAGTATGGGACAGATTACATATCACCTATGAAGGAACAGATCGAGTGAAGGAGACTAGAATCAACATTCTCCTCGGTCAATATGAAGCCTTCAAAATGAAGCCAGGAGAATCTATAACTCGATATGTTTAGTCGTTTTACGATATTGTCAATGGTCTTGAGAACCAAGGACAAAAAATTTCTGATCCCATGAAGGTGAACAAGCTACAAGTGGACTCTCCAAGGATTGGAATCATATAAAGACTTCAATAAGAGAGACGCAAAGAATTATGCCTCTATCTCACAACGAGCTGATCGGAACTCTTTAGTCTTATGAAGTGGAATGAATTAATGAAGACGAAGATCCAAGAGGTAAGAAATCCATTGCATTAAAATCAAACGATGATTCTGATGATACAAATTCAAGAGATGATATGGACGACGAGGAGCTTGCTCTCATGATAAGAAGATTCAGAAAACTGAATAGAAAAGGTAGAAGGTTCAACTCAAAGAAACAAAGTTTCCGAGACAAAGCAGACCAAGTCTCGTTGATGATGAGGAACCAAACAAAGATGTAGTCTCGCTTCGAATGTAAGAAAAAGGGATACATCGTACCCAACCGTCCTCTTCTCAAGAAGAAAAGAGGAAAAGCTGAGAAGTTTCTAAAAGCTCTCAAAGTCGAAACTTGGAGTGATACGAATGTGAAGAAAGTGATAATGAATATGCCAACATATGTCCGATGGCACATTCGCACTCGCACTCGCATTCTAGATCGACTCAGATAGTGAATTTGAAGTAAGTGATTTTAAAATTCTTGTCAAAGTTTCTAAATACATTGATGAACTGTGTTTTAGTCTTAAGACTTCTCTCAAAAGAATTTCCGAACTTAAAAAGGAAAACTCAGCTCTAAAACAAAAGGAAAATATCTTAGAAGAAAGAGTTAAAAGTTTAGACTTGAATGTTTCTGCTCTTAAAGAAAAAGAAGATGATCTTTTGAAAGAAAATGTTTTCTTAAAAATGGACTTATCAAATATTTCAAAGAAATTTTCGATAGGATTCGAAAAGCTTGAAAAAGTTCTTTCAGTTCAAAGACCTTACTTCAATAAGTCTGGTCTAGGCATGACAGCGGAAACAATTCCCTTGATTGATTTTCCTAAAGTAAAAGAAAGAATTAAGAAAAGACCGTCGAGAGAGGCTTACAAAAATCATTTCAAGAAAGTTTTTGTAAAGCCTGTAGGTCGAAATGCTCTAAGGTGTTCAAAGTGTAACAAGAAGGATCACTTTGAAAAAGAGTGTCCTATGGTTTGGAAGCCTGTTAAGAAAGTATGGCCTAATAATGTTTATCTTTCTAACATCAAAGGACCCAAGAAAATTTGGGTACCAAAGAAAGCTTGAGACTCTCTTTTAAATGCAGTCTCCGTCAAGAAAAAGGTAAAGTGGTATCTTGACAAATGGATGTTCAAGACATATGACAGAGACTCAAAGTGCTTCATAAAGCTTGTTCAAGTAAACGGTGGAAATGTTTCATTTGGAGGAAACGGCAAAGGAAGCATTGTGGGATTTGGAACTGTGAAAATTGGAAATCTCACAATAAGCAATGTTTCTCTAGTGGAAGGACTCAACTATAACCTCTTCAAAGATTAGCCAATTGTGTGATACTTGGTTTCAAGATCTCCTTTCGGAAGGAATATGCTCGAATCGCTTAAGACTCTACTCGATCTTTTATGGGTCGAAGGCATGGAAATATCTACCTCTTAGACATGAAATTAAATGAATCTCAATGCCTAATTTCAATCCAAGATGAAGCAAGCTTATGGCACAGAAAGCTTGGTCATGTTAACATGAAGCAATTAGCCAAAATCTCATCAAAGCAGCTTGTTCGAGGTCTACCCAAATTACCATATCAAAAGTCCGATCCATGCACACCATGTATTCTGGGAAAGCAGGTAAGAAATTCATTTAAGCCAATAAATCATGTCTCTACTAACCATGTACTTCAGTTGCTACATATGGATCTCTTCGGACCAACCAGAACCCAGAGTATTGGAGGTAAGAAATATTGCCTAGTAATTGTGGACGATTACTCCCGCTTTACTTGGGTATATTTCCTTGCAAGTAAGTCAGAAACCTTTTCGTATTTTGAAAAATTTGCTAAAAAGGTTCAAAATGAAAAAGGATGTGTTATCTCAAGTATAAGAACAGATCATAGAGGAGAATTTGAAAATCAAGATTTTACAAAATTGTGTGATGAATCTGGATTTAAACATGTGTTCTCCTCTCCATACACTTCTCAGCAAAATGGAGTTGTGGAAAGAAAGAATAGATCTCTTCAAGAAATGGCTAGAACTCTTTTAATTGAAAGTAAAATTTCTTCACGTTTTTGAAATTTGTTTCGTTTCAACAGCATGCTATATCATCAATAGAGTCTTCCTAAGACCTATTCTTGAGAAAACCCCTTATGAATTATTCAAAGGTAAGAAGCCCATTGTTTCATACTTTTATGTGTTTGGTTGCAAATGCTTTATATTGAAAAATGCAAAAGATCGAGTTGGTAAGTTTGAAGAAAGATCAAATGAAGGCATCTTCCTTGGATATTCTACATCAAGCAAAGCCTACGTAGTCTATAACAAGAAGAGCCGGTCGGTGGAGGAGTCAATGAATGTCAAATTTCAAGACTCTACGCAAGATGAATCCAAATCGAGACTCAATATGAAGAGTCCGAATCGCTCCAGACTTTCCAAAGCCGGCAACTCAAGAAATGTCTCGTACTGGAAGACCAGCATCAAGATGTTCATGAAGATTCAAATAAAGAAAGAGATCATCATCCAGAGAAATCAATCAGTAACTGGAAGCATAAGTCCAGTCATCCTAAAGATCTCATTATTGGCGAAATTAATGAAGGAATTCGTACCAGATCCAAAAGACGTGAAGAGTCTAGTGATGTGGCTCTCATCTCTGAAATTGAACCAAAAAGCATAGAAGAAGCTTTATCTGATGAAAGCTGGATCGAAGCTATGCAAGAGGAGCTCAGACAGTTCAACATTAACGATGTCTGGGAATTGACATCTAAACCAAAAGGTAAAACTGTTATTGGAGCCAAAGTCGTACGAAATAAAGCAAGACTCTTGGCCAAAGGATACACACAAGAAGAAGGAATAGACTATGATGAGACTTACGCTCCTGTAGCAAGGTTAGAAGCTATTCGTCTATTACTTGCGTTTGCTTGTTACAAAAATTTCAGGTTATTCCAAATGAACGTCAAAAGTGCTTTCCTAAATGGATTTATCCAATAGGAAGTTTATGTGGAACAACCACCTGGGTTTGAAGACCCAAAGAAGCAAGACTCAGTCTTCGATCGAAAAAGGCCTTGTATGGTCTAAAGCAAGCACCTCGAGCTTGGTACGACAGACTAAGTAAGTTCTTATTATAGAATGGTTTTGTCAAAGGTAAAGTAGATACTACTTTATTTATCAAAAAGGAAAACAAAAGCCTTTTACTTGTTCAAATATATGTGGATGACATTATTTTTGGATCCTCTAATGAAAGTCTATGCAAGAAATTTTCTAAGTCTATGCAGGATGAGTTTGAAATGAGTATGATGGGAGAATTAACATTCTTTCTTGGTCTTCAAATAAAGCAATTGAAGGAAGGAACTTTCATTTACCAAGAAAAATATGCTAATGATCTTGTCAAAAGGTTTGGATTGGAAAATTGTAAGAAGACTGATATACCAATGTCAAGTTCTTTGAAGATAGACAAAGATGAAGAAGGAAATAAAGTTGATCAAAAGCTATACAGGAGCATCATCGGTTCACTTCTTTATCTTACTGCTTCTAGACCTGACATTTTGTTGAGTGTTTGCATCTGTGCTAGGTTTCAATCGATCCTAGAGAATCCCATCTCGGTGCTGCAAAATGTATCATTAAATACGTTGCTTCATCTTCAAGCATGGGTCTTTGGTATCCTAAGAAGGGAGACTTTAATCTTCCGGGGATATTCGACGCAGATCCGGCTGTAGAGTCGATAGAAAGAGTACTTCAGAACTTGCTAGTTGCTTGGAAACAGGATAGTGTCTTGGTTCTCAAGGAAACAAAGCACTGTAGCTCTCTCAACAACAGAATCAGAGTATGTAGCCCTTGGAAGCTGCTGTTCACAAATTCTATGGATAAAACAACAGCTACAAGACTATGGGATTGAAAACTCATGCACATAAATCAAATGTGACAACACCAAAAGCAATCAATCTCACCAAAAATCCAATTCTTCATTCAAGAGCAAAGCATATAGAGATTCGACATCACTTCATCAGAGATCATATTCAAAATAGAGAAATCTCAATTCAATTTGTTGATTCAAAAGTCAACTAGCGGATATATTCACAAAGCCTTTGGAGAAAAATCAATTCGATTTTATCCGTTCCAGACTCAACATTTTGAAGCTCGAAGAAGTTAAAGTCTAGAGACTCTCCAACCTTCAGACTCAGAAAGTTGATGATCGTCAGACTCAAATATCTCAGACTCAGACATTGATGTCTATAGACTGTAAGTTGTTATTCGAAAAGGTATGATCTTTTGTTCAGTTATTTTGAAGTCTCTGTGAAAATCGAAAAATTGTCTTTTCAAAAGAATTAATTTTGGCAGTTATCGATTTCGAAAAGAGGTATTCGTACACTTTCCTTGTACCGATTGAACTTCCCTTTTCAAAACTGAGTTATATATACACAGTTTTCATTTTCAATCTTCAAAACCCTAAAAAGCATTCTCCTCCCAATCCGATTTCTACTTCGTGTTCATCTTCAAGAAAATTGTCATCTTTTCTTGGGAAAGCAAGCAAAGGAATCTTTCAAGCGACAAGAAGGATGTCTTCTTCGAGGAAGTCTTCAAGAATCGCGAACAGGGGACCACAGAGGATGAAGGAGGGACCTACCCACTTTGATCTCACAGAAGAGGAAGAATTATGGAGTCAGCAACAGAACCCGACTCATTCTCCACCACGTCACTCAACACCATCTACCCCACTTGATGCGGGTCAACATCCAGAAGAAGAGATAATCGAGGACGCAGACCCAGTAAGATTCCAAAAACCCTCGTTTATTTACTTTACTATGCATTGAAAAGTACTGGGACTCCGTTGAAATACGTGGATGATTTTCTTAAAGAAAAGAATTATGGGAATGAGTATATCTTTCTGAAGAAAATGGAGGATTTGGGAATTGCTCCCAAGGGTAAAGCAGAGGAAGCGCTTGCGAATATTCCCAGTGACCCTCGTATGTCGGGTCCAAATTTGACTGATGGGAACGACGATGATAAAATGTTCACTGATTTTCAACCTCGAATGGGTATTGCTGCAAAGGTGAAGGGAAAGAGGATGGAGTTATTCAAATCGAAAGAACAGGAGAATTTGTTTTTCAGATTGCTGAAACGAGGGGTAATAAACCCTAGGAGTGTCGATTTCGATTTCTTGGATGCTGTGAATGTGAACTTAAGGGAGAAGTTCAGTCTGCTTCAACTGGAACGTTTTTGCACTGATACCACGGACGGTTATGCTCAACTGACTGCGTATTTTTATTCGAATCTCAGCTTTATAGATCCAAATAGAATATCATTCAGTGTTCGAGACCAGGATTATGTGTTAGACGTAGATATGTTGGCGGACATAATTGGAGTTGAACGAGGACGCTATCAACCAATCAAAGTCTCAGTTGCTCGTGCCTCATTGGAACTTGTCAAAGATAGAGATGTAAAGGGAAGAATCATTTATTCAAGGATGTGTGACATCAATGTTGTGCTGCACAAAATTGTGATCAATTGCATCAGGCCCAAGTCTACATCAAAGACTGATGTGTCAAACTCAGAGGCAAAATTGATGTACGCAATCAACTCAGCGATGAAGTTCTCTCTTCCTCACACTATTCTCTTTCACATGTACAGAGTAATGTCGAAGGATAATGGACAATTGCCTTATCCAGGTCTGGTGACCAAGATCTTCAGACACATGAATATTGAACCTCCACACAAACTTTGTGTTCGACCGTGCGATAAGATGGTGGTAGGTTTGAAGATGTTAACGAAAATGCGTCTGCAAGAACTTTCTAAGGCAATGGAGAAATTCAGAGTGAAGACTCTAGTTCCGTCTGCTTCAAAGCGAAAAGGGAAGGAGGCCATTGGTGCCCCATCCAAAAAGAAGAGAACTCTCATCTCGGAGGATGAAGATGAGGAGGAAGATCTTACAATCACTGCCTTGATAAGGACCAGACGTTCTGTTCCCCAATCAACAGAAGAACAGAAGAAACAAAGAGAAGAAGAGGAGCAAGCTAAGAACAGAGAAGAAGAAGAGCAGCGAGAGAAGAAGAAAGAAGCTAAAGAAGAAGGAGAAGCAGAGCAAGAAAAGTCTGCAGCTGAATCTGGAGAGAAGGAGAATCAAGACACAGAAGAGCATGATCATCACTCTTCCCCTTTTGATGTCCTAGAGACAGGGGGAGTTGGCGAGCAAAGGTCCACACCTCATGATGCCAATAGTGAAGATCTAAGACAGTCTCCAGCAGACCTAGAAGAATTTCAGGCTTCTCAATTGCCTGAAGAAGGTCATGATATGTCAGCACCTAGTTTGCCAGACTATGCAGAAGCGCCATTGTCTCCATCTGAGAAAGCAAATGCAAGTACTCAGACGGACAATTCTGCAGATTTTCGATGTATTATGGATCTTCTTCTGGAAATGCGTGGCCAAATCTATGCTCTAGACTGTGAAATTCAAGTCATGAAGAATGCTGGACAAGCATCTTCAGTTACCCTGGAGGATAAAATGAAAGACCTCGCTCTGCAAGTTCAAGCCAATGCCAAAGGAGAGGAGGTAGCTCAACTAAGGGAGGACTTGAAGAGGCTAGAAGGCGTAGTCCAGTCCATGGGAGATTTCCAGATCGTGCGCATTCTCAAGCAGACATGACTCCTTTCTCACCTTTTTAATGATGACAAAAAGGGGGAGAAAGCAATTTGAACCAACCAACCAACTTTCTTTGACTTTAAATTTATTTTTTTTGTGGTTGAATATGTTTGTTTATGACTTGAGCGAACTTGGGTGTGAACTTGAACTTGACTGAATTGGCTGTGGATTTTAATGCTTGACTGTTTGCATTTATATCAAGTGTTTTTATTATGGTATTACTCATGAAAGACTAACCAATTTTCTGTGGATGCAGAGTCTGGTTGTTTTGTTAATCTTTATGAGATAGTCATATTGCTTGAGAAATGTTTTTGCAGGTCAAAGAGGTTCAAATCTACAGGAAAGTTTTGTCACCATAAAAAAGGGGGAGATTGTTGGAGAAATCTTTCCGAATATTTTGAAGCGACAAAACGTTTCTTTCGGTCTAGTCGGATATCTCAGGATCGTCTAGTTTAAAGTCTGAAAACTTTCGATTACCGACTTAAGATTCCGACTCAAGATTCAAGACTTAAGACTCAAGACTCAAGACTATTCTCATTGATCTTTTCGATCTAGTGACGAAGGAAATCCAGAGCTGAAGTATATGGTTGAGGGTTTAATCCTATCGTCTGGAGAAGATCCTTTTTGGTTGGATAAATATAACGGATTCTTTTGTTCGTATCTAGATCAATTGAAGATCTGATGGTCGACGAAGTATTCTTGGAATGTTCTATTCTTGGAAACCAAGATCCTGATTGTATGGGCGAATAGGATTGATGGGCTATCGTTAGGTTCCTTTAATAGCTCGAATGATCTTCTTGATTGATTCCGCCCAACGGGTAGATTGGAGGAATTCCTTTGGAAAGTGCCAACGGGTATGATGGCATGAAGGAGTATAAAAAGGAAGATGTTCTAGTTGTTTGAGTACGTGATTGATAGAGAAATTCCAGAGTCTGAAGCACCTTGATTATTAGTCGATACAGTCTGAGCGAAATTGTATACACAGAGAGTGTCTATACTTGGTGATACCTTGAGCGAGTGTGGTAGATCATCTACACCTAGAAATCAAGGAAGATCAACACTGTAACATCTCTTTGTTCATAGTGGAATCCAGCCAATTGGCTGTCAGTGCAGAAGAGTGGACGTAGGCTTGAATCAAGCCGAACCACTATAAACCGAGTGTTCATTTCTCTCTTTCCTTTACTTAGTTTTACATTGATTATTACTTACCGCAAATCCTTCAATTGTCTAAGTATTGCGCAATTATCAAGAAAAATCTTTTATATACCTATTCACCCCCCTCTAGGTACTCATACTAGCTATTTCAATTGCCTGAATTGCCGCCAGAGCAGGAGATTGAATTTGAAATTGAATTAATGCCTGGAATAGGACCAATATCAAAAGCCCCGTATAGAATGGCCTTAGTTGAATTGAAGGAATTGAAAGTGCAACTGCAAGAATTGCTTGATAAGGGATTCATTAGACCAAGTAAGGTACCTTGGGGTGCACCGGTCTTGTTTGTGAAAAAGAAAGATGGATCAATGCGCTTGTGTATTGACTATAGGCAGTTGAATCAGGTGACCATTAATAATAAGTATCATTTGCCTAGAATCGATGATTTATTTGACCAACTCTAGGGAAGTTCGGTCTTTTCTAAGATTGATTTGAGGTCGGGATATCATCAGTTAAGAATTAAGAAGGAGGACATTCCTAAGACTGCGTTTAGAACTCGTTATGGACATTATGAGTTCCTTGTTATGCCATTTGGATTGACTAACGCCCCTGCTGCATTTATGGATTTGATGAATAGAATATTTCAGCCTTATTTAGACCAGTTTGTGATTATCTTTATTGATGATATTCTGGTATATTCAAAAGGGCCTAAAGAGCATGAGCAGCATTTGAGAATAGTTTTGCAGACCCTGAGAGAGCATAAGTTGTATGCTAAGTTTAGTAAGTGTGAATTCTGGTTGGATCGGATAATATTTTTAGGACATGTGGTGTCAGGAAAAGGAATTGCGGAGACCCGCGAAAGTTGAAATGGTAGTGAATTGGCCGAGACCGACAACACCTACGAGATACGAAGTTTCTTAGGATTGGCTGGTTATTATAGAAGATTCATTTAAGGATTTTCAAGACTGGCAGGACCTTTAACTAAGTTAACCCGAAAGAATGTGAAGTTTGAGTGGAATGGAGAATGTGAAAGGAATTTTCAGGAGCTCAAAAGGAAATTGACTTCAGCTCCAGTTCTGACTATACCTACTGGACCTGATGGTTTCACAGTGTATAGTGATGCATCTCACAAAGGACTAGGATGCGTGTTGATGCAGCATGGCAAGGTTGTAGCCTATGCATCCAGACAATTGAAACCTCATGAGCTGAATTACCCAACGCATGATTTAGAGCTAGCAGCTATAGTGTTTGCCTTGAAGATATGGAGACACTATTTGTATGGGGAAAAGTTTGAGATCTATACGGATCATAAGAGTTTGAAGTATCTGTTCTCACAAAAGGAGTTGAACATGAGACAAAGGAGGTGGATGGAGTTATTGAAGGATTATGATTGTGAAATAAGATATCATCCAGGAAAAGCGAATAGAGTAGCAGATGCTCTTAGTCGAAAGTCGGCCGCAGAAATAGCTAGTTTGAGGATGGCAGAATGGGAATTGTTGGAATCTGTGGCAAATTCTGAATTTAAATTGGAAGTGGATTGTCTCACGGGTATGCTTAGTGCATTAAGGATTGAGCCAGAGATTATCCAGAAAATTAAAATTCTACAAGAATCTGACCCAGAGATTTTGAAAGTGAAAGATGCTGTATCTTTAGGGAAAAGATCAAAATTTCAGATTTTTGATGATGGAATAGTGAGATGTCAAGGACGACTTTGTGTTCCTGACAATGAGGAATTAAGGAAGGAAATTCTGTCGGAGGCACATAAGAGTAATTATAGTATCCACCCAGGTAGTACAAAGATGTACAGAAATTTGCGTCAGCAATTTTGGTGGAATGGTATGAAGGCAGATACGGCTAAGTACGTTTCTCAATGTTTGACGTGTCAGCAAGTAAAAGTGGAACATCGTAAACCCGCAGGACTTTTGAGACCATTAGACATTCCAGAATGGAAATGGGAACATGTAACGATGGACTTTGTGCAAGGATTGCCAAGGACATCAAGTAGTCATGATTCAATTTGGGTTATAGTGGATCGATTGACTAAATCGGCTCATTTCTTACCGATTCGCATGGACTACACAATGGATAAGTATGCGGACATGTAGGTAAGTCAAGTGGTACGCTTACATGGTGTTCCAATGACCATTACTTCAGATCGAGATTCGAGGTTCACTTCGAATTTTTGGAGGAGTCTCCAAGTTGCGTTAGGATCTAAGCTTCAGTTTAGTACAGCTTTTCATCCCCAGACTGATGGACAAACAGAAAGAGTAATCCAGATACTGGAGGATATGTTAAGAGCTTGCGTAATTGATTTCAAAGGAAATTGGGATGAAAGATTACATTTGGTAGAGTTCGCCTATAATAATAGTTTTCAGAAGAGTATAGGCATGTCACCTTATGAAGCATTATATGGAAGGAGATGTAGGACTCCTGTTTGTTGGAGTGAAGTAGGTGAAAGGAAATTGACAGGACCTGAATTGGTACAAGTTACCACTGAAGCTGTCGATATTATCAGAGAAAGGCTTAGAGCAGCTCAAAGTAGACAGAAAGGTTACGCATATAGACGTAGGAGGCCTTTGGAATTTAGTATAGGAGACCATGTATTCCTTAAGGTATCTTCAATGAAAGGAATATCTCGATTCGGGATGAAGGGTAAATTAAGCCCTAGATTTGTTGGACCTTTTGAAATTATGGAGAGGATAGGTGATGTAGCTTATCGTTTAGCGTTACCTCCTAAGTTAGGAAGTCTGCACGATGTGTTTCATGTATCGATGTTGAGGAAGTACTAGCTCGATCTTGGTCACATACTCGATCATGAAGCCATCAAAATGGATGAGAAAGTAAGGTATATTGAAGAGCCTGTGCAGATATTAGATCAAAAGGAGCAAATTCTTAGGACTAAAAAGATCCCATTAGTTAAGGTGTTATGGCGACATCATGACGTGGAGGAAGCCACATGGGAAAGTGAGGATCAGATGAAGGAAAAGTATCCCTATTTATTTC
This sequence comes from Eucalyptus sideroxylon x Eucalyptus melliodora, assembly GCA_016097485.1. Lineage (NCBI taxonomy): Eukaryota > Viridiplantae > Streptophyta > Magnoliopsida > Myrtales > Myrtaceae > Eucalyptus > Eucalyptus sideroxylon x Eucalyptus melliodora. The sequence goes on from CM027826.1 coordinate 4,381,084, forward strand.
AAGAAGGCGCGAGTAGTGCTTGAATTTCGAGGACGAAATTCTCTAAGGAGGGGAGAGTTGTGGCATCCCAAATTTAATGACAAGCCATAAGGTGCGTTGAAGTTCCTAATTAGGTGATAGAATTTCTTTTGGCTTATGCCTTAGCCAATTTGTCTTTTAATTTGATGATTTGTGTATTTAAATCTATAGATTAATAATTGGCCATGAGATTATAAATTTAAATCTTAATAAACAAAGTGTCCCAAGACTTTGGCCAAGATTGAAAAATTGAAATTTGGGTATATTTATAGAAAGGAATTCAAAAAAAAAAAAAAAAAGGGGGAAAAAAGAGGGTTATTTTTGGAATGGGCCTTGGACCCATTGGCCTAAGCCTAGTGGGCCGAATGGCCGGCCCAAATGGAAGCCAAGGGGAGGATTCGACCAGCCCAAGGGAGTGGCCGGATGGGCCTAAGCCCAAGCCCATTCAAATTCAAAAATAAAAATGACAAGTGGCAAATGGCAAGAGCATGCATTGGTGGGATTATAGGCAATCTCATGATTGCAAATGATGGGATTAAGGGGATATAAAAGGGATGAGGAGAGAGAGTGGCCGATTACTTGCTTCAATTCGTCCAAAGAGAGAGGTGTGCGAGAGAGAGAGAGTTGGAGAGAAAGGGAGAGAAACCGAGAGGGAAGGAGGCGGAGCAGGAGGGGTGTGCCGTTCGTTCGCCGTCCGATCGTCGCCGTTCGTCGTTGCTTGTTCATCTTTAAGGCAAGTGGAGTCCATAACACCCAACCCGGTGCAAGAGAATATATGCATGATGATGCATGATGATGATGGCATGTGATGTGATATGATGATCACCTATGATAATATATGCATAATGATGCATGATGATGATGGCATGTGATGTGATATGATGATCACCTATGATAATATATGCATGATGATGCATGATGATGATGGCATGTGATGTGATATGATGATCACCTATGATAATATATGCATGATGATGCATGATGATGATGGCATGTGATGTGATATGACGATCATCCATGGTATGATATGCATGATGAAATGCATGATGATGATAATGATATATGATATGCCATGATGATGATGATATATATGATGTGATGATGCATGATACGCATGATTACAAGGTAAGTGATGCTTGCAACGTGTGATGATATGCATGATGCATTAGAATGTTATTGGATTTCCCTATCTGCTGAGTGGTTGTACTCACCCCTTTTGGGGATAACATTTCAGATTAGCAAGTATGCCGCTACCTACCGTCACGCGTGGTACATTTTACGGGATACCATCCGATGTAGAGGTCGAGTGTGCGGAGATAGACTGTCCCTCCGTTCCCAGATTGACTTTCATCCGAGTGCGATGTCTAGTGATGTACGATATAGGCCTGGCTGGGGGCCCTATCATTCAGGAGTTCATTTCTGTGCACGTTCGTCAAGATGGTGCTATGCGAGGGATGTTGCCGCCGCCACCGCCTGATGCACCGGGTTGGGTGTGAGACTCACGCGCGATGAGTAGGAGCCGAATCTTTTGATGTAGATAATCGACACTTTTGATGGGGGTTGTGCGCTTGACGTAGAGGGTTGATAGTTTCTTTTTGAGATTTTAGGCAGGACATGGCAGAGTCCTCGCTTTTCTTGTTTTGTATCGACCCGAGAAAGGAGGAGTCCCATCTTAAAAGAATGTGTAAATAAAGTGTCGATGTTCGTATATAAAATCCTGATGTTTAGCTGGTGTGTATTGGTATCATGGTTAGTAAAGGGAGAGATGGAGATGTTTAATTTGCTTCCGCTATGAGTCGCGTTGGGACCGATCGTTTTAAAAAAAAAAATGCATGTGATTAATGACGCTTGTTTTAAGTACAAGATTGAAAAGGAATTTGAGTGTAACACCGGCGCTTGTGACAACTGCGAAGGGTTCGGGGTGTCACAAGAAGAAGGAAACGCTAGCGCCGGGATGGGGTGGACGGGTCCAGGCTCAAGACCCGAACCCATTCCGCAAGGACCAGGAGGGAACCCTTACCCGAATAAGGCACCTAGCTTTGTGTTGTATCTTGTTCCGGCCAACGGTGGCCGACCAGAACCCGGTGACCCACTATATACGTCTCCGGGGGACGGTCCCGAATTGAAACTCATCTCCTTACAGCTCAGTGGACCCGAAAACTATAGTACCTGGGCTCGAGATCTCCGGCGAGCGTTGGTCACGAAAGAAAAAGATGGGTTCCTTGACGAAACCGAGCCTTTTCCGGTGGATGAATGCTCACGACAACATTGGCAAAGATGTAACTAGCTTGTGCGGACATGGATCGGTAATTGCTTGGCTCCCAAAGTGGCCGCCTGGCTTCCACCAATTGAAGACTCAAAGACAATTTGGGAAAACATTCGCGAGATGTATGGAAAGCTTGACCGGGCCAAGATCTTCTCCCTCACCCAAGCTGTCTCAGAGCTGAAATAAGGAAATCAATCCGTCACAACGTGCTTCAATTGACTCTCGGCCTTGTGGAATGAACTCGAGGCCGCCGAAGAGCAGCTCGAGGGGCCGGAGGAAACGCTTCGACAATATTGAGCGATACGAGAAAGGGAGAAAGTAACCCGATTTTTACTGATATTAAATGAAAACTACTCACATTTCAGGTCTCAAATTCTTGCGATGGAACTGGGGCCGCCACTCGGCCGGATTTATCAATTAGCAATCCAAGAAGAGAGCCAAAGGACAGCTGCAGCTGAGCACGCACGAACCGGAGAAGGGATCGCCCTAGTTGCTCTCGGGCCCGGACCATCTTCGGCCGGCTTTTTCTCGCCGGGGCTTGCCGGTTTCAGATCTGGGCAAGCATCGACCGGCAGCTTTCCTCCTGTTGTGGGTTCGGTTGAGAAGCATGGAGAATGGGGCCATCGTGCTGCTGCTGTAACTAAAGGAGGAGAAGGCAAAGGAAACCTTAGTTCCTTTGGGATGGACGGTCATGATGGATTCCAAAGATCCAATGGCTATTATTTAGCCATGGCTTCAGGTGAATCCAGCGGCTCTCAACAAGCCATGGTGACACCTAATTTTAAAGCATTGCATGGTCCTCGCAATGCTACATCGTCCTTAAGAGGAAATACTAAAGGAAAAGGGAAATTATACTGCGATTATTGCAAACGGCCACATCATACGGTGGAAACCTGTTGGAAATTACATGGCAAACCTGGGGAGAAAGGAAAGAAGGAATCATCGGCTAATCAAGTCACTGGGCACGATCAGTCCATTACCTAAAATCAATACCAACAAATAATGAGAGCACTGAGACAATTGGAAATTTTTGATAAAGGGGCAAGCTTTTCAGGTACTTCATATTGCCTCAACTCTATTTCTCATGATGCATGGATTATTGATTCGGGTGCTAGTGACCACATTATTTGTGATGAAAGTCTTTTTTCTCATACTCATAAAAATCATTTCCCTATAACTGTGAAGCTTCCAAATGGAAATACCACATATGTCGCAAAGATAGGGACGGTAAATCTTAGTCCTTCGATTACCCTTCGAAATGTCCTTTATGTTCCTCAATTTGAATTCAATCTTATCTCGTATCAAAAGCCTGTGAGGACAATTCTTGTCGTATTCTCTTTAACTCAAACACTTGTCTCTTTCAAGCCCTTTCGATTGGCAAACTGATGGGCTTGGGTAGTCTTTCACAAGGACTGTATTTTTGGACCAGTTTTCCCAAAATTTTTGATTTATCGCAAATTTCCATGAATAAAGAATCATTGTGTAATGCTACTACCAATGATAAAATTATCCTTTCACATCAACGTTTGGGTCATAGCGCTTCTTTTCCGCATCCCCAATGCAAAATTTGTCCACTTGCTAAACAATCATGTGCTCCTTTTCCCATAAGCAAATCTCGAGCTACGGATAATTTTTCTTTATATCATGCAGATATATGGGGCCCTTATCACACCCCACATCATGATGGGTACCGATTCTTTCTTACCATTGTAGATGATCATTCTCGTGGTACATGGATTTTCTTTATGCAATCAAAGAGTCAAGCTCTTTCCCATCTTAAAATTTTTTTAGTCATGTCAAAGAATCAATTTGGAAAATCTATTCAACGTATTCGAACAGACAATGGAAAAGAATTCTCTAGTCATGACTGTCAATTATTCTTTTCTTCTCGTGGAATTCTACATGAAAGCATGTGCACTTACACGCCTCAACAAAATGGGATTGTTGAGCGTAAACATCGTCATCTTTTAGAAGTTGCACATGCCCTTAAATTCCAAGCGTCCATTCCTGAGACTTTTTGGGGAGATTGTGTGGTCACGGCAGCTTACCTGATCAATCGAATGCCGACTTGAGTTCTTGATGGATGTACTCCTTTTGAAGTGCTATATGGTAAGAAGCCCGAAGTTAATCACTTGAAGGTTTTTGGATGCCTATGTTATGTTACTACCCTGGGTTCTCGTGACAAGATGAGTCCTCGGGCCAAACGATGCATCTTCATGGGATATCGAACTCTTCAAAAGGGATATCGTGTCTTCGAACCATCGACGGGGAACTTCTTTATAAGCAGGGATATTGTTTCCATGAAGACATTTTTCCTTTTCAGGAAGAAACATTTTCAATTGAGCCTTCTAGCTCGAATAACAAGAACGGACATTTTCTATTTGAGGAAGGTTCATCTCCTATTTCCCATTATATACATGCCCCGTCTCTAGACACTTTGACTTCTTCTCCAGTGAATGAGACCACTATGGATTTCCCATCCACTCCAGATCACTCAATTACAAAACCTGCGGTGGACATTGAAGCAAGTTCTGATTCAAACAATTGTCTTCACAGTCAACCTCAAGGTCATCATCTCCAACACCTGCTCGCATTCCCCCACGACGTTCAGGACGAATTATTCATCCTCCTACATGGACGAAGGACTATGTCTGTGCATCCCTCAGCTCCAAAGTACCTCATATCCTATCTCCTCTTATGTTTCGTTTGATTGCCTGTCTACGGAACATATGTGCTGCATTAGTCGTATTTCCGAGGAGATAGAACCATCATCCTACAATGAAGCAATTTGTGATCTGCGATGGCAAAAGGCCATGGAAGCAGAGCTGCATGCCTTAATAGAAAATCATACATGGGATATAGTTCTGTTACCTGCTCATCGGAAACCCATTGGCTGCAAATGGGTATATAAGATCAAGTACAAGGCTGATGGATCTGTTGAACGATATAAAGCCCGTTTAGTGGCCAAAGGCTTCACGCAATGTGAGGGTTTCGATTACCACGAGACGTTCTCTCCCGTTGCAAAGGATGTTATCGTTCGCTCCTTTCTTTCCATTGCTGCTTTTTGAGATTGGGATTTACATCAAATGGATGTCCACAATGCCTTCCTTCATGGCAATCTTGATGAAGAAATATATATGGACCTTCCACCGAGATTACAACGACAAGGGGAGCCTGGAGTATGTCGTCTCCGTAAGTCCCTTTATGGGCTCAAAGAAGCGTCTCGACAGTGGTATGCAAAATTTACTACAGCTCTTACAGCCATTGGTTTCAAGCAATCCAAGCACGACTATGCCCTTTTCACTTGGACAAAAGGTACGTCATCAATTTATCTGATGATATATGTTGATGATATACTTATTATGGGAAACGATGGATTGGTCATCCAGAGTCTCAAAGAATATCTGCATTCTACTTTTTGCATTAAGGACTTGGGACCTCCCAAGTATTTCCTTGGTATTGAGATTGCTCGCTCAAACTTGGGAATCTCTCTAAGCCAACGGAAATTTGTGTTAGAAATTATCTCTAAAGCAGGCTTATCAGGATGTAAACCGGCCGCCATTCCCATCGATCAGAACATCAAGTTAACTACCGTTGATTATGACGCCGGATCATCTTCTGAGACTGTTGACCCACTACTCAAAGATCCATCCCGCTATCAAAGGCTTGTTGGGAAACTCATATATCTCACCATGACCAGGACTTGGAATACTCCTTTCTCAAGATTGCAATTTGGAAATGAATGCTTATTGTGATACAGATTATGACACGTCCCATGAGTCAAAGATCAATTACTGGCTTTTGCATTATATTAGGAAAGTCGTTACTTTCATGGAAGACAAAGAAACAGTCGACTGTATCATTATCATCCGCTGAAGCTGAATACCGAGCCATGGCCAAAACCGTTTGTGAAATAGTTTGGATACGAGGCTTGCTTTCAGACCTTGGGATACGAGTCAAAGGACCAACGAATCTATTTTGTGACAATGATGCAGCACTCAAACTCGCGGCGAATCCTATATTTCATGAAATAACGAAACATATTGAAGTGGATTGTCATTACACTCGAGATAAGATCCAAGAAGGAGTAATCAAGACGAATGGAATTGGAACCATGGAACAGCCTGCATACATCTTTACTAAGCCATTATGTCAAAGACAACACGCATATCTACTAAACAAGCTTGGCGTCTTGGATATATATCAGCCACCAGCTTGAGGGGGAGTGTTGGAGATATGCGAGGATCGGACCTGAGATTATGGCCGAACCAAGAAGATTGCAATCAATCCAAGATTGCAAGCAATTATAATTGATAGATTATATCAATTCGAGATTGGATTTGATTTAATGTATTTTCATTTATTTTTTCCACAGTTAGACATTCATTGTACTACAAATAGGTGCTTGTATAATGTAAAACACACGACTGAATATACAAGAAAATCTAAGTCGTTTTCCATCTTCTTGCCTTACTCCTCAAACTCTGACAAAAGCAGCAGCATGGATCTGGCACAACAGGAGGCAAAGAGGTTTGCATTAACAAGACATCAAAATTTCAATTCACATAACGTGTAACATCTTTTATCCTTTTTACCTGAGAGTCGTAGAACTTAGAAGGACCTTTAGCCACCCTATTGTTCTTGGTATCTAAAGGATTGACAGATTTCTCAAAGTCCATTGCCGGCCCGTCGCTGTAACAGAGCACAAATCCAATCGTCCCACTAATGGAATAAACAGTCGAAAATTCATTCTCCTCATCGTAAACTTGAAAAAAGGAGACTGCATAAATACTCGGTAAGAGTTCGATTTGATATCTTGAGTAGGAAGGAATTGAACACCAAGTATATCTCACTGAGCCCTTGAAGATTTGGCGACATTCGGCAATAGTATCTTCCAGTGTGAAGTGGTCCAGCCAAAAGCTGTCTGCTGGAGCGGACATGACTCCTCCCAGACGGAGCGCACAAGCCATCGATTCCAAGAACTCTTTATTCGCTAGTTCAATTGCAGTAGCTCCTGAATTTTTTTACACATGATTTGTGAATTATTTGAAATAAGTTGATGTATGACCTACCAGTCCTAATTTTGCTAGGTTATTCAATGAACTGGACGCATTCTAAATTTCAAAGAGGGTGGGGGAGGTTATAGGCACTCGACAATACCCATACACTCAAATGCATCCAAAATGATCGCATGGTAAGTTCCTTAAGGAATGGCCTTCAGGAAAGCAACTCGTGCGATGTTGAAATTAAAGTATGTTACGTAATCTCTCGCAACTCATTTATACTCATCATCGAGTAAGAACTGTAGAAGAAACATATACCATCGTTAATGTAGACTTTCACTTGCGGACCCACGTACCCAAGTGCTATTTCGTAGAAGAATTGCCTGTAAACCTGCAACAGGACACAAAAAGTATATGGATATGCTATGGTCAACCCGAACCTTAGGATTTGATGAGCAATGAGAGGCTCAAGCTTGAAACTCTGGAAGGTTTTTGTAGTTTATTTTCGCTTACATCAATCAGCATTTGGTCGAGTTCACATATATCGATTTGTTCCACGGATGAGTGGCGAGATATTTCCCTCAGAATGCCTCCATCTCTGCCACCAACAAGCAGCACCCGTAAAAATATCAAGTGAGCACTTTAACAGCATAAAAACTTAAAAGATGAAAGCAGTACAAGCAGTTAGTCGAGTTGACAGCGTCTTGGATGGTATTTTTACTCGCGACGAGTAGAGAGATATCTTGCGGCTTTTGATATATAATCGCTTGTTCATAGTCAGCGAAGCATGGCAAGTGGCAATTCTGGATGGTTAAATTCAACTGACGGAGAAGGATGAGTTTGTTTACCAAGAGATGCTCACGCATCTTCCCCGCTGCTCAATCTCCAACGCGAAGAAGGTGCTCTCTCTCTTTATTTCTATTGAAATAGTTTCCTGGGTAGGGGAAGTATCAGACCAAAGTCGATCTGATGTTTCATGTGATCTACTTACTGATTTTGGAAAATTAATGATTTGCTAAAACAATCTCCCCCAAGAAAATCTTATTTGAGGTGGTGGCATATATACAAAGTTTGTGTAAGCTCACCAATCTTCATGATCCATCAGGATCCAATTTGTATCCTCAATACTAATAGCGTAGCCATTGCTTTGTCATATGTACTTCTGGTGTAAAATTGGAGAGCGATCATGGAAGGTAAGAAATCACCTGGAAAACAAGAAGCTCCTGATATTCGGACTTCCCATGAAACAACACCTTGTTCAACTAATAGAAGCGTAGCTCGCCTTCAAAACAAAAAATCACTAATATCATACTTTGACCACGTTGTAAATATTCATCTTTGATTCATATTATTAGTCTTGATGTGTGGTGATATTATTTAAGCAGTCCATGCATAAGTTTTATTAACTAAACGAACCAGTCTCTGGTGATGGGTTATACTTCTTTTCTCCTATAGTTAGTTGAGATTGCATTTCAATCCAGACATCGAGTATCAAACAATTTGCGTTTACCTCCTACAATGCAGCAATGTACGTGAAAATTGAAATTAGTTGTAAGATTTTATCTCCAAAATTTTACCGTTATCTAGACGAAGTACCAAGCAACTCGACCAATGTCAAGAAGAGAGATAAAAAAAATGCCGAAATTGATTTGGAGTGGTGATCACATGCCCAACATAGATGCTAAGTTCCATCGCCAATCCCAAATCGGGACCATATGTTTCCACCAGACCTCCAAAGCTACAGACTACGTAACAGTATATATAATGTGATATCTTGACTCAACTATCGCTACATATCTGGCCATTCAGTCAAAGTCACAAGATACCATTCTATTTTATTGTTCAAGCCCATTGTCCTGATCTCATCAACCATTTTATCAGCCATTCTCTCTGTGTAGACGTGTGTGATTACTTCACAGAAGCATTCGTTTTGAGTGCCTATTTATCTTCCAAGAGGGTTGGGCGAGCTAGCCTTTGGCAGTAGCATTTTGTTTGGTACACCATGTGTGTCCATTTGACAAGTTTTGACAAGCTAGGAACCTAGAAGCTCTCGTTTGCTCTACTCTGGAAAATGGTATGAATAATCTTCTGGTTAATTTGATGTGACCACTAGCAAGAAAATGTTATTAGTAAGTATAATTGAGATGGTCTAGTACCCTATTGAAAAGATTGCAGGGTTTGGAGTGAAGATAGTCTAATACCGTATTGAACAGATTGCAGGGTTTGGAGTGAAGAAAGTGAACACACTCGCTAGGATCGTGGTTGGTCATTTCCGCAGTCCTCTCGTCTTTAGTGGGTTGAACTTCCAGTTCCGTTCTGCTACAGTGGCATCTGTAACAAAGTATTCTATCTGATTAAGTAATAGTTCAAGAAAAAATAGACATTGATGGATTCAGATCAGCTCTCAAACATTTCAGGAGTGAAGTAAAGCACCTGTTTTCATTACTATGATGGATGGCTCCCATTCATAAAGCACAACACAATGCAATCAGCTTAAAGAATGTCCCTGTTGCATCCGTATCCCAAATATTTTGTTCAGATCTCACATCATTGCCAAAATTACAATGAAGCTCATGATCATTTAAAGCATCAGGGGCATGACAAATTTTCATCACCAAATGAAGAACAAACAGAAGGATGCAAATTCGATACGTAAAGACACTGACTGATGGTACAAACATGTGAGATGGATATAGGCATGATGAAAGATAAGCAAGAGGGAAACATGATTCCTACCAGATTTCCACCGTACAGTATGTTACTTTTGACAGAATCAAGGCCATGACTCCATCATAGATTGAACAATCTATGTATTAGAACTCCAATTGACAAACAAAGCGGAATATAGATCCTTGGATATTCATCATCTCAACATTAGTGTCCTGGATTTGAGAAAAGCAATAATCTTATGATGGTGCCTCCAGTGGCTTATTAATCCAGGACACAATAAGTGGACATAAGCTACTAAAAATGCATTGAAAACCCATAAACATGAGTAGTTGCTATTATCAATCAATCTTAGAAGTGTTATTCGATATTGGTTGAATAAAGGGTATCAATAGGGGTTATATACATGCGGTCTACCTCTAACGAATACTTTAAGCTTTTGGCTTGAACTTTTGCTAACAATGAATGAAGTTCTGTTTTATTATGCATGAATGAATGGAAGAATCACATAATAAACATCCTATGCTCTAGGAAACCAACTTTAATGGAACTTGGAAAAAGGTAATACTCTATCTGCATAAGAACATGTTCATGTCATGTCAAGGATGAAGAGTCTTACTCCGTGACTGATGACAAATAATGACATGCAATGTCACGTACTTCAAAGGCATTCTTGAACACCCCAAACAACCTTTTATGTATTAATGCAAAAATAGAGAACACTTGTTCAACAAAAGCGGATTTGAACAGTGACACATAATTATCTGCAACAATCAAATTGGACAAAACAAATGTCGCTTATTTTATGGTGGCAACGTCTAAAGCCTCCAAACTTAGCTCCAAAGATTGATCTTCTTCCTTACCATTCCACAATCAAGCTTCCCAAGCAGTACATATGGAGTTTTTGTAGGCAAATTGGGGAGAGACTCCATGATGGAAAAATGCAGCACCAGCGATCGAGGGCACTGCTCAATCGTTGACCAACCTTCTTGCCCAACATGAGAAAAGAAAAACGTTGAAAAGCTAAGGAACAGACAATACGTTGGCCAAAGCTGTCTCCACCCTTGTATCAAACATAACCCATCTCCGCTGGAGACGCAATCCTCAAATTTATAGTTGAATCAGCCAACGACCAGATATTTCTCAAGCATGACTCAACGTCATTCTTCAACACCTTTTTGTGAACTGAAATCTTCGGGTAACTTAAAAGAAAAGCCACTTACTGTCAGATTCAATCAGCTCTGTACTTGGAATTTTGCATCGGTGAGGGCAATAGTCGACTAGCATAGAGTTTGTAACCTTCAAAAAGCAAGACCATCACATTATAGAGGATCCATACAGAGGATGACAGAATGAAAAGCAACCATGGAAATAGAAATAAATTCAATGGTGTTTCTGTTTTAACATTAGAAATCAAAAGGTACTTCCTTACCTTGGCAGCAAGACAAGAATTATTTTGCTATAATTGGCCATAAATGCAAAGTTTTGTGTTTTCTGAAGGTTTGAAGCACTCAATATTGAACAAAAGACATATTGCAAATGCTAAAAACAGTAGTATAGATGAAAGTTAAACACAAAAGTTCTTCCAAACACACCACAATGTCAAAGCCCGATAACCCTTGGTGAAAGAAGAAACTAATGGAGTTCTATTATCGCAGTTCAAGCTTTTGCATTTTCCCATGGTCAGAAGGAGATAAGGAGCAATTTGATTCAACTAGAAAGCTAGCAAAGAAAAGGTAAGGACAAAATGAAGAAGCCATATCATCATCACAACAATTCGGACAGTAGCATCCCTTTTTGTGTGAAATTAGTAGCCTTCAACACCATTTCACTATGTTATTAGCTAACGGGGATGAGTGAGGACATCCTCTTCCACATACTCATGGAGAAAATGCCACTTTGGATCATAGGTACAAACAAATGGTTCACATGAGATTGTTCATCTTTCCACTTCTCATCACCCCTTAAGGTGCTTCAAGATCCAAGAACAGGAAAGAAATGGCTATGAAAGTAGAACCTCATCAATCAAGGTAATTTTCCCGTTCAACCTGAAGTTAGTTCACATTAGTTCCGACAACTCTACAATCAATTTCCACGCTACCTAGACAGGGTGATAAAATCAACCTAAACCTGTAATAGGGTCATAACTCCTAATAATCCTACTATACATGCTCTGTGACTGCTCAGATAACATAAGGAAAATTCACCACCATTGACATGAAAACTAATCAAAAGCTGCTATAGTTATTTCGTTACACTTTAGCAAACCAGTAGAAGAGAATAACCTAGCAGATCGCACCTAACAAGAATCACAAGCTGATAAATATAAGAGGACAACTAAACATGCTTCGGTGAACATGCAAAAAAGCTCGAATTAGTTTCATTTCATTTCATCTCTATGTGCCGACATCGAACATCCAAACTCAGACCAACAATAGCGACTCAAAACCTGGAATCACAAGAATGCGCATGCACCAATCACGCCAACCATTGAATAAACCGATCAATCGGTGACAAGAATGAATTAATGTTAAAAGGGATCCAATCACCTGGACTCTCAAGATATGGCAACCCAAAGCAATGAAGACCCAACATGAAGATCCTTCCCTAGATTCCTCGCCTCCAACATTCCCTCTCTTGCATGATCACCCCCATCGTCGAACTCCACAAGCAATCGGTGAGTGGGTGAGGTTAGAAGTCGAATTCCATTTCTCAACTAGCGGAGCATGTGAGCATGAATCTCACTTTCGAATCAGTCGCCCCATCGTCGTCCACCGAAAGAAGACAGAAACAAACCACCAGATGATGCTGGACCCCTCAATCTCTTCCTCTTCTCTCTGTGCTTGATTTCCACCCTCCTCCTCTTCTCACTCCCATCCCCAGAATCCCTCCTCGCCCTCATGAAGATCCGACCATAGCCCGTCGTGTGGTAAAAATTCCGGAAATTTCTTGAGTGACTCGCACCCACGCCTATCAAAGTGCTCCAAGAATTTACTAGGGCAGCGAATTTCAACTAAACTTTGGCAATTCTTAACAATCAACCGCTTCAGATGCTCCGACTTTGAAAGGTCCAGTACTTGAATGTGCTTGCGCTCAGAGATGTTCAACTCTTCTAGGGATCCCAATTTTTCAAGGCCTTCTAACGCATGGAGATTATCAGCCATTTCACGGAAGACATTCAACTGTAGTTCATCAAACTTTGACCATGTGGATAGGGTCAACACTCTTAGGGATTTTAAATTTTCCAGTCCATCCAATTTCTTCAGCCCATCATATCCCATGAGGTGTAATTCCAACAAAAATTCCAAATCGGAAAGATTTGGCAACCTTTCCAATTTGGGACATCCCAAAACATGAAGCATCCGTATGCAGGAGGGAAGCTCTGGGATGCTTTGAAGTGACATGCAAGAGTGAAGGACGAGCTTCTTTAGATGCTTGAGGTGAGAGAGCAATGGCAGCTCATTGCTCCGACAGTCACTGCGGGGATGATAAGCTAAAAGGAGTTTTTGGGAGTGACTGAAGGAAGTGACAGCCAAGTAAATCGAGGTGTTCGAGAGAAGAAAGCTGATCTAAGTTTTCCGACAAGCCAGAAATTTTTGTCTCACGTAGACGAAGGGCCTTTAGAGAAGACAATCCACCTTTATCAACAAGAATTTGTCCTTCCAGGTAAAAGCATTCGTTGGCATCAAGCTCTTGGAGGCTTTGCAATTTTCCAAGAGAGCTCGGTAACCTTTTTATCGGGCTATTAGAAATCCTCAAAATTTTCAATTTGTTCAATTCCCCAATGGATTCAGGTAGTTCCTTGATCTCAGTACATGACAAGTCCAACTCAACCAACTCTCCCAACTTCCCAATTGAAGAAGGGATTTCTTTTATTGGAGTAAGGTCTATCACAAGTCCCTCCAAATTTTCTAGTTCACCCAGTTGTTCGGGTAACTTCTCGAGACTCTTACAAAGGCTCAAGTTCAAGGAAACGAGACGCTTGACATCTCCAATGGAAGGGTCGATTTCCTTTATATTAGAACAACCTTTCAGGATTAGCATCTCTAAATTTTTAAACATGGAGAGATTAGGGGTGCTCTTTAATCCTAAGCAACATGAAAGATTGAGAACTTTCAACGTCTCCATCTACAAGAAAGAAACATATTCCAAGATTAGCAGTTAGAAATAGAATGATTTATCATCAAATGTAACAAAAGAAAAAGACATTTTTCATCTTTACCTTAATTGAACTCCATCCTCTCCAATTTTCACTAATACTATTTCCACTAAAGTAATCACTTGATAAATCAAGTACAACTAATTTCTCCAAGTGAAAGTTCGTTGCCTCGAAAGAGTGGCGACATCTCTCCCATTTTAGCCATCTTAATTCAGCAAGTGATCCTTCGAAATCTCCATCAAAATCCATGTCTTCCACATGAAGGAACTTCAAGTTAGGCATTTTTTTTAAGCTCTCTTGCTTTATGAACTCTTTGGAGCCCATTTCATCCAAACGTAGTGCCTCAATATTTTCATTTTCCTCCTATAAAAAATAAAATAAAATTGAGGATTGTAAATACCATCGATCCTCCTTTTGTTAGTATACTCTGCATGTTATTGTGGCCAATGCATTTTGTCTACACTTATAAGGAAAAAGAAATATATCCAATCTTCTACAATTATATGATCATGTAATATGTCGATCTTCACTTGCATGCCCCAAATTTTGATGTTTTGTGTGAATTTCCTATATGAAATTAGTCTAGTTTTCTTATAGATTTTGAAGTTAAATCTCATATCATACGTAGTATTGACGACTAACTATATATGGTGTCCCTTTGACATATGTAAGAACTATTACATATTTCGAAAACAAAAATTACCTAATTAGACTTATGCATTCATAAAGGATGACAACTCCTTACCTTCTTTTTCATAAAATATTTTTGGTTTTGGGATATGGTTGGAAGGAAACAAGAATTTGGTTAAACTTGAGTTCTCATTTTTGGATATTCAAGCTCAAAGCTCAACAACTAATCCTTAGACTAGGAAGAAAATGTCTAATCAATCATAAACTTACCAATTTTACTTATTTAGTCTTAGACCTTTGCATGAAATTCCAACAAAGTCTTTCTAGCCAATTTTTGTAGGAAATCGCTAAGGTGACGATGTGCCATATAGGATGGCCGAAAATAAATGGATCACCATATTGGCGATTTTTGGCAAAATTGATTTGGGAGATTATGTTGAAATTTTGCGCAAAATTTTAATACTAAATTGACAAAATTAGTTAGTTCATGATTGAATTGATATTCGTATCATAAGTTTATGACTGATTGGACAATTTTCCTATGAGATGAGTGTACTATTCAATTAGTCATCATTGAATTTGCCATAATTAGTCATAAAATTCGACCTCGTTATAGGAATTTGTTTGTGCATTTTTATGCGTCACCCAATCATATAAAAATATATGAATTAGCGATTATTATTTTTTGCTTCTTTAGTTATCTTATTCGATAAGTTAATTATCTGATTTTTCTTCCCTAATACCTAAAAATAGATTTTTGTCACTTCTCTTTGTTAGTGTGTGCGTGCGTGAAGGCACAATTAATCCTTACTTTACAGAATAGAAGTGGATATCCTATTAAACTAAGGGCAAATACAAGGAGATTACAATTTCTTTCACCTTTCACTATTCCGTCATGTGCTTTCGACAATAATTTGATTTCTTAATTTCGATCTTTTCTTTTTCAATTTTTGGTTGAAAATTACTTTGTATGAATACCTACAAAATCATATGTTAGTTGTTATTAGTTTCTTCTATTGTAATTAACTTGTAATTAACTGTTATTTAATTTTGCACCATATTGAATTATGTGCATAGCACCAATATGTATACTAGGACATATTATGAAAATGGGGTAGAATAGCCTTATGTTGTCACATCACGTATCAAAATCCTATGAGTTCTATGAACACGATTGATCCATGATGCACGTGCAAAGCTCATAATTGAAATTAAAAAACGTGAATTATGCCACTTCCTCTATAAGTAATGTACCTTGAACAATCTTCCAACAATCTTTTTCATGTTATTTGTTAATTTGACTATAAGTTGGCACTTGGTATAGGCGACAGTAAAAGAAAAGCCAAAGTCGCAATAGAGATATTGAATTTATTTTCTCTAAAATTTGACAGTCCTTTAAGGAAAGAAAAATAAGAGTTTTCTATTTGTTGTTGATTAAGAGGCATCCAAATTAAGTAATGTTGTTTCAAGTTATCAACCAACCCAACCATGTTAATAACATAATTATGCATTTCTAGATTGCTCAAAAAAATTGATATATTTAGAGGCGCTTCTTCAATTATGTTTTTAACATTCACTAAGTAATGCAATTTAAACTAAATCTTTAATTTTCTTTGTATTAAGCACATGCACTTCTGCATTTACATTATCATATCGGACTTACATCGCGCACTTGCATAGTAAATCCTACAAAACAATTGTATAGATTCGTCATACATATAAAACCATTGCATAACATCTTATTACTTGAAATTGAACACAATCTTAAGTTGATAGCTAATAGTTGAGGTGCAAATAATTTAATTGAAATCTTTATTTTTTATTTATAAAAAGTAGAACCTACACACGAGCAAATTGCACGTATTCACAGTTGGAAATTGAATATAAAATAATGTATTTGATTCTTGGAGAAGGAGATTATCACATATATCATATAAAAGTAAAATTTCAAGAGTGAAAAAGGTGGATAACATGTGATCCATGTATTTATTCTCAAATTGATGTACTTCAAAAACTATATTGCTGATATATTTTGGGAAGATAAAATGAAAGACAACAAAGTAATGATTGGCAATAAAGTTTTTGTTGTTTGGTTGAATAACATAGATCAATCGGCATACAATCATAAAGACTCATGCGTTTTAGAATGTGATGAACTGGATCTGTGAGTGGCATAAGGTAAATTTTCAAACCCTTGTGATGCTTGTTTTCAACAAGTAATATAGTAAGAAGGACTAACAAATCTGCTAAAAAAATGTTAAAACGACAACAGAGCAAAACCCTCTTCTAAGCCTCATAATCACTAGTGCAAACTTTTCATGGACTAAAGGCCAAAATTAGATGTAGCTTTTAGCAAGAAAATGCTAACAACTTGTTGATAATTGTCCAAGATATAGAGAAAAAGAACAACAATAATTTGAGGGACTGCCACTAGAGAATGTGGGGAGACGCAGAAAGTGTACATGATTGTTACCTTGCGTCCTAGAATTTTCATGGTTTCCACATCCCATGGTCTGCTCCAATGCCAAGGTTTCACATCTTCTGGACGGGCGATAGCTCTTCCTAGATCTCTTAATTGATCATGCATTCTCAATCGATCCTTTTCATCAATTTTTATTAACGAACAGTTAATTAGTACTTGCAATCCGGTTCTTGGGAAAAATTTGAGATCCTGCAACAGGTAGGTGGCAATTCTTTTGTCAATTCCAAAGAAAAAAAATGACATGTCTAGAAATATATGTTTCTCCTTATTTGTTAATGTATCGTAACTTATCCTCAATTTTCCTTGTACAATCTCATTAGGTGCATTCTTCAATTTCTCGATCATCTCTCTCCACACCATTTGATCTTTTACTCCATTGAGAAGTGAACCTATAACCATTAGAGCTAAGGGAAGCCCTCCTGTGGTGGCAACAATTTCACTAGAAAGAGTCGCGAGATTTGTGGGAAGTTGTTCCTCTTCAAATGCATATCTACTAAACAAAAGCAAAGATTCTTGGTAGTTCATTTCTTTGAGTTCATACATTTTATATTCAGACTTCAAGAGGGTCTTATCTCGACATGTAATAATGATCCTACTACCTGACTTGAATATGCAATCTCCAATCAAATTATCAAGGTGGTCTCGACAATCTACATCATCAAGAAGAATAAGTACCTTCTTTTCACAACTTGATCGGATCATTGTAATCCCTACCTTGGAATCACGCACTCTTCTTTCAAGATTTTTTGTTATATCTGATATCATTAGAGATTGGACATACTCCATGCCCCTATTTTTAATTGTTTCTCTAATATCCTTGAGAAAGCTGCGGGACTTAAATTCGTTAAAAAGCTTATTATAGATTATCGTAGCCAAAGTTGTCTTACCGATGCCGCCCATCCCCCAAATCCCAATAATTCGAGTGTCTGGGCAAGCAATATCCACCAACTTCATCACCTCAGCCACACGATCCTCAATTCCAACTAGGTTCACGGGAAGATGTGGCTGAAAATCATGATGCTGCTTGTGCACTATTATTTCTACGAGTTCATTTACTAATTCCCCTTCACACCTGTCAAACAACACAATACATGAGAACTTATTAATGGCTCCACAAAACAATGATTAATGATGATAAATAGAAAAATTCTTTCGACATGGATCTATTAGAAGAAGGTAAACGAAGTACCCATCAGCAAATTTCTCTGATTCAAATACTCTAAGATCAAGTGCTTTTGTTAGAGCAATAGGCCCTTGTTGCTTGACCTCCTCATCAAAATGATGCTCATGGATTCGAAAGGCCTCTCCAAAGCTGCCCCCTAGGTGTCGCACATCCTTGGGTTTCACCTTGTAAAGCACAGGCAAGACTATTTGTCCTCTACTTTCCTTGCACTCCATAATATGAATGAGCTCACGGAGGCACCATTCGCTAGCAGCATAATTTTCAGAGATGATTGGAATCGAAACATTAGAGCACTCGATTGCACTGAGGAGATTTGCAGCAATGTCCTCACCAAAGGGGAGGCTCTCATTATCTTTGAACACGAAGTTTGGATGGAACTTCAGGCCCACATCTTTGAGTCTATGGTAGAGGTGATCAACGAAGCTTTTGCGAGTATCGGGGCCTCTAAAGCTCAGAAATATGTGGTAATTGTTTCCAATCACAGAGGTGGATGAAGCAGATGGCCAAGAATTCATGCCGCACTGCGATGGCAAATTGATCTTCTCCATTGAGTCCGAAGAGGGAAGAAGAAAATTCTCTTTGCTCTCGCCCTCCCCCGACTGTAATTCAAACAATTCTTCAAGGAGGTCGGGTCTTGGTTGCGTCGACATGGTTGGAGTCGAAGCTTCGGTGAATTCAGCTCGCTTGCGTTGTCCGGTCTTGGGAAGAAGAGTCTCTTCGCTCTCGCCCTCCTCCGACTGTAATTCAAACAATTCTTCGAGGAGGTCGGGTCTTGGTCGCTTCAACATGGTCAGAGTCGAAGCTTCAGTGAATTCAGCTCGCTTGCGTTGTCGGGTCGAGGGAAGAAGAAGAGTCTCTTTGCTTTCGCCCTCCTCCGACTGTAATTCAAACAAGTCTTCAAGGAGGTCGGGTCTTGGTCGCTTCAACATGGTCGGAGACGAAGCGTCGGTGAATTCAGCTCCCTTGCATTGCTGGGTCGAGGGAAGAAGAAGAGTCTCTTCGCTCTCGCACTCTTCCGACTATAATTCGAACAATTCTTCGAGGAGGTCGGGTCTTGGTCGCTTCGACATGGTCGGAGTCGAAGCTTCGGTGAATTCAGCTTGCTTGCGCTGTCGCGTCAAGGGACGATCTTCCGTTTCAGTTCACTCTAGCTCTCTCTCTCTCTCTCTCTCTCTCTCTCTCTCTCTCTCTCTCTCTGAGACTCGAGTGTTATGGATAGGTTTGAGCAGGAAAATGATTACTCAACTATCTCTGCGCCACATTTACAGCGCGGCTGGCGGAGAGGAAGAAGAGAAAGCAGGAGGCAAGGCATGATTACTCCTCGACTATTATGCATCATATAATGTCTCACAGTACGTTGGTCGTTTCATATAATTTCATATGTTCACACTGGGAGTCTGGAGATGCCTTCAAATTGACTAAAAAACAACTACTCAGTCGTTGCCTTCCTGTGGTCAAAACTCCTCATCCTCGACGTAAGTTTCTTGGCAATAT
The DNA here is from genome assembly GCA_016097485.1 of Eucalyptus sideroxylon x Eucalyptus melliodora. Taxonomy (NCBI): domain Eukaryota; kingdom Viridiplantae; phylum Streptophyta; class Magnoliopsida; order Myrtales; family Myrtaceae; genus Eucalyptus; species Eucalyptus sideroxylon x Eucalyptus melliodora. Next base: position 4,400,986 of record CM027826.1, read on the forward strand.
CCGATGGATGATCGTTCCATTCGCTGCTCCAAGCGCGCCTTTCCTTTCCACTTCTTGGAGACTTCCTCTTACGCGTCTTCTTCGGCCAAAATAGAGAGCAGAAAAGGCACAGTATCAAATGGTATAAGCAGTTTTTTGCAGATTTGAAATATGACCCGTTTATAGTTACAGTTTCAAAGCTTCATTCGCTATGAGTTAAGCCAATTTTGGAAAGTCTCAGTTACTCCAATGGGAGTTGTCTGATCCCGAAGCGGTGTGTTCCGCCAATCTTTGCCTTCCTTTGCTAATAACTGATACCTACAAAAGGGATCCTTCCAAGGTCCTTAGGCAACGAAAATGGAACAGGATTCGGCAAGCATGTTAGCCGTTTGATTAAGAGAGGAAGCTGTGCACTTTCAGACGCATTCTATAAGCTACTTGGTAAGGTGGTCCAGTTAGGAACATTATGGGAAAACTTCAATCCTCCATTAAGAATAAGTTCCTTCAAAGTCTCAAGCACTAGAGACAAATTATCATTCATAAAAAGTTACTAATGATGGGACCCTCAATGTCACTAGCATTCGTAGAGAAGTATGATCTCATTCTCATATACAAATGTTATCTACTAGCTATAGATATATCCCTCATTGATACGAGCAAAATGAGAAAAACCATGCTTTGATTGCTTTCATTGGTAAAATTACTAACCATAAATATCGCAAAAGGTATGAGTGTTTGGGAAAAATCAACACCTGACACGTTCTTTATTTAAATGATAATCATCCAAAGTTATGCCTTTCAAAAGGTAAAATTGAAATGATTCTTTTATGGCTGTCTTCCAATCTTTTATGTATGTGATTCACACGTTAAATCTTGTGTGCTCATCTTTTAATGTACTCAGAAAAGAAGGAAATAAATTTGCCAGTTTGTTTAGATAAAAGGCAAAATTAGGTGGGTTTCATGCACTATATTCAAAATTAACGCAACTTGAAAATTTAAACTTGGTTCTTATCATATTTTAATCACAATGATGAAGACACATTGTAGAGTTGGCAAGAAAAGGACCTGCGCAACGACATCAAATTGACTTTAATTTGCTTTTTATCCTGCCAAAGTTACATCAATTTGACTTTAATCAACTTTTATCCCGCTAAAGTTACATCAAATTGACATCCATTAATATTTTATCCAGCTAAAGTTGCAAGTTTCATCAAATTGACATCTATTAATTTTTCTTATTCCAAAGAGTAGGTACTAAAAGTTAGTATGACCGATTGAAGTCTTTGTTTAATGTTTTCTTTTGAGCTAACTTACGTATGACCGATTGAAGTCTTTGTTTGATGTTTTAGTTTGAGCTAACTTTCAAGCTGTCGTTAGGTGGCCATTAAATAATTACCAAAAGAAAGAACCGTATCTTCCTTGGGATTTCGAATCTTCATCATTTCTGTTTTTGTTGACTGATTTGAATTGAAGAATTTAGGGCGAGGTTTGCGAGAGAAGAGAGATGTCCAGAGGGAAATGATCCTCCTACTGCAAGTGCTGAGTGCTCACCTGGGTTTTTAGTTTGCGAAATAGTATCTCAAATTGATTAAGAAAATAAATTATTGCTTTGATTGATTGATGAAATGACTATTATGTCTACTTAGATATAACTTAGTAAATTATGTTTGGGAGAAAGTTGAGTTAGGTGAACCCCCCATTTAGTCAAAACAAGAGTAAAATATAAGGGTACAAAGATTTTCTTAAAAATAATGGATGCATATGGAGTATTAAAAAAGGGGCAATTTCAAAATTGGTCCCCAATAATCTCGATGAAAGTTCAATTTGATCGCTGAACTTTAATTTTGTTTGATTTGGCTATTATTCTTTGAATCAGATCAATTTAATTCCTCTAATTAACTTGGTCATATTGACACTTGACATGATAGTCCATGTCCATCGGGAGACCTGCGATTGCTAGCCTGATTGGGCTGTCTAGAGCCACATCAGCAAAACCTAGAAATCAAAGGGAGAGAATTGGGGGAGGGAGAGAGAGCTGGGCGATGGTGCTCGATTCCCAATTTTAAAGCAATATAGATATTAGAGTAAGTTGATCTTAAAATTTATCGTAGTATGCATGTCAGGAAATGAGTTAATTACTTTTCGTTAAAATAAAGTGATGAAGTTCGTAAACTTAAATTAAATCTTAATGGACTTGCTTATCCATAAGTTCATGGCATGTGATGTAACACAAGTATATAAAAATCTTTCAAGACACTAGATGTCTCGGGTACATGCTCATATTGATGGCCATGGAATGGTAGGGCTGGACGGTGATAGAGATGTCAAAATTCGATCCCAGCAAGAAAGGAAGAAAAGGGTTTCTCCTTTTTGTCTTAAACAACCTTTTTACCACCCACCTGGGTGGCGTTGCTACGGGCCCTCTCCCCCTCATGAAGGGGAGGGGTTCGAATCCCCAACGCGTCGCAGATGACTTAACCGGGCGTGAGTGTGGTGGCCAAAAGGATCTTCCCGCCATTTCCTAGGTCATAAAAAAAAAAAAAAAAAAGGTGATTTCCAATTTCGTAATTTTGCATTCCTGCAAATTTTGTGATGATCATATTTTGATTTTTACAAGACATGAAATATTACTAAAATTTCGAAGGAAAATTCATATAATAGATGAAATAGGCTCAAGCGATATGTAGCGAGATATTTAGGACACGCATGATAGCCATTCTATTTTTGTTCAAAAATTATTTTTCTCTTCCAGATTGTTTCTAGAACAAAATTCCGTTTGATAATATAATCTCATTTTTTTTATTTTCTCAAACAAGTTTTTAATCTAAAAATAGGCCTGGAACATTAGTGAGAAGTAATTTTTTTTCTTACTTTTTTATTTTTGGAATAGAAATGAGAAAAACAATTCTCATAGCTTGTCCTCTCTACTAGCCGGCCACCCACCTGTCGTCGCTCGCTGTCCACCACCACTAGTTGCTATATATCATCGCCATCCACTGTGCACCACTTAAGAGGTAGAAATTTTGTGTTGTTTTATATCCTTATCAAATGTGTATTTTTGCTCGAAAGCTTATCCAGAAATAGAAAAATAAAAATAAAAATAAAAATCTATTTCTGTTATAGAAATTAATTTTTGACAGAATGGTTATCATTCACGCCTTTACACTTTACCCACATGGAAAACCTCTCTATTTTCTCCAAAACTGAACGCCGGGCAGCAAACCCACTTGGTTTGAATGCTGAATTGTTTAGTTAATTTGACTTCAGTTGGCTCTTGAGATTCGTTTGGTTGCTTAGATGAAATCCTATGGAAGATAAAACAATCTTCTCTTCGCATGTTGGTTTGAATGCTGAATTATTTGGTTAATTTGACTTTAGTTGGCTCTTGAGATTCGTTTGGTTGCTTTGGAAGATAAAACAATCTTCTCTTCGCATGTGTTTGATATTTTGGGGGAAGGGGGGGGGATTTTCCTTGGAGGTATCTGGAAGGAATTAGAATGAAATAATATCGATTCATACAAATACAAAAGAAAAAGGCATTATGCTAGTGATATTCTTGGTTAAGTGCAAGGAATGTCCATAATTACAATCTTTGCAAATCGTCAAGGAGGAGTTTGTAAAGGTTCTAGTAAAAAAATGTCTTGAATTTTAGCATGTAAAAGGAGCCCAATTTAAGTAGGTTTTCTAGTTTGATTAAATTTCTTCATTTGAGTGGTTTTAAAGCTCAAGTAAGTTTCCTAAAAGGGATTCATTTTTTTGGATTCAACTCTTTTCTATATAACTAGTTCGTCTTTTTCGTGAATTACATTTAAGAGGAGTTTTAGGTGTTCATGCCTACTCAATCTTATGGTAATATTTTCGAATTCTTTTGTAAGATTGAAAAATTATTTTGTGACGAAATGCCGTGTTGGTTATTGAGTGTAATGGGAACTAGGAAATATTGAGAGTATTTTGTAAACTCCATTATATTACTTAATCTATATTGAAATGTTGTGTTGTTTTCCTCGTCAATAAGTCTCACCGACTGAAAAACATAGATCCAGAATTCAATTTTTTTCTCTTAAACCTTTGGGTAAAATTTTAAAGTGATCATTCTTACCTTTTCATGTGCATATTGGGAATCTAGAACGTATTCAAATTTTGACTAAAAAATTTGATTGTAAATTGACTAAAAACAATTCCTCAGTTGTTGCCATCTCAATCCTCACTCCATGCCCTCGATGCCTGCTCTCAACTGGCCTTAACAATCACCCCTATTATAAAAACAAAAAGAACAAAAAAAAAAAAAAAGAAGAGAACATAATAACTATAAATATTGCCACTATAATTATATTAGTGTGATCACAAGAAATAATCATTCAAGAAGTATACTTAATCTTCATGAGAATAAAAGATTTTCGTAATATTGAAAGTAATTATATGTCCCTTGAACTAGAGCTGAAAAATATTTGGTTCAATTAAAGTGGAAAAATAAATGGAAATTAAAAAAAAAAGTTCAGATAGACATCACTCTTGAAAAGTGTCACCTATCACTCAGTCATTGAAAGTGTTTTGAAGAACCACTTTTTCATTTATCTAATAAGAGAGTTTCTCTCTATCCATTTTAGATCTAAATCATATTCCATTTTATTATCTTAATTCATAGCTCTAAGAAATTTTGCTCTCTCTTTTTTTTTAGAAGTGCAAGCACATCAACAATATGCTTTTAATTAACAAAAGACTAAATTTAACTATCGGACAGTCATGTTGTTGCTAACTTTCTTTGATTTTTGTCCTAAATGACGTTAGCATTATGGCTTTGCGATTTTTTTTTTTTTCAAATGAGACAACTAATCATAATGCCTGTACATAGTAAGTGCAATTCCGTCGATCATTCCAACTTCCCAATTGAGTTGAGGATATGGTAGAGACGACAACCACCATTACTTTACTAAAAAGCATTCACCAATTATTTTTCTCCTCTGGCCCTACTACTCTTCTTTCCGAGTCTCGAAGGCCATGTGAAACTCACTGATTGCCTTTAGCTGTCCAAAAGGAAAAGGAAAGAGCTTAAAAGCATCCACTTCAATTAGTATGTACTCCGCATCGTCTGCGTTGCCTTTATTCCTCTAATTCAAGTCTTTCGGAAAGAGTGGGTGGGATCTTTCCATTAATTATTTACCGGAATTCTTGTCTTCCACAGAAATTATTGTTAGTAATCAATGTGGATTGACGTTAGCTAATTTTGTTATCATTTTATACACCCGCAATTTTCTTAATCCGTGATCCGCCTAGGAGGATCGTTTGACGTTTTAATGGCTGTCTCTCTTTAGCCATGGCATTGCATTGTATCTAAAAGCCAAGAAGAAAATGAAAGAAAGAAAAGAACTCAATAGCTATATTCCCATGGTCTTCATAAATGTTATGATATTTCCATTCAAATACATTTTGGCTTATAATTTCTATAATAAAAAAAGTAGAATCTTTTTTATAGTTTTTTTCAGGTTGTTATTCCTTTTATTTTAATTTCCTAATATATAGATATGACTAAATTTAATTATGAAAACATAAAACATAAAAGCTTGAAAATCTTATCTATCTGAAAAATTAGGAGAAACATTTAGATTACCATATATATGATTGCTGGTAAATAAATTAATATCTTCTTTAGATATCCATATGAAAACATTTATTCTTAAGAAAAGCAGCTATATCAACCTTGCAGAACCCAAAATGAGGTTATACTTTTACTATTATAGAGATCATGAACTAAATTATATTTAAATAGAATTATCATGATATTTATAAAGATAATAAAGGCAATAGAAAGATAGTAGATATTTTCATTGATTACAGAAATTGATCGAATGGAAAGATATTATAAAGTCTGGGCAGTAGTGTGATTAACACTTATTTGACCTAATGAGGGACAAGACTAAACAAATTGAAAGCTTTAGAACGTAGATTGAACATTTAAGAATAGTTCAATGATTACTTTAAATATCTAAAATAGTCCCTTTGGATAGTAGCATTCGGCTATGGGTAGGGCCACCAATTTATGTGGCGTGAAGACTTCTTGTTTGCCGATTTCAATGGAACGAGATAACTCTTGGAGATATTATGGCCCGCCTCTATCTGCATAGTTCCGTTCAGTCTTATCAAAATCTGAAGTTAACGTCTCTCATAATCAATATGCATTGTTTGAGGACCTTTTACTCGATCCAATTAATGTAGGATAAATATTGTAGATGATATATATGATGATAAAATGTTATGGTTTTTTTTTTTTTTAAAGTGAAACATCTAAAAGTTAACATAAGTTGAAAATCGAGTGTTGGACACCTGAGGGGTGAATGATAACTATTTTGTTCTAGAAATAGGTTCTGAAAGAGAAATAGATTTTTCTATTCATATTTCTAGAAAAGTTTCTAAGCAAAAATAACTGTTTGATAACGACACAAAAATTTTATTCTAAAAAATAGAAATTTGTTTGATAATGACACAAAACTTTTTCTTTTTGGACGACGATCGACCGGTGACCGGCGGCGGGCGGCCGGCAACCGACAACCGGCGGCGGCCGGCAATCGGCGGTGGCGGCGGCGATCGGCGGCCGGTAATTGACGACGACAGATGAAGGACCAGCTAACGAACGATGAGAAGAATTTTTATCTCTCATTTCTATTCCAAAAATAGAAAATTTCTATTTATGATTTCTATGTCAAACCTTTTCTAGAACAAGAATCTATTTTAGAAATAGAAAAATGAAATAGGTTTATCAAACGGATTTTTATTCTAGAAACAAGTCTGGAATAGAAAATTTGTTTCTGGAATAAAAATAGGCAGTTGTCATGCATCCCCTAGAGTGACAAAATTTGACACGAAAAGATACTTAAGTGCCAAAAATTAGGAAAGTGACACTTACATGTCAAAATCGTAACAAAATAAATCACTAAAGTACCAACAACAAAAAAATTCAGCCAAAATACTGATGTGGCGATTTTCCGGCAAAATAAATACAAAATAGCATTATTTTGCACATTGACGTAACTAGACAAATGCAAAACGACATCTTTTTTACTGCCGTGATAAAAAAATTAATATAAAAATTAATATAATTTAGTTCGAGTACGCTAATCAAGACCTGCGGGATCATTCACTTCATTTGCCCTCGAACACCAAGTGAATAGGTATATAAAATATTTTTCTTGATAATTTCACCATATTCCGTATCTAAATATCTCCATTATTGACTCCACTGCAATACTTACCAAATATTTCGGCATACAACGATATTGCTTGAAGAAATTTAAAAAGATTTTTCTTGATAAGTAATAATCAATATAAGACTAAGTAAAATCAACGTAAGACTAAGTAAAGAAAGAATTAAACACGCGGTTTATAGTGGTTCGGTTTGATTCAAGCCTACGTCCACTCTTTTGCACTGACAGCCAATTTGGCTGGATTTCACTATGAACAAAGAGATGTTACAGTGTTGATCTTCCTTGATTTCTAGGTGTAGATGTTCTACCACACTCGCTCAAGGTATCACCAAGTATAGACACTCTTTGTGTATACAATTTCGCTCAGACTGTATCGACTAATAATCAAGGTGCTTCAGACTCTGGAATTTCTCTATCGATCACGTACTCAAACAACTAGAACGTCTTCCTTTTTATACTCCTTTATGCCATCATTCCCGTTGGCACTTTCCAAAGGAATTCCTCCAATCTACCCGTTGGATGGAATCAATCAAGAAGATCATTCGAGCTATTAAAGGAACCTCACGATAGCCCATCAATCTTGTTCGCCCATACAATCAGGATCTTGGTTTCCAAAAATAGAACATTCCAAGAATACTTCATCGACCATCGGATCTTCAATTGATCTAGATAGAAATAAAAGAATCCGTTATATTTATCCAACCAAAAGATCTTCTCCGGAGGATAGGATTAAATCCTCAACCATAAACTTCAGCTCTGGATTTCCTTCTTCACTGGATCAGAAAGACTGTCAATGAGAATAGTCTTGAGTCTTGAGTCTTAAGTCTTGAGTCTTGAATCTTGAATCTTGAGTCTGGTGATCAGAAAGTCTTCAGACTTTAAACTAGACGATCTGCGATATCCAGACTAGACTAAATAAAACGTTTTGTCAGCTTCAAAATATTCTAGAAAGATTTCTCCAACAATCTCCCCTTTTTTTATGGTGACAAAACTTTCTTGTAGATTTGAACCTCTTTGACATGCAAAAACATTTCTCAAGCAATATGGCTATCTCATAAAGATTAACAAAACAACCAGACTCTGCATCTACAGAAAATTGGTTAGTCTTTCATGAGTAATACCATATAACAATACTTGAAATAAATGCAAACAGTCAAGCATCTAAATCCACAGCCAATTCAGTCAAATTCAAGTTCACACCCAAGTTCACTCAAGTCATACTAAAAAAAAAAAAACAAACACATTTAACCACAAAAATAAATTTAAAGTCAAAGAAGGTTGGTTGGTTCAAATTGCTTCTCCCCCTTTTTGTCATCATTAAAAAAGGTGAGAAAGGAGTCATGTCTGCTTGGGAATGCGCACGATCTGAAATCTCCCATGGACTGGACTACGCCTTCTAGCCTCTTCAAGTCCTCCCTTAGTTGAGCTACCTCCTCTCCTTTGGCATTGGCTTGAAGTTGTAGAGCGAGGTCTTTCATTTTATCCTCCAGGGTAATTAAGATGCTTGTCCAAAGCATTCTTCATGGCTTGAATTTCACGGTCCCGAGCATATATTTGGCCACGCATTTCCAAAAGAATATCCATAATGCGATGAAAATCTGCAGAATTGTCCGTCTTGTGTACTTGCATTTGCTTTCTCCGATGGAGTGAATGCGAGACGATGGTGTTTCGTATAGTCTTGCAGATTTGGTGTCGACGTATCTTGTCCTTCTTCGTGCATTTGAGAAGCCTGAAATTTCTTCTAGATCTGCTGGAGATTGTCTTAGACCTTCACTATTGGCAGCATGAGGTGTGATCCTTTCTTGCTCGCCAACTCCCCCTGTCTCTAGGACATCAAAAGGGGAAGAGTGATGATCATGCTCTTCTGTGTCTTGATTCTCCTTCTCTCCAGATTCAGCTGCAGACTTTTCTTGCTCTTCTTCTCCTTCTTCTTCAGCTTCTTTCTCCTTCTCTCGCTGCTCTTCTTCTTCTCTGTTCTCGGCTTGCTCCTCTTCTTCTCTCTGTTTCTTCTGATGTTCTGTCGATTGAGGAACAGAATGTCTTGTCCTTATCAAGGCTGTGATTGTAAGATCTTCCTCCTCATCTTCATCCTCCAAGATGAGAGTTCTCTTCTTTTTGGATGGGGCACCAATGGCCTCCTTCCCTTTCTCGCTTTGAAGCGAGACGGAATTGGAGTCTTCACTCTGAATTTCTCCATTGCCTTAGAAAGTTCTTTCGACGCATCTTCGTTAACATCTTCAAACCTACCACCATCTTATCGCACGGTCGAACACAAAGTGTGTGTGGAGGTTCAATATTCATGTGTCTAAGATCTTGGTCACCAAACACTGGATAAGGCAATTGTCCATTGTCCTTCAACATTGCTCGTACATGTGAAAGAGAATAGTGTGAGGAAGAGAGAACTTCATCCCCGGAGTTGATTGCGTACATCAATTTTGCCTCGAATTTGACACATCAGTCTTTGATGTAGACTTGGGCCTGATGCAATTGATCACAATTTTGTGCAGCACAACATTGATGGCACGCATCCTTGAATAGATGATTCTTCCCTCTATATCTCTATCTTTGACAAGTTCCATTGAGGCACGAGCAACTGAGACTTTGATTGGTTGATAGCGTCCTCGTTCAACTCCAATTATGTCCGCCAACATATCTACGTCTAACACATAATCCTGGTCTCGAACACTGAATGATATTCTATTCGGATCTATAAAGCTGAGATTCGAGTAAAAATACGCAGTCAGTTGAGCATAACCATCCGTGGTATCAGTGCAAAAATGTTCCGGTTGAAGCGGATCGAACTTCTCCCTTAAGTTCACATTCACAGCATCCAAGAAATCGAAATCAACACTCCTAGGGTTTATTACCCCTCGTTTCAGCAGTCTGAAAAACAAATTCTCTTGTTCTTTCGATTTGAATAACTCCATCCTCTTTCCCTTCACCTTTGCAGCAATACCCATTCGAGGTTGAAAATCAGTGAACATTTTATCATCGTCGTTCCCATCAGTCAAATTTGGTCCCGACATACGAGGGTCACTGGGAATATTCGCAAGCGCTTCCTCTGCTTTACCCTTGGGAGCAATTCCCAAATCCTCCATTTTCTTCAGAAAGATATACTCATTCCCATAATTCTTTTCTTTAAGAAAATCATCCACGTATTTCAATGGAGTCCTAGTACTTTTCAACGCACAATAAAGTTTGTAAATAAACGAGGGTTTTTGGACTCTTACTGGGTCTGCGTCCTCAATTATCTCTTCCTCTAGATGTTGACCCACATCAAGTGGGGTAGATGGTGTTGAGTGACGTGGTGGAGAATGAGTCGGGTTCTGTTGCTGACTCGATAATTCTTCCTCTTCTGTGAGATCGAAGTGGGTAGGTCCCTCCTTCATCCTCTGTGGTCCCCTGTTCGTGATTCTTGAAGACTTCCTCGAAGAAGACATCCTTCTTGTTGCTGAAAGATTCCTTTACTTGCTTTCCCAAGAAAAGATGACAACTTTCTCGAAGATGAACACGAAGTAGAAACCGGATTGGGAGGAGAATGCTTTTTAGGGTTTTGAAGATTGAAAATGAAAACTGTATATATATAACTCAGTTTTGAAAAGGGAAGTTCAATCGGTACAAGGAAAGTGTACGAATACCTCTTTTCGAAATCGATAACTGCCAAAATTAATTCTTTTGAAAAGACAAGTTTTCGTTTTTCACGGAGACTCCAAAATAACTAAACGAAAGATCATACCTTTTCGAATAACAACTTACAATCTATAGACATCAATGTCTGAGTCTGAGAGATTTAGAGTCTGAGATATTAGAGTCTGACGATCATCAACTTTCTGAGTCTGAAGGTTGGAGAGTCTCTAGACTTTAACTTCTTCGAGCTTCAAAATGTTGAGTCTGGAACGGATAAAATCGAATTGATTTTTCTCCAAAGGCTTTGTGAATATATCCGCTAGTTGACTTTTTGAATCAACAAATTGAATCGAGATTTCTCCACTTTGAATATGATCTCTAATGAAGTGATGTCGAATTTCTATATGCTTTGCTCTTGAATGAAGAATTGGATTTTTGGTGAGATTGATTGCGCTGGTGTTGTCACATTTGATTTATGTGCATGAGTCTTCAATCCCATAGTCTTGTAGCTATTGTTTTATCCATAGAATTTGTGAACAGCAGCTTCCAAGGGCTACATACTCTGCTTCTATTGTTGAGAGAGCTACAGTGCTTTGTTTCCTTGAAAACCAAGACACTGTCCTGCTTCCAAGCAACTGGCAAGTTCCTGAAGTACTCTTTCTGTCGACTCTACAGCCGGCTAGATCTGTGTCTGAATATCCCAAAAGATTAAAGTCTCCCTTCTTAGGATACCAAAGACCAATGCTTGAAGATGAAGCAATGTATTTAATGATACGTTTTGCAGCACTGAGATGGGATTCTCTTGGATCTGATTGAAACCTAGCACAGATGCAAACACTCAACAAAATGTTAGGTCTAGAAGCAGTAAGATAAATAAGTGAACCGATGATGCTCCTGTACAACTTTTGATCAACTTTCTTCCCTTCTTCATCTTTGTCTATCTTCAAAGAGCTTGACATTGGTATATCAGTCTTCTTGCAATTTTCCAATCCAAATCTTTTGACAAGATCATTAGCATATTTTTCTTGGTAAATGAAAGTTCCTTCCTTCAATTGCTTTATTTGAAGACCAAGAAAGAATGTTAATTCTTCCATCATACTCATTTCAAACTCATCCTGCATAGACTTAGAAAATTTCTTGCATAGACTTTCATTAAGAGATCCAAAAATAATATCATCCACATATATTTGAACAAGTAAAAGACTTTTGTTTTCCTTTTTGATAAATAAAGTAGTGTCTACTTTACCTTTGACAAAACCGTTCGTAATAAGAACTTACTTAGTCTGTCATACCAAGCTCGAGGTGCTTGCTTTAGACCATACAAGGCCTTTTTCAGTCCCGAAGACGAGTCTCGCTTCTTTGGGTCTTCAAACCCAGTGGTTGTTCCACATAAACTTCCTCTTGGATAAATCCATTTAGGAAAGCACTTTTGACATCCATTTGGAATAACCTGAAATTTTTATAACAAGCAAACGCAAGTAATAGACGAATAGCTTCTAACCTTGCTACAAGAGCGTAAGTCTCATCATAGTCTATTCCTTCTTCTTGCGTGTATCCTTTGGCCACGAGTCTTGCTTTATTTCGTACGACTTTTCCTTTTTCATTCATCTTGTTTCTGAACACCCATTTGGCTCCAATAACAGTTTTATCTTTTGGTTTAGATGTCAATTCCCAAACATCGTTAATGTTGAACTGTCTGAGCTCCTCTTGCATAGCTTCGATCCAACTTTCATCAGATAAAGCCTCTTCTATGCTTTTTGGTTCAATTTCAGAGATGAGAGCCACAAGACTAGACTCTTCACGTCTTTTGGATCTGGTGCGAATTCCTTCATTAATTTCGCCGATAATGAGATCTTTAGGATGACCGGACTTATGCTTCCGATTCTTGGTTGATTTCTCTGGATGATGATCTCTTTCTTTATTTGAATCTTCATGAACATCTTGATGCTTTGGTCTTTCAAAGTCGAGACATTTCTTGAGTTGTGAGCTTTGGAAAGTCGGAGCGGTTCGAGACTCTTCATCTTGAGTTTGATTTGGATTCATCTTTAGATGAGTCTTGAAATTTGACATTCATTGACTCCTCCACCGTCGGCTCTTCTTGTTATAGACTTTGTAGGCTTTGCTTGATGTAGAATATCCAAGGAAGATGCCTTCATCTGATCTTTCTTCAAACTTACCAACTCGATCTTTGCATTTTTCAATATAAAGCATTTGCAACCGAACACATGAAAGTATGAAACAATGGGCTTCTTACCTTTGAATAATTCATAAGGGTTTTCTCAAGAATAGGTCTTAGGAAGACTCTATTGATGATATAGCATGCTTTGTTGAAATAGCTTCAGCCCAAAATCGTGAAGAAATTTTGCTTTCAATTAAAAGAGTTCTAGCCATTTCTTGAAGAGATCTATTCTTTCTTTCCACAACTCCATTTTGCTTTGAGGAGTGTATGGAGAGGAGAACACATGCTTAAATCCAGATTCATCACACAAATTTGTAAAATCTTGATTTTCAAATTCTCCTCCATGATCTGTTCTTATACTTGAGATAACACATCCTTTTTCATTTTGAACCTTTTTAGCAAATTTTTCAAAATATGAAAAGGTTTCTGACTTACTTGCAAGGAAATATACCCAAGTAAAGCGAGAGAAATCATCCACAATTACTAGGCGTATTTCTTACCTCCAATACTCGGGTTTTGGTTGGTCCGAAGAGATCCATATGCAGCAACTAGTACATGATTAGTGGAGACATGATTTATTGGCTTAAATGAATTCCTTACCTGTTTACCCGAGAATACATGGTGTGCATGGATCGGACTTTTGATATGGTAATTTGGGTAGACCTCGAACAAGCTGTTTTGTTGAGATTTTGGCTAATTGCTTCATGTTGACATGACCAAGCTTTATGTGCCATAAGCTTGCTTCATCTTGGATTGAGATTAGGCATTGTGATTCATTTAAGTTCATGTCTAAAAGGTAGATATTTCCATGCCTTCGACCCATAAAAGACTGAGTAGAGTCTTTACTAATTCCAGAGCATATTCCTTCCTGAAAGGAGATCTTGAAACCAGTATCACACAATTGGCTAATGCTGAGGAGGTTATAGTTGAGTCCTTCCACTAGAGAAACATTGCTTATTGTGAGATTTCCAATTTTCACAGTTCCAAATCCCACAATGCTTCCTTTGCCGTTTCCTCCAAATGAAACATTTCCACCGTTTACTTGAACAAGCTTTATGAAGCACTTTGAGTCTCCTGTCATGTGTCTTGAACATCCGCTGTCAAGATACCACTTTACCTTTTTCTTGACGGAGACCTGCATTTAAAAGAGAGTCTCAAGCTTTCTTTGGTACCCAAATTTTCTTGGGTCCTTTGGTGTTAGTAGGATAAACATTATTAGGCCATACTTTCTTAACAGGCTTCCAAACCATAGGACACTCTTTTTCAAAGTGATCCTTACTGTTACACTTTGAACACCTTAGAGCATTTCGACCTACAGACTTTACAAAAACTTTCTTGAAATGATTTTTGTAAGCCTCTCTCGACGGTCTTTTCTTAATTCTTTCTTTTACTTTAGGAAAATCAATCAAGGAAATTGTTTCTGCTGTCATACCTAGACCAGACTTATTGAAGTAAGGTCTTTGAATTGAAAGAACTTTTTCAAGCTTTTCGGATCCTATCGAAAATTTCTTTGAAATATTTGATAAGTCAGTTTTTAAGAAAACATTTTCTTTCAAAAGATTATCTTCTTTTTCTTTAAGAGTAGAAACATTCAAGTCTAAACTTTTGACTCTTTCTTCTAAAATGGCTTCCTTTTGTTTTAGAGCTGAGTTTTCCTTTTTAAGTTCGGAAATCCTTTTGAGAGAAGTCTTAAGACTAAAACACGGTTCATCAATGTATTTAGAGACTTTGGCAGAATTTTAAAATCACTTACCTCAAATTCATTGTGCGAGTCGATCCATCCAAAATCTGAGTCTAAATGTGCCATCAAACATATGTTGGCATATTCATTATCACTTTCTTCACATTCTCGTATCACTCCGGGTTTCGGCTTTGAGAGGTTTTCGAAACTTCTCAGCTTTTCCTCTTTTCTTCTTCGAAAGAGGACAGTTGGGTCGATGTGTCCCTTTTCTTACATTCGAAGCAAACTACATCTTTGTTTGGTTCCTCATCATCAACAGACTTGGTCTACTGTCTCTGGAAACTTTGTTTCTTTGAGTTGAACCTTCTACCTTTTCTATTCAGTTTTCCGAATCTTCTTATCATGAGAGCAAGCTCCTCATCATCCATATCATCTCCTGAATCTGTATCATCAGAATCATCATTTGATTTTAATGCAATGGATTTCTTACCTCTTGGATCTTCGTCTTCATTAATTCGTTCCACTTCATATGATTGAAGAGTTCCAATCAGCTCGTCGACAGATAGAGGCATAATTCTTTGCGTCTCTCTTATTGAAGTCTTTATATGATTCCAATCCTTGGAGAGTCCACGCAGTAGCTTGTTCACCTTCATGGGATCAGAAATTTTTTGTCCTTGGTTCTCAAGACCATTGACAATATCTGTAAAACGACTAAACATGTCAGTTATAGATTCTCCTGGTTTCATTTTGAAGGCTTCATATTGACCGAGGAGAATGTAGATTCTGGTCTCCTTCACTCGATCTGTTCCTTCATAGGTGATATGTAATCTATCCCATACTTCTTTTGCTGTAATACAAGAAGATATTTTGTTATATTCAATTGGAGACAAGGCACAATATAAAGAGTAAATTGCTTTTGTATCGAGTGCTTGTCTCTTGTTTATCTCTTCTTGAGTCATTCCGCTAGCATCAACAGTTTCTTTCCCTCTTTCAGAGACTGATGCAGCAGTAGGAGTAATTCCTCTTTCCACAACGTCCCATTCCAGAGGATCCTTTGATCGTAGGAAAGCTTTCATCTTGTTCTTCCAGATGTTGTAATCCTTTCCATCAAAGTAGGGTGGTCTGGTATTGCTTTGCCCTTCCACCAGCCCTAGTGCTAACATACTAGCCATGGATCTTTTACTCTGAAGTAAAACACTTCAAATAAAGTAAGAACACGAGCTCTGATACCAATTGATATAGCTAGTACGAGTACCTAGAGGGGGTGAATAGGTATATAAAATATTTTTCTTGATAATTTCGCAATACTTAAACAGTTGAAGAATTTTGATAAGTAATAATCAATATAAGACTAAGTAAAGGGAAGAGAGAATTAAACACGCGGTTTATAGTGGTTCGGCTTGATTCAAGCCTACGTCCACTCTTACTCGCACGACAGCCAATTTGGCTGGATTCCACTATGAACAAAGAGATGTTACAGTGTTGATCTTCCTTGATTTCTAGGTGTAGATGATCTACCACACTCGCTCAAGGTATCACCAAGTATAGACACTCTTTGTGTATACAATTTCGCTCAGACTGTATCGACTAATAATCAAGGTGCTTCAGACTCTGGAATTTTTCTATCAATCACGTACTCAAACAACTAGAACGTCTTCCTTTTTATACTCCTTTATGCCATCATACCCGTTGGCACTTTCCAAAGGAATTCCTCCAATTTACCCGTTGGACGGAATCAATCAAGAAGATCATTCGAGCTATTAAAGGAACTTGACGATAGTCCATCAATCTTGTTCGCCCATACAATCAGGATCTTGGTTTCCAAAAATAGAACATTCCAAGAATACTTCGTCAACCATCGGATTTTCAATTGATCTAGATACGAACAAAAGAATCCGTTATATTTATCCAACCATAAAGATCTTCTCCATACGATAGGATCAAACCCTCGACCATTAAATCCTCATCGGACCAATGAGAATAGTTTTGAGTCTTGAGTCTTAAGTCTTGAATCTTGAGTCTTGAATCTTGAGTCAGTAATCGAAAGTCTTCGAGACTTTAAACTTAAACGATCTGCGATATCCGACTAGACCGAAAGAAACGTTTTGTCGGCTTCAAAATATTCTCGAAAGATTTCTCCAACAACGACAGCTTTCTTTACGCCTTCGCACCTGTTTCCCCGCATCCACCATACGATTCGTCACAAAACTCAAAGCAAACGTCCTCACTTCGATTTAGCTAACATAATCAACGGAGACAAAGATTTCAAGACCTCTGCGAGAATTAGCCTGGTCTACATGCTCGAGGCCTCGGTGTCGCTCTTAAGAGCGTGAACACAAGTCGGTTGACTTGTGATGAACACTCGGGTTCTGAAAGAATCAGCACCATCGTTGGAAGTTCAGCCACGGTATGTACCGAAGACTTCAAACTATCCGGAAATCTATCCAAATGAATCAAATCCATCACCAAAACCAGCTTCTCCGGCATGGCGAAGAAAAGCCTTTCATCGATCTCACCCTCCTCGACACCATCATTACCAACGCCACGCAAATTCCTAGATCCCGAGCCTCGCCTCCCACCTTTCCCCTTCGATTTCGCCGGAGCTCTCGCGCCACTCCCGAATCTTCCTCAAGAGCCGCCCGCGAGACCCGACGGACTTCCGAACGGAGTGCGGGAGGGAGACGAAGGCCATCGGAGCAAAGAGGCTCGGGACAGAGCATTCGGGGACGTGGCGAGGATAGGTAGACGTCCGACGCCAAGAGGGAGAGGCGAGGGTTGCCGCCGGAGTCCATGGCCGAACCGATGCACCGCGCGCGAGGAAGACGAAGGAGGTTCCTCGAGGCGAGGTCCTCGAAGAACCGGTCGAGGAGGTCCGGGACGCGCGGCGCCGACGAGGCGGCGCGGGTCCGAGAGCGTCAATCGGGCACCGCCGGCGGCGGCGGCGGTGGAGGAGGGAGGAGGAGGGGGCCGGAAGTGGCCGGAGCTCGTCCGGTCGGCGACGATTCGCGATAGGATTTCCTCCATGGCGGTGGCCGGAGCTCGGAGGATCGTCGTCTTCTCCCGCTTCTGATTTCTTCGAACTTTTCAACTTTCCCGCTCTCGGCGAAGATTGACTTTTTTTCGTCTGGTTTTCTTGGGAAATGAATTCCCATAAATAACAAAATTTTGCTAAAAAATAAGTTTAAAGAAAAAAATATCTAAAATTATTAATGACCAAAATTCAGATAATTATAATATAGAAAATGATATTTAGTTGATTTAATTCTTCTCTTACATTTTAAGGTGAATTTTCTTTTATTTTGTTTATGTCAATTTACAATCGCATTTAATGAATTATCATCTCATTACTATTTTTCCTTTTATATGTGTTTAAAAACCTAATGCTAAATATAGCTTTAAGGTGTCAATATTATAAAATGTATGGACTTGTAAGAGCACTCATTTAGGATAACATGCATATCTCTTTTCTTATTGTTATGATATCTTCATCACCAGCACCTCTAATTAAATAGATTTTCTCGACCAATTTTGTAATATTTTTCCATCAATCCAATTACTATAAAAGGAACTTCATGTAAAAAAACAAAATTCAAGAACTTAAATAAGAACTAAAATACAATGTTCACCTACCATTTATCGGTGTGCTATTAAAGCTAATAAGGGCACGTTTGGTAACGTTTCTGTACAAAAATTGTTCTAAGGAACAGAAATAGAAAAAACTATTTATGTTCCGAGGAACAATTTTTGACTAGAAAAACACATTTGGTAAACTTGTTTTGGGAATAAAAAATGAATAGAAACACGTTTGGTAAATTTATATTCTTTTTTTGTTTCTTTTAATTTGTTAATATTTTTATTTTCCTTTTCCTTTTTTTTCTTTCTTTTTCCTTTTGGCCAGTCGCCGGCCATGCCGAGGCCGGTGACCTGCCGACAGGGGCCGGTAGCCTCGCCCAGCCACGGCAAGGCTCGCTGGCCCCCGGCAAGGCTAAGCCTCGTCGTGGTTGGGCAAGGCTCGGCCTCGCCTTGGCTAGGCGAGCTTGACCTTGCCGACCCTCAACGGCTAGTCGCCAACCATGGCCGAGGCCGACGACTGGCCAAAGAAAAAGAAGAAGGAAAAAAAAAAAAAAAAAGAGAGAAGAAAAGAAAGGAGAGAGAAGATTTGTTTTTCAAAAGTATTTCCGGAACAAAAAAATAACTTTTTTTATTTCTTATTTCTGTTCCAATTTTGTTCCGGGAACAAAAAACGGATTTTGAACAAAAACGCAAACAAACACGTTTCTGTTCTTTTTTTTGTTCTCGGGAACAAAAAAAATAGAAAATCTGTTCATGAACAAAAAAAAAAAAAAAACACAAACATGCAAGGCCTAAGAGACTAGTAAACTCATTTTCAAGAAATTAAACTGATTTGTTTTTTAATGTGTAGATAAAAGAGCTAACTCACTGTGTACATGAGAATGTTCAAAGAATTCAGAATTTATATTCTCTATATACCTAATATTTACTTTTCTCATATATCTACTCTTGGTTATTATTTTCCTATTATCTAAAATTATGAGATATGGAATCGAACACGTGTGAAACTAGCCTTTGACATTTAAAGGATTTGGCTAACATTTAAAATACGGTTGTATCTCGATAATTTGAAACTAATTTTTGACATTTTGAAGCTAATCCTCTTGTTTGTAACAGTACCATTATGCTAGCCAATATTAAAAAAAAAAAAAAAAAAAAAATCAACTAATGA
This sequence comes from Eucalyptus sideroxylon x Eucalyptus melliodora, assembly GCA_016097485.1. Taxonomy (NCBI): domain Eukaryota; kingdom Viridiplantae; phylum Streptophyta; class Magnoliopsida; order Myrtales; family Myrtaceae; genus Eucalyptus; species Eucalyptus sideroxylon x Eucalyptus melliodora. The sequence continues at coordinate 4,420,395 of CM027826.1, forward strand.
GAGAAAAAGTATAACTAAAATCCAACTTCAATAGAATATTGCTCACGCGTGGGATCAACCCTTTTGGTTTGGCAAGATGCCTTTTGCCTTTCGAATTGTTTATCATCAATGCTTAATAATTGAAAGTTTGAGAATAGAGGGGGCGCTCGGAAATCAATTTGTCCGCCACCTCCGCTGCCCGACCCAACACGATCGCTTGCTCGCCCGATCAAATTTTTTTTTGTGATGGAGCCAGTGATGCTTCGAAGTGGAACCCCGACCCGTTTGGTGTGTTCTTCGCTATGGGCCACACGAGCACAAATGCTTGAGTCGCAAACGGAGAGATGTGCTGTAGAGAAGCCAGGTGGAGTGGATGCTATTATGGATGCGTTTGGTAATATTTTTGTTCTCAAGAACAATTTCTATTTAGAAATAGTTTTTTTCTATTTTTATTCCCTAAATGCATTTCTAAGAATAATGTGTTTAGTAATAGTACAAATTTTCTATTCCTAGAATAGAAAAAGAATAGAAATGTATTTGGTATGACCTTAAAATTTTCAATTCCTAATTTTTTCATTTAATTATAAAAATGTAAGCGAAGACTTAACAATTCATGTTTGGATAAAACTAGACTTTTATAAGGATTTAATTGATCAAGATATTCAAAGATGGCCTCAGAAAATCCAATGTAATAGTTAGTTAAAGATGAATGGCTGCAAATAGCAGTAGAGAGTCCCACTAGTTTATAACTTATAATATGAGGAGATTAAAAGTAAATCTTTGGCATTATAATGAAAAGGTGATCCTAAAATTGGTGCGCTTATTTACACAAACTCATCAAACTTTTTTTTTTTTTTTTGGCTTTTTTGGCTACAAGTAGAAAATCAATGTTGCTTGATGGAATGGGCAATGACAGAACAACTGAGGATGGATTGCCGGTTCTTCCAAGTTTTTCAATTTGTCAAGGCCTTGATAAATATCATCATTCACTATTGGACCACCTAATTTTAGATGTTCGAACAACTCCCAGTGTGTGTGGATAAGTCTATCCCCCACCATTCCCAACCATCTCAAAGACTCCAGATGTTCAAGGCCATCTAGGTTGGCCTACTTCTTGCATCCAATTACATATAGCCCGTTTAAGGATTTTAAATCCTTTTGGACCCTTGATTTCTCTCAGCTCCTAGCATGCTTCGATACCGAATATTGACAAGAATTCCAAACTCAACAAACTTTGCAACTCTTTCAACTTGTAACACTTGAAGACATAGAGCTTCAATATTCTTGAAGGAAGCTTTGGCATAGATTCCAGCAATTTGTAGTCATGAAAACTGAGCTGTTTTAGATGGATTAGATGAGAAAGTTGAGGCAATGTGCGAAGATGACAGGTGATTACTAGATCTATTAAACTGGTAGGAAGCTTCGGTAGCGACTGAATCATGCTTCTTTGAGATAAGAAAGCTTCGTAGTTGCATCAGGGAAGCCAGAAATGCATGCATAACTTAATCGAAGGATCTTTAATGAAGACAACCCATCTATAGGAACTTCCCCTTCTAGACTCTGGCAGATTGAGGCAATTAATACTTCAGGTTTGCCCAACTTGCTAATAGTACTCGATAAACTACTCAATTTCTTACGGTAAGCAATATTCAAAATTTTCAAGTTTTTCAAATCCCCAATGAATTTAGGTAATTCTGAAATTTCTGCACGTGACATTATCAATTCAGTTAATGATTTATCACACCTTACTTTGCTAGCTGGTGCTAGTAACCTTTGAGCCCGTGCCATAGGCGAAACTTTGCTTGCACTGCTTACAGCATGCCCTTCTATATCCAGGACTCATAATTTCTATTGTGAAGTGTTGCCAGATGATGGACTTCTTGTCTCTCCGCTTGTTGGGTTGTGTTTCAAGAGTTTTCACATCATTGTCTTCTTCTAGGGTTGCCATCTTCTATCTAAAAACAAATTCCTGCCGAATAAAGTTAGAGATAAAACAAAAAAAGAAAAAATACTAGTATGAAAGAGGAGATTTAGAATATTTTGATAGCATGAGGCAAGATATATTAGAAAAATCACTCATGAATGAACTTGAACCAAATATTAAAGTAAGATGGATAGAAGATCTGCACAAGGATTAAAAATCTTTAAAAAAAATTGAACAATGGTGGCCAATCATAGGGAATTGATAAATTAGCTTTCAATATGATGATGAGAGTTTAGAGATGTTTAGCTAGCAACAAAACATCATTTTAACCTTTGCATTGCATTACGTAGGTTACGGATCCAAACTATGGTGAATGTTCATGCATAAGTCCACACCAAAAGCACTCCAAAAACCAGAAGGCTGACTACACATTTACCTGCATTTTGTACTTAGGAAACACAATCTAGTAGTAGCTTTAACATTTGATACCCCATCTCACAGATCCAACATGAGTTATCTTGGTTGGTGGTTGGTGATCTATGTGTCAACAGAGAAACAACTTTTGTTGGCCTGCCTTAGTTATGAGATTCTAACTCTCTATCTAGCTGAAAAGTGCAAACAACAATAGGTTAATAAATCTTTTTCACAAGCTAATTCAACTTCTCATAGTCAACTTACACACAATCATCAAGTGCAGCCAAAGAACTTACATCTGAATGAAAAGGGAGGGAACTACACGAATCACCCTAATCTCCTTGATATATCAAACATGAAAAAGCATTCAAGCAGAAAGAAAAGTATTGAACAAAGGGAAAACTAAAAGCATATCCCAATCACGGAGAACTAACCGAGACAACAAGTGAAAATACCGTGATTGCTAATGCCCTTTTTTCAGTTGTTGAAAATGAAGTAAAAGCTTTAAGGCATCCACTGGTATCAGACTTGCACATACCACTTTTCGCTTTTCAGTCAATTAAAAAATTTCAGAACTTACCACACAAAATTCATTAAAAAAGTCCACCAGCATGCATTACTAATTGAGTGAGAGGTGGTTGTTCTTTGGAATCCTCGATAACTCATGGAACAAGCAGACACACAAATGTTGTGATTTCCTCTCCAGTCTCCACCAATAAGTGTGTGCCCAAAAAAACACAAGCATAAAGAGAGCAAAATTTAGCCGATGAGTACGAGCAAAGTTTAATTGATCGATGGAGTACCAACCAATTCCCGATGCCCATTTTGAAAGACTCAAATTTTTTGTAAGAATAGGGTCCAAAGCTATCAATCCTCCATTGAACAAGTCACGCATTGTCTCCACCTTCGAATCGGCCACGGTTGGGTTGGTGGTTGGAGCATTCTTCTTGGTTGTAGAGCCGCTGTCCGATCACACACTGCCGGCGCTAGTGGACCTTCACCTTTCAACCCTCATCGCTGCCGCCGCTCCTTTTGTTGGATGAATGTTGCTGCTGCTGTTGAAGATCGAGCAAATTGGAGCTCCTTCTGGAGGATGAGAAGCACCATTTGCTCGTGCTCGAGCTTGGCTCTCTTTATCTGGGTTTCATCTGTTGGAGAAAACTTTATTGAGTGTTTTGAAGTTGACAAAACATTTCCATCAGTCTAGTCTGAAGACTTGTAGACTCTTCCATCAAAGTCTGAAGACCTCCGGATTGCCAGACTCAAGACTCAAAGTCTATCCTTATTGATAGTTTCTAGTCCGTCGAAGAAGGTTTATTTAAAACGAAGTATTTCGTTAAGGATTTGATTCTGTCAACTAAAGAAGATCTCTTGGTTGGATATAGGATGTTGGAATCCATTATTCAAATCAAGATTGATTCAAGATTTTGGATCCATTGATTGGCGAAATATACTTGGAAGGTTCTACTTATGGAAACATAGATCCTGATTGTATGGGCGAGCAGGATTGATGGGCTATCGTCATGTTCCTTAAATAGCTTGAAAATCTTCCTAATTGATTCTATCCAATGGGTAGATTTGAAGAATTCCTTTGGTAAGTGCCAACGGGTGTGATGGCATAAAGGAGTAAATAAGGAAGACGTTCCAGTTGTTCAAGTGGGTGCGTGATAGAAGAATTCCAAAGTCCGAAGCTCCTTGTTCTTAGTTAATTAAACTGTTGAGCAAAATCTTGTACGTAAAAAAGAGTTTATATCTTTGAGAGACCTTGAGGAAGTGTAGTAGAGTCTATACACTGTGGAATTAAGGAAGAGCTTTATTGTAATAACTCTTTTGTTTCATAGTGAAATCCAGCCGGTGGGCTGTCAGTGCGAAAGAGTGGACATAGGCTTGGATTAAGCCGAATCACTATAAACTTTGTGTTCATATTCTCTTCCCTACGCTATTTTACTTTGATCGTAACTTGTTTTGTTGACAAAAGACAAATTTCCCTTTCATAATCTATTGTTGATTAGTGCTGCATACTTATCTCGGAAATTTATTTTTACACCTATTCACCCCTCTCTAGGTACTAATATTAACTTTCACAATTGGTATCGAGCACTTGTGTACTCACTTAAGTTGAAGTGTTTTACTTGAGTTAAAGATCCATGACTAGTATGTTGGCTCCGGGGATCGGTTGAAGGGCAAAGCAATACCAGACCGCCTTATTTTGATGGAAATGAATACAACATATGGAAAAATAAGATGAATGCATTCCTAAGATCAAAGGATCCTCTAGAATGGGATGTGGTAGACAAATGAATTATTCCTAAAGTTGCACCTGTCTCAAAAAGAGGAAAAGAAGCCATTGAGTCTAATGAAATACTCAAGAAGAGATAACCGAGAGATAAGCTCTTGATGCAAAAGCAAATTATTTTTTATATAATGCATTATCACCTACTGAATATAACAGAATATCTTCTTGTGATAGATTACACATCACCTATGAAGGAACTGATCGAGTGAAAGAAACCAGAATCAACATTCTGCTCGGTCAATACGAAGCATTCAAAATGAAATCAGGAGAATCTATCACTGATATGTTTAGTCGTTTTACAAAAATCGTGAATGGTCTTGAATATCAAAGTCAACCAATTTCTGATCCCATAAAAGTAAACAAGCTATTGCGTGGACTCTCCAATGATTGGAATCACATAAAGACCTCAATAAGGGAGACATAAAGAATTATGCCACTTTCTGTTGATGAATTGGTTGGGACTCTTCAGTCTTATGAAGTAGAGCGAATCAACGAAAATGAAGATCCTAAAGGTAAGAAATCCATTACATTAAAATCTAATGATGATTCTGATGTCACAGATTCTGAAGACGATATGGATGATGAAGAGCTTGCTCTCATGATAAGAAGATTCAAAAAGCTAAACAGAAAGGAGAGAAGATTTAATCCAAATAAACAAAGTTTTCAAAAGTAATATTCTAAGTTAGTTGAGGATGATAAATCCAATAAAGATATAGTCTGCTTTGAATGTAAGAAAAATGGACACATCAAACCCAATTGTCCCCTTCTGAGGAGAAAGAAAGGAAAAGCTGAGAAATATCAAAAGACACTTAAAGTAGAAACTTGGAGTGATACAGAATGTGAGGAAAGTGATGATGATTATGCCAATATTTGTCTCATGACACAATCAGACTTAGACTGAGGCTCAAACTCTGAGACAGACTCAGATTCAGATAGTGAATTCGAGGTAAGTAATTTAAATATCCCTACTAGAGTCTCTAGATACATTGATGAATTGTGTCTTAGTCTCAAAACTTCTCTCAAAAGGATTTCCGAACTTAAAAGGGAAAATTCTATACTAAAACAACAGGAAAATGTTTGGAAAGAAAAGATCAAAAGTCTAGACAAAAGTGTTACTATTTTGAAAGAAAATGCAAACAATCTTTCAAAAGAAAATGCATTCTTGAAAAATGATAGCTCAAGTATTTCTAAAAGATTTTCTATAGGATATGGGAAACTTGAAAAAATTCTTTCAGCACAAAGACCTTACTTCAAAAAATTAGGTTTAGAAATGACTGCTGAAACAACTCCTCTAATTGATTTTCCTAAAGTAAATGAAAGAATTAAGCAAAGAACTACAAGAGATGCTTACAAAAATAATTTCCAAAAAGTTTTTGTAAAATTAGTAGGTCACAGTGCTCTTAAATGTTCTAAGTGTAATAGCTCAGATCATTTTGAGAAAGAATGTCTTATAGTTTGGAAACCTGTTAAGAAAGTATGGGCAAAGACCGTATATTGCACTAACACAAATGGACCCAAGAAAATATGGGTACCAAAGAAAGCTTGAGTCTCTTTTCTAAATGTAGGTCACTATCAAGAAAAATGTTAAATGGTACTTGGATAGTGGATGCTCAAGGCATATGACAAGAGATTCAAATTGCTTCATAAAGCTTATTCAAGTTAATGGTGGAAAAGTTTCTTTTGGAGGAAAAAACAAATGAAGAATTGTGGGATACGAAACTGTAAAGATTGGAGCCTCACGATCAGTAATATTTCTTTAGTGAAAGTACTTAATTACAATTTGCTAAGTATCAGTCAACTGTATGACACCGGTTTCAAAATCAACTTTCAAGAAGGAATATGTTCAGGAACCAGTAAAGACTCCTCTCAGTCTTTCACGAGTCGAAGACATGGAAATATTTACCTCTTGGATGTCAAACCAGATGAAACCCAATGTCTAATCTCAATTCAAGAAGAAGCAAACTTATGGCACAGAAAACTTGGGCATATCAACATGAAGCAAATAGCCAAAATTTCAGCAAAGAAGCTTGTTCGTGGATTGCCCAATCTGTCATACCAAAAGTCTTATCTATGCACACCATGCGTATTGGGAAAACATATCAGAAACTCATTCAAACCAATAAATCAAGTTTCCATTAATCGTGTACTGCAACTCTTGCATATGGATCTATTTGGACCAACTAGAACTCAGAGCATTGGAGGTAAGAAATACTGTTTAGTGATTGTGGATGATTATTCACGAATCCCTTGAGTATATTTTTTTGGTAAAGAATCCCTTGAGTATATTTCCTAGCAAGTAAATATGAAACCTTTTCTCATTTTACAAAGTTTGCTAAAAAGGTCCAAAATGAGAAAGGGTATGTTATTTCAAGTATACAGACAAACCATGGAGGTGAATTTGAAAATCAAAACTTTACAAAATTCTATGATGAATCTGGTTTTCAGCATGTGTTCTCTTCACCATATACTCCACAGCAAAATGGAGTCGTGGAAAGAAAGAATAAGTCACTTTAAGAAATGGCTAGAACTTTTTTAATTGAAAGTAATATCCCTTCTCGTTTTTAGGCTGAAGCGGTTTCTACAGCATGTTATATTATTAATAGAGTCTTGCTAAGGCCTATTCTAGAGAAAACTTCCTATGAGTTATTCAAAGGAAAGAAGCTCATTGTTTCTTATTTTCATGTGTTTGGATATAAATGTTTTATGTTGAAAAATGCAAATGATCGAGTTGGTAAGTTTGAAGAAAAATCAGATGAAAGTATTTTCCTTGGATACTTTATCATAAGCAAAGCTTCTAGAGTTTACAACAAGAAGACTCAATCTGTAGAGGAATCGATGAATGTCAAATTTCAAGACTTTATGCAAAACGAATCGATTCACACTCATCTTGAAGAATTTGAACTTGCTCCGAGACTCTACAAAGTTTAAATATCTAGAAACAGTTCAACCTTCAAGAAGACGAGCAACAAATAATCAACAAAGATTCAAATGAGGAAAAAGATCAACAGTCTGACAAATCAACCAGCAACTTGAAGCATAAGTCCAGTCATCCCAAAGATCTCATTATTAGTGATATTAATGAGGGAATTCACACAAGATCCAAAAGGTGTGAAGAGTCTAGTGCCGTGGCTCTTATTTTTGAAATAGAACCCAAGAGCATAGAAGAATCTTTAACTAATGAAAGTTGGATTGAAGCTATGTAAGAAGAACTCAGGCAATTCAGCATCAATGATGTCTGGGAATTGACTCCTAAATCAAAAGGTAAATCCATCATTGGAGCTAAATGGGTTTTCAGGAACAAGATGAACAAGAAAGGAAAAGTCGTGAGGAACAAAACAAGACTCATGGCCAAGGGATATACGCAAGAAGAAGGGATAGACTATGATGAGACTTACGCACCAGTAGCAAGGTTAGAAGCAATTAGATTATTACTTGCTTTTGCTTGTCATAAGAATTTTAAGTTATTCCAAATGGACGTCAAAAATGCTTTCCTAAATGGATTTATTCAAGAGGAAGCCTATGTGGAACAACCACCCGATTTTGAAGACCCAAGGAAACCAGACTCTGTATTCAGACTGAAAAAGGCTTTATATGGTTTAAAGCAAGTACCTCGAGCTTGGTACGACATACTAAGTAAGTTTTTAATTCAGAACGGTTTTGTCAAAGGTAAAATAGATACTACATTGTTTATCAAAAGAGAAAGCAAAAGTTTTCTACTTGTTTAAATTTATGTTGATGATATTATTTTTGGATCTTCTAATGAAAATTTGTGCAAGAAATTCTCTAAGTCTATGCGGGATGAATTTGAAATGAGCATGATGGGTGAACTAATATTCTTTCTCGGGCTTCAAGTGAAACAACTAAAGGAGGGTATCTTTATTCATCAAGAAAAATATCCTAAAGAACTTGTCAAAAAGTTTGGACTAGAAAATTGCAAAAAGACTGATATACCAATGTTAAGTTCTTTGAAGTTGGACAAGGATGAAGGAGGAAAGAAAGTTGACCAGAAGCTATATAGGAGTATCATTGGTTCACTTCTTTATCTAACTGCTTCTAGACTTGACATTTTGTTTAGTGTTTGTATTTGTGCCAAATTTCAATTAGACCCTAAAGAATCTCATTTAAGTGATGCAAAGCGTGTTATCAAATACATTGCCTCAACTTCAAATTTAGATCTCTGGTATTCTAAAGAATGAAACTTTACTCTTCTTGGATACTCAGACGCAAACCTAGGCGGATGCGAGTTGATAGAAAGAGCACCTCGGGTATTTGTCAACTACTTGGAAACAGGACAATATCTTGGTTTTCAAGAAAGCAAAGTACAGTAGCTCTTTTTACAGCAGAAGTAGAGTATGTAGCTACTGAAGGTTGTTGTTCACAAATTCTGTGGATAAAACAATAGCTGAGAGAGTTTGGAATTGAAGATTCATGCATTGAGATCAAATGTGACAACACCAGTGCAATCAATCTCACCAAGAATCCGATTCTTTACTCAAGAGCAAAACATATAAAGATTCGACATCATTTCATTAGAGATCATGTTCAAAATGGAGAAGTTTCGATTCAGTTTATTGATTCAAAGAATCAACTGGCGGATATATTTACAAAGCCTTTGGAGAAAAATTAATTTGAAGTTATTCGTTCCAGACTCAATATCTTAAAGTTTGAAGAAGTTCAGACTCAGGACTAAAAGTCTAAAGGCACTCAGACTCAAACAATCAATATCTACAACCGTAAGTTACTTCTATTTTAGAAACTTATCTCTCGGATCAAATCTTGAAAATGTACGATCATCTATCCGAAATTGATTGATGTTATTTCCCAATTTTCGTGATTAGTGCAATCCTTCCTTCTCGGAAAAAAAAAAAAAGTTATGTTTGAAATGACAGTTATCTAATTTTTGAAAAGACAGTTATTTTTAAAAAGGCATTTTTCTATTTCCTTTTTACGGCGTTCCGTATGCCTCACTTCGACTGCCTTATATACTGTCGGTTCTTCTTTGTTTTACTCACAAAAACCCTAAGAGAGCACCGATCTTCCACTTCTATCTTCTTCTCTTGTTTAATCCTCGAAAATTTTTCATCTTTTTTGGGAAATAAGCTTGAAATCTCTCAAAGACTGTGAAAGATGTCGTCTCAAAGAAAGTCTTTGAGGATCGTGAACAGGGGACCACAGCAAATGCGTGAGGGACCTACGCACTTTGATTTCACCGAGGAAGAAGAATCTCCTAGACAGCAGCAGAGCCTACAACATTCTCAGCAGCATCCATCTCCTTCATCTAGACCTCAAGCTGTTGCACATCGAGAAGAGGAAGAAATCATCGAAGATGCAAAACCCATAAGAACTCATAAGCCCACTTTTACCTATAAGCTTTATCATGCTTTGAAGAGGAGTGGTACTCCGTTGAACTACATTGATGAATTTCTTAAAGACAAATGGTATAGAAATGAAACTTTCTTTTTACGCACAATGGAACGATTAGGAATTGCCCTTACTGGGTCGGTGGAAGAGGCATTGGCAAATATCCCAAACGATCCACGTGTTGGAGGGCTGAGTCAGCCTAATGGGAATGACGATGATAGGATGTATAGTCAATTTAAACTTAGAATGGGTGTTGCGACAAAAATCCGAAGCAAAAGGGCAAATTTGTTTCGTTCGGAGGAATAGAAGCAACTGTATTCTAAGTTGCTAAAGCGTGGGGGTGATAAACCCTAGAAGTGTGGACTTTGATTTTCTTGACTCTGTGAATGTCAATCTGCGGGAAAAATTCAATCTTCTTCAACTCGAACAGTTTTGTTCTGAAACGACAGAAGCTCATGCTGAACTTACTACTTATTTCTATTCAAATCTCAGTTTCTTGGATGCGAATAAATTCTCTTTTAGTGTTCGAGATCAGGACTATGTGGTTGACATGAATACATTGGCCGATGTAATTAGGGTTGAAAGAGATGGATATCAACCAATCAGTGTGTCTGTTGCTCGTGCAACGATCGAGCTTGTTTAGGATAGAACAATGGAAGGGAAGATTTCTTATTTGAGGATGAATGCGTCCAACATTTTGCTTCACAAGATAGTGATTAACTCCTTTAGACCAAAATCTACTTCAAAAACCGATGTTTCAAACTTGGAGGCAAAGTTGATGTATGCCATCAATGCTAGCAAAAAGTTCTCTCTTCCACACACTATTATGTTTCACATGTACAGAACAATGGTGAAGGACAAGGGTCAGCTACCGTATGCAACTCTTGTGACCAAGTTATTCAGACACTTGAACGTTCAGCCTCCTCGAATTCTTTGTGTTCGAACATGCGATCAAATGGTGGTGGGACTGAAGATTGTCTCTAAAATGCGTCAGAAGGAACTCAACAAGACTTTGGAGAAGTTCAAAGTGAAAACCCCTGTCAAGACTCATTCAGTCTCTTTGGAGGTAAAGCGAAAAGGGAAGGAGCCCATAGTTGCTCCATCCAAGAAAAAAAAGAGCTCTCATCATTGAGGATGAAGAGGATGAGGATGATGTCACCATTTCTGCGATGGCATTGAAGAATTTGAGTCGTTTTGTTCCAGAAACAATGGAGAGACAGGAAAAAGATAAGGATGAGACAGAACAAAGGACTAGAGAGAGAGAACATTTGGAGAAAGAAGCAGAGGAGAGAGATGCAAAGGAGAAAAGAATTGAGGAAGAAGAAGAAGAAGAGGAGAGAGGAGATCAAGCAGAAGCAGAGCATGAAGAATACTTTTCTCCACCTGAAGGCATGGAAACAGGGGGAGATCCTAAGAAAAGAGGAACGTCCTCATTCCTTGCCACTAGTAAAGGAGTAAATCGTTCTCCAGCAGATCCAGAGGACATCTTTGCCTCTCAATTTCCTGAGGAGGGACATGAGGTTTCATTGCCCAATATGCGTGATCGTGCTGAATTGTCATCATCTGCCAATACTCCGTCTAATCGTGCAGAAGCCAGTACTCAGACAGACAATTCGGCAGACTTTCGCAGAATATTTAATGTTCTTTTGGAGATGCGAGGTCAAATATATGCTCTAGGATACGAAATTCAGAACTTGCAGAATGCAGGACAAGCCTCTTCAGTTTCTTTGCATGATTAGATCAATGCCCTTGCTCTTCAAGTTCAAGCAAATGCTAAGGGTGAAGATGTAGCGCAATTGAAGGAGAAATTGAAAAAGCTAGAAGGGATTGTTCAGCAAATGAGAGATTTCCAATTTGTTCGTGTTCCCAAGCAATCTTAAAGCCATTCTCTTTTCATCTTTGATATAGCTAGTACGAATACCTAGAGGGGGGTGAATAGGTATATAAAAGATTTTCCGGATGATTGCACAATACTTAGACAGTTGAAGGATTTGCGATAAATAATAATCAACGTAAGACTGAGTAAAGGAAAGAGAGAATTGAACACGCGGTTTATAGTGGTTCGGCTTGATTCAAGCCTATGTCCACTCTTCTACACTGACAGCCAATCGGCTGGATTCCACTATGAACAAAGAGATGTTACAGCGTTGATCTTCCTTGATTTCTAGGTGTAGATGATCTACCACACTCGCTCAAGGTATCACCAAGTATAAACACTCTATGTGTATACAATTTTGCTCAAACTGTATCGACTAATAATCAAGGTGCTTTAGACTCTGGAATTTTTCTATCGATCACGTTGCATTCACAACTAGAACGTCTTCCTTTTTATACTCCTTTATGCCATCATACCATTGGCACTTACCAAAGGAATTCCTCCAATCTACCCGTTGGACGGAATCAATTAAGGAGATCATTCGAGCTATAAAAGGAACCTAACGATAGTCCATCAATCCTGTTCACCCATACAATCAGGATCTTGGTTTCCAAGAATAGAACATTCCAAGAATATTTCGTCGACCACCGGATCTTCAATTGATCTAGATACAAATAAAAGAATCCGATATATTTATCCAACCAAGAGATCTTCTCCAGAGGATAGGATTAAATCCTTAACCATAAACTTCGCTCTAGATTTCCTTCGTCATCGGATCGAAAGACTGTCAATGAGAAAAGTCTTGAGTCTTAAGTCTTGAGTCTTGAGTCTTGAGTCGATGATCGAAAGTCTTCGACTTTAAACCGACGGTCCGCAAATATCCAGACTAGACTAATAGAAACGTTTTGTCAGCTTCAAAATATTCTGAAAAGATTTCTCCAACAATCTCTACCTTTTTAATGATGACAAAAAGGGGGAGAGATGCGGTGCAGATTTAATTTTGAACTTTGAACTCTTGACTTTTTGAACTTATGTTTGATTGACTTGATTCTTGTGTTTGGCTGTTTGGACTTGGATTGGATTTGGATTTGACTGTTTGAACGTTTGTTTATCTTAAGTACTATTAATATCTCATAGCTTTGCTCATTTACAGAACTAACACATTTTCTGTGGATGCAGATTCTAATATTATCATTATTAAGCCATTTATCTTTTGTGAGATATCCTTGTTTGCTTGAATCATATTTTGCAGGTTAAAGTTATCCAAATTTGCAGTAAAGTTTTGTCACCATCAAAAAGGGGGAGATTGTTGGCGAAAACTTCCTTGAGTGTTTTGAAGTTAACAAAATGTTTCCATTAATCTAGTCTCGAAGACTTGCAGACTCTTCCATCAAAGTCTGAAGACCTTCGGACTACTAGACTCAAGACTCAAAATCTATCCTCATTGACAGTTTCTAGTCCGTCGAAGAAGGCTTATCCGAAACGAAGTATTTCGTTAAGGATTTGATTCTGTCGACTAAAGAAGATCTCTTGGCTGGATATAGTATGTCGGAATTCATTACTCAAATTAAGATTGATTCAGGATTTTGGATCCGTTGATTGGCAAAGTGTACTTGGAAGTTCTACTTATGGAAACCTAGATCCTGATTGTATGGGCGAGCAGGATTGATGGGCTATCGAAAATCTTCCTAATTGATTCTATCTAACGTCCATCAACTATTGTTGAATCTTCAGTTCACAAATGCCTCCATACTTCTGTTCAAGTCAAAAGTAGTGTAAGATTTGAATGAGGAATGACCCGAATCACTTCATTCACCATTACCAAGCAAATATTGCATCGGTTGGTAGCTTTTTTCTATCATTGTATTTCGCAAATGGGAAAATCGATCTTTCTATCTCATGAATCAACGTCTACTTATCGTGGCTACTTTGTGGGAATTAGTGAGGGTTAATAGTATTGAACCATTTGGGAGATGTGCAGTAGATGGATGCTCTCGCAAGAACATGAAGAGGAGGAGCTATTGAAGTCATATGATAAGCTAAGGTTCTTTCAAAGTTTGCGATGGGCTTCAGACGGAGGAGAAAAAAGAAAGAGTTGGCTCATCCGTGCAGGAAAGAAATGAAAGAGAGTTCGCTCCAGATGTTTTTGCATGTCATGCGAGAAAAACAATTGCAATAGTAAGTGTAAGCTTTCACGAATCATAAATTATGTGTGTAATAGTTGTGTGATAGCTATTTTATTTATATGTTGTGTACATATTATATTTTCTGATAAGTAAGTTTCGAGTTGCCTATTATAATTTTCTTGTATTATCATTACTATGCTTCTGCACCCAACAACAATGAATAATAAATGCTATTTACTTTCAAAACGAATTTCATTCCAAGTTCACCTTCGGAGGATTTTCTAACGGAACCATTAATGACCTCATTTTTTTCTCCTACTTAAGAATTTGAAGAAATGGTCTAATTTGCATTGCTCATTGGTCAAAGACTCGAAGTTGGGATTCTCACACTGATTACCTGATTTGTAAATGTACCGAACAGACATGATGGGGGTCATGAAAGGACGTTTTCTTTGGCCAAAATATTGGAAAGAGCATGGTAGAAAATCTTCATTACAAAGCTTTATCTCTTGACGGTAGCTTTACGATTACTTCATTCCGAACCTGGTTTGCTCTTTTGTTCCAACACTTGATTTCCTTGGGACTCAAGGATTCTCCCTTCCCATGTCTTCTTGATTTGAGGTTAACTAGCTATTCAGTGTGTTCTGCGAATTCACTATTAAAACCGATAGAGATAATTGGAGAATTTCATCATTGATAATTTTTTTATTTTTATTTCTACTGACTACTTCTGATATATCCTAGGTTAATTGTCTTGATTTCTAGCTTTTTAATGATGTATCATGATCTTTTCGAGGCATTGGGCATTCAATAATTCAACTTTGTGATTCTTTGATGACATGGATCGTTCTCAATAACTTTAGGCTTCTCACATTTTTAATGAAAACAGAACTTGACTTGGAGGCATCATCTCTTTCTCTTGAACTCTATATTTCAAATCAATTTGGATACCACGAGCATAATCTTTTTGATAGATAGTTAGTACTTTTCAGCAAATTTCAAAAGTAAAGATACAATTTCCAATTCGATGCTATGTAATAAATTCAGAAAAGGTGCAGAAATTTCACCTATTGTACTATTTGACTCTACTAACGGTAGAACTATTCAACTATCTTTTTTTCTCCAATTTTGAAGAAGGATGCGTTGATGGTTGCAATTGCAATGCTTCATTCTTTGCGAGGTAACTGATTACTAGAAAATCTTAGCTACTCCAACGAGACGATGGAGTTTCGATCCTAAAGCGGTTAGCTTAAGATGGTGGCTCTGCCGATCTTTGCCTTCTCCTGCATTTCTCAATAGAAACGCGACTCTTTGTGCATTCATTTCTTCTTTCACTACACGACTTTTATGTAACCCAAGCAGCCTCTTTTTGTTTCATTTTATTTTTAAAAAAAAAAAAAAAAAAAAAGAGGAGAGAAGAACAATCTCTCAAATTATAAAGCAAACTAACCTAATAAAAAGAATAACTAATAAAAACTCTCTTTGCATTAGAGGTGTTAAAATGGATCATATATGGGTTTAAGACCCATTTAATCATAAATGAGTCACTTACATTTTGAAGTGGGTCATATATGGGTCACTTATATTTAAAGAGACTAGTTAAATGAGTCTTAAATGGGTTGGACTTAAAAACCCATTTCCAACCCAAACCTCACACTCTCTCTTTCCCTTTTTAACTTTATAAATATGTATGTATATATGTGTGCGTATATATATATATATATTATAAAAATCAATATTTTTTATTTATTTTTTTCTTTCTTCTTCTTCCTTCCTTAGCCGATGGCCGGCAAACAAGTATACAGTGATGATTGGCGATCGCCAAGTAGGGCTCGAGCTTGCCCTACGTCGGCGAGCTCGAGCCTTGCCAAATGTTAATGAGTTCGTTCTCGCCGGATCTAGCAAGGCCGAGGCCCCACCAACGTCTTGCATAGCTCGAGCTCAAGCTCACTTATGGCCAATCGTTGATCCATCGTCATGGCCGGCAACCAACCGAAGAAAAATAAAAAAAAAAAAAAAAAAAATGCAAAATTATATTTTAAAAAATAAAATAAAATAATTAAAATTTTGATTTTAAAAAAAATAATTTTTTAATAAAAATTGTCCATTAAATTTGTATTGCATTAAAGTGTTTTAACAATATCATTTTTTTAAATCATAAGAAATAAGCTTTCTTAGGTTTAGTTAAAGGTTTTTTTTTCCATTTTTTATTTTATTTACTAATTTTTTTATTGTTTAATTTACTTTTTAAATTTGATGTAAAGTTTATATTCAAGTAATATATATATATGTGTGTGTGTGTGTGTGAAGAGCTTAAAGTGAATTAAATGGGTAGGAGTGGATTAACCTAAATCAAGTTAAATATTAAAGTGTTTTAGTAATATGGTTAGGTTGGGTATGGGTTGGGTCGGGTATGAGTCATCAAATTTACATTACATAAAAATAGGTCAAAACTATGGGTTGCACCATTTGACCCGACCCAAACCCGACATGACCCACCCATTTGACAACCCTACTTTGCATGTATACTATTCATATTAGAGGTAAACATGAGACAGAGAGTGTTGTGACCCACGTGTGGCAACTCAAAAGAAGAGAAGACGTGATCACCTCAAAATTGGTGGGAGTAGATGTTGAGATTATCTCACATCGGTTGTGGAATGGGCTAATGGTTGGTTTATTAGTGTGAGCGAAAGTCTCACCCCTTGAGCTAACTTTTAGGGTAAAAGAGGCCCAACACTACCTAACATTGGCATCAAAACTTTGGTTATTGCTTGATTTTTCTGCCTTGTGTTAAACAATGGAAACAAATACGAGTAGAATAGTTACATTGAATGGTTCGAATTATCATATTTGGAAAGGAAAGATGGAAGATCTTTTATATGTGAAGGATTATTATCTGCTCGTATTTACTGAAGAGAAACTAGAGAATAAAACTAATGCTGAATGGACTATATTTCACCGTCAAGTATGTGATTATTTTAAGTAGTGGGTGGATGATAATGTTTTAAACCATATCGTTGAGAAAACAAATGCACACAATTTGTGGAATAATCTTGAACAGTTATATGCTCAAAAAACTGTAAATAATAAGTTATTTTTTATAAAACAAATGATGGCTTTGAAATATTAAGATGGTACTCGTTTGACTGATCATTTAAATTCTTTTCAATGAATTATCAATCAGTTAGCTGCGATGGGAATCAAGTTTGATGATGAGATATAAGTGCTATGGTCGCTTGGTACTTTGCCGGACTCATGGGAGGCGTTTCGAACATCTTTGTCCAATTCTATCCCAAGTGGTACGATTACTATGGATTTAGCCAAGAGTGGCATTTTGAATGAAGAGATGAGAAGAAAGACATAAGGATCATCATTTTCACATTCTAATGCCTTTTTTTTTTTTTTTTTGGTAAAAAACATTATCATGCCTTGGTTGTTGAGAAAATGGCAAGAAGTGAGTCTCGAGGCCTAAAATATAGAAACAAAGGCAAAGATAAAAGTAGAGGCAAATACAATAGATTTGCTAATGTTGGGTGCCATTATTGCCATCAGAAGGGACATATTCAGAGATTTTGCCATCGATTCCAAAAGGAGAAACAAAAAGAGAAAGGTAAAGAAAAGAAAAGTAATAATGACAGCGATGACAATTGTGTTGCTGTACTTAAAGAAGACTTTCTCATTGTCTTTGATGGTGATGTGGTGAATCTTGTATGTCATGAAACCAGTTGGACAATTGATAGTGGTGCGTCTATTCATGCTACATCTTATAGGGATTTCTTTTCATCATATAGGTCAGGTGACTTTGGATTTATGAAGATGGGAAATAATGGACTAGCTAAAGTTATTGGCATTGGTGATGTGTGCCTAGAGATTAGCAATGACACAAGGTTAGTATTGAATAATTTTAAGCATATACTTGATATTCGATTGAATTTGATTTCTACAAGAAAGTTATATGATGAGGGGTATTGCAGCACCTTTAGTGATGGTCAATAGAAGCTCACCAAATGTTCTCTAGTTGTGGTTAGAGGTGAAAAATATTATTCGTTGTACATTATGCATGCAAAGTTGTTCATAGACAAAATCAATGAGGTAGATAACAAAGAGAAAGCTGAGTTATGGCACAAAAGGCTTAGTCACATTAGTGAAAAGGGTTTGTCAATGTTGGCTAAAAAGAAACTTCTTTTAGATATGAAAAGTTCAGTGCTAAAGAAGTGTGCTAATTGTTTAGCAGGAAAATAAAATAGAGTTGCATTCAAAAGCTTTCCTCGCTCGAGAAAGTCAGGTATACTTGATTTAGTGCATTATGATGTTTGTGGTCCTATAAAGATGAAATTACTTGGTGGCTCTCTTTATTTTGTTAATTTCATAGATGATTATTCAAGGAAAATATGGGTTTATACCTTGAAAACTAAAAATCAAGTATTAAATGCTTTTAAGCAGTTTCACAGACTGGAAAGAAGTTGAAATGCATTAGAAATTGATAATGGGAGAGTATATTGGACTTTTTGATGAATATTGCAAACAATAAGGTATTCGACATTAAAAAACACCTCCCAAGACGCCTCAATTAAATGGCTTAGCTGAGATAATGAACATGACACTAGATGAAATGGTAAGATGTTTACTTTCATAGTTAAAGTGCTAGAATCTTTTTGGGGTGAGGCTTTAAGTACAGTTACATATGTATTAAATCTTACTCCATGCGTTTCTCTAGAGTTTGATGTTCCTAATAGAGTTTAGACAAGCAAAAATGTTTCTCATGATTACTTACGTGTCTTTGTGTGCAAGGCATTCGTACATATCCCCAAAGATGAAAGGTCTAAACTTGATGTGAAAACATGTCAATGCATATTTATTGGCTATGGATGGGACATGTTTGGTTACAAATTGTAAAAATCAGATATGTTGTGTTTATGAAAGATCAAATAATATAGGATATTGAGAAATCGGAGATGATTTCAGCACTACAGGTTAGTGATGATTCGGTTGACTTGGATCCAGTTTCTCTTTCACATATTCCTACATAGGTTGATGAGAAGCAGTAGGAAGTGAATGTTCTAGATAATGAACATATCCCTCAACATGTTGAAATAGATAATATTGTTCCTGAACCAGAAGCTCCATTAGATGTTCCATCGGATATTCTAGTCCGAAGATTTGTTAAAGACCGATGACCTTCCACAAAATATCTTGAAAATGAGTATGTATTATTGACTGATGCAGGTGAACCAGTGTGCTATGCAAAAGCAATAGAAGATGAGTGTAAAAGCAAATGACTTGATGCTATGTACGATAAAATGCAGTCACTTTATGATTATCATACTTTTGAACTAGTGAAGTTGCCCAAAGGCAAAATAGCTTTAAAGAACAAGTGGGTATACAAGTTGAAGCAAGATGAGCATACTTTATAACTACAACACAAAGCTAGATTAGTTGTTAAGGGATTCGGTCAGAGAAAGGATATTGACTTTGATAATATATTTTCTCCAGTGGTGAAAATGTCTTCTATCCATGTGGTACTAGGCTTAGCAGTTAGCCTAGATTTAGAGATTGAGCAGATGGATGTTAAGACAATCATCCTATATGGTGAATTATATATATATATATGGAATAATCATAGGGTTTCAAAGTGAAAGGGAAAGAGGATTGTGTGTGCAAAATGAATAAGAGTCTCTTTGGCCTAAAGTAAGCACCAAGACAGCGGTACAAAAAATTTATGTCAGCTATGATGGAATGAGGCTATAAGAAGACTTCGTTGGATAATTGTGTGTTTGTCCAAAATTTTTTTTATGATGACTTTATTATTCTCTTGCTTTATGTTGATGATATGTTGATTGTTGGTAGGAATGTTTCACGAATTGAGTTGTTGAAGAAACAATTAAGTAAGTCTTTTGCCATGAAAAACTTGGGTGCAACAAAGCAAATTTTTGGCATTAGAATTACTCGAGACAGAGATATTAAGAAGTTGTTCTTGTCGCAAGAGAAGTACATCGAGAAGATTTTTCATTTAAATAGATAAGGCTAAAGTGGTTAGTACTCCTCTTGCTGCCCACTTTAAGTTAAATACAAAACAAAGTCCTATGACTAATAAAGAGAAGAAAGACATGGAAAGTGTTCCATATGCTTTAGCTGTAGGAAGCTTGATGTATGCAATGGTATGTACACGTCCAGACTTAGTACATGCAGTTGGCATTGTTAGTTGTTATTTGTCAAATCTAGGTAGAGAGCACTGGAATGCAGTAAAGTGGATCATAAGGTATCTTTGGGGAACTTTCAGTTTGAAATTCAGTTTTGGGACCAGAAAACTTGAGTTAATTGGATACATAGATTCTAATTTGGCATGAGATATTGATACTCATAAATCTACTTCTAGTTATTTGATTTTTTTTTTTTCCGGTGAGGTTGTGTCATGGAAGTCAAGATTGCAGAAGTGTGTTGCATTATCTACAATGGAAGCTAAATTTATTGTGGCGACCGAAGCTAGTAAAGAGATGCTATGGTTGAAGAAATTCTTAGAAAAACTCGAGTTAAAGCAAAAGAGGTATGTGTTATTTTGTGACAATTAAAGCGTGATTTATCTTGGTAAGAATTCATCTTTTCATTCTAGATTAAAACACATTGATGTTAGATATCATTGAATAAGAGATATTCTAGATGAAAAGCTATTGGAACTTGAGAAAATTCATATGAACCATAATGGTTCTGATATGATGATGAA
Source organism: Eucalyptus sideroxylon x Eucalyptus melliodora (assembly GCA_016097485.1). Classification (NCBI taxonomy): domain Eukaryota; kingdom Viridiplantae; phylum Streptophyta; class Magnoliopsida; order Myrtales; family Myrtaceae; genus Eucalyptus; species Eucalyptus sideroxylon x Eucalyptus melliodora. The sequence continues at coordinate 4,441,095 of CM027826.1, forward strand.
GACTCTACCAAAGGAGAAGCTTGAACATTGCCGATTGATAGTAGAAATGATGAATCCCTCCACATCGTCATGAGGGGGAGCTTTGTTAGTTTGGTTCACTCCATTGTGGAGAAAGCCTAAAAAAGTGCTTGAGCCCATATGATAAGTCATATAGAAAATAAGGTTTCTCACTATCTTTTATGTGGTAACCACAAAGAAGTTATCAGAGATGCGGTAATAAGAGAAAAAAAGAAAGTAGAAAATCTGTAGTTTGAGGATTAGTCTGATTTACATCAATCTGGCGTCGGAGGTCGATTCATGATCCGATTGAGTTGAAATTTTGTTAGCATGTTCGTGGCACACTCTTCTCGAATTTGGATGGTTTAATTTTCGTTTGAAGCTCCCTACACCGAGTTTTTCATGGGTTGATAAAAAATTGCGTTTTTTGTAAGATTTATCATTGATCTCTTGTGAAATTTATGCATATTACGTCTTTTGAGGTTGAGTCTCCCCATATTGGTATCGGAACCAGGTTAAGGTGGATCTAGGTGCATGCTAAAGGGATCTTAGCTGTCCCACATCGTTTGGGAGAAGCCCTTTGGCCTGCTTTATAACCGCCGTGGCTCCCCTCACCTCACAAGACGTCTTTTGAGGCCGAGTCCATTAGAGAAGAACTTTGTTTATCCATTTTTTGTGAGAGTGAAAATGTTTGGTTGCACTCCGGTCCCGTGGTTTTTTATCTCCTCACATCAAGGAGATTTTTCATGTAAAAAAATCACCTTGTATTTGCATGCTTGGTATTTATTTTGTTCTACTATATCGGTTCCTATTAGGTTTACACAAGATGATAGATTATTTTATTCCGCTGCGTTAATCTGATATTGATCAAATTGTTAATGTTCTCCCATCAAAGTAATATCAAAGCCTGGTTTGCTAACAAATCTGGACCCAAGAGTCACATGGGAGAGTTACAAGTTGTTGCGCCCCTGACCTAGGGCCCAATGTGTGAGGGGAGATTGTTGAGATTGTCCCATATCGGTTGTGGAAGGGGCTGGTGGTCGATTTATAAGTTTGAGAGAAAATCTCATTCTTGAGCTAGCTTTTGGGGTAAGAGAGGTCCAAGACCAACAATAGACTACTAAAAACTCTATCCAATTCACCATTGACTCATAATCGGTGCGGTTCAATTTTTCAGTTTTCTTTTTTGAAATATTGAAAAAAGGTTTAATAAAGAGAGAGAGAGAGAGAGAGAGAGAGAGAGAGATTATATAAATCATAGTATTAACATAGTATTAAGAAGAGATATTATTTTCCATTCACCAATCGGAATTAAAAAAAAGGTTATTTTTTCATTATCCAAACCGAAATCCGAATCAAACCTAAAATGTACGAAAATTTGACTTAGTTCGGTTCCAATCGATTCCAGTTTTTGCTCAATTCTAAATCCCCTACCTGTAATTAGGGCATTGGGAAGCCTCATAATATAGGCCTAGAGCATTTCCTAAATATAGAGAAAAAGTGAGAGTTGGCTTGTCCTTCGAGCATGTATTTATATAAGCTTATTTGCTCTACATGTTCTTGTGTGTCATGTCAAAAAAGCAATTGTGATAGTAGTAAGGGTGAGCTTTTGCTATTCATAAGTAATGCGCACAATAGTTTGTGTGACAGATATTTTATCAATGTGTTATATTTGTACCTCATTTTTCATATATGTATGTCCCAAATCCCATATTCTAATTTTCTTATGTCACCATCACCATGCTTCTGTACCTAGCAACATTGAATTATAAGTGAAGTATACTTTTCTAATGAATTTAACTCCAACGGAACCATTCCAAATCCTTTTCGGCCCATGGGCAAGAGCATTGCTGGACTCACCTTATGCTTTCTATCCAATTTAACTATTTTTCCGGGAAAATGCCCTCGTCTCATGCCTAGATCATGTGTCAGTGATATTACGTGTTTTATTGATGATGTAGGATTCGTTGCAAGGTTGGGGGAGAAAATTGTCCAAAAAGTCCTAAATCTACTATACTTTTGCTAATTCAGTCATAAACATTTCAATTTAGTCAATTCAATCCTAAACATTTTCACTTCTTACTAATTAAGTCCATTTAACCAATTTTGACTAGAAATTGCTAACGTGAATGGTCGGTACTAACATGGCACATTTTAAATAATATATATAGGGGTTTTTGATATGGCCGGCAACCTTTTCCGGCCAAGCCTCACTAGTCATAGGCAAGAGGCAGCAGGCCCCTAACTATATTGGCCCCAGGTGGGGGCCCTTACTTGGGGTCAATGAGGGCCGCCAAGCCCTCGCTTAGGCAGATCTGGCGAAGGCGTCGCATCCCTTGTCGTTTCTAGGCGAGGACTCACGTGCCCTTGCCTATAGCCGGCAAGGGGTGGTCGCCCTCGCCCATGGCTGGTGAGGGTCGCTAGCCCTCGCCTGTGGCCGATGAGGGTTGGCCAGCAACCCTTGCTAGCCATATCAAAAACTTAGAGAAAAGCGAAAAAAGTTTAAAAAAAAAAAAAAAAAAAACCATAAAAATTTCAAAATATTATTTAAAAAATGCCACGTCAACGTCGACCGTCCATGTTAGTGAATTCTAGCCAAAATTAATTAGATATACTCAATTAGCAAAAAATGAAAAGGTTTAGGAAAATTGGCAAAATGTGAAAATGTATAGTATTAAATTGGCAAAATTGAAATGTTTAGGACTGAATTGACAAAAGTGTAATAGGTTGAGGATTTTTTGGACAATTTTCCTGAGGTTTGGGCATCGAGTGGGTTCATTCATCCCGAGCTCCATTGCACGGTCATTTTGAGGAAAGCGTCGTGTGAAATTTCGATGGAAGCCCAATTCTATCATAATGACATATATCTCGTTAACGAAATCTAGTGGTCAATATGTATTTATTCTTAAGATGGGATGTTATGAACTCTTCAAGCACTTAATAAGTTATCATTCGGATAGCAATGTCCATGCCCCACGCATACTGATCAATTTATGAGCAAACGAATCCATTGCAACAATTACAAAGCTTTATTCTTGATGTGTTAAAGCCATTTTCTAGAAAGTCTCAGCTACTCCAACGAGATTGCTTTGATCCTGAAGCGGTTATCTCCAAGTGGTGTGCTCTGCAAATCTCTCTGCCTTCCCCTGCATCTAAGAATGGGGAGGTGCTAATGATAGGTATCGTTCGGTACATATGGCTGATTGAGGAGGATTAGGATCTTATGGGAAAACTATTAACCAGTAGGTATTGTTTGCCGTAATTACACGAGATTAATTGCAATCTTTATGTGCATGTTCATAAATATCATAAAGTACAATTTAAGAGCCAAAATCACGATATTTATGAAAAATTTATAAGTAACATAACCAAAGTTTTGAGGAAAATTAGCATCCTTCAAGTAAAAACAAAAGAAAAAGGAGTTACCAAGTATCATTACAATTGAAATGGTAGACATTCCTAGTTGGGACTGTAGTTGGTCATCAACAGTCCTCTTGTACTCAATAGGTTGAACTTCCAATTCTGTTCTACTGTAGTGGCATCTGTAACAAAGTATTCTGATATGATTCAGTAATAGTTCATGAAAAGATGGGCATTCATGGATCCAGATCAGTTCTCAAACGTCCCAGCAATGAAGTAAAGCACCTGTTTTCATTACTATGATGGACAGCCCCCTTTCATAAAGCACAATGCAACGCAATTGGCTCAAAGAACGTCCCTCTTGCATCCATATCCCAGATATTTGGTTCGGAGCTCACACCATTGTCAAAATTACAGCGAAGCTCCTGGTCATTTAAAGCATCAGGTGTGTGACAAATTGTCATCACCAAATGAAGAACGAATAGAAGGATGCAAATTCGATACATAAAGACACTAATTGATGGTACGGACATGTGAGATGGATATAGGCATGATGAAAAATAAGAAAGAGCGCAACATGATTCCTACCAGATTTCCACTGTACAGGATGTTACTTTTGACAAAATCAAGGCCATAACTCCACCATTAAATTGAGCAATCTATGTATTAGCACTTCAATTGACAAACAAAGTGGAATATAGATCCTTGGATATTCATCATCTCAACATCGGTGTCCTGGATTTGAGAAAAGTAACAAGCTTATGATGGTGCCTCCAGTGGCTTATTAATCCATGACAGAATAAGTGGACATAAGCTACTAAAAATGCAATTGAAACCACATAACCCTGAGTAGTTGCCATGATTAATCAATCCTTAGAAGTGTTATTCCACATTGGTTGAAATAAAGGGTATCAATAGGGGTTATATTCATGCAGTCTACCTCTAACTAATACTTTAAGCTTTTTGGTTGAACTTTTGCTAACAATGAATGAAGTTCTGTTTTATTATGCATGAACGAATGAAAGAATCACATAATAAACATCCTATCCTCTAGGAAACCAACTTTAATAGAACTTGGAAAAAGGTAATACTCTGTATGCATAAAAACATATTCATGTCATGTCAAGGATGAAGAGTCTTACTCCATGACTGATGATGTATAATGACATGCAATGTCATGTACTTCAAAGGCATTCTTATCTATTTTCTTTCCCACAGGATCACAAGCCAGATGATGCTAAAGCATCACATTCATGTGGTCGACCAATTTCCCCAAGAGTCCTTGAAATAAGAGGAAAACAGTAAGACATCGACACGAAAAGCCCCATGCCAAACTGAAAATACTAATGTGAAGTAGGTACTCTCAACTGCTATATTTACATTTACCAGCAAACACGAATGATCTCCAAAATCCGATCTCTATCGTGCTGTTGTCATGTAAATATTTTTCATAATTCTACATGGGGCACATGTGTTCACCATCATTCTGGTATTCTCTGTGTAGGTGAAAATAAAAGAACATGATTTCTCTCATCAGGATTCAGAGACACACATTAACTACTGTGCAAATGATAATAAAACAACATGACCAGTATCTACCAAGTCAATTTGCACTCCTAATATTGCCAATGAGCTATTCTTATGTCAAGATTACAGTTGTAGTTGGAAATGCTTGCTTCTGATGTAGTACCATATAAGCTCTCCATAGAATTAAAAATCACATGCACAGCTCCTCCCACTTCTTTTCAGAGCCATAAGCAGCAAGGTAGTACTCAAGCTCCACAGATTTTTTGTCCCCACCATCAGCCAAGCCAAAAATAATGCACATTTCTGGCTGAAACCACAATTATTGCAGGAGTGACTTTCCAATTCCGTTCAATGGCAGCTGTAGCAAAACATTCGGATTTGAGCTGTAGATCAAGAAAAGATGGCAATTAGAGATCTAGATCAGCTCTCAAACATTAAAGGACTTAAGCAAATCACCTTTCTAGCCACCCATTGATTACTTGTCACGTTTATCCCAAAAACATGAAAGCAATGCGGTTGATTTAAGGGCTTCCTCCATACTTCTGGTTTTGATCCCATGTTGTTATCCACAATACAGTGGAAATCCTCTGGGGTGTAGACATTGTCATCACCAAACAATGACCGAACTGAAGTAATAAATTGTGAATGATGTTAAGGTACGAAATTGCAAAATGATAATTAAAGGCATGAAGAAAAACAAGGAAAGAGTGGCTTCATGATTTGTACTGGGTTTCGACTGTTGATGATAATACTTTCAGCCTGATCAAAGCCATGTATCTGCCTTCAGAGAGAGCAATCTTCACATTAGCATACTAAGCAACGAGCAAAGTTTGATACAGATCCATAGAGATTCATCATTTTGAAATTATTGCCCTGGATTTGAGAAAATGCAGAACACATTTATGGTACCTTCATTGCCTACTTCCATGACCAAATAACGAATTAATAAAATGCAATCAAGATCACATATGCATAAGCAGTTTCCAGAATCCATCAGATAATGAATTTCTCTACTTCATAGAATTTGGAGATAAGTATTACTTTATTCAAACAAGCACAGATTGACACAACGTCGAGAATGAAGAATCTCGTACTATTTGACTGAAGACATCAAATATCCTTTTGGAGGCAATCTGGTCTTTTTTATTCATATCATGATCACAAGCTAGATAAAACTGAAGCATTACAAATACTTTGCTCAAACAACTTCCTCCAGTTGCTGGAATTAAGACAGGAAAATCATAACATGTCAAAGAAAAGCCCCGTCCAAACTGGAAATACTAATGAAAGCAGGTAATCTCCACAGAAAACGGCACTATACCTGCTATATTTTTTGTTTAGTAGGAGATGTTAGCAATCTCAAGAATCAGATCTTTTTCTCTCTCTTCTCTCCATTTTCTTTCTACATGAGCTCTCAGTTTAAGAGGGAGCCGAGCATTTCTTTTCTATCCCCTTAAGCCGACATCCACTTCCCTTGTTTAGTTGACTTTTCAACCTTCTCTTTTGTTTTTTTTTTTTTTCACAGGCCCCAAAATTTCTTTTTTACTTGGTCAAATCCCAAGTATTATAGTAACATTCATCACGATAAGTCAATCACAACATACTGCACCAAACTACTAGGGATAAAAATTAACACCAAATCAGTAACTCATCTACCAACCCACATGCTTTGATTTTTGAACTTGCAGATGAACACCCCAAACAGCCTTTTATGTATTAATGTAAAAATAGAGTACACTTGTTCAGCAAAAGCATATTCGAACAGTGACACATAATTATCTGCAACAATCAAATTGGACAAAACAAATGTTGCTTATGTTATGGCAGCAACATCTAAAGCCTCCAAACTAAGCTCCAAAGATTGATCTTTTTCCTTACCATTCCACAATCAAGCTTCCCAAACAACACGGATGGAGTCTTTGCGGGCGAATCAGGGAGAGACTCCATGACGGAACAATGCAACACCAGCGGTCGAGGGCACGGTTCAATCGTGGACCAACCTTCATGCCCAACATGAGAAAAGGAAAAATGTTGAAAAGCTAAGGAACGGACAATAAGTTGGCGAAAGTAGTCTCCACCCCTGCATCAAACATAACCCATCCCCAGTGGAGATGCAATCCTCAAATTCATAGTTGAATTGGCCAACCACAAGATATTTCTCAAGCACGACTCAACGTCATTCTTCAACACCTTTTTGTGAACTAAAATCTTTAGGTAACTTAAAAGAAAAGCCACTTACTATCAGATTCAGTCAACTCTGTACCCTGAATTTCACATTGGTGCCGGCAATAGTTGACTAGCATAGAGTTTGTAACCTTCAAAAAGCAAGACCATCACATTATAGAGGATCCATACAGAGGATGACAGGATGGAAACCAACCATGGAAATAGAAACAAATTTAATGGTGTTTCCATTTCAACATTAGAAATCAAAAGGTACTTCCTGACCTTGTCAGCAAGACAAGAATTATTTTGCTATAATTGGCCATAAAATGCAAAGTTTTATGCTTTCTGAAGGTTTGAAGCACTTAGTATCGAACAAAAGACACTGCAAATGCTAAAAACAATAGTATAGATGAAAGTTAAAAGCAAAAGTTCTTCTAAACACACCACAATGTCAAGCCTGATAACCCCTGGTGAAAGAAGAAACCAATGGACTTCTATCATTGCAGCTCAAGCTTTTGCATTTTCCCACAGTTAGAAGGACATAAGGAGCAATTCCATTCAACTAGAAAGCTAGCAAAGAAAAAGTAAGGACAAAATGAACAGGCCATATCACCATCACAACAATTTGGACACTAGCATCCTTTTCCGTGTGAAATTAGTAGACTTCAACACCATTTCACTATGTTATTAGCTAACTGGGATGAGTGAGGACATCCTCGGTGAATCTTATGAGAAGGAATTTCCACATACTCATGGAGAAAATGCTACTTTGGATCACAAGTACAAACAAATGGTTCAGAGGAGATTGTTCATCTTTCCACTTCTTATCACCCCTCAAGGTGCTTCAAGATCTGAGAACAGAAAATAAATGGCTGTGAAGGTAGAACCTCGTCAATCAAGGTAATCTTCCTGTTCAACTTGAAGTTAGTTCACATTAGTTTTAACAACTCTGCAGTTAATTTCCACGCCACCTAGACAGGGTGATAAAATCAACCTAAGCCTATAATAGGCTCATAAGTCCTGATAATCCTGCTATACATGCTCTACGACTGCTCAGACAACATAAGGAAAATTCACCACTATAAACACAAAACCTAATCAAAAGCTGCTATAGTTATCTTATTACACCGTAACAAACTGGTAGAAGAGAATAACTGAGCAGATCTCTACACCTAACAGGAATTGCAAGCTGATAAATATAACAGGAGAACTAAACATGCTTTGATGAACATGCTGAAAAGCTCGAATTAGTTTCATTTCATTTTCTACGTGTTCAAACATCAACATCCAAAATCAGACCAACAATAGCGACTCAAAACCTCGAATCACCAGAATGAGCATGCACCAATCACACCAAGAATCAACCAATGAACAAACCCATCAATCGGTGACAAGAATGGATTAACGTTAATAGGGTCTAATCACCTGGACTCTGAAGATATGGCAACCGGAAGCAATGAAGACCCAACATGAAGATCCTTTCTCAGCTAGCAGAGCATGTGAGCATGAATCTCACTTTGGAATCAATCGTCCCATCGTCGTCCACCGGAAGTAAGAAACAGACCACCAGATGATGCTGGACCCCTCAATCCCTTCCCCTTATCTCTATGCTCGATTTCCACCCTCCTCCTCTTCTTACCCCACATGCCCAGAATCTCACTCACGACGATCCAACCATAGCCCGTCGTGAGGTAAAAAGTCCGGTAATTTCTTGAGTGACTCACACCCATGCCTATCAAAGTGCTCCAGGAATTTACTAGGGCAATGAATTTCAACTAAGCTTTTGCAATCCCTAACAATCAACCGCTTCAGATGCTCCGACTTTGAAAGGTCCAGTACTTGAATGTGCTCGCGCCTAGAGATATCCACCACTTCTAGGGATCCCAATTTTTCAAGGCCTTCTATTGCATGGAGATGATCCACCTTTTTAGTAGATAATAGTGGTAGGCACAACTCTCTTAGGGATTTTAAAGCTTCAAGTCCATCCAATTTCTTTAGCCCATCGCATCCCATGAGACATAATTCCGACAAAAATTCCAAATCGGAAAGATTTCGCAACCTTTCCAATTTGGGACATCGCACAACGTAAAGGATTTGTATGTAGGAGGGAAGCTCCGGGATGCTTTGAAGAGACTCGCAATCCCAAAGGATGAGCTCCTGTAGATGCTTGAGGTGATAGAGCGATGGCAGCTCATTGCTCCGACAGGTGAGCTCCAGGGATGATAAGCTACAAGGAGGTTTTGGGAGTGACTCAACCTCTCGACAAAACTTAAATTGAGGCGCTCGAGAGAAGAAAGCTGATGTAAGTTTTCCGGCAAGCCAGAAATTTTTGTGCCCCGTAAATCAAGGGTCTTTAGAGAAGACAATCCACCTTTATCAACAAGAATTTGTCCTTCCAGCTTACAGCCGGAGGCCAGGAGCTCTCGAAGGCTTTGCAATTTCCCAATAGAGCTTGGTAATCTTTTTATGTCACTACGAAAAATCTTCAAAATTTTTAATTTGTTCAATTCTTTGATGGATTCGGGTAATTCCTTAATATTTGTAAATGACAAGTCCAGCTCAAGCAACTCTCCCAACTTACCAATTGAAGAAGGGATCCGTACTAATGACGATCCTCCTTCCCAAGCCCAATCAGCACTAAGCCTCTTCAGCTTCTTTAGAGATTCTATACATGGAGGGATTTCTTTTATCTGAGTGTGGCTTACGACAAGTTCCTCCAATTTTTCTAGTTCACCTAGTTGTTTGGGTAACTTTTCAAGACTCCGACAACCGCTCAAGTTCAAGGAAACGAGGCGCTTGACATCTCCAATGGAAGGGTCGATTTCCTTTATATTATAACAATGGTCCAAGATTAACATCTCTAAATTTTTAAACGCAGAGAGATTAGGGATGCTTCGTAAATAGGAGCACCACGAAAGATTGAGAACTTTCAACCTCTCCATCTACAAGAGAGAAACATGTTTCAAGATTAGCAATTAGAAATATAATGATTTATCATCAAATGTAACAAAAGAAAAAGCCTTTTTCATCTTCACCTTAATTGAACTCCATCCTCTCCAATTTTCACTAATATGGCTTTCACTATAGTCATCACTAGATAAATCAAGTGTGACTAATTTCGCCAAATGAAAGTTGGTCGCCTTGAAAGAGTCACAACATCTCTCCCACTTTAGCCATCTTAATTCAGCAAGTGATCCTTTGAAATCTCCATCAAAATCCACATCCTTCACATGAAGGAACTTCAAGTTAGGCATTTTTTTGAAGCTCTCTTGCTTTATGAACTCTCTGGAGCCCCTTTTGTCCAGACGTAGTGCCTCAATATTTTCATTTTCCTCCTACAAAAAATAAAATAAAATTGAAGATTGTAAATACCATCCAACCTCCTTTTGTTAGTATAGTTTGCATGTTATTGTGGCCGATGCATTTTTTCTACACTTAGAGGGCAAAAGAAATATATCTGATCTTCTACAATTACATGATCATGTAATATGTCGATCTTCACTTGTGTGCCCCAATTTTTGATGTTTTATGTGAAATTCCTATATGAAATCAATCTAGTTTTCTTATAGATTTTGAAATCAAATTTTGTAACATAGGCAGTATTAATGATTGACTAAATATGGCGTCCATTTGACATATGTGAGAACTGTTACACATTTCAAAAACAAAAAGTACCTAGTCAAACTTATGCATTTGTAAAGTATGACAACTTCCCATTCATAAAATATTTTTGGTTTTGGCATATGGCTGGATAGAAACAAGAATTTGGTCTTTTGAACTTAAGTTTTCATTCTTGGATATTCAAGCTCAAAGCTCAACAACTAATCCTTAGACGAGGGAGAAATTGTCCAATCAATCCTAAACTACATTTGCATGAAATTTCAATCTTGTCATTTTCGGCTATTTTTTGTAGGAAATCATTGACGTGGTGTTGTGCCATGTAGGACGGCCATAAATGATTGGATCATTAGTGATTTCAAGCGGAAATTGATAGAAAGACTACATTGGAACTTCGCACAAAGGTTTATGACTAAATTAGCAAAATTAATAAGTTTATGATTGAATTAATATCCATACAATAAATTTAGGATTGCTTAGGTAATTTTCCCCTAAGATGAGTGCACTACTCAATTTGTCATCATTGAATTTGTCCCAATCAGTCATAAAATTTGGCTTGATCTTAAGAATTTGGTATTGCAATTTTGCATTCGCCCATTCATATAGAAATATATGAGTTAATAAATAAAGGTTAGCAATTATTATCTGTTTCTTCTCTGCTAATTTCTAACAATAGATTTTTCTCCCTTCTTTTTGTCCGTGCTCGCGTATAAAGGCTCAATTAATCCTTACCAGGAAAGGCTTGCTTGTTACAAAATAGGGGTGGATATTGTATAACACTAAGGAGATACAAGGAAAGAGAACACAATTTATTTCACCTTTCACTACTCCGCCACTTGCTTCCTACAATTATATAATTTCTTAATTTTGGTCTTATCTTTTTAGTTTTTGGTTGAAAATTACCTTCTATGAACAAGTGAAAAAACATGTCAGTTGTTTATTTAGTTTCTTCTGTCGTAATTTAATGTTACTTAATTTTGCACAATGTTAAATTATGTGCTCAAAATGCCTATGACTAGAACCATGCATGGGACCAGTATGAACACAAGGATACATTATGAAAACTAGGTAGAATAGCCTTATGTTGTTACAGCATATTGAAATCTTGTAAGTTCTCATATTTCATATGAATGAACATGATCGATCCATCATACACATGCAGAACTTATAATTAAAACAAAAAAATCTTAACCATGCCACTTCCTTTATTATTAATGTATCTTGAACAATCTTCCATCATTACTTTATGTGATTTGTTAATTTAATTAAATGTGACAATAAAAAAAAAAAGCAAAATCTGTAATTGAAAATTTAAATAATTTTTTTTTAAAATTTACTAGTCCTTTAACTGACGAGATTGATAAATTAAGAATTTTCTATTAATTATCTAGTGAGAGTCATCGAAATTATGCAATGTTGTTTCAATTTATCAATTAACCCAGTTATGCATTTCTAGATTATCCAGAAAATTGATATATGTCAAGATGTTTCTCCAATTATATAAGTGACGTTCACTGAGCAATACAATTTAGACTAAACCTTCATTTTTCTTTTTATTAGGTACATGTACTAATGCATTTACATGATCATATTGGATGTAAATTGTGAAAATGCATAATAAATCCTAGAAAACAAATTGTAAAAATTATTCATACGTATAAAACCACTGCTAAGATCTTGTTACTTCAAATTGAACAAAAACTTAAGTTGATAGCCAATAGTTATGAGGTCCAAATAATTCAACTTAAATCTTTCTTTTTGTTGCCATAAAGTAGAACCTGCACACGAGCAAATTGCACATATTCCCGATTGAAAATTAAAGATAGGATGATATATTCAATTCTTGAGGAGACAATGTATATCATACAAAAGTAACATTTCGAGAGTGAAAAAGGTGGACAATATGTGATTCATGAATTAAGCAGATGCATTTAAGTAAAAAAAAAAAAATAAGTAGGTATGTGATTTTAACATGTAGTTATTTATTCTTATTTAACATTTATCAATTCATGTATTTATCCTCACATCAACGTACTTCAAAAAGAAATTGCTGAGATATTTTGGGAAGATAAATGAAAGACAACAAACTAATGATCAACAGTGAAGTTTTTGTTAAAGTTATAACGACTTTTATACTTTTTAGAGTGTGATGAACCAGATATATAAGTGGCATAGAGTAAACTTTCAGACCTGTGCGATGCTCGGTCTTCAACAAGTAACATAGGAAGAAGCAGTAACAAATCTGCTAGAAAATGATGTTAATAGCCCTTTTCTGAGCCTCATAGCCATAAGTGCAAACTTTTCATGAATCAAAGGCCAAAATTGAATGTGACTTTTACCAAGAAAATGCTAACAACATATTGAGAGTGGTCAAAGATAAAAAGAACAATAACAATAATAACTTGAGGGACTACCACTAGAGGACATGGGGAAGGCCAAAAGTAGACATAGTTGTTACCTTGCGTCCTAGAACTTTCATGGCTTCCTCATCCCATAGTCTGCTCCAATCCCAAGGCTTCTTATCCACTGGATGGGCGATAGCTCTACCTAGATCTCTTAATTGATCATGCATTGTCAACTCATTCTCCTCATCAAATTTTATTAACGAAAGTTCAACCATTCTTGCCAATCCAGATATTGGGGAAAATTCGAGATCATCCCATAGGTAGGTGGCGATTCTTTGGTCAGTTCCAACCAAAAAACATGCTATGTCTAGAAACATTTGTTGTTCCTCATATTTTAGCACATCATAACTTATTTTCAATTTTTGCTGCACTATCATATGAGGTGCCTTGCTCAATTCCTTCAACGTTTCTCTCCATACTCTTTGATCTTCTTTTTCTTTGAGAAGTGAACCTATAACCTTGAGAGCCAAAGGAAGCCCTCCTGTGGTGGCAACGATATCGCGAGAAAGAGTCGCGAGTTCTTTTGGAGGTGGCTTCCCTTCGAATGCATGTATGCTAAACAGAAGCAAAGAGTTTTCGTAATTCATTTCTTGAAGTTCATACAAATACGTAGACTCCGACATGGCCTTATCTAGACATTTGATGGACTTTTGTCGACACGTAACAATTATCCTACTTCCTGGCAAGAATTTACAACCTCCAATCAAATTATTGAGGTGATCTTCATGATCCACATCGTCAAGAAGAAAAAGAACCTTCTTTTGTGTACAACTGGATTGGATCATATTAATCCCTTCATCAAGATCATGCACTGAATAGTCATGAATTTTTATTGTATTTGAGATTAGTCGAGATTGCACATGCTCAATACCCTTGCGACTAATTGTTTCTCTAATATCCTTAAGAAAGCTGCGGTATTGAAATTTGTCGAAAAGTTTGTTATAAATGATCGTAGCTAGAGTTGTCTTACCGATACCACCTATCCCCCAAATCCAAATAATTCGAGTGTCCGGGTGAGCAATACCCACCAATTTCATAACCTCAGCCACACGATCCTCAATTCCGACCAAGTTCCTTGTAAGACATGGTTTAAAATCTTCTCGCTGGCTGTGCAAGACGATTTGTACAAGGCTATTTACTAATTCCCCTTCATGCCTGTCAAACAACAAAACAAATGAGAACTTATTAGTGGCTCCACAAAACAAGGATTAAGGATGATAAATAGAAAAATATTTCTTCCGATAAGGATCTATTAAAACAAAATAAATGACATACCCACTAGCAAATTTCTCTGATTCGTATACTCTTAGAGTAAGTGCTTTTTTAAGCGCTTCCGGCCCTTGTTGCTTGACATCCTCCTTAAAACGGTCCATTCTGGATTTGAAGGCCTCTCCAAATTTCCCTAGCATGTGTTTCACATCCTTGGGTTTCACCTTGTAAAGCACGGGCAATACTATTTGTCCTCTACTTTCCTTGCACTCCATAATATGGATGAGTTCACGGAGGCACCATTCGCTAGCAGCATAATTTTCAGAGATGACTGGGATTGAAACCTTAGAGTGCTCGATTGCGCTGAGGAGATTTGCAGCAATGTCCTCACCGAAGGGGAGGCTCTCATCATCTCTGAAGACAGGGTTTGGATGGAACCTCAAGCCCACATCGTTGAGTCTATGGTAGAGGTGATCGACGAAGCCTTTTCGAGTATCAGGGCCTCTAAAGCTCAAGAATACGTGGTAATTGTTTCCAAACACGGAGATGGATGAAGCGGATGGGTCAGAATTCGCTCCGGACGCCGACGGCACATCGATCTTCTCCAAAGAGTCCGAAGAGGGAAGAAGAAGAGGCGATTCGCTCTCGCACTGCTCCGACTGTCCGTGTCTTTGTTTCTTCGAAATGATCGGAGTCGAAGCATCGTTGTCTCTAACACGCTTGCGTTGTTGCTTTGAGCGATGCTTTCCCATTGCAGCTACCCCTCTCTCTCTCTGTGAGACTCGACTGTAGTGGATAGTTTTTGAGGAGCTGGAAGAAGGGGGTGAGTACAGTGGTTTGCTGATCAACCAGGAAGATGCCTCCGTGCGGCTGCTAGTGTTTGTGCTGGGAAGCGTCGCTGGTAAAAAGAGGAAGAAGGGACAGCAGGAGGCGAGACCCGATCCGATTATTTTATGGGCATGGTAATCTCTCCGAATACTTTAAACGAGATAAAAGGAAACCGTTCTCGACTAATGTTTCGGGTCGGGTCCGGTATCATCAAACCCGACCCGACCCGACCCGACCCGACCCGACCCGACCCATCGACACCTCCAGTTTTTTTTTTTTTGGTCGAAAGACCTCCAGTTTACAGGATGGAGAAATTCACCTTAGAAGAGCCTAGAAATCTGTACATTGAATTATTTACCTGAATTATTAACTTCAACAGAAACAATTATTAAAAAATCTCTTATAAAATTTAACACACAAAAATATTGGATCTTCCATCTAAATTAATGCCAAATCATAAAATTTTGATTGAGGAACAGTAAATAACACCAAAGGTTTATCTAATTTGAGCAAATATTACATAATTCATTATAATCGGAGAATTACAGTTATAATCCCTTACATTCGCTTGAATATTAAACCACATCTAATTCAAAGTGTTTATAAATAAATTAACTCAATTCTATGTAAAATTTATGATATAAGATTGAACTCTTCCTATCGTAGAGATTGATGAAGTAGATGGCTCATAATCACTTTGTTCTGGCGAGGTTGAGGATCTAGAGGCACCAGTATCCTTGGGTTGTCCGCAAGGGATGGTCCTCTTCTTCTTTTTACCAATGTAGTACCCAGCCACAAGGATAAGAACGGGCGTGAAATAATGCCAGAAAAGTCTCATTTTGCTCTTTCAAGGTGGGCGAAAGTACTGTAGTTTTCTTGGCACCAGAAAGATTACTCGACTACTGCAGATAAGATGGAGCAGGAAATGGCTACTGGACTATCTCTGCGCCACATTTATAGCGTCGCTCGTAAATAGGTGGAAGGAAAGCAAGAGGCAAGGCATTATTACTCGACTATTAAGTATATTTTAATCTCTCAAGGTACGTTGGTCGTTTCCTGTATTTCATGTGTTCACGCTTGGAATCTGGAGATGCCTTCGTATTGACTCAAAACAAACTACTCGCGTTGCCTTCTTGTGGTCCAAACTCCTCCTCATCCTCGACGGTGGCTTCTTGGCAAATATCCGATGGATGATCATTCCATTCGCTGCTCCAAGCGCGCCTTTCCTTACCACTTCTTGGAGACTTCCTCTTACGCGTGCTTAGTCATGGCCTTCTAGGCATTATCTGGTGGCGGTTCCATCTCAACGCTGAATGGAATTAAGACAAGCTGATTTTCTTACCATTTATGACAGCCGTTCAGTTTGCCCGTGCTACGCCATCGGAGCATCGGGTTTATTTTATTGTCATTTTTTACCACAGCATTAGTACCGTATCGAAAAGCAAATAAAAGAACTTAATGGCGATATTGGCACTACAATCATCTTAACATTAGAGTGGCCTGTAGATTGATGCTATGCACAGGAAAAGTCTAGTGAAATAGATTATAGGAAATAATCATTCGAGAAGCATATTGATCGTCATGAAAATAACTAATTGTTCTACAAAATTTTTATTTCAAATAAAGTGGGAAAATAAAAGTAACTTTTTTTTGAAAGAAAGTTAGGATAGATGTCATTTAAGTGCCACATATAAGCCACCCATTGATATTGCTCTAGAGCACTGTTTTTATATTCATCTAATAAGACATTCATTGTACATAATTTAGAATCGATACATGAAACATATTTGATTTTATAAGCCCAAACTAAGCTCTAAGAAGTTATGCTTTCTTTTTATGCTTAAGCACATCAACAATTTCCTTTTACTAACTTGTGAACTTTAAGAAAGGACATAAATTATAAATTTAATTATGGGACATTCATGTTGTGACTTCTTTTCTTTTAACTTTTGCTATCATGTTCTTAGTGCTATTAGTTTTGCAATTTTTTTAATTAGACAACTTATTATAAGTATAACAATTTAATTATTGGGTCTCATCTTTCACTTGTTGATGGAAGGATCTTCAAGACAACCCATCTATAAAAATTTGCCACATATTGAAAGTGCTTTGCAACATCACTTTTACATTTATCTAACAAGATAGATAGATAGATATATTATATCTATTTTAGATCTATTTATGAAACATTTTCATTTTATTAGATTAATTCATAGCTTTAAGAAAATATAATTTCTTCTTCTTGTTTTTTTTTTTTTTTTTTTTTTGTGCAAGCAAATCAACAATTTGCTTTTGACTAACTATGAACTTTAGTGAATGACAAAAGATATTAAATTTCTCATCCGTCCCAATCACTCTTTCTTTTCGAGTCGTCAAGGCCATCATGAGTCAATGGAAAACGCGTTGGTTGCCAGTCTAAAAGAAAAAGGAAAAAGCCTCAAGCACCGACACAATTAGTACGTTCCCAGGAGCATCCGCGTGAGGTATTTGTCCTCTAATTGAGGCGTGCAGCGGGGGCATAATTAGATCTAGGAATCAACGTCCATAGGCTACTATGTGGCAAATAGGAAGTCTCCCAGTAGGGAACTATTTGGGACAATAAATGCTTTGACTAGAAAATGAAGGATGAGGAGCTCTTGACGTGTACGTGAAGCTAAGGTTCATATAGTTTAGGATTTTGTCTTTCAAAATTTGCGGGCTTCAATCTTTGCGGCTGAACGTTTGAATCACTCTTCCTCTCTCCCGTGCGTAGTTTGATTCATTCTCACCCTTTTTATCGTCCTAGAAATTTGTTGGAAGTCGCTCCTAGAAATTTATTAGAATTCGCTTTTTATTCAGTCTTTTTAGCCCGAACGATGAGCTGAAAAATTTCAATTTTCACATATATATATTCTAAAATTATTATCTCTATTCGATATATAATTTGATTCATTCTTACCTCATTCGCTATCTTATAAGCTTGTCAAGATGTCAAATCCTCTTTTATGCTTAGATCACCACTTGTCTTTGTCGAACCGGATCATTACATTTTTTTATTTGATTGGTGATGGTTTACTCATCATGATGAGATGTTATTTTGTTGCATTATGCCACATCTCGCGTCATTTCTTGCATCACATAGTTACAAATTTATCTCCGTGACTCATTGTTGGTCTCCTTGGCATTGTAGAAATCATATTTACAAAATGAATAGTACATCTCCTTCCAGATGCCCTCTTTTCCTTCCCCCTTCTTCTCTCCTTCCTTTTTCTTTAATTTACTTTTGTTATTTTTCCTTTTCATTCCTACCGAAAGAACCTACTACTCTTTTTGGGCATGACCGGGGAGAGAGAGAGAGAGAGAGAGTATATTTTCTTGAAGAAATTAACGAGGTTGTGTTTGGGTGTGAAAGCACAAATGGCTAGAAGAATTTTTTTTTTTTTAAAAAAAGAGGAAAGTAAAAAGAAGAAGGGAAGGATATAAGATGAGATGTGACTGGATAGGACGCGTTTAACTTAAAGTCGGGAAGAGGATGTGTGGTGGGGAGTCAATGGCCGCACGTTACACCCTACGAGTCAAAGGTGTTGTACCTCGATTAGATTTGAATGAAGAACAACCAGAACCCCTCATTCACTTTTTCTAAGCGATGCATTGCAATATGTAATTACACCCTACACTGCATCGGTCGGGTAGGTTTTTCTATCATAGTTTTTGAGCAAATGGAAGAGTCAATCTTTCTATCTCATGAATTGGGGACCTTTGTCACTTTCCTCATTTGTGCGTACCACTCTTCTTTTGGCCCAATTCCAAAAAAAAAAAAAAAAAAAAAAAAAAAAAAAAATCCTAAATTTTAGATCTAGCCCCATATTTGTCCCACACTTTTTTTTATTTAAAAAAAATCCCAAATTTTAAGTTTGTCTCAAATTTGCCCGAACTTTTCTTTTATCTCAAAAAAACCTCAAACTTTAAGTTCAATTTCAAATCTATTCCAATTTTTTTTGTCGAAAATAAAATCATCAATTTTTACTCTAGTCCTAAATTGCTCCCTTAGCTCTCTATCCAAAAGTCGTGGTTAGTAGTCTCTAATTTTTTTTATCCTAGAACTGTTTATTTGAAGATAATTTTCCATGCCATCTTGTCAATGTGTATTTATTATCGATGTGGAAATGCCACGTAAGTTGGGATTGGACCATGAGGTAAATTTGACGATGAATTAAAAGTTGGTGATATTTTTGGTACAAATGGAAGGTAAAACTTCAAATTGGTATACTCATCATTGTCACATGTCATATAATTTAATAATTTAACAATAAAATTTAACGGAAACAATCGAAGATTAAATTTGTCACATGTATATCAATTTAAGATTTTTCGTGGTCAAAAAATTAATTTGGAGTAAATTTATCATATTTATCATATATATATATATCAATAACTTTAGACAAAACAAAATTCGGAATAAATTTAGAACTGAACTTAATGTTTTGGATTTTTTCTAAAACAAAAGAAAAGTTCAAGGCAGATTTGGGAGTGAATCTAAAATTTGCAATTTTTTAAGATAAAAAAAAAAGTTTGGAATAGATTTTTTGGGCAAATTGAGAGTAGACCTAAAGTTTAAGATTTTTTCTGAAATAAAAGAAAAGTTTGAGGCAGATTTAGGAATGGGCCTAAAATTTAAATTTTTTAAATAAAAAAATTTGAGATAAATTTGAAATTAAACTTAAAATTTGAATTTTTTTTTTTTTTTTTTGGAATTGACCCCCTTCTTTCCGCGTCTGCAAAGCCACAAACCTCTTCTTCTTGGCGTCAATGTGAAACATGCTGGTGTCCTCCAACTATTCAAAAGCCAAAAAGGAAAAGCACCCACGTCAATCAGTACCTTCGCCGAATCGTCAGCCAAAAGATTTGTCCAAGGACTTTTTATTCTCCCCTATTCAAGTTCTATGCAGCATGCGCAGAATTTGACAAGGGATACAGTAACTCTTGTCTTCAACGAAAAAAATCATCAGAAATCAACATCTACTTGTCGAGGCTACTGTGTAGGAAATAGTAAGGGTAAATAGTAGGGAACTATTTGGCAGACGTACATGAAGATAAGGAGCTATTGAAGTCATCCATGAAAGCTCGGGTTCTTTCAAAGTTTGCGGACTTCAAATTGAGGTGAAAAAGAAAGAGCTGGCGGGAAAGAAATAAAAAAGAGTTCGCTTTCCTCCAACTGTTTTTGGGTGTCATGTGAGAAAAACAATTGTAATAGTAAGTGTAAGCTTTCATCAATCATAAATTAGGCGTGATAGTTGGGTGATATATATTTTATTTGTGTGTTATATTTATATTGCATTTTTAAATAAGTATGTCATAAATTGCTCATTATAATTTTTTCGTATTACCATCGCCATACTTATGTGCCTAATAACAATGATGAATGATATCTACTTTTTAGAACGAATTTCACTCCAAGTTCATTTTAACATAATTTTCCACTGAAACCATAAACGGCCTCATTTTTTTAATTAAAAATTTGAAGACAAGGCATAATTTTTGCGATGCACATAGCTCAAAATTGGATACTTGCACTGGTCACCTGATCCGGAATTAGGGGTGAGCAGCGGTCTAGGGTTGACCCTGGACCGACCACCCCCGACCGCCCAACCCCGTCGGTCCCCGGTCCGGTTCCCAAGGGGACCGGTCGATCCTTGATCCTGAAATTCCAGACCAACACCGTGTGCGGGTTGGTCCTCGGTCCTAAGAGTTTTTGGTCGGTTCAACCCCGAACCAACCCCGTATATTATATTATATTATTTATAATTCTTTTATATATTCAAACCTAAGTAAAATGTCTGTTATATTATATTATATTGAGATGTTCTATTAATAGCACTAATAATAATTTTAATTTAAAAATTTTGTTGAGTATTAATTATATGTTGATTGTTTTGTTTTCAGGTGTTTAGAAATTCAAGTGAATTAACAAGATGTGAATTTATAATTCATGGTTTATATTAAGTATTTTGAACTTTTTATAGTTTAATTGTATTTTACTAATGAATTTCAGCTGCACTTTGCTTTTCAATTGCGTCAAATCGTAGAAGTTTTTGAAGAGTAGAGTAGTATTATAGTTGCTACGGTGATTTGCTACTCAAGTGGCGTGAAGCTCATTTTTTGGTTGAGTGGACTTTACATGATTAAATGCAGAAAAACGCTTTTGCATATGGTGTTATGAATATTAAAGATAGATTATTACAAGAACTTTCCATCTTATCTCATATCTCGATGAGCAATTAGCAAGTACGGAATTTTTATTATTGTGTCATCTTAAATTTGCTAAATATGTATTGGTATTTATAGTTTAGTTGCACAATACCGCATTGTCGATGGATGTGTAATTTGAATTTGTAGGTTTGCTTTTTTAGGGAGTATAAAAAATAAGACGAAAAAAATTATCGATCGGTCCCGGGTTGACCTTGGAACCGGACCGAACTCATTGGGTCGGTCCGGTCCTTGGTCCCAGGCTCAATAGGTCGATCCTCGGTCCTAAAAATTTAGGACCGACATCGTACGGGTTGGTCCTAGGGTTAGGGGGTGGCCGACCAACTCGGACCATGCTCACCCCTATCCGGAATAGTACCAAACCCACATGGGGGGCATGAAATGACGTTTTCTTTGGCCAAAATAGAGACCAGAAAAGGCACAGTAGAGAATCTTAGCTTTACTTGTATCCGATCCTGATTTGAACACCTGATTTCCTTCCGACTCAATGATTCTCCTTTCCATGTCTTCTTGATTTTTAGGTTAATTAGCTATTTACTGTGTTCTGCGAAATCACTGTCAAAATCGATAAGGATAATTATCATTGATGAAGTATTGAATTTTTCTACCGACTACCTATGACATATCCAAAATTAATCATCTTGACTTCCAGCTTTTTAACTAGTGCTTTGTTGGTATCTAATCTTATTCAATTCAAGAAGACGTTTTTCAAGCAATGTTGATTGATTTTAAGTTTATCCACTAATATGTGAGGTGATTACATAGGTGTGCAATTATTAAAATAACAATCATTAATTAAGGAAGCATTAAATAAATTACAAAGAAAAACAAGAATCTAACACTAAGAGATAAGAAAAATCCCATTCCATACTAAGCTAAAGGGAACATATTGATAGTACTCAATCAAGGAATAGGAACCTAACGTTTGTCTCTAAGGACGCTCAAATCCTAAGGTAAAACTCTAAGAGCTAGTTCGATTTTGAGTACAAATTTTTTTATTATCAATGATTTTCACACATTTTAAGAGAAAAATTCTCAAAGACTAATTTTTAACCTTTTTCCTAATTTTTGGATTTTTTAATTTTTAAAATATTTTTTGTAAAAAAAATATATTTTCCCGAAAATAGGGTCTTCGGGTTGGGCCATGGACACGAAATTGGGTTCTCAACCCATAACAAACCAATTAAATTTAAACCCAGCCCAAACTGACATATAAGTCCCGGGCTCATTTAACCTAAAACCAAGCCCCACTTAAGCCTACGTTGTCCTCCCTCACCCCTCCTCTTCTTTTTCAGCATAACGTGAGAAGAGAGAGAGAGAGAGAGAGAGAGAGCACGCCCAAACATGACGGAACCTCACCATTGCCGGAACATCAACAGCGGGATCCCTTCACCTCACACCAGAGCATCAGAGGGGCGCGCGAAATTTCAGAGAAAGTTTAATCATGACCGAAAACTGAAGCGCTAGAACAGGAGCGCCAAGCTTCACAGTGAATGAACAATATACGCCCCATCGCCAGACCGAGTGACCATCAATTTTTCGCCTCCAACGCCAGCCGATTAACTCCCATACGCCCATAGCAAATCAGCAACCAACATCCCACGTCCCAGTCGGCCTCCACCTCGACTCGCCGTTGGAAAAGCAAATCTACTCCCGACGGCTATCGTTGCTCCGGCCAGTCATCGCATTCGATGGAGAAGACACGATACGTACGAAGAAAAGACACATCGAGTAACGAATCAAAGAAAAAACTATAAGCCGCGTCTACGGACCAACGAACGCGCGGAATCAAGCCAAAATCAGAGGAGGCATAAGCGAAATCTGGTTCGAGCATTTCTTCAAACACATGGCGAGCAGCGAGTTGGGGAGCAAATATTGACCTGTTCGGAGCTCGAACGCACGCCCAAACTCAAAAGTAATCAACGAGCAACGTTCGGAATCAACAAAATAACAACTCATTCAGGTCCAGCACGAGCAAGAACTAAAGAAATCGAGCACCTCGCTCAAGACCGGACAGAACAATCTTATAAGTTATAACTCACATTTGGATGGAAAAGTCATCGACAGCTTATCCAGGATGAACAATCTTACTTGATGGCACATGAGATTTGATGTATTTAGAAGGCATTCTGATCACTGTTGGTGTTATCAATAGAATGATTTCTTGCTCTCGAGCAATCTCTTCAGCTCTATGAATATGGGGATGGTGTTTTGTATGATGAGGCTCTTTCTTACTGCTTGACTTATCACTCGTCCCTTAGCAGCCGCGGGGATGTTCCACCAGAGCCATTGCTTTCGTCGTCCATTTCGGGAGACTCCAATGTGGAATTCCGGCTTGTTGGGAGGCGGATTTCCTTGCATGCAAGAATCTGAAAAGCATCCTGTTCCCTCATTTGAGGGTGCATAAATCCACGTAAAGATGAGTTTATGCAGGTTAATGAGGTCATAAGAAGAACTAGGATTTTCACTGAGGATAAGCTTACGGGGTCAAACACAACCATTTTATTAAAACAAAAAGAAAAAAAAAGAAACAGTGATTAGTGAAGATATCTTTTGGCTAAGTGCCAGTTCAATGACAATGCTTTGAATCACACAGCACATTAAGTTTAGTAAGCATTTCATAGAGAGACCACATTTTTCCTTCCGTGGTAAAGCAAAAGGACAGTTTCTGCGTTATTTTGGGCTTAAGGAGATAACGTTTGCAATGTTTAATTCCAAACAGGGAAAATATATTCTTTTTTTTTTCCCTGCAGCCATAGTACCTGTAGAACTGACTGTCCAGTAGCATCTGATGGTATGCTCCATATTCGATACTGAGCATACCATCAGATGATGCTGCAAGTATCTCTGCACGGCAAATGTGGCCAACAAGTGCTCAGGGGCCATTTGTTTCAGCAAACAAGTGTAAATGTGCATTCTCTTGGACCTTGAAATTTCATCAGTGCCCCTGAAAATTTAAGCCTGATGAAGTGTATCTTTTGGTACCATATGATGTTTTCTCTCTGAACGAGATCTCGATTCCAGTAAAAATTCTTAATTGAGATATGTAGTCCATACCTTATGGAAATAGCCAGCTCTCAGACTGCGAGCTCTGTGAACTATAATGTCCACCATGCGCACGGCAATCATTCAGAACAAAAATTGCTTCCACAAACAAAAATTGCTTAAAGTGGTGCATTGACTGCAAAGAGAGAAGAATATATATTTAAAAGGACAGGATTAATAAGTGGTGCTTTGACTGCAAAGAGAGAAGAATATACATTTAAAGGACAGGATTAATAAGCAGCTCTATGAAGATCAACCTTTATAACTGTAAACTACCTCTTAGAATATTTCCAAAGAGGAAATCAGCAAGTTCTCTGATCTTTTCAGATTCATCCACCAGAGACAAAAGAAATCGAAGGAAGAGCACTCCCCTCCATTTCACATAGTCCCTCTGAAAGTAATTTATGCCAACAAATCAATGGAAGAGTATATCTTCATCAACAAGCAAAGCTTTTGTCTAAACATGACATCATAAATAGTGATACCAGAAGCAAAACTAGACCTGGAGCAATCTTGACATAAGTATGAAAGTCTGCCTCCTGACAAGTTTGCATGGATCACCCAGACACCTCGTGATCTTTGCTATGTGACTGTATAGTGATGAAGCATTAGTCACACGAACAGTTTTCCAAGGTTTAAGTGAATCCTTATCACTTCCACATATGTGGGTCAAATATCACAACTAGTATAATTAGCACTCACCAATCAATTAAAGCAGTGTAACGAACGCAAAAAATCCGCCATTGTCACAACAAGATTGTTCCTAAGAGCGGCTGAATCACTTTTCTCAAGCTCCTGCAACATTAGGAAATCATTAACACGAAAAACAAGAAAACAAAATGGGGAAAGCCAACTAGAAGACGAGATCTTTTAGGGAAAAACTTGAACATCATAAAAAATTATCAGGAACACAACATGTCAACTAAAAAGCAGATTTCGGGGTTCAAGGGGAAAGCCAGGAAGCATTTCAAGCAAAGGTTTCACATTTTCATTTGAAATTTCAAGAACAAATTCAAATTTTGTTGATCATTTTGTTTGATCTCTAATTGTCAAATCATCTAACGCCAAGTCTTGGCATGCATCAAACTGGTATTTCACTGACCAGTAACTTCAATAAATTTCAATATCTTGCGATGGATGTCTTGCAGACATGAACTAACTTTAAGCTGGGAGGTTTAGTCCAGTTCATAGTAGAAAATACATAAGGCCAACACTTTCCTCAAACTTAAGTTTTATATTGTCAGAACCCATTTAATTAAAAGACAATAACAAAAGCAGCAGCACAGAAAAACAGTGTTTGCAGTTTGGCCTTTCAATCTCTAAAGGAAAGTAATCTGACAATCCTAAATGGGAACATTCAAGGGAACCTAGATATTATCTCCACATATCAGCACTTTTTAATCTTGAAGAGACGCATAAATGGGCATCATGGCCTTACCAAACTACACTTTTCGACAGAATCAAGGCCTTAACTCCACCATCAGATCGAGCAATCTATGTATTAGCACTTCAATTGACAAACAAAGTAGAATATAGATCCTCGGATATTCATCATCTCAACATTGGTGTCCTGGATTTAAGAAAAGTAATAATCTTATGATGGTGCCTCCAGTGGCTTATTAATTCATGACAGAATAAGTGGACATAAGCTACTAAAAATGCAATTGAAACCACATAAATCTGAGTAGTTGCTCATGAGTTATTCCACATTGGTTGCAATAAAGGGTATCAATAGGGGTCATATATACATGCAGTCTACCTCTAACTAATCCTTTAAGCTTTTGGGTTGAACTTTTGCTAACAATGAATGAAGTTCTGTTTTATTATGCATGAATGAATGAAAGAATCACATAATAAACATCCTATGCTCTAGGAAACCAACTTTAATAGAACTTGGAAAAAGGTAATACTCTGTTTGCATAAGAACATATTCATGTCATGTCAAGGATGAAGAGTCTTACTCCGTGACTGATGATGAATAATGACATGCAATGTCATGTAGTTCAAAGGCATTCTTATCTAATGTCTTTCCCACCAGGATCACAAGCCAGAAGATGCTGAAGCATCACATTCACGTGGTTGACCAATTTCCCCAAGAGTCCTTGAAATAAGAGGAAAACGATAAGACATCGACACAAAAGCCCCATGCCAAACTGAAAATACTAATGTGAAGTAGGTACTCTCAACTAAATATGATACTTTTCCTGCTATATTTACAATTACCAGCAAACATGAATGATCTCCGGAATCCAATCTCTGTCGTGCTGTTGTCATGCAAATATTAATTCTACATGGGGCATATGTGTTCACCATCATTCCGGTATCCTCTGTGTAGGTGAAAAAAAAAATGAACATGATTTCTCTCATCAGGATTCAGAGACACATTAAACTATTGTGCAAATGATAATACAAGAACATGACTATTATCTTCCAAGTCAATTTGCACTCCTAATATTGCCAATGAGCTATTCTCATGTCAAGATTACAGCTGTAGTTGGAAATGCTTGCTTCTGTTGCAGTACCATTTAAGCTCTCCACAGAATTAAAAATCACATGCACAGCTCCTCCCATTTCTTTTCAGAGCCATAAACAGCAGCGTAGTGCTCGAGCTCTGCAGATTTCTTGTCCCCACGATCAGCCAAGCCAAAAATAGTGCACATTTCTAGCTGAAACCACAATTATTGTAGGAGTGACTTTCCAATTCTATTCAGTGGCAGCTGTAGCAAAACACTTGGATTTGAGCTGTAGATCAAGAAAAGATGGCAAATAGAGATCTAGATCAGCTATCAAAAGGTAAAGAACTTGAGCAAACCACCTTTCTAGCCACCCATTGATTACTTGTCATGTTTATCCCAAAAACATTAAAGCAATACGGTTGATTTAAGGACTTCCTCCATACTTCTGGTTTGGATCTCACATTGTTATCCACAATACAATGGAAATCCTCTGTTCCTTTTAAGCCTCTGGGGTGTAGACATTGTCATCACCAAACAATGACCGAACTGCAGTAATAAATTGCGGATAATGTTAAGGTACGGAATTGCAAGATGATAATTAAAGGCATGAAGAAAAAAGGAAAGAGTGGCTTCATGATTTGTACTGGGTTTCGACCATTGATGATAACAATTTCAGCCTGATCAAGGCCATGTATTTGCTTTCAGAGAGAGCAATCTTCTCATTGGCATATTTAGCGACGAGCAAAGTTTGATACAGATCCATGGAGACTCATCATCTTGACATTAGCGCCCTGGCTTTGAGAAAATGCAGAACACATCTATGGTACATTCTTTGCCTACTTCCATGACCAAATAATGAATTAATAAAATGCAATCAAGATCACATATGCATGAGCAGTGTCCAGAACACATCAGATTGTGAATTTCTCTACTTCATAGAAGTTGGAGAGAAGTATTACTTTATTTAAACAAGACAGATTGATACCACGTCAAGAATGAAGAATATCGTACTATTTGACTGAAGACATCAAATATCCTTTTGGAGGCTATCCAATCTTTTTTATTCATATCATGATCACAAGCCAGATAAAACTGAAGCATTACAATTACTTTGCTCAAACAACTTCCTCCAGTTGCTGGAATTAAGACAGAAAATTATAACACATCAAAGAAAAGCCCATCCAAACTGAAAATACTAATGAAAACAGGTAATCTCCACAGAAAATGGCACTATACTTGCTATATTTTTTGTTTAGCAGGAGACATTAGCAATCTCCAAAATCAGATCTTTTTCTTCCTCTCCTCTCCATTTTCTTTCTACATGAGCTCTTAGATTAAGAGGGAGCCGAACATCTCTTTTTTCTCCCCTTAAGCCGACGTCCACTTCCCTTGTTTACTTGACTTTTCAACCTTCTCTTTTGTTTTGTTTTTGTTTTTGTTTTTTTTTTTTTTCCAACAGGCCACAGAATTTCTTTTTTAGTTGATCAAATCCCTAGTATTACAGTAACTTCATCACGATAAGTCAATTATAAACATACTGCACCAAACTACTAGGGATAAAAATTAACAACAAATGAGTAACTCATCTACCAACCGGCGTGCTTCAACTTTTAAACTTGTGGATGAACCCCCCAAACAACCTTTTATGTGTTAATGTAAAAATAGAGTATGTTCAACAAAAGCGAATTTGAACAAAGACACATAATTATCTGCAACAGTCAAATTGGACAAAACAAATATTGCTTATTTTATAGCGGCAACATCTAAAGCCTCCAAACTAAGCTCCATAGATTGATCTCCCTCCTTACCATTCCACAATCAAACTTCCCAAACAGCACAGATGGAGTTTTTGCAGGCGAATTGGGGAGAGAATCCACGACGGAACAATGCAACACCAGCAGTCGAGGGCACAGCTCAATTGTGGACCGTCTTGCCCAACATGAGAAAAGAAAAACGTTGTAAAGCTGAGGAACAGACAATAAGTTGGCCAAAGCAGGCCTCCACCCCTACATCAAACATAACCCATCCCCACTGGAGACGCAATCCTCAAATTCATAGTTGAACTGGCCAACAACCAGATATTTCTCAAGCACAGCTCAACGTCATTCTTCAACACCCTTTTGTGAACTGAAATCTTCAGGTAACTTAAAAGAAAAGCCACTTACTGTCAGATTCAGTCAACTCTGTACTCTAAATTTCACATTGGTGCGGGCAACAGTTGACTAGCATAGAGCTTGTAACCTTCAAAAAGCAAGACCATCACATTATAGAGGATCCATACAGAGGATGACAGAATGGAAACCAACCATGGAAATAGAAACAAATTTAATGGTGTTTCTGTTTCAACATTAGAAATCAAAAGGTACTTCCTGACCTTGTCAGCAAGACAGGAATTATTTTGCTCTAATTGGCAATAAAATGCAAAGTTTTATGCTTTCTAAAGGTTTGAAGCACTCAGTATCGAACAAAAGACATTGCAAATGCTAAAAATAATAGATGAAAGTTAAAAGCAAAAGTGCTTCCAAACACGCCACAATGTTAGAGCCCAATAACCCCCAGTGAAAGAAGAAACCAATGGACTTCTATTATCGCAGCTCAAGCTTTTGCATTTTCCCACAGTCAGAAGGAGATAAGGAGAAATTCCATTCAACTAGAAAGCTAGCAAAGAAAAAGTAAGGACAAAATGAACAAGCCATATCACCATCACAACAATTCAGACACTAGCATCCTTCTCCGTGTGAAATTAGTAGCCTTCAACACCAATTTCACTATGTTATTAGCTAACTGGGATGAGTGAGGACATCTTTGGAGAATCTTATGAGAAGGAATTTCCACATACTCATGGAGAAAATGCTACTTTGGATCATGGGTACAAACAAATGGTTAACAGGAGATTGTTCATCTTTCTACTTCTCATCACCCCTCAAGGTGCTTCATGATCCGAGAACAGGAAAGAAATGGCTATGAAAGAAGAACCTCATCAATCAAGGTAATCTTCCCGTTCAACCTGAAGTTAGTTCACATTAGTTCCAACAACTCTGCAGTCAATTTCCATGCTACCTAGACAGGGTGATAAAATCAACCTAAACCTGTAAGAGGCTCGTAAGTTCTGATAATCATGCTATACATGCTCTACGACTACTCAAATAACATAAGGAAAATCCACCACCATTGACACGAGACCTAATCAAAAGCTGTTATAGTCATCTCATTACACCATAACAAACTGGTAGAAGAGAATAACTGAGCAGATCTTTGCACCTAACAGGAATCACAAGCTGATAAATATAACAAGAGAACTAAACATGCTTCGCTGAACATGCAGAAAAGCTCGAATTAGTTTCATTTTATTTCCTACGTGTGCAGACATCAACATCCAAAATCAGACCAACAATAGCGACTTAAAACCTCGAATCACCAGAATGAGCATGCACCAATCACATCAAGAATCGACCAATGAACAAACCGATGAATCGGCAACAAGAATGGATTAATGTTAAAAGGGGTCCAATCACCTGGACTCTAAAGATATGGCAACCGGAAGCAATGAAGACCCAACATGAAGATCCTTTCTCAGCTAGCAAAGCATGTGAGCATGAATCTCACTTTGGAATCAGTCGTCCCATCATCGTCCACTGTAAGTAAGAAACAGACCACCAGATGATGCTGGACCCCTCAATCCCTTCCCCTTCTCTCTGTGCTCGATTTCCACCCTCCTTTGCTTCTTACCCCAATGCCTAGAATCGCACCACATCTTCCGCAACCTCGTTGGCTTCCTCATGAAAATCCGACTATACTCCCGCAAACCTCAGTCATCTTGCTCTTCGTGAGGTAAAAAGTCAGGTAATTTCTTGAGTGACTCGCACCCATCCCTATTAAAGTACTCCAGGAATTTACAAGGGCAGCGAATTTCAACTAAGCTTTCGCAATAACTAACATCCAACCACTCCAGATGCTCCGACTTTGAAAGGTCCAGTACTTGAATGTGCTTGCGCCCGGAGATATTCAGCACTTCGAGGGATCCCAATTGTTCAAGGCCGCTTATCGCATGGAGATTATCTACCTTTGCATCCTCTGCATCAACGCCGTAGCCGATGGAGCCGGGTGTATGGATAGGGTCAAACTTCTTAGGGATTTTAAATCTTCCAGTCCATCCAATTTCTTCAGCCAATAGCAATCCTCGAGATGTAAATCGACAAAAATTCAAAATCGGAAAGCTTTGGCAACGTTTCCAATTTGGGACATTCCCCAACGTGAAGGATTCGTATGCGGGAGGGAAGCTCTGGGATTTTTTGAAGAGACCAGCAATCTTGAAGGGTGAGCCGCCTAAAATGCTTCAGGTGAGAGAGAGATGGGATGCTTTGAAGAGACTTGCAAATCCAAAGTTTGAGCCTCTGTAGATACTCCAGGTGAGAGAACTCTGGGATGCTTTGAAGAGAGTCGCAATCATGAAGTTCGAGCGTCTGTAGATGCTTCAGGTGAGAGAGCGATGGGATGCTTTGAAGAGAGTCGCAATCATGAAGGGAGAGCTTCGTAGTGAAGAGCGATGGGATGCTTTGAAGAGACTTGCAAGAAGAAAGCCTGAGCTCCGTAGATGCTTCAAGTGAGAGAGCGATGGGATGCTTTGAAGAGACTTGCAATCACTGAAGGGTGAGCTTCTGTAGATGCTTCAGGTGAGAGAGCGATGGGATGCTTTGAAGAGAGTCGCAATCATGAAGGGAGAGCTTCTGTAGATGCTCCAAGTGAGAGAGCGATGGGATGCTTTGAAGAGACTTGCAAGAATCAAGGGAGAGCTCCTGTAGACGCTTCAAGTGAGAGAGCGATGGGATGCTTTGAAGAGAGTCGCAATCATGAAGGGAGAGCTCCTGTAGATGCTCCAAGTGAGAGAGCGATGGGATGCTTTGAAGAGACTTGCAAGAATCAAGGGAGAGCTCCTGTAGATGCTTGAGGTGAGAGAGCGATGGCAGCTCATTGCTTCGACAGGTGACCCGCATGAATGATAAGCTAAAAGGAGGTTTTGGGAGTGACTCAAGCTCTCCACATCCACGTAAATCGAGGCACTCGAGAGAAGAAAGCTGATCTAAGTTTTTCGGCAAGCCAGAAATTTTTGTGCGCTGTAAATCAAGGGTCTTTAGAGAAGACAATCCACCTTTATCCAAATGAATTTGTCCTTCCAGCTTGACACTCGGAGGCCAGGAGCTCTCGAAGGCTTTGCAATTTCCCAATAGAGCTTGGTAATCTTTTTATGTGGCAATTAGAAATCTTCAAAATTTTTAATTTGTTCAATTCCCCAATGGATTCGGGTAATTCCTTAATAATTGTAAATGACAAGTCTAGCTCAAGCAACTCTCCCAACTTACCAATTGAAGAAGGGATTCGTACTAATGACAACCCTCCTCTCGAAGGCCAACCAACAATAAGCCTCTTCAGCTTCTTTAGAGATCCTATACATGGAGGGATTTCTTTTATTGAAGTGTAGTTTACAACAAGTTCCTCCAATTTTTCTAGTTCACCTAGTTGCTCGGGTAACTTCTTGAGACTCCAACAATTGTTCAAGTTCAAGGAAACGAGACACTTGACATCTCTAATGGAAGGGTCGATTTCCTCCAATTCATCACAAAATTTCAGGATTAGCATCTCTAAATTTTTAAACGCAGAGAGATTAGGGGTGCTCCGTAGGTTGTCGCACCCCGAAAGATTGAGTACTTTCAACCTCTCCATCTACAAGAAAGAAACATGTTTCAAGATTAGCAATTAGAAATATAATGATTTATCATCAAATGTAACAAAAGAAAAAGCCTTTTTCATCTTTACCTTAATTGAACTCCATCCTCTCCAATTTTCACTAATACCGCTTCCACGATTGCAAAAAGATAAATCAAGTACGACTAATTTCTCCAAATGAAAGTTAGTTGCCTCGAAAGAGTCGTTGCGACACCCCTGCCACTTTAGCCATCTTAATTCAGCAAGTGATCCTTCGAAATCTCCATCAAAGTCCACATCCTTCACATGAAGGAACTTCAAGTTAGGCATTTTTTTGAAGCTCTCTTGCTTTATGAACTCTCTGGAACCCCTTTCGTCCAAATATAGCGCCTCAATATTTTCATTTTCCTCCTACAAAAAATAAAATAAAATTGAAGATTGTAAATACCATCCAACCTCCTTTTGTTAGTATAGTCTACATGTTATTGTGGCCGATGCATTTTGTCTACACTTAGAGGGCAAAAGCGATATATCTGATCTTCTACAATTACATGATCATGTAATATGTCAATCTTCACTTGTATGCCCCAATTTTTGATGTTTTATGTGAAATTCCTATATGAAATCAGTCTCATATTCTTATAGACTTTGAAATTAAATTTTGTAACATACATAAGATTGAGGACTGACTAAATATGGTGTCCCTTTGACATATGTGAGAACTGTTACACATTTCAAAAACAAAAAAGTACCTAATCAAACTTATGCATTCATAAAGGATGACAACGCATTCCCTTCCTACTCATAAAATATTTTTGGTTTTGGGATATGGCTAGAAGGAAACAAGAATTTGGTCTATTGAACTTGAGTTTTCATTTTTGGATATTCAAGCCCAAAGCTCAACAACTAATCCTTAGACATGGAAGAAATCATCTAATCAATCATAAACTTATCAATTTTACTGATTTAGTCTTAGACCTTTGTGTGAAATTCCAATGTAGTCTTTTTGGCCGATTTTTTGGAAATCACTAATGTGTCGATGCGCCATATAGGATAGCCGAAACTAATTGGACTACCATGTTGGCGATTTCTAGCAAAAATTGATCTGGGAGACTACATTGAAATTTTGTGCAAAAGTTTAATACTAAATTGACAAAATTAGTAAGTTCATGACTGAATTGAGATTCGTACAATAAATTTATGACTGATTGGACAATTTTCCTCTAAGATGAGTGTACTATTCAATTAGTCATCATTGAATTTTCCCCAATCAATCGTGAAATTCAACTTGATTTTAAGAATTTGTTTGTGCATCTTTGCATTCACCCAATCATATAAAAATATATGAATTAGTAAATAAAGGTTAGCAATTATTATTTTTTGCTCCTCTAGTTATCTTATTTGATAATTTAATTATCTGATTTTTCTTCCCTAATACCTAACAATAGATTTTTGTCTCTCCTCTTTGTTAGTGTGTGTGTGCGCACGCGTGAAGGAACAATTAATCCTTACTTTACAGAATAGAGGTGGATATCGTATTACACTAAGGGCAGATATGAGGAGATTACAATCTCTTTCACCTTTCACTATTCCGTCACGTACTTCCTACAATAATTTGATTTCTTAATTTTGATCTTTGCTTTTTCAATTTTTGGTTGAAAATTACTTTGTATGAATACCTACAAAATCATATGTCAGTTGTTATTTAGTTTCTTCTGTCTTAATTAACTGTTATTTAATTTTGCACCATGTTGAATTATGTGCCGAAAATACCAATGCATAGCACCAGTATGTATACTAGGACATATTATGAAAACTGGTAGAATAGCCTTACGTTGTCACGTCACGTATCGAAATATTGTGAGTTCTATGAACACGATTGATCCATGATGCACGTGCAGAACTCATAATTAAAATTAAAAAACGTGAATTATGCCACTTCCTTTATAATTAATCTATCTTGAACAATCTTCCAACAATCTTTTTCATGTAATTTGTTAATTTGACTACAAGTTGGTACTTGGTATAGGCGACAATAAAAGAAAAGCCAAAGTTGCAATAGAGAATTTGAATTTATTTTCTCTAAAATTTATTAGTCCTTTAAGTGAAAAGAAAATAAGAGTTTTCTATTTATTGTTGATTATGAGGCATCCAAATTATGTAGTGTTGTTACAAGTTATCAACCAACCCAACCATGTTAATAACATAATGGTGCATTTCTAGATGACTAAAAAAATTATGTTTTTAACATTCACTAAGTAATGCAATTTAAACTAAATCTTTAATTTCTTTGTATTAAGCACATGTACTTCTGCATTTACATTGTCATATCGGATTTACATCATGAACATGCATAATAAATCCTACAAAACAATTGTATAGATTCGTCGTACATATAAAACCACTGCATAACATCTTATTACTTGAAATTGAACATAATCTTAAGTTGATAGCCAATAGTTGAGGTGCAAATAATTTAATTTCTTTTTGTTGATAAAAAGTAGAACCTACACACGAGCAAATTGCACGTATTCGCAGTTGGAAATTGAATATAAAATAATGTATTTGATTCTTGGAGAAGGAGATTATCACATATATCATACAGAAGTAAAATTTCAAGAGTGAAAAAGGTGTATAACATGTGATCCATGTATTTATCCTCACACCGACGTACTTCAAAAACTATTTGCTGATATATTTTGGGAAGATAAAATGAAAGACAACAAAGTAATGATCGGCAATAAAGTTTTTGTTATTTGGTTGAATAACATAAATCAATCGGCATACAGTTATAGAGACTCTCATGCGTTTTAGAGTGTGATGAACCGGATTTGTAAGTGGCATAAGGTAAATTTTCAAACCCGTGTGATGCTTGTTTTCAACAAGTAATATAGTAAGAAGCAGTAACAAATCTGCTAAAAAAATGTTAAAACGACAAAAGAGCAAAACCCTCTTCTGAGCCTCATAATCACGAGTGCAAACTTTTCATGGACTAAAGGCCAAAAGTGGATGTAGCTTTTACCAAGAAAATGCTAACAACATGTTGATAATGGTCCAAGATATAGAGAAAAAGAACAACAATAATTTCAGGGACTGCCACTAGAGAACATGGGGAGACACAAAAAGTACACATGATTGTTACCTTGTGTCCCAGAATTTTTGTAGTTTCCACGTCCCATGGTCTGCTCCAATGCCAAGGCTTCACATCTTCTGGACGGGCGATAGCTCTTCCTAGATCTCTTAATTGATCATGCATTCTCAATAGATTATTGTCATCAATTTTTATTAACGAACGGTGAATCAGCACTTGCAATCCGGTTATTGGGAAAAATTCGAGATCCTCCCATAGGTAAGTAGCAATTCTTTTGTCAGTTCCAATGAAAAAACATGCAATGTCTAGAAACATCTGCTGCTCCTTATATTCTAATGTATCGTAACTTATCCTCAACTTTTCTTTTACAGTCTTATCAGGTGCATTCCTCAATTTCTTGAGCGTCTCTCTCCACACCATTTGATCTTTTACTCCATTGAGAAGTGAACCTATAACCATTAGGGCTAAGGGAAGCCCTCCTGTGGTGGCAACAATATCACTAGAAAGAGTTGCGAGATTTGTGGGAAGTTGTTCCTCTTCAAATGCATATCTACTAAATAGAAGGAAAGATTCTTTGTGGTTCATTTCTTTGAGTTCATACATTTTATATTCAGACTTCAAGAGGGTCTTATCTCGACATGTAATAATGATCCTACTTCCTGACTTGAAATTGCAATCTCCAATCAAATTATCAAGGTGGTCTCGACGATCTACATCATCAAGAAGAATAAGTACCTTCTTTTCGCAACTTGATCGGATCATTGTAATCCCTGTCTTGGAATCATGCACTCTACTTTCAGGATTTTTTGTTATATCTGAAATCATTAGAGATTGGACATACTCCATGCCCTTGCTTTTAGTTGTTTCTCTAATATCCTGGAGAAAGCTGCGGCACTTAAATTTGTTAAAAAGCTTATTATAGATTATCGTAGCCAGAGTTGTTTTACCGATACCACCCATCCCCCAAATCCCAATAATTCGAGTGTCTGGGCAAGCAATATCCACCAACTTCATGACCTCAGCCACACGATCCTCAATTCCAACCAGGTTCACGGGAAGATGTGGTTGAAAATCATGTTGCTGCTCACGCACTATTATTTCTACAAGTTTATTTACTAATTTCCCTTCACACCTGTCAAACAACACAATACATGAGAACTTATAAATGGCTCCACAAAACAAGGATTAAGGATGATAAATGGAAAAATTCTTTGGACAATGATCTGTTAAAAGAAGGAAAACAAAATACCCATCAGCAAATTCCTCTGATTCGAATACTCTTAGATCAAGTGCTTTTTTCAGAGCTGTCGGTCCTTGTTGCTTGACCTCCTCATCAAAACGATGCTCATGGATTCGAAAGGCCTCTCCAAAGCTGCCCCCTAGGTGTCGCACATCCTTGGGTTTCACCTTGTAAAGCACAGGCAAGACTATCTGTTCTCTACTTTCCTTGCATTCCATAATATGAATGAGCTCGCGGAGGCACCATTCGCTAGCAGCATAATTTTCAGAGATGACTGGGATTGAAACCTTAGAGCGCTCAATTGCACCGAGGAGATTTGCAGCAATGTCCTCACCGAAGGGGAGGCTCTCATCATCTCTGAACACGAAGTTTGGATGGAACTTCAGGCCCACATCTTTGAGTCTATGGTAGAGGTGGTCGACGAAGCTTTTGCGAGTATCAGGCCCTCTAAAGCTCAGGAATACATGGTAATTGTTTCCAATCACAGAGGTGGATGAAGCAGATGGCCTAGAATTCGCGCCGGACTCCGACAGCACATTGATCTTCTCCAATGAGTCCGAAGAGGGAAGAAGAAAATTAGCTCCGGACGCCGACGGCCCATTGACCTTCTCGGACGAGTCCGAAGAGGGAGGAAGAAGAGGCGATTCTTCGAGGACGTCAGGTCTTGGTCGCTTCGAAGGGGTCGGACTCGAAGCACCGGTGTCTCTAGGACGCTTGGGCCGTTGCTTTGAGTAATAATTTCCCATCGCAGCTCTCTCTCTCTCTCTCTCTCTCTCTGAGACTCGACTGTTGTGGATAGTTTTTGAGGTGATGGAAGAAGGGGGTGAGTACAGTGGTTTGCTTGTCAACCAGGAAGATGGCTCTGTTCGGCTGCTAGGGTTTCAGCTGGGAAGCGTACTCGTGCTGGAAAGACGAAAAAGGGAAAGCAGGAGGCTCGGCAGGAAGACGACGCAGGATCGTCGTCCAGAGACCCGTTCGAATGACTAGAAAAATTTAATTGTTGATTGACTAAAAGCAGTTCTTGTGGTGCTCACTTCTCACTCCTCACTCCTCGCCCTCAACGTCTGCTCCCTGCTGGCCTTAACAACCACCCCCATTATGAAAAAAAAAATGAAAGAAAAAAGAACATATTAACTATATTGCCACTATAATTATATTACCGTGATCACAAAAAGTAATTATTCAAGAAATATACTTTATCTTCATTAGAATAAGAGATTTCCACAATATTGAAAGTAATTATATGCCCCTTGAATTAAAGCCAAAAAATATTTAGTTTGATTAAAGTGGAAAATGAAAGGAAAATTATTTAAAAACAAGTTAAGTTAGACATTCCTCATGGAAAGTTTCACCTGTCAATTATCCATTGAAAGTAAGTGTTATGAAGAATCACTTTTTCATTTATCTAATAAGATATATCTACCGTATCTATTTTAGATCTATATATGAAACATATTTCATTTTATAAGCTTAATTCATATTTCTAAGAAATTATGCTCTCTCTTTGTGGGCACATCAACAAAATTTACTTTTGATTAACTTACAAAGTTCGGCAAATGACTAAAAAAAAAAAAAACACAACTATTGGACACTCATGTTCTTATTTACTTTTCTTTGATTTTTGGCCCAAAGGCGACAACCACCATCGCAATACCAGAAAGTATTCACCAATTATTTTTCTCAATCAGCCCCACCACTCTTTATGAGTTTCAAAGGCCATCATGACTCTCTTCCTTTTTATTGTCCATGTGAAACGCACTAGTTACCAGTCCAAAAGAAAAAAACAAAATACTTTAAAGCACCGACGCAATCAGTACGTTCCAGGAACGTCCGCACGAAGTTTCGTCCATGGAGCCTTTTTCCTCTCGACTGAACTTCTGTGCAGCAAGGGTGACAACTCAATGTCTGTCGTAAGTCTAACGGTAGGGAACTATTTGGGAGAATATAGCTCTTGAAGTTGCACGTGAAGTTAAAGCTAAGGCTCTCAAAGTTAAGGATTTTGTCTTTCAAAATTGTGGGCTTCAATGAATTTTTTGTTCAGGAAATTTTGGCTACACTCTCCCTCATGGAGTTGTAAGTGGAGTAGTGACAGCCTTCGAGCAGTAGATTAACTACCATTGAACATGAGAAAAAATTATTATAAAAAATAATATGATGCCTCAATCACTGAGATATGGCAAGTAGTGCAAGCTTTTGTTCAGGATCGAGACACTGCAAAGGCCTCGATGATTGCCGCATGAAGCGCAACGCCCCCTTTTCTCCTTCCTTTTCCTTTAATTTATTTTCATTAAATATCCTTTTCTTTCCTACCAAAAGAACCTCCTATTCCTTTGATAGAGAGAGAGAGAGAAGAGAGAGTTTGTTTGTGTTTTTTTAAAAATTGTTTTCGGGAACGAGAAATAGAAAAAAGTGTTTACGTTCCGGGGAACAATTTTTGAACAAAAAAACGTGTTTGGTAAACTTGTTCCGAGAATAAAAATAAACAAAACATGTTTGGTAAATTTGGATAATTTTTTTATTTCTTTTATTTTTTCTATTTTTTCTATTTTTTTCTTTTTTCTTTTTCAGTTTTTTTTTCTTCTTTTGGCCGGTCGCCTTGATCCGGCGAGGCCGAGCTCGCCCGGCGGCGGCGAGGGCGCGGCCTCGCCGACGGCCGGGCGAGCTCGGCCTCGCCGGATCTGGGCGAGATCGAGCTCGCCCGGGCGGCGCGAGGTCGGCCTCGCCTTGATCCGGCGAGGCCGAGCTCGCCCGGCCCGGCGGCGAGGCGAGGCCGACCCTCGCCCGGCCTACGGCGAGCCTCGGCCTCGCCGGGGACGGTGAGCGTCGGCCTCGCCGTGGTGGTCTGGGCGAGGCCGCCGGCCCTCGTCGGCCGGTCGCCGGCCATGGCCGAGCCGACCGGCCAAAAGAAAAAAGAACAAGAAAATAAGAGAAAAAAGAAAAAAAAGTGTTTCTCATTTGTGTTTCGAAACAAAAACACAAAATTTGTGTTTCTTGTTTTGTTTTTTTTTTTTCACTGGAGAACAAAAGAACAAAAAGGAAACAAACGCACCCAAACGCGTTTGCCTTTTTTGTTTCCGGAACAAAAAAATAGAAAAAGTGTTTAAAAACAAAAAAAAAAAAACACAAACAAACGCAGCCTAATTGTATATTTTCTTGAAGAAATAAAAAGGTTGCGTTTGGGTGCGAAAGAACTATGGCAAGAAGAAAATTGAAAGAGAGAGAGAGAGAGAGAGTAAACTAAGAAAGAAGGGAAGGATAGAAAGATGAGCTGCGAACAGGAAGGACACGTTTAACTTTACATTGGGAAAGGGATGTGTGGTGGGGCCGGTCATTAATTACAAGTTAAAAGTGATATCCTATTTCAATTAGATTTAAATGAAGAAGGATCAGAATCCCTTCATTCACGGTCACCAAGCAATGTATCGCGACATGTAATTACACCCTATACTGCATCGGTCAATGGCCTTTTTTATTATTGTAATTCGCAAATGGAAAAATCGGTCTTTCTATCTCATGAATCGAGGACCTTTGTTGCTTTTCTTGTCCGTCCTCTTCTTTCTGAGTTTGCAAAGCCCCAGACCTTCTCTTTTTGACATCAATGTAAAACATGTTGGTTGTCTCCTTGGGGCTACGGGAGCTACCCCCAAGGCGACCCGCCTGCCTCAACTGGTTCCCTTTTCGTTGGGAAGACCCCGGGGAACCCCTTCATTGATAGGGGGAGTAGTTTAAGGACCTGCTCAGGTTCCTGTCTTACGGGCGTTAAGCCCAGCCGCTATATTTATCGAGGCACGGGAGCTGCCTCTACCCCCGATCCTGTTTTATGTCTCCTTGGGGCTACAGGGGCTACCCCCAAGGCGACCCGCCTGCCTCGGTTGGTTCCCTTCTTGTTGGGAAGACTCCCGGGGAACCCCTTCATTGACAGGGGGAGCAGTTTAAGGACTTGCTCAAGTCCAGTCTTACGGGCGGTTAGCCCAGCCACTATATTTTTCGAGGCATGAGAGCTGCCTCTACCCAAGATCAGTTTTATAGACGCGGGGGGTAACCCTAGGAATTTCCCCTTTGTCTCCCCACTTTTGGACTATTTCGTCCGGTTTTTAAGTCGCGTCTTACAGGCAGGGTACTCCTGTAAGATTTGACTTAGCGTTTTAGGTCATGCTCAAGACCACTCTTCTTTCTGAGTTTGCAAAGCCCCAGACCTTCTCTTTTTGACATCAATGTGAAACACGTTGGTTGCCTCCAGCCGTTCAAAAGAAAAAAAAAAAGGAAAAGAGGCTTAAATAGCCCCCATCAATCAGTACACTCCCCTAGTTAGTACGTTCCATTTATTCGCTCTTATTTAAGTTCTGTGCAGCATATGCAGAAATTGACAAGGGATGCCGTAATTCTTGTCTTCGACGAAAACTACTATCAGAAATCAGTGTCTACTTATTGAGGCCACTGTGTAGGAAATAGTAGGGGTTAGTAGTGGGGAGCAATGTGGGAGGCGTCCAATAGATAGACGCTTTCACAAGAACATGAAGATGATGAGCTATTGCAGTCATTTGTGAAAGCTCAGGTTCTTTCAAAATTTGCGAGCTCCGAATTGAAAAGAAAAAGAAAGAGTTGGCTCATCCATGCAGAAAAGAAATATAAGAGTTCACCTTGTGTTTTTGTGTGCATGTGAGAAAAATAATTGTAATAGTATATGTAAGTTCTCACTAATCATAAATTATGTGTGTGATGATTGTGTGACGATCTTTTGTGTGTGTGTGTAGTATTCATAATGTATCTTCAGTTAAGTATGTCCCGATCCGAGTTGCTCATTATAATTTTCTCACATTCCCACTACCATGCTCCCATACTCGACAACAATGAATGACAAATGATATCTAATTTAGAACAAATTTCCTTCCAAGGTTACCTCCAAATGATTTTCCAACCAAACCATTAATGACCTCTATTTTTTTAATTACAAATTTGAAGACATGCCATAATTTTTTGCAATGCTTATAGCTCAAAGATAGGCAAGTGGGAACAAGACGAGTATGGGTAGACAGGATCACATGCATCATACCAAATGCCATGGAAGTCATACTCATGAATTTTTTCGTAGTTTAAACCAATTATTGTATCGGGAAAATCGTTCTCTTAGTCCTAAATTTATTATATGAATGTCAATTTAGTTTTAAAATGTATATTTACCCAAATTAATTCTAAAACTTTATGCGATATTCCAATATTTTTTTGTGACCAATTTTGATGGAAACCGTTAGACAATCCAAAATAAGGTTGCCACATCAATAATTCTTGATAGAAATTGGCCACAAAGGTTATATTGATATTTTGCATTTTCGGAAGCGACGCTGATGCAATAGCAGCGATATGGCAATATTGCTGAAATTATTAGAAGCTTTCGTGAGATTTGCTCTTTGGAGTCACTATGAAAACGTGTAATTCATTCGTACGGATGGGCCAACGCGCACTGTCCATGAAAGTTCAATCTATGGCTGGCATGGATGGAGTACAAACATGAGTTGGAAAAGGTGATCGACGAAGCCTTTGCGAGTATTTTCGCCGAAGGAGAGGTCCTCATCATCTCTGAAGACAGGGTTTGTATGGCACCTCAGGCCCACAGCTTTGAGTCTATGGTAAAGGTGGTCGACGAAGCCTCTGTGAGTATTAGGCCCTCTAAAGCTCAAGAATACATAGTAATTGTTTCCATTCACAGAGGTGGATGAAGCATATGGGTCAGAATTTGATCCGGACGCCGACGGCAAATCGATCTTCTCCAAAGAGTCCGAAGAGGGAAGAAGAAGAGGCGATTCGCTCTCGCACTGCTCCGACTGTTCGTGTCTTTGTTTCTTCGAAATGGTCGGACTCGAAGCATCGTTGTCTCTAGGACGCTTTGAGAAACGATT
Source organism: Eucalyptus sideroxylon x Eucalyptus melliodora (assembly GCA_016097485.1). Classification (NCBI taxonomy): domain Eukaryota; kingdom Viridiplantae; phylum Streptophyta; class Magnoliopsida; order Myrtales; family Myrtaceae; genus Eucalyptus; species Eucalyptus sideroxylon x Eucalyptus melliodora. Next base: position 4,483,883 of record CM027826.1, read on the forward strand.
TCCCATTGCAGCTCTCTCTCTCTCTCTCTCTGAGACTCGACTGTTGTGGATAGTTTTGAGGTGCTGGAACTGGAAGAAGGGGGTGAGTACAGTGGTTTGCTTGTCAACCAGAAAGATGGCTCCGTTCGGCTGCTAGGGCCTGAGCTGGGAAGCGTACTCGAGCCGGTAAAGAGGAAGAAGGCAAAGCAGGAGGCAAGGGAGGAAGACGAAGCAGAATTGTCGTTTCATATATTTCATGTGTTCACATTGGGATCCAGAGACCCGTTCGAATTTTGACTAAAAAAATTTAATTGTTAATTGACTAAAAGCAATTCTTGTGGTCCTCACTCCTCGCCCTCGACGTCCGCTCCCTGCTGGCCTTAGCAACCACCCCCATTATGAAAAAAAAGAAAATGAAAGAAAAGAACATATTAGCTATATAGCCACTATAATTATATTACCGTGATCACAAGAATTAATTATTCAAGAAATATACTTTATCTTCATTAGAATAAGAGATTTCCACAATATTGAAAGTAATTATACGCCCCTTGAATTAAAGCCAAAAAATATTTAGTTCGATTAAAGTGGAAAAATAAAAGGAACATTGTTCAAAAACAAGTTAAGATAGACATCCCTCATGAAAAATGTCATCTATCAATTACCCATTGAAAGTAAGTGTTATGAAAAATCACTTTTACATTTATCTGATAAGATATATCCATCGTATCTATTTTAGATCTATATATGAAACATATTTCATTTTATAAGCTTAATTCATATCTCTAAGAAATTATGTTCTCTCTCTTCTCTTCTCTTCTCTTGCAAGCACATTAACTTATGAAGTTCGGCAAATAACAAAAGATAATAAACATAACTATCGGACACTCATGTTCTTACTTATTTTTCTTTGATTTTTGGCCCAAATGACATTAGCACTATCGGTTTTGAGACAACAACCACCCTCGCATTACTATAAAGTATTCACCAATTATTTTTCTCAACCAGCCCCACCACTCTTCTTTCTGAGTCTCAAAGGCCATCATGACCCTCTTCCTTTTCATTGTCCATGTGAAACACACTGGTTACCAGTCCAAAAGAACTTTAAAGCACCGACGCAATCAGTATGTTCCCAAGAACGTCCACGCGAAGTTTCGTCCGCGGAGCCTTATTTCCTCTCAATTGAGCTTCCGTGCAATAGGGGCATCACTGGATTGACAAATCAATGTCTGTCGTAAGTCTAACGGTAGGGAACTATTTGGGAGAGTATAGCTCTTGAAGTTGCACGTGAAGTTAAAGCTAAGGCTCCCAAAGTTAAGGATTTTGTCTTCCAAAATTGTGGGCTTCAATGAATTTTTTGTTCAGGAAATTTTGGCTACACTTTCCCTCGCATGGAGCTGTAAGTGGAGCAGTGACAGCCTCCAAGCAGTAGATTAACTACCACTGAACATGAGAAAAAATTATTATCGGAAATGATATGTTGCCCCGACGGTAGTGGTAATACAAGAAAATTATAATAAGCAACTCAGATCATGAGTATTGGAAAAAATTCCTTGACCCTAGTGGCTACTCTTCCAACATGGAAGAGAGAGGTAGGGGGTTCGAATCCCCACTTTCTCGGGAGGGTTGGGGTGGAGACAATTTAGTTTCAGGTGTGGGTTTCGACTCCCACGCCTATGGAGGCAGAGAAAAAATCTGAGAGTGAGAATTAGAATAGGAATAGAGTATGATTGATAAAAAAAAAACCAATTATTATATCAGAAAAATCATCCACTTAGTCTTAAATTTATTATATGAATGCCAATTTAATTTTAAAATTTATAATTTAGTCAATTTAATTTTAAACCTTTATGCGATATTCCAATAGTTTTTGTGACCAATTTTTTATGGAAACCACTGGACAATTCAAGATAACTAAGTCGCCACATCAATAATTCTTGATAGAAAGTGGCCACAAGTGTTACATTGATATTTCACATAAAAGTTTATATGATTAAGTTGATAAAATTGTTATATTCTACCGAGATTGTTTTCAGAAGTGACGCGTGATGCAATAGTAGCGATATGGCACTACTGCTGAAATTATTGGAAGCTTTCGTGAGATTTGCTCTTTGGAGTCATTGTGAAAATGTGGAATGCATTCGTATGGATGGCCCGATGCGCATTGTCCATGAAAGCTCGGTCTATGGTTGGCATGGATGGAGTACAAACACGAGTTGGTAAAGCAATGAAAGCAAAGAATTATTGGGGATAATGACAAGGGGGGATCCACTTTGCTTTGTCTACATCATGGCTTGACCATCATACACATTTTGCGGACCATCTCTTGAGATCTTTCCCTCGACTGGGGTCAAGGGAACCTTCAAGAAACCTATCTACACGGTGATTGTTTAGGGGCTTTTGTGTGAAATTGTTGGAAGCTTTCGTGAGATCTGCTCATTGGAGTCATTGTGAAAATGTGGGATGCATTCGTACGGATGGCCTGACACGCACTGTCCATGAAAGCTCGGTCTGTGGCTGGCATGGATGGAGTACAAACACGAGTTGGAAAAGCAATGAAAGCAAAGAATTATTGGGGATAATGACAAGGGGGCATCCACTTTGCTTTGTCTACATCATGGCTTGACCATCATACGCGTTTTGCGGACCATCTCTTGAGATCTTTCCCCCAATTGGGGTCAAGGAATGTGAACCTTCAAGAAACCTATCTACGCAGTGATTGTTTGGGGGGCTTGTGTGTGAAATTGTTGGAAGCTTTTGTGAGATTTGCTCTTTGGAGTCATTGTGAAAATGTGGAATGCATTCGTACGGATGGCCCGACGTGCATTGCCCATGAAAGCTCGATCTGTGGCTGGCATGGATGGAGTACAAACACGTGTTGGAAAAGCATTGAAAGCAAAGAATTCTTGGGGATAATGACGGGGGGATCCACTTTGCTTTGTCTACATCATGGCTTGACCATCATACGCGTTTTGTGGACCATCTCTTGAGATCTTTCCCCCGATTGGGGTTCTACACGGTGATTGTTTGGGGGGCTTGTGTGCACTACCTTGGTCTAGTGCCTTGACTTGAACTTCACATACATTTTGGGCCTCAACTGCTATATTCTAACGCTTGAATGAACATAACATAAAATTATAACATGATTTTTCCCGACAGAATGAATTTGATCGATATTCCGCACTTAGTCAAGGTTGACATGTAAATCTGTTTAAGGAATCCAAGATGGCAAGGGAATCTTGTGAAGAAAATATAGTAGTTGATAAAAAACATACTAATGATTTACCATGAAAAGAATTGTTAAGGGACTGAGATAGTTGAACCTAAGGAATTTGCTGAAGAGAACATATGGGCTAGTTGAAGCAATTGTTCTTCCAGTTGAGCATCCTCATGGATAATATGAAATGGAAAGAATTTGCATAAGAGAATAAACATAATCAAATATATTTTAAGTAGAGGAAACAAATGATTCTTCAAAACAAGTGCTTCAAGAAAATTATAACTCAGATTTTGTCATTATAGCGCTTATCTATGACCCTACTAACACTTTACCAGCATCATCATAATCCCAAATTTCATCAATCAAGTGCTAATGCCTATGCTATATGCAATTTAGAATAAAAAAAAAAAAAAAGAAGAAAAAAAGGAAACCACACACCTGCACACAATTTCGAGTAGCAAAATTTTCCTTTTAGAAATGCGTAAAATTTACTCAATATCTCTCTTTTAGCAATAGGTAAAGTTTTTCTATATTTCAAATCTCAAATGAATTCAAGTGTTTCCTAAATGCTTGTACATAACAAGTTACGGCTACATTTGGGATTTGCATTGGGAATGAGCTTTGAACACCCAAAACCCCTTTGGCCAATATTTGGGTATTTGGAAAAAAAATTACAAACTCCATTAGGGGAAAGTTGGCCTTCTTGAGGTGCTTTGGGCTTTTGACCTTCTTGACATGCAAATTCGGGTAGGTCAGTAAAAAAATTTCTTCCAAAATTATTCTCAACTAAATTTTTATATTCCGATTTAGCCCTTGTTATTTGACTATGCATCTTCTCCATTAAGGGGCAGCCGACGAGGTTGCACAGGGCTACGTGTGGGCCGACGACTAGCTAGAGAGAGGTCAATGGCGACCATCATCGAGGGGTCACATCGTGCGACCCCTCGTGCTATCAGGCCGCATGACCCCTCTCAAGGGTCATCCTCGCTTGAGGTCGTGCGACCCCTCATGGGGGCATGTGACTCAAGGGAGACCCTCGCCAAGGTTGTGTGGCCTCAGCGAGGGCCGCCTTCATCGGTGGTTACGCGACCTCACGTGACCTGCATCAAGGATTGTCTGACCTTAGGTAGCCCTCAATGAGATTACGTGACCTCATGCGAGGGTCTCGCTTGGGTCACGAGGGTCGCTTGGCCCCAAGCAGCCCTCACCAATGGTCTTCAAGGGCCGCTTGAGGTCCAACAAACTTAGACGGCGACACTGTGCGATACTTTTGGATCTCTGACGGCCACTATCCTTCACTGGCCAAGTTTTTTTTTTTTTTTAATCATAAAGGTTCTTTATAAATATAATTTGTCAAAACACTATTTACTTAAAAGTACTTCACAATAAACTTTTAGATTATAATTTATCAAACTCAATTTGTGTTTTTAAAGATCCTTTTAACTTAATTTTCTTTTTTCTAAAAGTCTAATCAAGTGCACCCTGAATTCAGTCAATTATACCAAACTTTCCAATTGAATAGGGGATAAGATGGAGACGACAATCGCCATCATACCGTAGAAAAGACGACAATCGCCATCATACCATAGAAAAGCATTCATCGATTTTTTATCTTCCGTCGCAATTGCTCTTCCTTTCCGAGTCTCCTAGGCCATCATGGACCTCTACTTTTTAGGGTCAACGTGAAAAAGCCCTGGTTGCCAGTCCAAAGAAAAATGGGGCAGCTTACACAATCAGTACGTTCTTATAAACGTCCGCGTGAAGTTTTTGTCCTCTAATTGAACCATGCGATGGGGCATCATTGGATCCGTGGGCTTACGTGCAGCGAATAGTAAGCCTAATGGTAGGGAACTATTTGCTAGACATAATAAAGGCTTTCAGAAGAAAATAAAAGATGAGGAGATCTTGGTGTCATTCGTGACGCTGAGGTTCATAAAGTTAAGTATTTTGCCTTTCGAAATTTGTGGGCTTCGATCTTCGTGGCTAAACGGGTGAATCTTTCGTTCAGGAATTTTGGCTACACATTTCGAAGTTCCAAAAGCTAAGGGAGAATTGTCCAAAAAATCCTAAACTTATTGTGGTTTTGCCAATTCAGTTTTAAACTTTTTAATTTTGCCAATTGAGTCCTAAACCTTTTCACTTCTTGCCAATTAAGTCAATCCGGCCAATTTTGGGCGGAAAATGCTGACGTGGACGCCAAGCGATCCACGTAGGACTATTGCGCGCGCGACAATTTTTAATAATATATATATATATATTTTTTAAAATTGAATTTTTTGAATTTTTGAATTTTCTGTTATTTTCATTTTTTATTTTTATTTTCTTTTTGGCCTTTTCCAGTGGCCGGCTGGCCTCGCCCGCCACAGGCGAGGCCCGGCCGAGCGACGGCGACGCCGGGTGAGGCCGCCTTGGCCTCGGCGAGGGCCGGCCTCGCCGGATCTGGCGAGGAAGCCCTCGCCGGTGCTCGCCCCCGCCCGAAGGCGGCGTCGGCCTCGCACGGGCGAGGCCCCACCGAGAGACGGCGAGGCCGCCCCGCCCGGCGAGGGTCGGCCTCGCCAGATCTGGTGAGGGGAGCCCTCGCCGGGGCTTGACCTCTCGGAGCGAGCCCGGCCTCACCCGGACTAGATCCGGCGAGGCCGGCCCTCGCCCGGGCCGGGCGGGTGTCGGTTTGTGGCTGGTGGCCAGGGCCGTCGCCCACCCGGCCGGGGGCGAGGGCCGGCCTCGCGGATCTGGTTTGGGCGAGGTCGAGCCCCCCGGCGAGGGCTCCCTCGCTAGATCTGGGCGAGGCCGGCCCTGCCGGGGCCCGCGGCCTCGGCGCGCCGCCGTCGCCGTCGCCGGGGGCCTCGCTGGGCGGGAGAGGCCAGCGGGCCGGCTATGGCCGGTGGTTGGCCGTCGTCTGTGGCCGGTGGCCGACCACCAGAAAAGGCCAAAAAGAAAAAAAAATGAAAAAAAAAGAAAATAAAAAATTCAAAAAAATTCAAAAAAATTCAAAAAATTAAAATATTATTAAAAATTGTCCACGTCAGCGCCGACAGTCCTACGTGGCACCGCCGGCGTCCACGTCAGCATTTTCCGGCCAAAATTGGCCGGATGGACTTAATTAGCAAGAAGTGAAAAGATTTAGGACTCAATTGGCAAAATTAAAAGGTTTAGGACTGAATTGGCAAAATTGCAATAGGTTTAGGACTTTTTGGACAGTTCTCCCCAAAAGCTAACGTTCCTAAAGCAGTAGATTGGTGCCTATAAATAGGGCATTAGAAAGCTTCAGCATGCAAAGCTTCGCTAATAGAAAGAAAAAGAGAGTTGGCTCGTCCATCTGTGAGGGAAAGAAATGTTCTTGCTTCTCTGCCTTAACTTTTGGCCCGACTGTTCCATGTTATATTGGTCTTTGCGATTTTTGGATGATAAACAGCTTTAATTATGGGACTTCATGTTCCGCTCATTTATAAATTTTCTTGTGCCAATTTGCAATTTTTGAAAGAAGGCAAGAAACATAAGAGATACCATTATTCTTGTCTTCGATAAAAAAAAAAATTATAAAAAATCAACGTCTACTTGTTGAGGCTGATGTGTAGGAAATAGCAAGGGTAATAATGGGAGGGAGCTATGTGGGAGCTGTATAATACATAGATGCTTTCGCAAGAACATGAAGATGAGGTGCTATTGAAGTCATGCATGGAAGCTCAGGCTCTTTCAAAGTTTACGAGCTCCAAATTGAGGAGAAAAATAAAGAGTTGGCTTATCAGCGTGGGAAAGAAATAAAAAAGAGTCCACTTCGCTCCCAAGTGTTTTTGCATGTCATTTGAGAAAAACAATCATAATAGTATTTGTAAGCGTCTACTAATCATAAAGAATATGTCTTATAGTTGGGTTTTATTTGCCTATTAATATTTATACAGCACTTTCAAATCATTATGTCCCAAGTTGCTCATTATAATTTTTTGTGTTACCATCGCCATAATTTTGTGCCCAACAACAATGGATGATAGATGACATCTACTTTCAGAACGAATTTCATTCCAAGTTCACCTTAAGACAATTTTCCTATGAAGCCATAAATGACTTCATTTTTTTTAACTAAAAATTTGAAGACATGGCATAATTTTTGCAATGCACATAGCTCAAAGTTGGATACTCACATTGGTTACCTGATTCGGAATAGTACCAAACCCACGTGGTACGAGGCATGAAATGACATTTTCTTTGGCCAAAATAGAGACCAGAAAAAGCATAGTAGAGAATCCTACTTACAGAGCTTTACATCTAGACAATGTCTTCCGGTAACTTTACTATTACTTGTATCCGTACCTGATTTGCTCTTTCATTCCCAACACCTGATTTCCTTCGGATTCAGTGATTCTCCTTTCCATGTCTTCTTCACTTTGAGCTTAATTAGCTGTAGTCTGTTATGTGAATTCACTATTAGAATTGATAAAGATGATTGGAGAAATTCATCATTGGTAAAGTTCTGATTTTTTCTTCCAACTACTTTTGAGATATTATAGATTGATCATTTCTAGCTTATGTCTGTCAAGAATTTAGATGACTAAGCATTAACGATTTAACTATGTGATCTTTTGATGACGCCAATCATTCTTGATGACTTTGGCTTTCCCACATGTTTAATCAACATAATACTTGACTTGGAGGAACTGTCTCTCTCTCTTGGACTCTTCTCTTGAAATCAGTTTTGACATACCGAGCATAATATTTTGATAGGTAGTATTTTTTAGCTGATTCCAAAAGTATAAATACTCTGCTTCCATGCTATGTTAGAAATTTCACATATCTTACTATTTGGCTATGCTATCACAATAGAAATAATGGAACATCTTAGATTTGTACACAATCACTTGGATAGATGGATAGTTCTTTTTTTCTTTTCTTTTCTTTTCTTTTTAATAGGTAGTCAAGCTCTTTCTTTTTGATTGATTTTGAAAAAAGATGCATTGATGGCTGCAATTACAAAGCTTCATTCTCTATGAGTTTAATTCATTCCTAGAAACTCTCAATTCTTCCAATGACATCGTTTAGATCCTAAAGAGATTAGCTCAATGTGGCGTGCTATGCTAATCTCTGCCCTCCCCTGCATTTCTCAATAGAAATGCAACTCTAAGTATTCATTCCTTTGTGAAACCGAAGTAGTCTCTTTAATTATAATTGTTTCTTACACGAAAGGATAGTTTCGAAGAGCAAAGGACATACCAGAAAATGCGAATCCCAATTCTGCTCGTGCATGCAGTGATGCTTGCTCTTCTTAAGAAAGAACTCGATTTTTTTTTTCCTGCATAATGTGATGAAAAATTGTTCATTAATGTCGGGCTACTTTTGTGGTTGATCAACTACTACTGAACATGGGAAGAATTATTATTGAAAATGACATGGTGCCTACTTCATTGAAATATGGTAAGTAGTATGGGCTTCTGTACAACAGATAGATGTTCGGGATCAAGAACCTGCAATGGCCTCGACGATTGCTGCATGAAGTGCGACGCCCGTGTTCGAGTTTTCAGCCAAAATGAAAACTACAAATTAAAGAAAAGAACTAGACCCAAATTGAAGTTCTAAGGGGGCTTATGGTTAATGACAAAAGCTTTTAGTTTTTGTTTTCACTGTAAAGTAAAAAATTTCATTTATGGTTTCTTGTTCCCTTGAACATGTGTTTGGCTTGTAGAAATAAGAACTTCAAATAGGAATGTAAATTTAAACCCGTTTGCTGTGTCTTTGGAATCTATCATTTTGCACCTTTTCCACCAAAATTTTACCTAATTGAGTTGGAATTCGTGGATATCCTCTCTCGATGGGAATCCTACCCTTTTTTTTTTTATCGCATGTCTCCGAAGAGACTAGGAATCCTATCCCAACAGTGGTAGTTTTCACCAAAAAATCCTAATATTCTTCATTGAATACAACCGTCATTTCATCTAGTCTTTACCAATATGCAAAATCTCCCGTTTCCTATTCAATTTTGACCCTTTACCCAAAATCCCCAACCTCCCCATAAACCATATGCAATGTTCCATAAGGTAACCCAACCCAGCTTCCGGTACAACCCAATCTCCCTTTGATAGCATCACGCCCTACAAGGCATGGAATCAATGACCATCATATCAGCTAAAAGGAACAACCCTGGTTAATCCTCATCCAAATTTCAAACCCTAAATCCCCCCACTCTACCCCATCAGCCTCCTTGAGCCCCCATTACGGTATATTGTGATACAACCCCAAGAGTGAATTTACAAGAATAGTTGCTTCTATCGTACTTTTCTCATAGGGAGTAAGCTGTCTGCCTCTCGTGCATCTTCGATGGAAGAATTAGACACCTCAGGTTCTCAAGTTACTATCCTTTGCAGGCAATTGGGCAATTTGTGGTAAGAAAAAGACCTGGTTGAGATGGATGGTATGGCCTCAACTGAAAGAATCGAAGAATGTTGTCTAACTATGTTTGGGCAATTGTTCTAGAACCCCAATATCAATCTCCAAGCCTTCCAAAACACTATGAAGGGGACATGGAGAATGAACTCGGTTACCTTTGATTGGGTAGACTCGAGAACTTCAACCTTTATCTTTAACTCTGAAAATGAAATGAACAGAATTCTTGAGACAAGGCATTGGTCTTTCTCTAGTAATCGTTTGGTGCTTACACCATGGACACTGACTACTTCACAATACATTTACGATTATGCACATTACGAGTTTCGAGTTCAAGTGCCCAGATTAGCTATGGATTGGGTCTCGAAGGAAACCATAAGGCGAATAGCAACAACAGCAGGCCTGGTAAGTGAAATGAAAACCGATACAAAAGGGTCTGGCTCCTATACAGGTGGAAAAGCTAGAGTAAGAATTGATTCAACATCCCCCTTTAAACCTAGGACATTTGCCAACCAAGGAGGAAAGAAACTATGGGTCGACTTTAGAAATGAGAGGTTATCGCACTTTTGTTATGCACGTGGTCGCACAGGAGATTATGCCAAGTTATGTGAGGAAAAAGAATATGACAAGAACCGGTTAGAAACCAATGACCCTAGTTGCTTTGGAAGAAGATCCTCTTTGGAAGCTGTTCCATGCAAAACCAAACGATATAACCATAGATGATGAGATTATTCCAGAATCTCCTGCCACTACCCTGCAAATGGTGTCCTCTGAGCCTAGGGGAAAGAATATGTTGGTTCCTAGTAGTGGGAACAATCTGGAAAAGTTAGCATAGATTTTTGCCGAGGAGATAGAAGCAATTGGAAAAGGTGGCATCGGTCCATAAAAAAAACTTTGGAAAGGAGCTTGATGTTGATAACAGCTCTAGACCACTCTATAATTCTAGAAGGCAGCTCAAAAGGCCTCCAAAGGAAATGTAGCAAGGGGAAGAAAACAGGCCAAAATAAAACATAGTGAAGGTATAGTCCTTACGCTTCACGAAAGGTGGAACTCTCTTGCCTTTGATGAGACCAAACTTTTGAAGACTTCTATCGCGACCTCCCTGAAGTGGGTTGGACCACTTAAGGGTTCGGCTAATGGATTGCTAAGCCTAGACTTAGCTCGAGCTCTCCCAAGCCCATACCAATTTATAACTTAGGGTTTAAGTTCTTAATATGCAAATGATTTTTATCATGGAATCGCCACTAATCTATTTTTGGTGGGTCAATTAGAAACTCAAGTAAAGAATGAGAGAATTACTTCACTCCTATGAACCAGAGATTAAATGAGTTCGAGGACTTGATTATGGTAGATTTTTCTAACGCCCTTTCGGTACATGTTCTCTTTTATTTCAAAAAAAATATTTTGCAGGCAACTTGAATTGGGCTTTAACCTAAGTCACTATCATGCAAAAGAGTGATCATTCGGGTGCACAAGATAATATCAAAAATTTGTGGAATTAAACACAACAAAGCAAGCAATTATTATTATTATTTTTTTGGGGTTTTCTCTTATTTTAAAATGAAGACTTACCTAGATAACATGCATTTGATATTTTTTTGGTATTTTTGTATTAAAATTAGAAATAATTACTGAAAATTGACTACAAAACCCGACAAGTTATCCTACTCAAATTAGGAAATAATTTAGATTAAATCCCATTTTAATTCGGAAACTCATCTTAATTAAGTAGCCGTGACATGCAATCTAATATTAAAACAAATCTAACTAGATAAATTCTAAACATGTGACCCTATCCTATTTAAGAAACTATCATAATTTGTCATGCAATCTGATTTATTTTATTTTATTTTATGTTTTCCAAAACAAGCATTAATCAAATAGAAGCATTATCTCCAACCACTCAAGATAATTATCAAGAATTCAAATAAAGGGTTAAATAATTGAAAAATAATCTATCGTCTCACGGATTAAATTAATAATTATTCTAACCCGAAACATCACAATACACAAGAAAATCAAAATAATTAAAAAAATGATCCGAAGTCTTACGGATCAAATTAGTAATTATAATGATTTTAAACATCGCCAATGTTATCAGGTAATGTTTAGCATCTCAATATTTAGAATTATGTTATCCAATTTATGCAACAAAATATCGAGATGAAATTTGGCTCAAGAAAACTACCTAGTTTCGATGATTCGTTTCCAAAATGTGACCGGCGACAAGGGGCCCACGAACGGCGGTGGTTACACAGCCACGAAGCTTGGAGACCTGCGATTCAGTTGCTCGTCGGAGGCTCTACGGGTGGCTTGGGATAAACTACAGTGTTTGGTTCGAGCTGGAAACGTCTTTCTCCAAAAGACAAGGGATGACCTGCAACACAAAATTTACGAGGAAGGAAAGACCTCGTTGAAAGCGTAGCTGCAGGACTTCACCAGTCAACCTGAATGTCCTGCAAAGAAAAAGAAAGTGGTCTTTTTATTCCTTTTTTTTTTTTTAATTTGCTCTTTATGTGCCCCGCTTTCTCTTCATTGGTGGACTTCAGAAGAACGGTGATTCGCCGGTACTGCAACTTCTCAGTTTAAAATGGTCAGGCTCGAGCTTGGACAGCAGCTCGCCGTTATTGCTGTGGATTCCGCGGATGGCTTAACAGGCCGTATGGATGTGGCTCACGTCGGGGAATGACAGCTCGACTCGGAGGAACGTTACGGCTGCAACAGGATCGCCAGGGCTCTGAAGATGGTTCGTGGGAGTGGAACTCGGCGTCAGGGGAACGCGGGCAGGAGGCGTTGCCGGTGTAGGATACGAGGAGCAGCTCCACGACAGTGAGCGGCAGCAACGGGTCGACAACAAAGGGTTCGGGCGCAGTGCAGCGGGCAACGATATGGCAATGGCACGGCATCGCCAAGGGTGGCGCGTCGGGGCTCGAGCAATAGGAACAGCAGCTACGGAGTCAGTGGTGGAGCTGCAGTGACGTAGTCGACGAAGGAGCTGTGGTGACGTCGTCCAGTTGCATGGCGTGGAGGGGTATACGATGGTGGCGTCGCCAAGGCGTTGAGCGTGAGGGGTCAGGGGGTAGAGAGTGGGGGTGTTCAGTCGTGGATGACTCAAAGATGACCCACCCTACCCTCTCTATCGTTCTCTCCCTCACGTGTATATCTCTCTACATGCTCTTCAAATGAATTTTTTTCTGTTTCTGTTCAACTCCCCTCTCTGACTTCACCCTCCTTGGTTTCTCTCTGACGAGACTCTCTATCTCTCTTAATCTCTTCTTCTCTCAACTCGTCTCGCCTCCTGCGGGCCTTTTCATAGATTTTTTTCTCTTTACTCGTCTGGCCTCCTTTATGTTTGCACTCCCAAGCCTTGCTTATAGGCTCAGAATTCACCGCCTCAGGTTGCCGACTTCAGTGTCAATTGAGAACAGCCGCAACTTTTTCTTCACGTCCGAGTACAAGTTAGCAAGTTGAACCTTGCTTCCGTGTTTCTTGAAGACTCCACTAACTGCTATAATATATTATAATGTGTGCCCTTTCTTTTGACTTTCTTCTCCAGCCGATTTGCTCTCCAGGATGGAGAGAATTCCTTGCAACAACTCACTATTAAATATTATAAAATTGTGAGCCCATCTTCTTGCAGACTTCCTCCAGAATATTCACGTCCTCCCCATTTTGTGCATGCATGTAAATGCATTAATGAGGGAGAGAAAAAATGGACGCTCATGGATTCTCCTTTCTTCTGTCCCTCCCTTGTATAGGTGTTCCACCGCCTTTGTGTGAAAGAGAATTGCCGCAACTTTTGAATTTTCTTGCTTGTTACTTGCTTCTTCCTTCAGCAAATTTCTCATTGCTTCACCAAAGTTGACAACCTACACTTGATAGAGCATATTTTATAATATATTATGAGCTCCTTTTGCTTCTTTGAGGCTTTCTCCATAATTCTCACGTCTGCCGAAATTTGTGCATGCATGTGCATGCATTAACGAGGGAGAGACAATGGACGTGCGAGAACTTCTTTCCTCTTTTTTTGACTCTCTCTTTTGCGTGTTTAGACCAGTGGAGAGAGACCATCCTTTTGTGCATGTAATCAACCGCGAGCCCCTGCTTTTTGTTGCCTTTTAGTACCGATGCAAATGCGACTACATCAAATGCAATTTTACTATTTTTTTAGGGATTAAAAATTAATCCCTAAATTTTTTATGCAATTAATTACTAAATGATTAGTCTAAATTTAGGTGTCAACAACTTCAATTCAAGTTTTGGAGGATCATAAGATACGGGCTTCGGTAGCTAGCACTAATAAGCCACTAAGGTTCCCATGAAAATTTCATGCTGGAATTTTCAAGGATTGGGCACACCCTAGACAATCTTGGCATTGAGGCTTTGGAAAGGCCTGGCATTATTTTTGTGATGGGAACAAAGAGTCAATAACCTGTGATATGAGCTTGAAATGAATCCAATTCCAAAACTGTGCAATGGTGAATTTAAATGGAATAGTAGGGGGATTAACAATTTTACGGAATCACAAGGTAGTGCTAACAATGGACTCGGTTGCAATGAAATGTTTGACCTAATTTGTACGGATAGTGGAAAACATATGAGTATTACCTTTGTACACGCTCCCATAACCAGCCTCCAAAACTAGCTTCCTTCAATTTGGTTGGGGGTGGGGGGACAGCACTTTGATGAAATTTTGTATCACTGGGAAAAAGTAGGTAAGCATATGGCAAAGCACCATAGGTTAGTGGCTTTTCGAGATATAAGGTATTATAAATGCATGCTCTCTAATGGATCTTGATGTAAAGGATGTGCATTTACACGGGCAAAAAATAGGAATGGGGATGTCTATGCGAAAGAAAGACTAGATAGAGTTCCATGCAATGTAGAATGAAGAGTGACATCCCAAAAGTGGAAGGACATACATTACTTGCTATAGGCTTCGGCCATTGTCCTATTTTGCTAACTCTCTCAGCGGAACCTGTGAAAAGAAAGAGAAATTAAGTTTGAAGCATACCAGCTTGAATATAATGAATGTAGTCAGCTAGTAAGTTCAGTGTGGAATACTCCAGGCATAAAAAATGAACACTTCTTGAAGAACTACAAAAAGTAATAGAGGCCCTAAAGAAATGGAGCAACCAGAAGTTCTCTAATGCTAATAGTCAAATCAACTGCTTGAATAGGGATCTTTAGGAGTCAATAAATGAGTAGAGCTTGCATCATGACGGGACAAAATGCAGCAACTGAAAATGCAAATTGAAGATCTGTGGAAACAAGGAGAAATGTACTGGGGTATGCGCTCAAGAATATGCTGGCTAAAATGGGGTCATAGAAATGTTGAGGAAGAGCAATGGAATGAGCACATACTGCTCTCTCTTTTTGATGAGCATATAGTGAATGATATTCTAACTATCCCACCCTTAACAACGCCGATGGAAGACAAGCTAGTTTGGACATGCAACCAAGCAGAAGGCTATGCTATTAAAAGTGGCTACAACTGACTCCAGGACATTGTGACTAAGCATGAAGCAAATCAGCCTCATCATCCTACTAAACTCCCAAAGCCCTCTGGACTAAGGCATGGCTTCTAAGGACTCAACCCAAAGTAAGGGTATTCACGTGAAGTGTGCCAAAATGCCCTACCCACAAGAGAAAACCTATTCAGAAAGAAGATTGTACCTTATTCGACATGCTCTCTTTGTGAAAATGAACCTAAAACTGTTAAACATATGTTCCTTCTCAAATTGATCGCTGTCACTTTTTGTCACATTTGGACATAAAGATATTCCTCTATTTTCAAGCATCACTTACCAGATCCTGCAACGGCAGTGGCGTCTATCATGGCTATGCATATCAATCTCTTGAAATAGAATGGCCGAGAATCAGAGAATAGAAACAACCCAGGAGACTTAACCATAAGATGGAAACCACAGAGTCCCCACGCTAAACATCGACGAAACTTTCCGTGAAGGATCTTTCGAAGGTTCCATGGTGTGCCGCTGCCGTGATTTTGAGGGGAAACTAATTGATGGGTCTGCAAGAAACTTATTGATGCCCCTTTTCATATAATTGGGCCTGTATTAAGTGAATGAAAATCTCGCTTATGACCAAAAAGAAAATTGTTAACACTAAGTCTAACTATAGTGATACACTTGCACAATATGAGAAAAAGTTGGTTCCTAACGTATCTATTGGAACGTTGGTAAAATCATTTTAAGATTTGTAAAATTTGATGAGGCACCGTGTGACCCATCTTAACGCCTCCAATGATCCACGGATGACTATACCCGTGAAGCATTGTGTCAGCTTCCATGACCAGCGTGTCCTTACCTCAAACTATTCAAAGACAAAAGTACAATGCATATGCAATGCTGATAAAATTGGCAATACAACTCTACAATGAATAATGTGACCTGCTTTATTTTACCTTTGATGGGAATTGTGAATCATTTTGACTTCGTGGCCAAAGTGATCGGACCGATTTTTCTCTGCCGTACGAGTGCCATGAACATATAAAATTCCGATAAGTTATATCCTTGAACATCTTAAAATTTGGAGCTCTGTGATCTCCACAAGTTCATGCGAAATTGACCCCCCCCCCCCCACCCCCTTCATTTTTACCTTCTACTAACACATTTGACTTTCTCCAGCCCCTGAACATCACGAAGCTTCCGACACCTATCAATGTCCCAAAAAACCAGGTTATCAAAGCAAAAGAGGTCTAACGTTTCAATGGATTTGCACCCTCGATATCCAATCTTTCCAAGTTTTTCAACCATTTAATCTCGATTAGATTGTAACAATCATGAGCCATCAATAGCTTCGGACGTGTTAACTGTGAAAGGTTTGGTCTAATGAGGGACTGGCAGCGATAGATTGTCAGCTCTTTCAAGTTTTTCAATTTGTCAAGGCCTTGAAATAGATCATCATTCACTAGTGAAGCATCTAACTATAGATATCCGAACAACCCCTGCATCTGGATAAGTCCATCCCCAATCCCAAGCATTTCAAAGACTCCAAATGTTCAAGACGGTCTAGGTTGGACAACTTGTTGCATTCACTTATATATAGCCTTTTAAAGAATTTTAATCCTTCCAGACCCTTCATTTCTGTTAGCTCCTAGAACACTTCGACTCGTAATTCTAACAAGAGTTCCAAACTCAACAAACTTAGCAACTCTTTCAACTTATAACACTCGAAGATATAGAGCTTCAATATTCCTGAGGGAAGCTTTGGCATAGATTCTAGCAATTTGCAATCAGGAAAACTGAGCCGCTTTAGATGGATTAGGTCAGAAAGTTGAGGCAATGTGCAAAGATGATAGGTGATTACTAGATCTCTTATATTGGTAGGAAGCTTTAGTAGCGACGAATCATGTTGCAGTCCTTTAAATCAAGTTCTTCGAGACAAGAAAGCTTCGCAATTGCTTCGGGGAAGTAGAATGCACGTGTAACTTAATTGAAGGATCTCCAATGAAGACAACCCATCTATAGAAAACTTCCCCTCCCAGACTCCGGCATAATGAGGTAATTAACACTTCAAGTTTGTCCAACTTGCTAATAGTACTGGGTAAACTACTCAATTTCTTACAGTAAGCAATATTCAAAATTTTCAAGTTTTCCAAATCCCCAATGCCATAATGTGCCCATGAGGAATCTCCATCTTTCTAGAGTAGTATTGACATCAAAACTCTCACAAAGCAATTACATCGTCCAACTCTGCGTTCATCCGGTGACAAAACAAATAGTCCATTTTACAGTCACTTCATTCATATCTCACATCAGAACCACCTGCACATGTGGTTCTCTTTAGTTTAAATGTCCCGTATCAAAATGCCATTCCTTCTTTTATCCTAGTTAGCATGATATAGTATATCTTGCTATTTCGAAGGTCCAAAACAAGCATCAACACCTTGCATGGCGTAAAAAATCTAATGCTTGAATGAACATAACATAAAATCAGAAGATAATTTTTCTAACAGGATGAATTTGATTGACATTTCAACCCTTGGTCAAATTTGACATGTAAATTTGAGCTAGGAATCCAAATGGCTGGGGAATCTTGTGAAGAAATATAGCACTATATCAAAAACATGCTAATGATTTAACATGAAAAGAATCGTTAAGGGACTAAGATAACTGAAGATTAAGGGATTTCCTAAAGAGTACGTATTTGAAGCAATTGTTCTTTAAGTTGAGGATCCTCATGGATAATATGAAATAGAAAGACATTGCATAAGGGAGTAAACAGAACCAAATAGATTTAAAAGAAGGAAGCAAATTATTCTTCAAAAGTATTACTTTGAGACAATTATAAATCAGATTTGCCTGTGATAGTTGCCACGAACTATCTTTTCCATCCGAAGGGGAAAAGACATAAGTTTATATAAATCAGATTTGCTTGTGATAGTTGCCACGAACTACCTTTTCCATTTGGAGGGGAAAAGACATAAGTTTAAGGATATTGCCTAAAAGGCAGGCCTACAACCATTGATTAAGCGTGGGCTCTCCCAAGTCCATATTTGTGCGACGTTGTGATGTTCAATTTTAGGTTCAATTGAAGCTACAAGAATCTCCTAATGAGAAGCCATCACTCAGGCTATTGGGGATGGCTAGAAATCAAGCATGGGAATACACCTCACTACCTCACAACTAGAGAATCTAGGGTGTAGGACTTGGTTACACTAATTAATTAATTAGTGCCTTTTTCAGTACCTAATCTTGTTCAATTCAAGAAGATGTTTTTCAGGCAATGTGGATTGATTTTAATTTTATCCACTAACATGTGATTTGATCATGTAGGTGCACAATTATTAAAATAACAATCATTGACTAAGGAAGCATTAAATAAATAGCAAGAAAAAACAAGAATCTAATGCTAAGAGATAAGAAAAGTCACATTCCCTACTATGTTAAAGGGAAACATCAATCAAAGCATTGAAAGTGCGCAATCAAGGGATAGCAACCTAGGCGTTTGTCTCTAAGCACACTCAAATCCTATGGTAAAATCGTAAATGCTTGTTCGATTTTGAGCATAAATTTTTTATTATCAAGGATTTTCACACATTTTGAGAGAAAACTACTCAAAATTTTTTTTAGAAGAAAATAGAGTTTTTCTGAATTTTTAATTTTTAAAATATTTTTTGTAGAAAAATATTTTCCCGAAAATAGAGTCTTCGGGTTGGGCCATGGACACAAAATTGGGTTCTCAAACCCAAACAAACCAATTAAATTTAAACCCAGACCAAACTGACATATAAGCCCGGCCTCATTTAGCCTAAACCAAGCCCAATTCATAGCAAGCCCACTTAAGCCCACGTTATCCTCCCTCACCCCTTTCTCTCTTCTTTTTCAGCCCAAACATGACCGAAGCTCACCATGCCGGAACATCAACAACGGGATCCCTTCACATCACACCAAAGCATCAGAGTGGCACACGAAATTTGAGAGAAAGTTTAATCACAGTGAATGAATCAATATACGCCCATCGCCAGACCGATTGCCCATCAATTTTCGCCTCTAACGCCAGCCGATTAACGCCCATACACCCATAGCAAATCAGCAACCAACGTCCCACGTCCAGGTCGGCCTCCACCTCGACTCACCGCTGGAAAAGCAAATCTACTCCCGACGGCTACTGTCGCTCCGGCCAGTCATCGCATCTCACGGAAAAGACACAATACGCAAAAATAAAAGACACGTCAAGCAACGAATCAAAGAAAAACTATAAGCCGCGTCTAAGGACCAACAAACGCCCAGAATCAACCCAAAATCAGAGGAGGCCTAAGCAAAATCTGGTTCGAGCATCTCTTCGAACAGATGGCGGGCAGCGAGTTGGGGAGCAAATATTGACCTGTTCGGAGCTAGAGCGCACGCCCAAACTCAAAAGTAATCAAGAGCAACGTTCGGAATCAATAAAAACAACTCGTTCAGGTCCGGCACGAGCTAGAACTAAAGAAATCGAGTCGACTCTCATCTCGCTCAAGACAAGATGGAACAATAATATAACTCAGATTTGCATGGGATAGTCATTGATAGTTTATCCAGGATGAACAATCTTACTTGATGGCTCATAAGATTTGATGTATTTAGAAGGCATTCTAATCACTGTTGGCGTTATCAATAGGATGATTTCTCTGAAGCATCACACCACACTCTTGGTTCAGCTTCTCGTTCCTGTTGTCATTGAATATGATCAAATTTGACCTAATTATTTTATGTAAAAAGAAAGGAGACGAAAAGAAAAATTTAATTGACCTTTTCCTCCCCCTCTTTCATCAGAAAATTTGAAAATTTGGATATTAAGTATTACGGACCCAAAATTAAATATACAAATTAAAGAATAGAACTAGCAAACCCGGTTCATTAAAAAGTTTCCATGTAATAGAAAATATTTCTCTTTTGTTTTGTTGAAAATATGCGTGCTTTGTGGTCAATTCAAGAACTCCAGAGGGAGAACTCCTAGTTGCACCTTTTCTCCATCCATAACAATTTTGAAAGAACACGGGGAGTGCTTTGCTTTGCTCTATTCTTGACCATGGAGACTCCAAGCAAGTTTTTTGAGTCCAAAGCCGTTGCAATCTTCACAAGTGACATTTTTTGAATCGGTTGCGGAACAATGAAGGAAAAAAAGAGAGATAGAAAGGAAAACGTAAAAAAAAAAAAAAAGAATAAAGAAAGAGAAAGAGCAAGCAAACAAAAAAAGAGAAATGCTTTTGGACGAAATTGTCCCGGGCCAGATAAACTTGGAGCCTTATTAGAAATTAAGTTTGTCACTTCAAGTCTTTATTTATGATTGGGTTTGTCACTTTGAAGCTTTATTTAAGATAACGTTCACTTTGAGCCTTCTTTTGAGAAAATGATTTCATTTTAAATTTTTATTTGAAATTTTCCCAAAGAAAATGCCTCTCCACAACGCTTGCCTTCCTTTCCATGATCCAACGGTGTTTTAGAGATCAAGACAAACTGACAAATGCAAGAAAACGGACTCACGTGCCCTTACGGTTCACGTGAGGTAGGGACCGGCCATCACGCGTCCTTTGTCTAGAGGGCGAAAGCCACCAAAACGACGAAATCAAGTCCGGCCCAGTCGGCGGTTCTTGTACCATCCACGTAGAGATAAAGCCGAAGCCACGCGTTACCATCCTCTCAAGATTAGCCCAAAAATGCGGCAAATCCACATGTTTAGAGACACCCGGCTCGATTACTGCCCCCATAAAGCATTCATTAGCAAAAATCCAACGTCAATAGAATATTGCTCACGCGTGGGATCTTCCCTTTCGGCGTGATCAGATGATTCCTTATGCTTTTCGAATTGTTTATTGATGTTTAATAATTGAAAGTTTAAGAATAGAGCAGGGGCTCGAAAATCAATTTGTCCGCCACCACCGTCACCCGACCCAACAAGATCGCCCGATCGATTCTGTCTAGGACGGAGCAAGTGATGCTTCGTAGTGGGACCCGACCCGTTTTCGGTGTGTTCTTCGCGTTGGGCCACACGAGCACGAATGCTTGAGTCACAAAGAAAGAGACGTGCAGTAGAGAAGGCAGGTGGAGTGGATGATACTACAAGATATGGATGGTGCAGGGCCATGTCACATCACATGAAAGTATATGCCCCCACCCCCTCCATCTTGCAACAAAGCATAGGACTTTCCTTGGCATTAAACTTGGAATATGCTATCCATAGATTTAGGATTGTTTATGCGCATCTTACCCTTTGAAAAATCGAGTGAATATACCTTTCTTCTTCTTCTTTTAATCATATAACAATCCCATATGTTGGTTGAAATTCATTCGATCTTTTATTTTGGTAAGTGGGAGCTAAACTTATAAGATGAAAAGTATAGTATCATTGGGCATGAGAGGCTTGCATCTCTAAATGGAGTTGTATAGGCATGATATGCATCCCTAGATGAAGTTTGCAGGTTAGTTCCTCCATGGAGGAGTAGGAATTGTCAGTAGATTGAATCAAGATCTTTTGAAGCATAAAGGTGGAAAGCCGTATACTAAAATGCTATTTTTTAAGTTTGAAAACAGCTGTCAAAGATGATCCAAACTAATAAGAGACGGTTCTTTTTTTAAGCTAAACAAATGATCTTGAAATTTGGGGGGGGGGGGGGGGCGATCCTTATTTTTACATCAAATTTAAGGGATCAATATTAGAAAAAATTTCTAGACTTAACCTAAAATTGATATATATGTGATAAATTCACCATTCATTAGTCTTTATTAAATTTTACCTATCAAATCGCTAAATTAAATAACATGTAATAGTTGACGAATATATCAATTTGAGCTTTTACCATTGATTTATCACAAATATACTATTTTATGAATATATTAATCTAATTTAACATAAATTAATTGAGGGGTGCATTTGTTACAAACTTACCAATTTGAGATTTTTTATGTAAAAAATTAATTTAGGTAATTAACTTCGAAATTTTTTATGATTAATAAATTAATTAAATTAATTAAATTTAAATTTATCAGATATATATCAATTTAGGATTATTTGAGATGTTATTGTTTAATCATCAATTTTTTAATTGAGTCTACATTGAAAAAAACAGAAAATAGGTGGATCCCATTCCAAGAACCAACTGGACACACAAACAGTTTAACCGCCCTATCTATCCTTTCCTTTCCTTTCCTTTCCTTTCCTGTCCTGCTCGCGTGGAGAGAGCAGAGGAAGAGACAGATGGTCTGTCCAAACGTCAAATGCCACCCTCTCTCCTCTCTCTCTCTCTCTCTCAAGCATGCCCTGAACGTATTTCGCCCCCTCTCTCTAGCGTCATAAGAAGAAGAAGGAGAACAGTCGCGACCAGGAAAGGAAAGAAGCTCTCCTAATGTCTTCAATGGCGAATCTGAAAGGAGGGACGAGGCCGCCGTGGGTGGGGCTGGGAGCCGGCGTGTGGCTCCAGGTGGCCTCCGGCAACGCCTTCAACTTCCCCCTCTACTCCCACTCCCTCAAATCGGTCCTCGGGTTCAACCAGCACCAGCTCACCATGCTCGGCGTCGCCAACGACATCGGCGAGAACGTCGGCCTCCTCCCGGGCTTCGTCATCAACAAGTTCCCTCCTTGGGCCGTCCTCTTGATCGGCGCCCTCACGTGCTTCTCTGGGTATGGCGTGCTTTATCTCGCCGTGAGCCGGACCGTCGAGTCCCTGCCTTACTGGTTGGTGAGTCCGCAGGCTAGCTTTCTGCTCTTGTTCGAGCTATTTAGTTGAGCTGTTTGGTTTTGTTCAATCGATAAGTGTGAGTGGTTTCCTTTTTTAAACGGGTCTTTTGTTTTTTAAGTATCTGATCTTGGGGTTTCTTTAGATCGTGTTCTCATGATGTATCTCGATCGAGATGCTTATCGCAAAATGAGAAGGGAAAGTAGATAGAAAAAGAAGTTGCAGAAATTTATGGAATTAATCTATTTTAGCTGTTACTGTTGTTGTTAATGTAGATAAACATAGTCACAAGTATGCATCTCTGACTAAGTTGAATATGGCTTAGGCGAGGAATTTGCAGTTTAGAGAAGAGCCTATGTGCAATTGATTTTTTATCGATATGGTGAGTTCCTGAGTTAGTGGATTAAGTATTGGATTGGCTGTGTTGATAGTTGGATAGATCATGGGTTATCTTATATCCGTGAACTAGTATTAAAGATGGAAAAAGGGGAAAGGCTTTGACCGTTATAATCATATGGTATTAGAAAAGAGATTGGTTTATATATTATTCCTATTGGAGGTGGGCGGATGCTAAGGGCTGGTTTACTTAAAATAGGAGTCAGTCTTCAATGGCACTATTTCCCATTGAGCCACTAAGTGTTAACTGACGGCTGTCTCAAGCTAAGAAACCCAAGTAAGTGGCAGACTCAAACTTAAAACTTCCATACCTAATGATGTCAGTCTGCCATTTGCTTCTTCAGATGTTGCTTATCTCACTTACTAAGGTATGGATGCTTAACAAAGTTTGAATCTGTTTATTAATGTGCATCTTTCGGCGGTGCAGTTGTGGCTTGCCCTTTGTATTGCCACCAATAGCAGTGCCTGGTTAAGCACAGCCATTCTGGTAACGAACATGAGAAACTTCCCTCTAAGCCGAGGCACGGTAGCAGGGATCCTCAAAGGTTATGGAGGCCTAAGCGCTGCTGTATTTACTGAAATTTACAGTGTCTTGCTTCGACATTCCTCTTCCAAGTTACTCGCGTTCCTCTGCATTGGGATCCCTCTCCTCTGTATCGCCCTGATGTACTTTGTTAGGGCTTGTACCCCTGCTTTGGGTGAAGATGCTTCAGAACACAGCCATTTTCTTTTCATACAAGCTGCAAGCATTGTGCTTGGCTTATATCTCCTAACGACGACAATATTGGGTGACGTGCTGTCTTTGGCACCTCCCATATCCTTTAGTTTCATCGTCATTATGATTCTCCTTCTCATGGCTCCTCTAGCAATACCTGTCAAGATGACATTGTTTCGCAGTGTGACGAACAAATCAGAGACTTCTAACCAATCAGCTACGTCTTCGGGTTGTCCAATAAATGAGAATGTCGATGAGAAAACTGAGCCACTTTTGACACACGTATCATCTGCAACACATGTAGGAAGTTTCCGTGAGAGTGATGGGCCGTCAGAGATTGACTTGCTTTTGGCAGAAGGTGAGGGAGCAGTGAAGAAGAAGAGAAGGCCCAAGAGAGGGGAGGATTTCAAGTTTTTCGAGGCTCTTGTGAAGGCAGATTTTTGGCTTCTGTTCTTGGTGTATTTTGTTGGAGTTGGTACTGGCGTGACTGTGCTTAATAATCTGGCCCAAATAGGGATTGCACAAGGTGTCCATGACACAACCATCTTGTTGTCTCTCTTCAGTTTCGGCAACTTCGCGGGCCGTCTTGGCGGGGGCGTCGTTTCTGAACATTTTGTCAGGTTGGTATACTACAGGATGTTGTTCTCTGCTTTCCATTTTAACAAGTCTGGCGTTGTTCTTTGGTTACCGAATGCATCTGGTTGAGGTATTAACACAAAAAGACCTTGGAAAATACTTGGCAAAAGAAGATCTTAAATGCATATTGAATATCATGCGGGCCAGTACCCCTAGTTTCCAGTAAAAGATGTAGCATCTCTTACATGAACAGTGTCCATCAGATTTTGCCTGTAATCAGATTTTCAGTCATTTCCTTTCCAAATCCTTCATCCAACCAAAATTTTTCTTTCTTCTTTATGACTGGTTGATATCTGGGAAGACTTATTTTCTCTTGTTCTACCGTATGTTGTTGATAGTGCTTGTATAAACCACTTCGATAGACAACTGAAATATTTGTGGGCCACCTTATAATTTTGTCACAATATATCACAGAAATACCCCACGTTCAGACTTACATTTTGTATATGTGCTACTTGTGCAGGACGAAGACTATGCCTCGAACAGTTTGGATGACGTGGACGCAAGTTGCTATGATTGCCATATACCTTCTATTTGCTTCTGCTTTTGATGGCACGCTTTATGCAGCGATTGCATTGCTCGGTTTCTGCTACGGCGTCCAATTCTCTATAATGGTCCCGACCGTCTCCGAACTTTTTGGGCTGAAGCATTTTGGAATATTTTACAATTTCATGTTGATGGGGAATCCAATTGGTGCATTCCTCTTCTCTGGCCTCCTAGCTGGGTATATTTATGACAACGAGGCCGCCAAACAGCACGGACTCACTCTCCACGGACTCATGCTTCTAAAATCGAGTGTGTCCTGCCTCGGTCCAAACTGCTTTAGGCTCACTTTCCTTGTTCTTGCTGGTGTCTGCGGCTTTGGTGTGATTATGAGCATAATTCTCACTATCAGAATAAAGCCTGTTTACGAGATGCTCTATTCTGGGGGTTCATTTAGGTTGCCAAACAGTTCTCGTCACTGACTGACTCAAAGGACAGAGCATGGACATGGAATTTTAACTCATTGGACAGCATGTGGTCACCAGTCAGCACCCAGAAAAGCAAACTATTGGTTATAAAGATTGGTCATGTTATGGAGAGTGTACTTCGCGTTGAAGCAAAGATCTGCATTTTTGCTGTTCATCACATTGCAGATTTGACTACTTTGACGTGATTTTTTGTCATTAAAAGAGTATCCCGCGTGGATATGGATGTATGAACTTATATTGTATGGGCTTAAATGTGGTGTTGGAAAATTTAAGCTAGAGTACTTATACCTGCTCGACAAAGGAAGGATGTGCATGTTTATTACTTGAATTGTGCAACTAAAATGCGCGACTACCTTCGCTTAAGAGAATCATTTTGGTGTGGAAAGTTTCA
This sequence comes from Eucalyptus sideroxylon x Eucalyptus melliodora, assembly GCA_016097485.1. NCBI lineage: Eukaryota > Viridiplantae > Streptophyta > Magnoliopsida > Myrtales > Myrtaceae > Eucalyptus > Eucalyptus sideroxylon x Eucalyptus melliodora. The sequence goes on from CM027826.1 coordinate 4,509,740, forward strand.
AATTCAAGATCTTCCACTGCACAGATCTTTCTATTCTTTCTTTAGCCTTCAGTGCTGATGATTCTGGACTCCAGTCGCTTCTGATTTATCTTTTCAGCTGACCCAGCAGTTAGAACCAACTGTTCCAGCACATTTCAGCGTTTATTTAAGAGCAAGAAACTTTTGGACGCTGTTGCCTGAAAAAACTGAATACAGCAAACCCCTTGGGATCTTGCATCGCATAGAATTGGCCCAGTGATGACCCAAATATATGTCTTTACACAAAGTGTAATGCATAAGTTATAATAATAGAAATGAGGGAACCAAACCACCTGCTCATGCATGTCATAACAAGAAGATTGGAACAGACACACATGGCTCCTCTGTCTGAAGAAAGAACTTCTCTGTAGAAATTCTACCCCTCATCATCCCCATGCTAATCAAAAACCCAACATAAATATCTAAAGAATCTCTCGCTGCGCTCTCAAGTAGGCTTCATGTCATCGAACAGCTTCGCCCACAGGGAGTGCTCATCATATTCATATGCATCCGTCTTTACCTTGTTGAAATCACTCCACAGCAGCTTCGGGCTTTGAGCTGTCCTCTCAAGAGGCCTGGACAGTTTCGGGCTCCTCGGGACCGTGAACCTCTCTGGAATCCTGCCGCCAAGCATTCCGGACAACTTCGGGCTCCTCATCGGGTACAACACCTTCTCATCGACCCTTGCGTCAAGAGGCCCGGACGAAAACTTCGGGCTCGGGCACCTCGGCAGCGCGAACACCGGCTTCTGGTGGGCCCTGGTGTCTAAGGGTCCAGAAAACTGCTGGCTCTTATGGGCCATCATATATTTGTCCTGCACCCTTCCATCCAAAGGACCAGACAGTGTCATGCTTCTCCTGTCTTGGCACACAATTGTCTTTTGCTTCATCTCCTTCTCACTCCTGTGCTTCCTTGACAGCAATGCACCTCTCCACTGCTCTTTGTACCTGCTGGGCTCTGGTGAGGCCTTCACATCCTTCTCTTGATCGTGGGAAACAAGCTTGCTGATGTAGTTACCGACAGACCTCTTGGTCTTGTTGAATGCCATGATGAGGCCAGAGATTGGTCTAGGCCCTCCAAGCTCCTTCTTGGCAAGCTTGAGAATCTCCAGCCTGTGCTTGGCCACAGATATGCCCATGCTCTGGAGGAACTCATGGTCGAAGTAGCTGATATCCTCTTCCTGGAGCTGGTTAAGGGCAAACACACGGCCGTACTCATAGATGAGGGACGGGTCAAGGCTGCTCTTGGATAGCCAGGAGAACCAGTCCATATCTTTTTAACGGGGGCTTGGTTTGTGTTTCTTGGGTTCTTGAATGTGCTTTTGTGATGTTCACGGGTGTGAGAGGTTGGTGTTTTGGATGAGTGACAGAAAGAAGAAAGGTGAGAGAGAGAGAGAGAGAGAGAGAGAGAGAGAGAGAGAGAGAGAGATAAGAGGAAGGGGCTAAGTAATACTGGCTTTGGGTATGCAATTTGGAGGTTTGTGGGTATATATTTTCGTGAGAGTTTGGAAGGTAGTTGAGGTACTGAGAGTGACAAAAGCAATGCGGTTGCCAAATCATACCAGGAATTTACTGCTGTTTCTGGGTGTCATGGTCATGAATGCGTCTTCTTCTATATGCCCATGTGGGAGTTAGGGAGAGAGAGAGAGAGAGAGAGAGTGATGTGGGGGTAAGAACAGTGCATGTACAAGCTAGTCTTAGCACTTTGCTGAACCCAAACAGGGACAACTTGAAGCATCAATTGGGACCATGAATTCATTGAAAGGACCGGCAGGTGGGATGCCTTCATGCCTAAAACGGTGACATGCATGAGTAGTCTTTAAGTCATGGATGGGATGAACATACCCATTTTCCCCATGGCCTTAAGCTAATTTTCGAGTGATCTATTACGTACCGCTTAGCTTAATTTTCAAACATTACTTGCTTCTCTCCTTTCGGACCTCACTCATGTCTATTTTAATCTCTTGTCGATTATGCTTCATGATCATAGATTTGAGATGTGGCAAAGGAGCATTAATTTATCATCAATCAAAGACGTGTTGGAATGTCATCGTCCTGTCAATTTATCACAAATTAGATGTGTTAAGTAGGCTAATTGATGTTACAACGTAGCTACGCAATCTTTCCAAAAATGTCTAGTTATCAAAATTTTCATCATTAAATCTTCTCTCTCTGCATGATTAGCTTTCCATCCTTGGACAAATTGCTGTAGACGGACTCCCTCTAGTCTAGGCATGGAAAAACTTGATAGCAATCCATCCCCCATGGACAATTGATGGCAAATTTAATAGTGGCACTCAAAAAGGCAAACCGAGCAAATAGTGGAGTCACGTTAGGCCAACCATCATATGGAAAATTTTTACATGTTGTTGAGAGAGGGGCCTTGTTTTCTTCAATCGGTTCTTAATTATTGTTAGTGGGCAGGTGAACTCTAATGAAAGTAGGCTGAAAAAGTCATTGAGGCCAAAAGAAGGGAGAGATATGGCCATTTAAAGATCTTATATCATGTAAACCTACTACCATAACATGCAATAACCGAATTAAATACTAATTTTTTCTCTCTAGAGCATTGACTTAGTCACTTTTTTTGATCTTGGGTTAAGATTATTATAAAGATCAGGTGGGGGGTGAGATGGGTTCACGGGCCAGTGGTAGCTCCGTCTTAGGGGGAATGAGACGGAGAAGATTTGGCTTTGACTGTTCTTGCAGTTGACTGTTCTTGCAGTGTTCTTGAAAAAAATTACATTCTTGAAATTATTGTTTTCAAGAACCAAATAGCGAGAAATTCACCCATGTTTTTCAAGGCCGAAATACCTTTAGGGGATTTGAACTTCGTAATCAGTTTTACTTAGTAAAAACAATGGATTGTAATCTTATGGGTTACCAATCTTTGTAAACATGGCAATTTTTGTTTTAAACGCATTTATCAACTTCTGTCATATTAACCGAACTCTTTGAAAGATTATTGAAAAGTTGAAGTCATCATGTTCTGTCAAAGGGATCGAAATCACTTCAAATCATGAAAAATTCTTACCTCGATACGGTTGGTCATCCCTCTTTCTTTATGAAGGAACCGTGAAGGAACCGAATCCAGAGGCTGCCTATCTTCGCTCCAATTGACATCGAAGAAATTCAAAGAATCGGAATACCACACCGCTCGATTTTTATTTTATTAAATGGGACAAACTAAAGGAAAAGACCGACCTATTTGGTGACTTTTGCAATCGCCCTCACTAAACCAACTTGATTTTGAGCTACGATTTAGGTCCAGTCTTACCGATTAGATTTCCTTTGCGTGCTATATGCGCTTAGACTTGACTTTTTCCCCTTTTTAATTTTCTGTCCAATTGGACGGTGTAAATCTCAATCGCGACCATGACTTGTGTCATAGGCTGAGATCACTGGATAATGAAGATTGCTTTAGTTTCTTCTGACCTCTTTGCATGAATAAATTCCCTTTCTTCCTATTTTTACTTATTTCCCTTTTTTGTTTTTCCTATTTATGCTTGGTCTTGTTTGAGCCCATGATGTGGGACTCAGAATAATATCACGGGGATCATGTCTCCAAATTAATGCAGAAGTGGACAGAGCTGAGCAGAAACCACACAAGCATGGATGTTACAAGGCATGGCCCTTAGCTCCTCGTGAAAGCCACATCGCCATTATTCATTAATTTATGACCTCCATAACTCATGATCTTTTTCATTTTATCTTGTGATTTTTTAAAATAATTTGAAGGGTTATCCCAGAATGAAAGATGCAAGAAATTGGTGTTGACAGAAACCTTGCACGGTGAGTCCTTTGCGTAAGACAAAAGATCAGTGAGACTGAAATAGTAGCAAGACGGCATTGTGGACACGAGGTTGCGACCAGCTCCAACTTTGACAAAAGCAGGATCTTTTTCAACAAGAAAATCTCCGTCCTTTGATTGTCTTTCTCCCTTGGTGTTGTTTGCCGATTAATCTTTGTCGTCTTGTGATACAGAGAAACATACAGGATTTTTTTTTTACATCACTAGTTTTACTAGTTTCTGCATTGCCGATTGCCAGTGCAGTTGCTCTTAAGAGTATGTTTCGCCATTTCTGACTGTAGTCAGACAATATTTCGTACAACTTCTCGTCTTTTTGTTCATAGTAATGCGCCTTTCATGCCAGAGATTTTGGAGACCCGGCTGCACCGTCTTCTTCTTCTCGAGCTCGGTTGAAACACGTTGGAAGGCAGCATGCCGGTGCTATTATTTTTCATTTGGCGGGTTCGGTCCTCATCACTTAGACTTAGCACGCACTGCTGGTAATGTCTTTGTTCCACATTGCAGATCCTTTGTTGCTATATGAGTAGTGATGCCTTATGCTCTATTCTGTAATTGCTGCAGATTTCATGTAATCTTACCATGAATGAGTACATAAACTCGGAAGGCTATGGTTATAGCTACGTCAAGGACCAGAGCGGCAAATTCAGAAACCATGAAACCCGTACGATCATGGTTTCTGGAAGAATCGGTCATATTTTCTGACTGACGACTATAAGGGCGACTCGGATTTCGCCAGTGATCATGGTTCTGGGAGGAATCAATCTGATCTTTCGATCGAAAGATGTGAAATAGAGGAAAAAATTTGTCCTGATCGATATATCATTTGACAAGCTTCCAAAATAGTCTTTAGGAGAAAAGAGGAGAGGAGAGATTAATACTGAGAGGAAGCACTCTTCCTTTTATGTAAACTTGTAAACTAGACAGAACTTATATTTGCGAATTTAAAGGCCGTTGAAAGAAAATTTTTTGTTAGTTTGAAGACATTTACTTATGTATGGATGCAATTGAAGAAATAAATATGGGGTGCAACACTCATAACTTTCATTGAGATAAAGATTTCTCTTCTTTTAGATCGACACTCAACATAGTTTGAAATAGTTCGAAAAGGCATATTTTGATAGACAAAACAATACGCAGACTAAAAAAGTTAGCATAATTATCCAAAAGTCCTAAATGTATCGATGGCAACTTATTCAATCATAATTCTTTCAATTATGTCAATTTAGTCTTAAACATTTTGATAATTTTTCAATTTAATCATAAACCTATTATTTGGATATTTGGATAGAATGACTACATTGGCAAATCATCATAAAGTTTAAAATTAAATTGACAAATTATCATTCAAGCCTTGAATAGCACATATTAGTTTACTCAGGAAGTGCAAGTACTTATAACGGAGGCTTGTGAGCAATTGGGCCAACTCTCAATGTTTCATTAGCCCATTGTGCAAGAGAAGCCAATCCAGTACTAGATTGGGTAGCTAGGGCCCATAAACAGAACGATCTTCCATCGAATTGGGTAGCACACCCCCACAAGCCCTATGGAAGTTGCTTAGTTTTGATGCTCCTTTTATGGGATCCTATGTCTACTCAAAAGGTTCTTTTTTATTATAAAAAAAAATGGCAAATCATCAAAATATTTATAATTAAATTAGTAAATCATTAAAAAGTTTAGGACTAAGTTGGCATAATTGAAAGATTTAAAATTGAATTGCTCTCCATTCAATAGGTTTAGGATGCTAGGAAACCCCTTATGATATTTTAAAGATGACAAAATAAATCAAAGGCAACTAACGTGTTTAAAGATTGAGTAACTAAGTGAAAGACACAGAAGCCGCTATGTAGATGATAGAACGTGTAAATAATATTAAACCAAAAGATAGACTTTATGTTAAAATTGAACTTATTCAGATTGTGTCTAGACTTTTAGGCTAAATATGTTCAAACGCGAACTCTAAGGATGAATATGTTCAAACTTAAGTCTAGATTGTGAAGTTTACTTCAGACGAAACACACTCGGACTTTACATACAAAACATGACATATCCAGAATGTGACAAATTCAGAACGAGGCAAGTTTAGAATGAGATGACTTGACAAAACGTGACATAAGCCCAAAACATATAACAATTAGTGATTTGGTTTGGATTCCTCAACAAGAAATATTTGATTCATTCAATATTAATTGATTGGGAAATCAATCTTGAGACATGCATTTTTTAAGAGAATAAGCTCTACTTATGGAAATCAATATTATGATTGTATGAGCAATCATAATTAAATGGAGATTCAATCTTTGTCACTCAATGACCAACAAATCTTATTGATACAAATTTGTCCACAGGGTAGATTGGAAGATGATCATCTAAAGACTATCTAAGGATGGAAGTGGAGAAGTATATAAAGAGATATAGGAACCGAGGAGCAAGTAAAAGACGAGGTGTAGAATCTAAAATTTCAAAGTTTGAGTGTACTTCGAATCATATACTTATTGAATAGTGATCGTAAGAGAAATACTAAAATAGTGACTTAGTGATATAGTATGATCTATCACTAAGTGTTAGCGCTCAAAGTTGTAATCTCTTGTTAATTATATAATGGAATCCAACAAATAGGTTGTCAGCGTAGGAAAGTAGACATAAACTTGACTAAAGCCGAATCACTATAAAAACTTGTATGCAATTTCTCTATCCTTACTCTCTTATTGTTTATTGCTAAAATTCTATTGCACACTCGTGGGTTGCTCTTAAAGTTCATTCTACCACATAACATATTCTGAACCTTATTCGAGAATCTAAATCTTGTGCAGACCTTAATCTTGATTTGTTCTATTTCACATTAATTTGTCAATATTTTATTTTATCACCTATTCACCTCCTTTGGTTGGTACTTGGTAGCCTTATCATAGGATTCCCTGTAAAGTCTAACGTTAATCAAATGAAGAGAGTACTAGGCCCAAAAAATGATAGTTGAATATCTTTATACATATAAATATTTAATTAAAAATTTCAAGTCTTGTGCATTAAATATTTCTCTATCGTTACTCTCTTATTGTTTATTGCTAAAAGTCTATTGCACACTCACAGGTTGCTGTTAAAGTTTGTTTGACCGTATAACAGATTTTGAACTTTATTCTAGAATCTGGATCTTGTGCACACTAAGGGTGCATTTGATAACTATTTTGTTCCGAGAACAATTTCTGATCAGAATTTTTTTTTTATTTTTTTTTCATAAACAATTTCTAAGTATTTTAAGACGTTCAATAACTATCCAAAATTTCTATTCCTAGAATATAATTGCGTTTGGAACTATTCTGAAAATTTCTAATCCAAAAAGAAGAAATAAAATGTTTTAAAAATTTTATTTTTTATTTTTTTATCTTTTTTTAAAATTTTATTTCTTCTTTTTTTCTCTTTTCTTTATTTCTTTTTCTTCCTCTTCTTCTTCTTCTTCTTCTTCTTCAAACTTTGCCGGTCATCAACCTTGAGATGATTGGCGACTAACTAGATGAGGGTTGGCGATCTCATCGGAGCGTTGCCAGCCCTTGGCGAGGCTGCTCCTTGTCGACCAAGCCTCGCCGTGTGACATCCTAATTTTTCGCTCGACAAAATAGCGAGCTCTCCATCGGACTACGCCGTTCGCATCCTTATCGTGACATCACTGAGTCACCACCACTACCTCATTGTCAATAAACTATGTTGATCCAAACATCCTAACCCCAAGAACTTCCAAGGCATTGGCCTTTAAAGAAATAGCTTAGAAAAAAAAAATATATCAAGACTCTTGAATTTCTCCAAGGTGTTCCACGTTCCAGCTGGTGTGAGTCAACAAGTGCTGCCCAAATTGACCAAATATGGCGGTGGAGAAAAGAAATAAATAAGAGAGAGAAAGAGGGAAGCTCTTCCTTGGCCTTTGAACCCCCACGCCCACCTTCTTCCCTTCATTTCACCGTCCACTTCAGCCAGCAAAGTGCAGAGAAGCCAGCAACGTAGGCCTCTCCTCAGCACAAGGAGGTTGGGTTTTTCTCTCTTTTCGTCCCTTGCGTCATCGCCACCAGCTTGTCTCCGTTCCACCAAGCTGTCTCTGCAACGCATTAGGACCTGAGGCAAGTGGATATCCTCCATTCTATCCTATGTTGATCTTTTGTCGGGTGACAAGAATAGTTTCTTAAAAACCCAAAAACGTTGTTGAGATTTTCGTTTAATCAAAGTTTCGACTACATTGTTCGTTTAGTCGGAAGTTCCGACTACGTTACTTAGTTATGTTGTCGAGTTCGAAATAGTCGAACTTGTAATTAGGTCGTGGAGGCATGGATAGTCAATATTTGGCATGTGCGAAGGCGGAACGGCAGAAAATTTGAAGAAATTCGTGACTGGGCTGAGGGCGGGTTCGGATCTAGCCCGACCCAGAAGTTTGCTAATTTTTTGCCGACTTATGTGGTGCAAATTTCATGGGGTGTTCTTCACGAGAGTTGTCCCTTATTGACTGTTCTACGACATACTTTAATTTCATAATTTTTGGGTTTCATATGACAAAAATATATTTGAAAAACTTCAGAATCCAAAATCTGTTTTTGGGTTGCTGGACCGACCTCTTTATGCTTTTCATTTTCTACAGATTTCTCGGTCCAGAATTATAAAATATGTTCTTCACAAAAGTTGTAAAGCACATCCCAAGCTACCACATACTAAATTTTCATAATTTTTCGGTCTCAATAGGTTCGTGAAATATTTATTTTTTCGTCCTGGAGATTTTGACTGTTTTGAGACCGAATTGCAAAAATTATTTAGAACCGTATGAACTGAACTGGATTTTGGGTTCTTCACAAAAGATGTTCCTTTAGGTCTTGTCCACCTCGTACTAAAGTTCCATAAAATTTTGGAGATCAATTACCTAGACAATAGCCATCAACTCTAGAGGCACGCGAGATGCCTTATAAGGCAAGTTTGGGCCTAGAATGTGGGACCTTCCCCATGGTTCTCTTAATATCTATATGGATGAGTTTGTATTAGTCTAATGAATGAAAATGACCAATGATTTATTAGATGCATGCTTGAATCCCTGAATGGTAGTGGTGTTGACGTACTTTAATTGAATTATGAAATTGTTGCATCATGGTTTGAATGTGTGATTGAGAATGCCGTTAGTCCTTGGGATGATGATGCCCCGGGTTGTTGTAGGGATGCTTGGAGGGGTAACTGGGTTCCTCCAGATGCCTGGGGGGTGTAATGCGGGTCCCCTAGATGCCTCGCGATGCCGGATGGGTGCGAGATGCCCGGGGGTAATGGGGTTCCCCGGAAGATGATGGCAGCATGAAATTGTATTGATTGTGACTTTGGTATTCCGGAATCGAACTATTGGTCAATTGTTAGGAAAATTTATTACTTATATTGATCAACTGAGTATTTTGAAAAGGTTCTCGGGTAACTTGAAGTGTATGTGATTCACGAAACTTTCTATTGAGACTATCTTTGTCATATGGTAATCGGTTTGTGTGGTATAGACCGGTGGACATTCTACTTGCTAGGTTGTGACTCATTGGTTGTTGACTTCATCCTTTCAGATCATTAGAATGTCGATCTCACCTGCCTCCCCGATGATTCGTTACGGGGTGCCGGTGAACTTCACTAAGGAGGAGGGAACAAGATTTTTGGAGCTTGGAAGATTTTGAGGACATCAAGGGCCACTGTTAGATGACACTTGTACAGCTAGGTAGGGAGGGGTTACCGACCTAGAGTCTAGTATAGTCAGTCTAGTGTTGACCTTTTGTACTTCCCCATGGCACCCCACTTGTCGCCTAATGTACATGTATGAATAAATAAGAAATGAAGTTGCCCCGTTTACAGAAAATTGCGTGTACCTTGGAATTTTTTGTTGTCCCTTATGCTTCCGCATGTTTAAGGAAAAAAATTACAATGAAGAAGATATTGGTGATAGTAGTTCTACAGCAACCGTGACGTGCTGGGGTCGTCACATGCCGACAGCTGGGCGAGGCTCAACCAAGCCTTGGCTAGGTGAGCGGCCTCACCTAGATATGGTGAGCTCGAGCCCCACCAGCAATTGGCGACAGTAGTTGAAGAATAAGAGAGAAGGAAGAAGAATAAGAAGAAAAGAAAAGAAAAGAGGAAAAAAATGAGTTGTCTTGATTCTAGAATTATTCTCAAAAACAAATAATCAATTTTTTTTTACTCCTTAATTTTGTTTCAAATCTATTTCCGGGAACAAAAAATTTACCAAATGGATTTCTATTCCAAATCTACTCCTAGGAATAAATAAATAAAAAATTTCTACTGCTTGGCAAGTTATCAAGCGCAGCGTAATTTGTCAAGATTTTATCACCTTCTCCGGTTGATACCTGCTAGCCTCATCATAGGATTCCTGAAAGTCTTAAATTAATCAAATGAAGAGAGTCCTAGGCCGAAAAAATTATAGTAGAATATTTTAATACTTATAAATTATTAAATAAAAAATTCAAGTCTTGTGCATTGAACGGGCCCGGCCTTTTACAACTATCTAGGAAAGGGCGTCATCTGGGCGGAGATAAATTAGTAGAACTAAAAGTTACAAACAGACGAGGCTAGAAGTATCTAGGAATCAGGACATTGAGATTGGTGAAGTCCTAAAAACTAAAAAGTAGGATCTCGTAAACAACTGAAACTAATCGCCACAATAACAGTCACAACCCACCCTCTTTTTCCTCGGTCAAAAGGAATACCATGAAAGTCTCCGATGGAATCCATTATCCTTCTGGATTTTCAGTTTGATGCATCTGTTTTCAGAGCTCTTGCTATTGAGGATTCGCCGCTGTACTATGTTTTCTCGGGCGCCATTGAGGAGCTCATTGCGGTTCATTCGCCAAGTCCTAGAAAATCAACGGCTGAGGAGCTATTCTTCCTATAGGAAATGGCAATCTGGTGATGCAAGGAATGGAGAGACATTGCTGGGAAATCATGCAGGGTCATTCGTTTCTTCAGGAGTTTTGATTGCCGGGTCATGCATTGGGTTTTGCTATTGGGTTTCAAGTTCCTCAGGGACTAGCCCTCTTTTGTCTTTCGCAAATTGTCCTGAGGAGACATGGCCTTCCAGCGACGATCTCCAAGCTTCAACAAGAGGAAAGAAACGCAACTTCCTCGTTGGAGGTAAGCATACAATGTATTTATCGAAGAATCATCATATGCCCTGGCATTAGCTAACGTGGTACGCAAAATCCTGTGGGAAGCCACAGCTCCCACTATTTCCATGCTCATTAGTTCAATGATCTATTGCAGATGCATACAGAAGAAGAATCTTCTTTAATTATGAGAGGCGGATCCGGTTGCAGAGCCCCCCTGAAAAGGTACACTTCTGCTCATATCAGTCGTCGAGCTAAACATCTCCTGGAGTTCTATAAGTCACTTGTATAGTTTTACCTTCCAAAATGAGTGCTTTGTTTGGCCTAAGTCGCAGCATTCTTTTCGCCCAAATGTAATCTAGGAGAACTCACCCGTTTAAATTTTCTTTTGATGATATTCAAGGTTTTCGATTACTTTTCATCAGTCCAGAGGCCTTCAGGAGAGGTTCTCATGACACCGGCGGACTTGATGCGAGCAGTTGTGCCGGTGTTTCCTCCATCTGAATCGGATCGTGTTAGAGAGGGATATTTGAGAGGAGAGAGGATCCCTGGAGACTTATATTGTCCTCCTTCGAAATTTTTTATGCTCTTCGACATGAACAATGATGGACTTATTTCATTTCCAGAGTAAGAGGACTGTCATTAGCACTCTTCTGGATTGGCCATGAGAAGTCACCATCACAATTTCCGCCTATTAGAATTGAAATTCACTGTACTGTATCACTAAGGTGGCTTTCAATCATTTTTTAACAGGTACATCTTTTTCGTCACGCTGCTCAGTATCCCCGAGTCGAGTTTCGAGGTGGCATTCAAAATGTTTGATCTGGACAACAATGGGTAATTATGGTTCAGCCAGAAAGTTCCCGATAGCTTTGTAGATTCGCATCTTACTCTCTCGACATTCATAACGGAAGACACATGTGTTTGCTGTGTTCAATATGCTCTCTTCATCCAATGCATGATGTGCTTGAGATACAGAAAACATTACGAGAAGTGCTACTACATAGAGAGAAAAAAGGAACTTTCTTTTCTTAGGAGATACGTTATCACGGTCTGACCAATTCTGTGCTAAAACAAGTTGCATTCGTCCACAGCGAAATAGACCAGGAAGAATTCAGGAAGGTGATGGCTCTAATGCGATCCCAAAGCAGACAAGGGACTCAGCACAGGGACGGCAAGAGAGTGGGGCTAAAAGTCAAGGATTCGGTGGAGGAAGGCGGTCTGCTGGAGTACTTCTTTGGCAAGGACGGCCAGGAAAAGCTAAAACATGGACGATTTGTCCAGTTTCTGAAGGACTTGCATGACGAAGTACGTGCTCTCCCCATATTTTTCTGCTCGCTAGTTAAACTTCTGTGCTGCTTCTTTTTATTCACCATCTACGTTAAGAGCAATCCATTATGACTAGATTGCTCATTCAGGTAGCCCTACAGACCAAGTTCTCCCGTAATGAATTCAAGCATTTTTTTTTCATCTAACCAGATCTTGCGTTTAGAGTTTTCGCATTACGACACTAGATCAGTGGGGACGATATCAGCGAAAGATTTCGCCTTGTCCTTGGTTGCATCCGCTGACATGTGCCACTTAAACAAGTTGCTTGACCGAGTAGATGAAATAGACGGGGAACCGTCACTCAGGGACCTGAGGATCTCGTTCCAGGAATTCAAGGATTTCGCAGAGCTACGTAAAATGTTGCAGTCATTTTCGCTTGCCATTTTCAGTTATGGGAAAGTAAAAGGACTGCTCACGAAAAGGGATTTCCAGAGGGCGGCTTCCCAGGTACTTGCGCCCCATAAAGATCTCTTTTTTCTAATGGAAAATTTTCAATTCCGAGCTATGCATTTCTCGGGAGAAGAACTTACGGTTGGTTGTTTCAAGGTGTGTGGCATTTCCATTACAAGCAACGTGGTGGACATAATATTCCACTTGTTCGATGCTAACCGCGATGGAAATTTAAGCTCGAAGGAGTTTATTCGAGCGGTACAAAGATGCGAAAGCAATGGAGCGCAGGTTAGAGAGGCCGGTGTCAAGGGTCTGATTTCTTGCTGGAGCAGTTGTGCATCTAGTTGTAATTCCTCAAAGCTTCTTTTGTAGTGACTCATACTGAATCACGGCTCGAGTTCCCAAAGCTATCAGATCTTCGCTCGCTCTCTCTCTCTCTCTCTCTCTCTCTCTCTCTCTCTCGCCATCGCTTGCAGTTCAAAGATGTGATCATCAGCTTTGCTGAAAGCCTAGGTTCCCAAAACCAAGAAAAAATCCTCCTCTTGTTCTGGTCATAATGCGTAGATTTGAAGTGTGATCTTTCCACTCCACGTATGAGATTGTTTTCACTCACAAAATCGGTGCAGTTTCAAAATTTACTTAACACTGGGTCACTCGAAACCCTCGTGTTTAGATCGAAAGGGAAACATAAAACATCACGCATAGCCTAAAATATGATGGCAATGAAACTCATGTAAAAAGGTGCATAAATCCTTACAACCACATTCATATTTTAGACATGATTAGTATAACACACCAACAATCAAGATCAGAGAAGTAAATAAGCTTCCAGGCAAGCTTCAGTAGATATAGAGATTCCTTAATCACGCATGCTAAGACGACTAGTTAGAGATTTACAACAACGGGCCAACCATCTCTCACTAGGACTAGACCTAGTGGTAGTACATTTACTTAGGCATGCTTTGGTTAAACATAATTTTGCTTGAGGAACACTTTAAGCTAGGGATCAGTTCCACAAGTGCAACTCCGATGTGTTAACCTGGAGCTTCCTGTATACCTACTCCTACTGTTCCTTAAAAGGAGATGAGCATCTCGAATGGCGGTATTCCAACCAAAAAAAAAAAATCCATCTATATGAAGAAGCTTTCTGCAAGCACAAGCGCTGGTCATAGATAGTTTGAAGCACTAGAAAATCCTTACAACAGCAGCAAATCAGAGAAGCTCCTTCCCATAAAATATTTACTTCGTGTGTGGATATTTTGTTGCTCATCCTTCTGTATCATCAGCCGCTGAACCTTTGTCTTCTGTAACCATGATAATCCCATCATCGTCAATTTTTTCCTTTTCTGGTTTCTTTTCCTTCTGATCTTTATGAAGCACATTACAATTGATGGTGTGCCATACAGGTCTCTCCTCTTGGAACAATCTGAAAGGTTTAAAGCAAACATTCAAATAGAAGAAACCGGCACATGCTTTTGAATTGAGAACTGGCAGGGTAGTCACGGCCAGTACAGCAGTACTTTAATGATCAGTGATGAGAAAAGGAAAAAACCACATACGGATGCTTGCAGAGAATTGGGCTTTGAATTGTGAGAGCGTATTTGCATGTGGACAACTCTGTGAAGGAAGTAATCATAGCTCTAGGCTCTGCGCATACAAATCTCACCTACACTTGCACAAATAAATTTGGATATGAAGAAAATAAAATAATAAAGGGGATCCTTTACTGAGATATCAACAACAGAAGTCATTCTACCTCAGTCTCACGAGGCTCATTTGTAAGATCACATGTAGTCCCGTTGGTGTACTGATGAGCATGATACCTACATAAACCAAATATATATGTATCAAAATGAGCTCTATCTCTGGCTCCAACAAGAAAGTCTCCTCAAGCCAACCCTCTATATTATCAAATAGTGAAAATAAGGCCATTGGACAAACCTCTGTGAAGCATCTTTCGATCGGGGATCCTTCAATGTTGAGACATCAGAGAGATTCTGGTTGAAAGCAGATGTAGCCTCTGAATCGTACCTACCTAAGATAAACTCCTGGACCACCTGTAACAAGCAAATAATGGCTTGGATTAGCATGAAGCGTGAGGTACAACCAAAAAAAAAGTAATGCCAAAATTAAACTTTCTTTCTGTCCAAACTGTGACATAGATTATTCATGAAAGAAGGACAAGTATTGCATGCAAATTCTTTTAAAGGTTGCCAAATCTGTCCAGAGCCATGCAAAAACTCAAGCACTTCACATGCAATTATAATACCTGATCATCCTCCAGGTGAAATTGCCGTATTTTCTTCTGATAACAGAACTCATATGACCACCAGCCTTCTTGCTGCATTAAGATCAGAATAAAAGCGAAGTAAGTTATCAATGAATACTATATGTCCTCGCAACCTAAATATCTACCAGAAAACCTAGATGTAATGCATCCTTAATGGTTCTATCAACTAGAAATCAGCTTTCTACTATTTTTCCCTCTCTACATTAGGAGGGAGCCAATCAGAGGTGGAGCAATAGGTACTTACTCGTACAAGACACTGCGCCTTTAGTACTTCAAGCAGCTCATCAGGTGTCTTCAATTTGATGCGTTTCTCTGTCTCCACAATCATACTGGTCACATTCTGCTGAACAATTGGTTTTTCACCCTTGGCTTTCTCAACCTTGGGTAAGAAACATAAATACTTCTGTCCATCTTTACCAGGCATAACTACTGATTCCTGATCATCATCCTGAAAAATTCCAGCCAAAATATTAAGTTTAACTTAAACTTTTCCTACAAAGGAAATGCAGAAACCACACAAAAGGTCATGATACAGAGACATCATGCTAACCCTAAAATTAGAAAAAACATCGCAGATTCAACATGCTAATGATCCTAAAGGCAAAAGCAGAAGAGAGTTTAAAACATGCACACACCCAAAAATGACAATTTTTTAAATTTCTTAGCAACTAATCCATCCAAACTATAATAATTCCAGTGAATATCAGACTGCAGTAAGCAGAGAATAAACTTGAAAAATGTCATTACTTCCCCATATCATGCAATGCAATGCAGCATCTCCAATTTAGTCATATTAGCCAATTAAAGAACATAATACACCATGCAAGTCCCAAGTAGAGGCAGGAGAAACCTAATCTCTAACTTACCGGATGGAAGGGAGAGTCTTCTGGATGGAACTCAATATTATACTTAGGTTCTTGTGAACTACGTCCAAATGTACCACCTGTCAAGACAGTGTCATGAAAATAAGGAACTACTGGAGCTTATACTTGGTAAACTTTCAAGTCTTCTGCAGTTTCTACAGTATGGTTAACTTAGTTCTGTATTGATCAGAAATGAAGATCTGCACAGAGCACACAAAGAATCTTGAAATAAACTGCATGAGAAAGTCAAGCCAGATTATCAGCTTCACAACAAGGAAGTCTGCTCAGACAGTTCAATCATATATTTCCTGCTCTCACGGATTGTTGCTGTATCCTTACCATAGAGATGCGAAGAAGTGTTCGGATTTCTATATTTCATTGGATCATTCAGTTCTAAATGAATCTCTCCTGCTTCCAAATCAGAGGTGCATGATTACGTAATAAATTAGAAGAAGCCGTCATCTCACCATTTGGGAATGTAAGCTTGACCAGTGGAAAGCAAGGCATTGGCTAGAAATCAAACTATTAGGAGTGAACTCACAAACCTGCCAAACATTTGGCAAAAGGAGGAGTTCCGCAAGGTCAATTTTTCTAAGCAAGTTAAAATCAGAACCAGGAGTCAAAACAATCTCCTCCGTAACTACCCATATTATCCCTATTACCCCAATCATTAATCTCAAAGAAACAGCACTTGCAATTGCTGAAACGCATACGCAATTCAGCAAATTGCCGAATGTATCTAGGTGTAAAGAGAAGAAAGACAGACTTCTTCCCTGTACCACCAAGAGACTAATCAATTAATGGCTTCTCACAGACAGCTGAAAAATCAATCACATTCCCCTTCCATCTGGGAAGTGAAAACTCCGACAGCATGAGGAAACCGCCAAAAGGTCGATGCTTCTTTCTAGGGTTCACTCCCGATCACAATTCCTACATCCCCTCATCATTACCTCGCTAGGGGGAAATAATTTAGCAGGGACGCAACACAAATAAAAGGACTCAAAAATCATCCTTAAGCACCAGAACACTAGCACAAGCCCAAATGGGCGCGTCAAGCTTTGCAAAGCAAAGCTCAGGCAAACTAAATGGCGACCCAAATCGCATCGTCTGCCCATCTTGACGGCTGTAGCGAAGCACGGAGACAACTATCATCCAAATTTCATCGAAAAGGCTGGAAGCTAATTCTCTCCGAGCATTCTAGGCATTACCTCGCGCTAACAAAGAAACCCAGAAAGGACCAAAACTTAAAGAACGTAACTTGAAGGAGGCACGATGAATGCAAGGAAAAGAGAAATCGCGAAATCCGTGCAAATTGAGGATGATGGTGGGGGATCAATTACCGACTTGAGCCGTCAAGACCTTGTCGGCGAGCACACGCGCGCAGAGGGCGGATTGGAGAAGGATCGACAGCAGCAACAACAGCCTCATCTCTCTCTCTCTCTCTCTCTCTCTCTCTCTCTCTCTCTCGATCGATCGATGGATCGGACTTTGCGGAAGGCCGAGATCGAAGTCAGGAGCTTTTTGCAGCGGAACCAGAATCTCGAGCTGAAGGCGGATCCTCTTCTCTCTCTCGATGGATGGATGGATGACGAAGGAGGAGCTCTCTCTGCAAGCGCGGCGTCTGCGACGACTGCGGCGGTGGCGGTCGGGGTGGTCGCGGTGGCGGTGAACGAAAGGCCTAGACACAGCCCGACGTGGACTACCCAATCGCTTGCCGCCACGTCATTCGGCTGCTAGCACTGCTGGTCGCGTGACTGGTCACGTGCTGCCGTTAGTAACTCTCATTTACGAAAGGGTTCATGTTAGGAAAAAAATGAAAAGAAAAAAAAGACTGGCACAGCTACGACGATAATTCTAAATTAATACACCCATCAACTATCCCATGTTACCTAATTTAAAAATTTAACAGTAAAATTAAATAGAAACTAACGGAGGGTAAATTTATCATAAATGTATTTATTTATGACTTTTTATCATCAAAAAATTGGATTTTCAATGGTCAAAAAATTAATTTATGATAAATTGTTATAAGTATACCAATTTGGCCTTTTTTGTGTGGCAATAACCCTTTCTTAATATATGTTGATTAAATTATTTGTATTTTGGAAATTTATTAATTTTAATATGAATATTTACTAATGTTTCGTGTGCTATTACTATAGCGACCGATTATTTGGGTGATCCTTGTAATTTCATGTTCATAATAGACTATTACTTATGGAGAATCTATCAACCTCTTGAAAAATTTGCCGACGCTCTTTTAAAGTATTATCTAGTAATGCAGGTACGTTTAATTCCATATCTATCGATTCATTAAATTTCAAATGCATAATGCACTGGACCCTATCTTATTAGTGTAGTGTAGAATTTATTACCCATGGCAATATATGTGAAGAATCAGATAAGATACACTTTACTTTATTCTTTACATGTATTTAAAGTATAAGTTAGCTAATGGTTAATTTAAAGACATCAACTAGAATCTATGTAATGAAATAACTTTCAAAGTTACAACCTTTATTCATGAAAAGATAAAATTTTATACAAAGAAAGATAAAATGAATTTGTCAACTTTGAAAATTCTTGTTGTAGTTGTCAAGAGTACAAGAATTGCTTGACCGATCTTGATTTGATTGAGAGTAAATTTTGGAATTACTATACCATTGAAAAATATTTTTTCCAATATGTCAAGAGAAGCATTCCATTGTAAATGTTGATCATGGATTATAAATGAATAAGCCATTGTTGTGCAAGAGGTTTTGTTAGTGCATTCTGAAGTTGATCACGAGTGGACCATATTGCAAACAAAGTGATAATCAATGGCAATATATTTCATCTTGGAGTGAAAAATAGGATTAGCACAAAGATAAGTAGCACCAATGTTATCATGATATATGCTAGGTATGGTTGAAGGAGATACCCCAATGTAGGAGAGATTGAATCCATGTGAGCTAAGAAGCTATTGTAATAATAACGCAATATTCAACTTCAATTGATAAATTTCAAGAGCACCATGATATAGAATTCCAGCCAATATAAACAATGTCATCTAGATTGCCTACCCAATCAACTTTAGAGGACGCATTGAAGAGGGACTGCTTTGCAAATACAAGCCAAGATTGATAGTTCTTTTGAGATAACGTAAAACATATTTAATAGCACTCCAATGTAACTCGGTTAGTTGATTTGTTGAAGACAAAAGCAATATCAAGTCTTATGAATGCAGGATATTGAAGAGCACAAAAAATCTTCCTACATTTAGTTGTGCCTGTATGAGGCAATCCATCAACAAGAGTGAAAGAGTTACCGATTGCCATTGGGGCGACAATTCCTAACATGATCGCTTGATCAATCATGTCCTTATATACTTGTGTTGTGTAAGAAAAAGCCCAAACTTAGTGCATATCACCTCAATTCTCAAGAAGTAAATGTGGATCCTAGTGAAAATTACCTACAAAAGCTTTCACAAACTTTTGCAAAAAAAATTTTGCTACCTCTTACAAGGATCAAATCATCTACATAAACCAAGAAATAAATAATGATGCCATCATGTCTGTCTATAAAGAGCGAGGAATTGGAGTTGGATTGGATAACTCCAAACAAGATAACAAAGGAACTCAATGCTAGATACCACTTCATCATGGAGTTCCTTGAAGGAAATGGGAAATTCACGTGCTCTAATGGCAACAGAAATTTCCTTGAATTCAAAGTCGACCCATTTAGTACATCTATTATCAAATCATCATCACTAATGGGAGAATTGATGATGGCAAGTTTGCTAGCAAATTATTTGACGACTTATATCCTTAGCTACTGATCGAGTGTCACATTTTGTGAAGATTAAACGCTTCTCGAGACTCATGACGTGCAAATGTGTCTCGTTGGCAAAGATGCAAAAATTTGTTCCAAGCCTCTCATGTTGTTTTAGCAAAAGCAATGAGAGGCATGATTGAGTATGAAGTGGAAGTTATAAATGCATGAAGCAATAGTTGATATTGGCATAACCCAACGAGAATAAGATGGATTGGCCATTGCTTTGCCATCAGTGATGATAGTGTTAACAGGCACAAAATAAGATGGATTGGCCATTGCTTTGCCATCAGTGATGATAGTGTTAACAGGCACAATATGGTTCAATCTATATACAACCCATTAAATCATAGCTATGTTAGTTAGAGAAATTAAATGCTTAACAACACACGAGGGAAATTTCATCTATGTCATTTTAATGGTAATTGCACAGATGCATTGATCGGCACAAGCATGGGGGCATCATTTGAAGAGGGGCCGGTGACTATAATAGGAGCAATAGTGTTTGAGGATTCTTTTGCTATTGGAAAAAAAGAAAAAGTTGAACGATATACTTGTGAATAGTAGGCTCTAATACCGTAAAGAATTGGACTAGTTACACTTTACTGTTGTTTCTTATATATATTTAAAGTACAAGTTAGCTAATGGTTTAGAAAGAAAGTGGCTAGAATATATGCGAGAAAATCACTTCTCCGAGTTACTGCCTTTTATACACGAAAGACAAAATCATCTAGATAAAAAAAGATAAAGTGTGTCAACTTTGGAAACTCTTGCCGCACTTGCCAAAAGTACAAAAATTGCTTGTCTGGTCTTGACTTAATTATAATCAATTTTCGGAATTGTTTTGTTTTTGGGAGATATTCTTTCCAATAATATGAACCTAAGTTTGCTAACTTTAAGTTAAATATACCAACCTCATTGAAAAGCTACGAATGTTCATGATTACATCTCTAGCATCTTAATAAGTATACATCTTTCAACTACTCGTTGATAACTTTTTCGCGTGGGTAGTATGAATATGGTTTCGTTGCATATGGCAAGTTATGCTATTGGCTTATAGAAGTACGAATTTGGCAAATATCTTATGTTCTTAATAAAATATCACATGATTAGTAACTATAGTACCACTATAACTTGGTGAACTTTCATACAGTAGTAATTTTCTCTTTATTTGTTGACATGTTAACTTATGTTGATAGAAATTGACCAAAAAGCAAAACTATGTTGATAGACGTCATGACTTTCATTTTTTTGTAGTTCTCACAGCTGGTCAAAGAATAAACTTGCTTGGCTAGGCCGGCCGACCGACTTTCCTAGTTTGGTTTATATCTAACCTCTGCTCATTGTTTCTTATGCGATTACTTAACTGAGAGGGTTTCTCTAACCCTCCAAATTTGGACCCCATGCCTAGTAATTGAATATCCTTAGTGCAAACCTAGGGCCATTTCTTTAATCTCCAATTAGCTATAGCGCCGACCTATTGGCAAACAAAATGAAGTGGGTAGCCATCAAAGGGACCGAAAAGTACATGAATTCTGCTCGTTTCTCAAAAGGGGCTTTCGCTTCTCGTGTTTTCCTAATAGCTCCAAATTTTTTAACGGAAAGATCGACAGATGTGTTTGGAATATTCGAAATGAGCGTATTATCATACCGGATCCACCTTTCTATGATCCCCAGCTGGAGAATTCATCGTCACCACCATGAAAGCTTTGCCTCGTAAACCATCACGTGGAAGCTCCCATCAGCACATCATCGCCATCATTTCAGAAACCAAAGTCAAACCCGAATTCCCACTTACAAGGAGCAATCAGACAGAACCGTCAACAAATTCCCATCGCTGTCTTTGGAGTCGCTCCAAGAACGCCGGTGCTCGTCCCGTCAAGCCAAGAAAGAATCCTCGCACGAAACCGCAGCAGCACGAGGATGTCCTAACTTTCAAGAGTCGATCTCAAACATTAACTTCCCCAAAACCCAATTTTGTCGTCGGTTCTACGGAATCACGTGGTTCTGCTGCAAAAGGATAATGGGGGGAGTGCAAGTTTTAAGTGGCGGACAGATGAAAAGGTCCTACCTTTAAGGCTGTGCGACCCCACTAGGAACTGGACATCAGCCATATTAGCTTCGTCATCACCCCCATCATCCTCTCTCTCTCTCTCTCTCTCTCTCTCTTCTCGACATGGGGGATGATTAAATTAATTGCTCCGATGAAGTTGTCCTTTGACCGGAATCTTTCCACCCTGTGCGTTTTCCGGTTGTCAGGAAGAACAATGTCAGCCACCTTCTATTTCTTTTTCCGCTTACCTTCTTAGTCATGCCGAAACGTGGAGATGTTTCAAGACTCAGTCTCGAGATTGTCATCGAACCGATCAAGATTCATCGTCGAATTGTGCTTATGAAAGGTGGCCACAATGTCGATTGAGTACTTTATTCAAAAAAAGAAAAATTCCAGAGGGACTTCCATTGATTTAATCGATTGTCGTGTTAGGTGGGTTTACTAAGGCATTAGAATAAAATAAAGAGTATCATAAGAAAATCATAATATGGGATATTATATTATGAGGGGATAATACCTTAAAAAACCCTAAACTGGTACACTTGTGACAAATTTACCCCAAACTATTTTTTTGACCATAAAAAACCCCAAACTGGTAAACTTATGACAAATTTACCCCGACTGATTATAAAAAACCCTAAACTTGTACATTTATGACAAATTTACCCCAAACTAATTTATTCGACTGCAAAAAACCCTAAACTCAAATTTGTGACAAATATACCATATGCTAAATTGGATTAATACCACAAAAAAATCATAAAAATTGTAAATCGTGACAAACGAAAAGTAAAATCCTAAATTGATATACTTGACTAACCGCTGTCACGTGTCATTTAACTTAATAATTTGAGAATAAAATTTAATGAAAACTAATACGGGGTAAATTTGTCACAAGTGTACGGTTTGGGATAAATTTATCAAAGATATACCAATTTGGAGTTTTTGGTGGTCAAAAAATAGTTTGGGGTAAATTTGTCACAAGTGTCTTGCAGGTTTGGGGTTTTTTAGGGTATTATCCCTATGAGTACTTGATTCAATTTAATCTTCGTAGATCACAATACATTGTGTAGTCTCAATTGGACAGATTTGACTCAATTAACGAAATTAAAAGTGATTTTTGCACCTCTTTCAAATTCACAAAAAAAGATTGAAAAAATAAACTACATCTTTATAACCAAACTTGAAGTGAATATCATGGCATAAAAGCACAATCTCAATTGATGCACCCAAAATATATCTTCTCGATTTTTCCTCAACACAATATTCATCATAATAATCTTTTTTTGCACTTCACCAAAAAGAAAAAGAATAAAAGAAAAGAAAAGTCCACGGTCCCCGAGAAGCTTGGAATTTCACGAAACGCCAGCCCTGGCATTATTATTCATTTTTGTCCAAAGACCAGATTCATTAAATACTAAAAAAATTTTCAAAAAAAATTCAAATAACAAAACAAAATTTTCCAACAGAACAATATTAAAATAAGCGAATTTCATTTTTTATTCCGTCCTTTCTTATTTTTGTGGCGCTTACGTTAAGCGGTGAAAATCTTCAACGTCAAGAAAGAGAAGAACCAGCCAACCACGCATCCCTACGTTTCTCTCTCTTGAGCATTCCATTCCTTCTCTCTTTCTTTCTGAAAGTCGTCCACGTTTTTCTCTCTCTTGCAAGTCTCGCAGTTCTCCACATTCTTGGGCTTTCCCGAGGAAGACGGCAGCTTTCTTGGCAGCACCGCTTCCCCCGATAAGCGGCTCCGGATTGGAATTCGACGGATTTTCCAGGCTGGGACTCTATTTTTGGCTTCTTGGCTGCTTAAAGGTGACGCCTTTCTCCATTTTCTGGCGTCTCTCCAAATTGGGTTCGATCCTGTAGGGCTTATTTGCCCGAATCCCGTTTGGAGAGACCGGAATTCGTCTCTTCAATTCGTGTTCCGATCTGGGTATCGGGCTTTATTGGATAAAGCTGCGAACTTTGAGCCTTTCTCTGGGAGGATACTTGGCGTGTTGGAGTTGTTTGGGAATATTCGTGGCTGAATTTGGGGGTTTAGTTAGCTTGTTCGCTTCGGTGGTTCCTGTTCTATCGAGTGCTTGAGGAGGGCGGGATACTATCGCATTTGGTGCCGCGGGTGTTGGTGCTGATTGGGTTGGATTCGTGTAGGTCGTTTCGTGGTGTGTATTTTGATTCGACGGGTAGTGTTGTGGTCAATTTGTATGTGTTTACCGGATTTGGACGTGTTTGTCTGAATTGGGCAGTGACGAGGTGCGGTGTTTTGTGTAGCTAAAGTATATCTTCTTTCACTTTCTGGATTGGAGTTCTTCTACTCCAATACTCGGTTTTGTGATGGGGAAGCAGAGTGGGAGGAAGAAGGGACCGGTGGGAGGAAAATCTGGCGATTCCATTGGAAAGCAACACAGAACTGGGGAGAACAGTCCAAAAGCATATGATAAGGACACGGCGGTCTTCATTGCGATGTCCCAGGAGCTGAAGGATGAAGGGAATAGGCTGTTTCAAAAGAGAGATTATGAAGGAGCTATGCTGAAATATGAAAAAGCCCTCAAATTGCTCCCTAGGGTTCACATAGATGTGTCGTATCTGCGCAGCAATATGGCTGCGTGCTATATGCAAATGGGTCTCAGTGAGTACCCGCGAGCGATCAATGAGTGCAACTTGGCCCTAGAAGTCACACCCAAGTATTCTAAAGCACTGTTGAAGAGGGCAAGATGTTACGAGGCATTGAATCGGTTGGATTTAGCATTGAGGGACACTTCAACAGTTCTGAACATGGAGCCAAATAATGTAATGGCATTGGAGATAGCAGATAGGGTGAAAGCCACAATTGCAGAGAAAGGATTGACTGTGAACAACGAATCAATTGAGTTGCCACCTGACTATGTTGAACCTCCTAGCTCTTCATCATTGGCAAAACGAGTGAAAGAGAAAGCTCGGAAAAAGAAAGGTAGCCGAATTGAGGGGAAGAAACCTATCGAAAAACCTAAGGAGATTGAGAATGTTAATAAAGTTGAGGAGAATAAGGCTGAGCAGATATTTGAGAGTAGCAAGGATGAAGAAGGAGCCGAAGACAAGAAGCCAGAGGATAAGGCAGTAGTGGAGGAGAAAATCGTGAGCATTCAGGATGAAGAGCCTAAGAAGACTGTAAAGTTGGTTTATGGAGAGGACATAAGATGGGCTCAGTTGCCAGTTAATTGTAGTCTCTTGCAGGTGAGGGAAGTGGTACATGATCGCTTCTCGAGCTCCAGAGCTGTTCTTGTAAAGTACAGAGACCAAGAAGGTGACTTGGTCACAATTACTACAGATGAAGAACTAAGGTGGGCTGAGGCATCCACAGAGCCACAGGGTTCTATCAGATTGTATGTTGTCCCAGTGAATCCTGACCAGGATCCATTTCACGGGAGACTTTCAGACAAGTATGATGTTCATGACATTACCATCAAGAACAATGGAATTCAGGGGAATGGGCACGTGGTCAAAGCCGATGAAGCAGGAAAGAAGCCAACTTGCATTGATGACTGGATAATTAATTTTGCTCAACTTTTCAAGAATTATGTTGGCTTAGATTCTGATGAATACTTGGATCTTCATGAACTTGGTATGAAGCTTTATTCTGAAGCAATGGAGGAAACTATCACTAGCGATGAGGCTCAAGGCATTTTCACAATAGCTGCTGAGAAGTTTCAAGAGATGGCAGCTCTAGCTTTGTTCAACTGGGGTAATGTCCACATGTCAAGGGCAAGAAAAGGTGTGCACTTACCAGAGGATGCTTCAGAGGATTCCTTGCTCGAGCAGATAAAAATTGCATATGATCGGGCATTAAAAGAGTATACAAGCGCAGGGAAGAGATTTGAAGAAGCATTGAAGATTAAACCAGATTTCTATGAAGGATATCTAGCCCTAGGGCAGCAACAATTTGAGCGGGCTAAACTTTCTTGGTATTATGCACTAGGCAGCAAAGCTGACTTGGAAACATGGCCTTCTACTGAGATTCTCCAACTCTATAACTATGCTGAGGACAACATGGAAAAGGGCATGCAGATGTGGGAAGAATGGGAAGAGCAACGCCTGAGGGATCTCTCAAATCCAAATACCAGTAAAGTTCAGTTGCAACAATTAGGGTTGGATGGATCGTTCAATGAAATGACAGCAAATGAAGCTGCTGATCAGGCTGCAAACATGAGATCTCAGATAAATCTATTATGGGGTAGCATGTTGTATGAGCGTTCCATTGTGGAATTCAAATTAGGCTTACCTGTCTGGCATGAATGTTTGGAAGTTGCGGTCGAGAAGTTTGAATTTGCTGGGGCTTCTCCAACGGATATAGCGGTTATGGTGAAGAACCATTGTTCAAACCATGGTGCAATGGAAGGTAACATTTATGTACTCCTTGTCGTGTTGTGTTTTGTTGACTTATTAATCTTGAGAAGAAGCTGATCCTCTCCTGTGCAACAGGTTTAGGATTTAAAATTGATGAGATTATACAAGCATGGAATGAGATGTATGAAGCTAAAAAGTTACGGAGTGGTGTTCCGTCATTCCGGTTGGAGCCATTGTTCCGCAGGCGAACATCTGGACTTCATCATGCTCTTGAACAACATTAAGTTACATGACCTTGTACAGGCTTTCCAAGACAGACATCACCCTTGTTTTTCTCCTCTTTTTGGGTTATATAATGCTGTTTGTTGAGGTATGTGGTGATGTCTTTTTATGACAAAACAATGTTGGTTCCTATTGCAGTTCCAGCCAAAATAAATTATTGTTGCCTAGAATCTGGAGTTTTAAAATAGTCATTAATTGTCCCCTGTATTGCTTTCTCTCTAAGTCTCTAGCACTATTATATCATTGAATAATTTAGGAAAAGCCAGTTCTGGGTGTTGTCTGTTTTGATTTTCTGTAGGGGTCTCCTTGATTGCCCTTTCATCTTTTCCTTCGCTTGATGATTTCTCCAAGTGAGGAAGAAAATGAAACCTTTGTGCTTTTTGATGGCAAATTTACATTGTTAGTGCTCGTGAAGTTGTGAGATAAACATCTGCGAATAAACCTTTGTTGAGAGCTTGTGAGGGATCTTTAGCTAATAGGACTTGGTTTTACTTTGCACCTTCACGATCAATAATGCTATCCTTATCAATGACCTTGTATTCTTGCTGCTATATGACTGCCTAGTGACTACTGAAGAATCATCTAGATAATACGTGGTTATGCTTCTTGAGAAAAATAAGGGGGCATGGGTAGCATTGTTGTATCTGGAATTAGGAACCTGCAAAAGTCATCATTTGAGGATCTTGATGATGGATGGGATTGACTATATCATTTGAGTATATTGCATTGACCTCTGTAGCATAGGTTGTTCTGCAGCTTTGTATATTATGCATGTGAATATTACTCTACAGATGATTAATCAACAAGGTTAATGATGAGAAATTCTTAGCTAATGGCTTGTCTTGTATATCTGAAAGTGACTCCTTAGTCCCTGGCGGGAATATCGTTTCTATCTTTTGACTTTGGAGTTGTGGTCTGCAGGGTGTTTTTGCTTGTGGTCCATTCATTGCCTTTCATCCGTGGAATGGTTGTGCCGGAGTTGGAGTTCGGGTTTTCAACCGTCAACGCAATGACTTCCCACATATTTATTGGGGAGAAGAAGCAGGGATCTCCATTTAGGATGTCAGCTTCATCACCATCATTGCCTCATATTTTTCCTCTTTAGGATAGAGTATGTACACTGGTTTAAAAGAAAATAAAAAAGAAAGTATTGTGTTTTATATTGTAGTACTGTATTCTGATTCATTTTAGTCGTTCTCGGAGAGGTCCATTTGGGGGTGTCGTTTGAATTGGAGGTGGTTCTTTGTTCATTCATGTCCCGTGTTAGTCACAGTGGGTCATGTTTGCTTGTATTTCTAATCTAGTGTCAACTCCATCCTTTGTTCAACTTATTGGGGTTACATGAGTTCTGGTTAAATTGAAGTGTCTATCTTTGTGCTGGACGAATTTTGATGCTTTTGAGAGTAAGATTCTCTGCCACATCAAATTTGCCAGGTTGATGGCCATAATCATGTGCGATTTCTTGTGTGGTCTTTTATCTGTCATAACCGTAACTGCATATTTCATTTGATTCTGTGAATATCAGTTTGCTTGCTTCTACAAACATTTGTTATACTCAAAATTTCAGCACCAGTAGGCCCTCTCCACATTAACAGATACTTGCGAAGTTGGTTCTCAGATTAATTTGAAAGAGAATGCCCAGAAAAGTTTTTCATCAGTTAGTTCCTATCAATTGTGTGGAATGAATACAGGACCCAAGTGTGAAACCAGAAGAATCTTTTCTTAAGCAAGTACATACATTTCACATTGTCGAAATTTTCACTCAACGAGCCCTTGCGGTTCACCTCGTGAGGTTCGCTACAACCATCAGTTCCATCTGCTTCACATAGAAAGCTTCATGAACAGCATAACAACCTTCAATTCAATCATAATTTTTTTTTTTTGCTAATTTAATCCTAAACCTTTTGTAATTGCACCGGCCGGCCAGAGGAAAGAGAAAGTGAAAAGGAAAAGAAAAAAAAATTCAAAAATTCAAAAAAATTTTAAAAATTCGAAAAAAGTAAAAAAAAAATTAAAAAATTGCTAAACCGGCACAATTATAAAAGGTTTAGGACTAAATTGACTAAAAAAAAGTTTATGATTGAATTGGCATAATTGCAATAAATTTAGGATTTTTTTGGTAATTCTCCCCATACACATTACTCGGATAAATTCCCCATCCTTAAAATCACTTGCCCACGCATTCATCATTTGCTTGACCCCATGAGAACATGGGAACAGACAAGTGCTCCTTTCTCCATACGGAAGCCACACAAAATCAAATGGCCCTAGCTTTGATTAACGAATTATTCCTAATTATTCGCCGAATTGGCTTTTGCTTAATTAAGCGGACACCATACGTTTTCGTAGCCAACCTCGATCTTTTGCCCGTCTTCTCTGGCAAATATCAAATCAAGCGCCAACCTTTCTTGTCCCAAAATATTTAGATTAGGTGCACTCGGCGACAGGAGCCCAACTCACCTGTTGCATTGGCCGCTCGCTACTATGCAAAAGGCCATTGGTTCACGCCTCTCCCCATCTCCGTCTCATCCCCTACCTCTACAAAAACCCTCTGCACCAAAGCTAGAGACAACCTTCCCCTTGCAAATGGAGACTTCCCCGCTCGCCATTCTCTCGACCACTCTTCTAATAACTCTCTACTTCTTCTTCCGCCACCTCCGCTGGCGGAAAAAATAATTAATAAGAAATATGGGAAAAAGAGATATTTACCATAAGTCGTTCATAAAAAAAAAAAAAAATCTCGAAAGTCGTGGAGCTTTCGTTCCTTATACCATGTTTGTAAGGCTTTCACATTAGAATGAGGAAAAAGGAAGATGAATGTGAGGTCACGTTCTTGACATTTGTATAAAACGTGTTAAGTAATATGCCATGACATTTTTATGATTATTGACCCATTACCATTTCAACAATTCAAACTTTTAGAAATTCGAGTTCATCCAGTGCTCGAATTCCGACATTGCCCATCATCTTTCTCCTTTCTGTTATTCTTTTTTTCGTTGAACTAGGCGTGCAACCGTACAGAGGAACTAGAACCCACCAAAAAACTTTGCAAAACTTCAAACGAGCAGGCGATAGCTGGGCCTTAGGATCAAGTGTTTCGCTCTCGGCATCGACAACCCAAAGTCCTCGCTCATGTCCAGCTCGTTCGGCGACGTCCCCGCGGGCAGCTCCCAGTCAAAACAGTGCACTAACTGGGCCAAAACAAGGCGCACGTTGACGAGACCCAAGTGCATCCCCGGGCAGCCCCTCCGGCCTGACCCGAACGGTATGAGCTGGAAGTCCCGCCCCTTGACGTCCACGCCGCTGTCCGCAAACCTCTCCGGGCGGAACTCCTCCGGGTCCTCGGCCCAAGTGCCGGCGTCTCTCCCGAGTGCCCAAGCGTTCACGATGACCCGAGTCCCCTTCGGGACGTAATATCCGCCCATCTCGATGCCCTCCGTGGACTCGTGTGGGATCAGGAGCGGGCCCGGCGGATACAGCCTCATGCTCTCCTTCACCACCATGTTCATATAATTCAGCTTCGGCAGATCGGCCTCCTCGACGGTCCGCCCCAACCCGACGGCAGCTTCCAGCTCTCGCTGGAGGCGTCTCATCGCGTGCGGGTGGCGGATCAGCTCGGACATGGCCCACTCGATCGCGGTGGACGAGGACTCGTACGACGCAGCGATCATGTCGAGGGCCAAGGCCTTGATGTTGGTCCGACCCAGCACGTGAACCGGCTCGTCGTCTTGCGGCGAGCCGTTCATGGGGTGGCCCATGCCGGCGAGCAACGTGTCTATGAAGTCGCCCTCGTATTTTCCGGTCGTGTCTTCCTCGTGTTCTCTAATGATGTCCTCCAGTACCTTATCCACGGCTCGATTGACAGCTTTCGCACGCCGAGTTATTCCCTGTAGAGGTTTTCGATTTTCAAAATATTATCTTCACAACAAACCAGAAAAGATGTTTTCAAAGCTGCAAATTCTTTGCATCTGTAAAAGATCAAGCTAGCTAGATTCATGCTGTTTGTTTTAGCCTCTTAAACTACACATAAATTCCATTTCACTGTACTACGTACAATAAGCTAAACCGAAAACTGACACCTGAAGATCGAGAGCTCCAAGAAGAGGCACGTAGTCTGCCAAATTGAAAGCCCCGGCTAAGTTCAGAGCCTCGTGAATCACAGGCTTCAAGTTGAACTTATCCCTTGTGCTGCACCCCAGTATCATCCTGCACGCCAAGTCCCCGATCAGCTGCCCCACCTCCGCGCTCACGTCCACCACCTCGTGCTCCGCCGCCGCCGCCCTCACCCTCCTGACCACCCTCCCCAGCTCTTCCCTCCTCATTGGTGCGAAAGACTCAACCTTTGCCGCGCTCAGCAGCTGCAGCGTGCACAGCTTCCTCACGCCTCTCCAATATGCACCGCTCTCCGCGAACGCCATCCCCTTGTTGCCGTAAGACAAGTGGCGCAGGGCGTCCACGCTCGGGCGGCTCGAGAAGATGCCATCGTAGGTCTTGAGGACCAGCTCAGCCGCCTCCGGCGATGAGACCACTACTGTCGGCTTGTTGCCAAGGCGGAGGAACATGATGGGGCCATAGGACTTGGCGAGGCTGTGGAGGCAGCGGTGGGGAAGGTTGCCCAGCTGGTGGAGGTTCCCGATGACCGGCAGTGGTGGCGGCCCCGGCGGCAGCTTGTGGGCTTGCCGGCAGCGGAGGTGGCGGAAGAAGAAGTAGAGAGTTATTAGAAGAGCGGTCGAGAGAATGGGGAGTGGGGGAGTCTCCATTTGCAGGTAGGTGGAAGGCTGTTTCTTGTTTTGGCGGAGAAGGTTTTTGTAGAGGAAGAGGATGAAGCGGGCGGAGATGTGGACAGTCCATGAACAACTTTGCCTTTTGGACGGTGGCGAGCGGTGGCGACTGCACCTCAACGACCGACGTGAGTTGGGCTTCTAGCTGGCTGCGCCTAATTTAATATTCCGGTCGGTCAACTAGGCTTCACCGAACACTCTTCGCATGTGTATTTCAATAGCTGATAGGCTAGATTGAAAGATGAAGAGAGTAGGCTAGGTCATCGGGCTAGGTCTCAAATTTTGACAAATCTAGTCGAGCTCGCTAATTTGTTGCATTGGGAGGCATCCAAAATGCCTTGTATTTTAGTTTTAGGGCCTTGTCTTTTTTTAAGTTAATTTTTTTCTTTTTGGTTCCTAGTTTTAGGAATTTATTAAAAAGAGCCCCAAGCAACCAATTGAGAAAAGTTTACAGTATCCAATGCAATGGCTACCCTCATATTATGCATAATCGATATCTTGAAAGTAGAGTTATTCCTAATAAAGTGCACTCAACGAGTGCCCACTTGCCATGTTGGCATCTCAGATCTTAACAAACGTGATGTACTAATCCTTACACATATCTTGATTTCCTTCATCAATATGTGAAAATTAGATTGAATATCCTAGAATTCTGTAGTTTGATCATGACTATCCTCCTAATAGTATATAGGCCTAGGTAATTTTCAGAACATCCCATAATTCTTTAAGATAATAAAAAGGGAACAACTCCATCAAAATTAAGAGGTTTATTCCCTTTAACTCTACCATTTCAATCAATTTCTCGTGCTTATAATTAAGCTCTTTCCCAAACTCACTTAAGTTAGAAAGCTGAGTTGGGCCTCTAAGCCTAGTTAGGCTTCACAAGATCAACCCCTTCATTCTTTGGACAAAGATGTACTTTGGAAATACGGGAAAATTACCAAAAAAGTCATAAACATATTGTAATTGTGTCAATTCAGTCCTATCAAACATTTTATAATTATGCCAGTTTAGTCCATCGGGCCAAAATTGGCCGGCCGGCGCTGACGTAGACACTGGCCGTTCGGCGAAAGCTAACATGGCAATTTTTTAATATATATATTTATTTTCTTCGAATTTTTAAATTGGCACAATTGCAATAGATTTATGACTTTTTTGGTAATTCTCCCATAGCAGAACAAAACAATCATTAAACAAAACAATCATATGGGGATCAAGTGTAAGCATTACCCACTTTGATACTCAATCATTCTATGAGCTTATCAGAGGTATTTACAACACAGCCATGACGCAACTTCAACTTCTTCCAACTTTGAACTCGATGATACGATGCTTCAATAGAGCGGGCCAGTCGATCGAACCTGAGATGTCACTAGGTCCATCACAAGTCTAGTAGTGACCATTGTTTTTCTTTTCTTCTAGTAGCGAGCGGTAGGGGTGAGCGTGGTTCCCGAGTAGAACGGAAACCGGAGGGTCCAGTTTGGTTCCTAATTCTAAGGGGACCGGTTCAAGTTCCCGGTTACTTAGGGTTCCAAAAGGAAGAAAAGAACCGGATGCCCCAAAACCTAAACAGAACAGAACACCTCTCGCTTGCTTTGCACATTCCCTCGCCTTTGCTGGTCTTTACTGGCGTAGCCCCCTTCATCGGCGTCCCCCGAGCCACCGGCCATCTCTGCGTCGCACCGCCGCATCTCCACCTGTGAAACCCACGAGTGCTGCTAGCGATCTGTCCGAAACACCGCCCCTGTCGCTGTTCCCATGCACTGCCTCGCTGGTCATCATCACTCCGCCAGCGCCAACACCTGCTGTAGCCACGACCCAGCGTCGCCGCTCCTACTCTGCTCGCTGCAGCCTCGAGCTCCACCGGCTATCCTTCTCACCCACGAGCTCCGCCACGTAGAGAACACCTCTGCGCCCCTGCTCACCTGCGAGTACCGCCAGGCTGTAGGTCGTCCCTGCTTTGCTAGTCATTGCACTTGTCGCCCACTACTGCTACTCCATCCCGACAACTTGCCATACTGACAAGAGCATTGTTGCTGCGAAACCCCATCGACAAGTCCCAACCCTGCACTTTCCATTGTCGCTGCTACTGGTGTTGCTGTTGAAGTAGCGCTTTGCCCAATTGACACCATCAAAACTAGACTTTAGGCAAGATTAAATCCTTGTGTGCTCAATAAATCCTTTTGTTTTCCTGTCCTCCGATTGCTGCACGAACTTGGAGTGTAAATTGATAGTTGGGAGGCTGTTGCAATAGACAATATTGTTTAGCTCTTATTGCTACAACTCTAGTGACTGGAAATGAATTTTCTTTTGATAAATATTGGGCTGTTTGTTGCCACCCATCGAGAAGCACATGTTTATTTGGAATACTGCCTTTTATTGCCTTTTTTCTCCCAATTTTACTTGCATGATCAGACATTAAAGCAATGGTAGTTTTAGACAAATACAGTTTTGTTTGATTACAGCTGTGTGCTTCAAGTTTCTTAACTCTTGAAGCCTTTCTATGTCAATAATCTCAACAGAAACAATTTTGGTAAATCATATAAATAACCTCTTTGATTGAAAAATGTATGCTTCATCCTTTTTAAAGCTATCGATGCACGAAGTTTGTGATTCATCTTGTTTTGGAGCGTATATGAGCTAATTTTGTGCGCGTCGACACATATTTCTTGAGTTACGCGGGCTCGTGTTCATGCGTATATCATGATGGAGCTCTTCCTTGGGGGACAGCTTTGCATTTGCATTTTACTTATTCGTATGTGATTATGGAGTCCTTGGTGCATTTGATGATCTCCTGCACTTGTTGTTCCTTTTTATGGTCTTCAGTTTATTTTCAAGTTTGTGATGTGTTCCATTGGAAGACGTGAGATGTGTCTATTTAAAATACTATTCGTCATGTGAGCTTTAGAGTCATTGATTTGCTATTCTCTTTGTGGTCATGCTTATTCACAACTTCAGGCATCAGTCAACCGGTGCTTTATGGAACCAAAAAATAAATAAATAGTGCTTTATGTATTTGTAATCAAGTTTGATATTGTCTTTTCCGCCCATCATATTCATTTGATATATATGAACTTGTTCGATGCTTTTGTAATGAACAGTGGAAAAATGAAACATCCATCCGTTTAGTTCTAGATGTGTTTTTCTCTTCCTTTCTAATTTCTAGCCAATTGCCATACTGCTAGAAGGATATAACTGTTAGACATGCAAATAAGCTGAGATGGTCTTACAAGCATGGTGCCTTGAACTTGATAATGTAGCCTTTACTTCCTGAGGGACTTATATGTCTTATTCTTGACAATCATTCATTCTTGACACTTCATTAATTTGCTGGTATGAAGGGAGTCACATTTCTATGCTAGACATTATTGTTCTAGTGGTGTTTCATTTCTAGTCTGCTCTTTGTTTTGAAATTTCTAATTATATTCTATTATTATTGTATAGTGCGAAGTTAATGTATCAAAATAACACATCAATAGAGGTGGAGGGACGTGAGGAGATGATTCCGATTACGGAATTTGAGTTTTCTGCGATGAAATTGAAGAAAAGGCACCCCCTTACCATGAGTGTTACAAATAAGGTACCTGGTTCTGATATTCCTCATGATAAGAAATATACATCCGAATGTTGGAATCATTATTTGAGAATCAATGATAAGGATGGAAAAATATATCAAGTGAAGTGCATTCATTGTGGGTCCATGCTTAAGTACCGTGTTGCTAACGGTACTTCTGCAATGAGAAAGCACTTAACCACATGCAAAGGTTTCCCCGTAATGTAAATAAGATGCAAAAATTCTTTGTACCACGTAATGCTAACATGGCTGGTAAGGCAGTAGGAAATTCTAGTATTGATAGCGTCTTATCGACCTAGTTATTTAATCAAGAACGTTGTAGGCACATGCTTGCTCGGTTCATCATCCATGATGAACAACCTTTTTCCTTGGTTAAGCGTGTTGGATTTCGTTAATATGTTATTGAGTTACAACCTCTCTTCAAACATGTATCACGTTTCGCAGTAGCAAAAGATTACATTAAGTTGTTTTTATGTGAAAGAACTTTTTTAAAGAATTATTTTGCAAAGATTAATTCTAGGATCACACTCACGACTGATACATGGAGTTCCAATCAAAATTTGAATTATTTGTATCTCATTGCACATTTTATTGATGAAAATTAGAAGTTGCATAAAACAATCATCAACTTTGTGGTGATGCATAATCACAGGGATAGGAGATTGGGAAAATGGTGGAGAAATGCATTGAGGAGTGGAGAATAGAAAAAAATGTGTCCACAATTACTGTGAATAATGTTAGCTCGAATGATGTTGCAATTGGTTATTTGAGGAAAAAACTTTTGAAAGAAATGTCGTTGATATTAGATGGTAGTGTTTTGCATATTAGGTGTACAACTCATATATTAAATTTGATTGTGAGAGATGGCTTGACTACGATACGTGATTCTATTGCACATATCCAAAATGTGATTATGTATGTAAAAAGTTCTCTCACGAGAGCCCAAGTATTTCAATCTTGCATTAAGAAAGAACGGATCACTTATAAGGGTTCGGTAGTTCTTGACGTTGCCACTAGATGGAACTCCACTTATTTCATGTTAGACACTACCATAAAGTTTAGAAAAGCTTTCGAAAGGATGAAAGAAGACGATCCATCTTTTGTAAGTGAGCTTAATCATGAAACTCATAGTGATGATGATTGGGAAAATAGTATTATTCTTTCGGAATTTCTAAATGTATTCTATGATGCCACCAATCAGATGTGTGAGAGTTAATCTATTACTTTAAATGATTATTTTGAAAAGATAGTTATTTTGTATAGATATTTGAAAGATGCGGTCAATGTTTCAGATCCTAAGCTTCAAGCTATGGGTGTGAAAATAAAAGAATAATTTGACAAATATTATGGAACCTTGGATAAAGTGAATATGATTGTGTTGATCACGGTTGTGTTAGATCCTAGAGTCAAGTTAAATTATATGAGTTTCTTGTATGGACAAATTTATGATGATGAATCGAAAATTAAAGAGATGCATTACAAGGTGAAAGATATATTTGACCACTTGTATGAATTTTATGAGCAATCTTTTCTTATTTCAAGTGATCAAAATTTTGGTACCATAATTTGGGTGCAAGTAGTAGTGGTTCCAATGCTAATACATGTGGTAATGAAGGAATAAAGAAGTATAACAGCACCACCGACCGTGGTGGCTCCGCTGGGTAGGCTTCAGGCCTTTGAGGGAGAGGCCAAGAATTCAAAGCCCCTGCGACGCAAGTTGTAAGGAGGCTGGTGGGCCATTAGGTGATTGACGCGTGGCACCGGGGTGGCGGTCTCCTCGCTAGCAACATCTGGAGGTTACGTGGTGGCTGTTGGCCAAGGCGGTTCGTCCAACATAAAAAAAAGTGTATAATGGCCAAGCTTGGAAGAAAATGTTTTTATACTCGAATGAACAAGAGTGCGATGACAACAAGTTCGAGCTTGATGAGTATCTTCAAGAGAAAAATGAAAATGATCTTGATCTTGACATTTTGATTTGGTGGAAGACTAATGGCTCAAAATATAAGATATTTTCCTTGATGACTCGAGATATTTTGTCAATTCTTGTAACTATCGTTGCTTCAGAGTCAACTTTTAGTACATCGGGTTGTATGCTTAATGGCTTTCGAAGTTCTTTAACTCCAAAAGTAGTTGAAGCTTTAATTTGCACTCAAGATTGGTTGAGAGCTGTTTGTGTACCACTTGATGTTGAATAATGCATCGAGAACGCAGAACAATTTGAGTTGGGTAAGTAATGTTTATATATTTATATATTGTAATTCTTTTTGTATATCTAATAAGTGAATATTTTATTTAATATTTT